>JARJCQ010000015.1:0-1200000 GCA_029281465.1 Mycena epipterygia | reverse complement strand
GTCCATTTAACAAACCGATATGAGGATTTCGCGACCTCTCTCAATCCTTGTTCCATTTTTCGTGCCTGGTAAAATAGTGGCTGTGTTGAAGCCTTTTTAAAAACTTTCACTACAAATTTTGTGATATATTAGTGGCGGTACCCCTCAACGAAATCTGGAGGTTGCCTGTTCGACTCCCCACATCCGCATTTTTTTAATATCCTTTATTTCTCCTTTCTCCTCATCACTCATATTCATTGTGTTCTTCGTATATCTGTTATTGTTATTTTATTTTTAGCCAACTCTATGGTTCCTCATATCACATGGTACAGCTGTTTGCTTAAATTTGTGAAAACGCGCAGTTTTGCGCGCTGTCACGTGCATTATGCCGAATGCTTCCGAGGTGTTCGGAGGTGTTTAAACTTTGTTTTTGGGAGCAACCTTCATGTGGAGAATGTGAAATGCTCATTTAAAGCTCTTTCAAACACCTGGAATCCAATATGTGACCAGTATTCGACCTGATTCTATCCCGGCAGTTCCGGCATTGGTCGGCATCACAATCAAAACTGCACGTGACAGCGGGCAAAACTTTCGCGTTTTCATGAATTTAGTCATGGATGATTAAGAAAGGGATGCTCACTTTGTGGTTCAGTGTGAGCTTATAATTTATTGGCCTGACTCCTGCTGACTCAACATGGACTGTTATTTTTTTGTTCTTGTTCTCTTTACATATTCTGTAAATAAATATCCCAGCTTCTTCATATCGTAGCCAAGTAGCTAACGTGGGCATTAAACTATGTACATCTTGTTCATGGCTTCATCTAGTTCCTCCACCTTGGTGTCCAACCTCAGACAGTGGAATCTCTCCTGTGCCCCTTTGAAATCCTCATCATTACTGACATCCTCCTTCACTCTGTACTGCAAAGGTGTCATATTGTGCGCTGACACTTTATGTTCATTGTCATTCAATGTCACCACTGCACTTGTGGAACGTGCAATGTGAGTTTCTGCACATGGTAAGTATAAATAGCACCGCTTAATTCGCTCACTCACCTTCGTCAAACTTGGATCCAACAGCATTGATGTCCTGAGCACGAGCATTCACATGTACATTTCCCCATCTTTCCTGTGGCACATCTTAAATGCAATGAGTCCGAAACCCATTTCAACAATGTTGTCCATCCTAAATGCAGATGGATTCTTGGTAATGGGGCTGTCGGCATACGGTCAGTTCTACATATCTGAGAAAGTGTCTGTGTATGGTGCTATGTGGATTATGGAAGCTTTATCTTCACACACTGTACAATTAACTGCAAATTATCCATGCACATCAGATGGTGAGGGTGGGTATTCCGAAATATTGTAATGGCTAACTCAATATAATTTGGCCCTGAACGTACTGTATTTTTTCATTCAATTTGACAGTCACACATCACAGGCGGGGTTGTCAAATACGAACTTTGGTTCATTGTCATGCATCACAGGGGGGTTGTCGAATTGGTCAGATGGTTCAGAAAACCGTCGAAAGTGTGTTTCGAGGGCCAGAAATCCCCATTGAATCTCTCATGCGTCCTGCTCATCAATGCTAGCCACTTTATTGTTCTATCTCAATTTCTAGCCGCATATCAGGCAAATATCAGGCTAAACTCAATAAAGTCACAGGGCAAGGCAATTAATTTAAACGTGAATCTGCCTGGCTCTCCATGTTTCCGGAAAAATCCCCAGTCAACTGTATCATTCCCTGCATCCTTTTGACATGCTGTCAAAATTTTGTGGGGTGTCACGATCTAATCTGGGCCGTGTCGAATTATCGAATATGTTCCGGTTGTCACGCGTCACCCCCCCTGTCGGATTGAATGAAAAAAAAACAGTAACTATCTTCATCTCCCCTTGTTCATTCTTCCCACCCCTGTCATGGAGCGAATAATCTCAGATGAAGAGAGGGCCATTGGAATGGCAAGCCTGCTGGACTGTTACACTGAAAACAACAGGCCTTGTTACTGGGGCACTCAAGAAGTGATTATTTAGAACAGCAAACATACTACATAAAAAACTCATAAGTACGAAGTTCCTGCCGGGCACCGCTGCGGCCCCACACCCCAAGTATGAGGTGAACAGAGGTAGATGTCATACTTACTTGGTTTCCGTTCGAGCGTGGTTCTGACGGGTTTGACAAGATGGCGGTTACGAGTCCTAAAAATGTATTTTTAGACTCGTTCTTTGTCATCCATTCTCCTGCGAGATTTGGGTTTTTTGCACCGATGACGTACGTGACGCGTGGGAGTCTGACTTCCTTTTCAAGCTACTTATTTTGCTCCTTTTGGACGAATGTCAATCCTTTTGATCTTATATCGTCCCATTTGGATCGTCGCGTGGCGCTTTTGTTCCATAATATGGCTTTCGTATGGTGCATTACGCTGGTCTTATCACTGAAATGCCATCAAAGTTGCCAAGATCTTGTAGTCTACGCGATGACGTCGATTCCGGGGGTACCAGTCAGCTGCTGTACATGCCAAATTCCACAATGAGTTCTCCGAATGCAATTTTTTTTCTTGTGATTTCCTTTTTGGGCACGCACGGTAGCCCGGCTTATCTAATACATGAGCGGAAGAATACTTCAAGTCCCCTGCATGCTGACAGCAGCATATTTGCAGCATATTTGAAGCATATTAGCAGCATATTCTGCAGCATATGGCGCCCCTCTGAATCACCTCTAATTAGAGGGGCCAACCACACCCTTCCGGCACCTCTAATTAGAGGGGTTATCCGGGATTATTAGGTGAGCGGTAATGGTGATGCTACTGGTGAGGGATGTCGCACTGATACGAATCAGATGTATTATGATTGCATGGCGCAGGGGAGAGGGCTCTAGGGGTAGGATAGACAGCAGAAGGTTATCTGCTGGAGGGTTTGTGAGGTAGATGAAGGATTCGGAGAGTAGGTGACCATGGTGGTAGTGGTTGAAAGATGGAAAAGAACATCCATTGTCTGTGCCGTGTGATGACCGCGCTGCACGTGATCCTCCCAATTAGGCAGGTCCGTGGGTGGGCCTACATTCTGATTGAGTGGACAGGGCTGTACCCTTGATCGTGCATGAATAGCGAACTGGCGATGTTCGCACTGGCACAGATACACCTTCGAGAGGAGTGAAAATAGTATGCCGTCGAATAGAGGAAGATGGGAAACATGGGCGTACCTCGCACGAAGAGTCCGTTGTAAACAAAGTGAAGCAGACGTTGCGTGTCAGTCGACAACGTATGAGCTGTGGCTCCAGTCATAGCTGGCGACGACCCATGCGCGGTGTGGAAACAAAATATGCGGGCATGCATAGCTGCCATCAAAGGAAACAGAGGGGTTCCAGGAGCGGCAGCTGTCAAGCATACTCAGATGCTGGGCTCAGCCACGCTGGAAAGGAAGATCAGTGTGAAGGGAATATTGTGAGGCAGAAGACACACCTGAATGGTGTTCATGCTCCCAACACAGACCTGACGTTGGCCAAGTGAGATAAATGATCCCGCAGGGGAGCAGCTGTGCAATGTAACATCAGAAAAGACGAAAAATCAGAAGACGAAGTGCACGCACCTTCAAGAATAATCGGACCCTGATACTTGATCTCAAGAGGTGCTCCGCGTTTGAGGTTCTTCGGTTCCAGGCGCACTGCACCCAAGGAAAGAGGATGACGCGTGGGGCACAACGGGACCAGCAGACGGCTGGACACGCAAGGTGAAATGGAAGTCCTAGTCGTGGTCCTAGTGCAGGACGCGGCAAGCGACGATTCTTGTGGACCACAGAGGTCCACTAGGCCCGATAGCGGTGCCAATACAGATCGCTGGGCCCGATTGACAGGTTCATTCGTCAGGAGTTTATCGAGCAAGCCAAACTTGAGGAGGAAGGAGGAATGAGAGCCTCGAACAAGCTCGAAAAGGAAATCTAGTAAATGTGGCCAAACACTGCCCCTTTCTCCGAACTATCATGGCGATGGTAGCAATTCTTGGCGCATGTCTTATGGAACCAGTTCCTCATTCAGGCATCTCACCTCCTTCCCAACGTTCTGCTTGAATAAAAAGGACTGGAAAATATTACCGAAAATGGCCGGATAATTCTTTTGGGCTCGGTTTCTGCATCCACTGGGCGCTCTGCATTAGGAAAAGCTAATTTGTCGACGATCTGTTTCTGTTCTTCAACATATGCAACAATGTCTGAACCCGGAAGACATTCAAGAACAATGTTTTTTTCCTTGTGCTATTAAATTCAAAAGCGCGATTTGGTTCTTTCAAGTTCCCGTTGCAAAACCTGCCGTTGTCTCAAAGGTGATTTTGTACGCGAAAAGTCGCCTCTTTCTGTGGGGAGGATTTTCATGTCCTGCCGCGCATTTCCTCGACTCGCATTGTCTGTCGTAGTATTGGTTGATGCTGAATTGTTTCTAGCTGAGCTTCCTTCGCGCAACGGCGTCAAAGGTAAAAGCTCTTCATTCCCCTAAGTACAACAATCATATTAATTTCTGAAATTTTTTCACTTACAGCAATTGGCAGTACCGAAGGTGCGACCAAAAAAATCCCATTTTGAGCTGTTTTTGATCCCCGTGAAAGAATTGCCCATATCACTCTCAGTTTTCGATGGATTGGGCTGAAAAATAGATAGATCTACTGTACTAGGTCATACAGAATTAGTGATAGAGAGGAATAGATAAAAATACCTTTTCTTTTTTCATGGCCTGGCCACCACGGCCCTCCCACGCATGTATCTTGTTTGGCATGTCCAGATCATCTCCAATCGGACTGGATTTTTGGGACAAAGTAATAGTAAGGTATACACTGGGTGTGATAGACTCAGAAATGTTGAATTATTTTTCCTGGCTGCTGGCTGCTTGTTTCGATATATCTCAAGTAGGAAATAATGAACAGACTATAGATGATATGGACATGCCAAACAGGATACATGCGTGGGAGGGCCATGGTGGCCAGGCCATGAAAGAAAAGGTATTTTTATCTATCCCTCTCTATCACTAATTCCGTATGACTTAGTACAGTAGATCTATCTTGTTTCCAGCCCAATCCATCGAAAACTGAGAGAGATATGGGCAATTCTTTCGCGGGGATCAAAAACAGCTCACAATGGAAATTTTTTGGTAGTGCCTTCGGTACTGCCAATTGCTGTAATTTCGTTCCCGCAGCACAGCGGGAACGGTTTTTTGGGAATTTTTTGAGGTGAATCTTTTGGAAAATTAATTCCGTTCCTGCAGCGCGGCGGGAACGGTTTTGGGGAAGATGATGGCAGCCCTAGCCGCACGTGGGCTAGACCGGCTAGCTGGCATCTAGCGGCATCTAGACGGCACCTCCGGCTATTTCTGGCCAGGCGGTGCTGCGGCTATCCACCCCTGAATGCAGTGATTCAAACCTGTTCAAGTTCGGAATCGCTTTATCTGATGCAAGACCATTATGATCTAAAAAAACGAGGTCTGCACAGCACACATGGTCTAGAGCTTTAAATGAGTACCAAAAGTCGACTTGAGTCGACTTGAACCAGAAAAGTCAAGTCAAAGTCGAGTCAAAGTGCGACTTGTTGTGACTTTCCAAGTCAGAACTCGACTTTCCAAGTCGCGGCAACATTAGTAGGAACTGATATAGTAACTTCGGTGTGGGTAGATCAAGCGCGTTTAGTGCAAGAATGGAGGTGGAGTTTGCTTTCCGCCGACCTGATGAGAACGCGCAAGAACCGAGAGTCGGGAGAAATGTTGATTGTTGCACTCGATTCCTGTTCTTACTTACTTTCACCCATGCTTCCTCTTTCCCTGTTCCCCATCCCTACAAAATTTCCCTCACAAGTTAACGCTCGTATACAAATACAGACGATTGCGTGTGCGTTCATCCGACGAGGATGACGGTGTGGATATGAGCATGCCTAGGTATTACCTGCTCGCGTCAAAAGGACCGGGGTCGAGGAGTGGAAGCGTACGTCCAGTAGGCATGCCAGTCCGAAGTCGAAAATTCGCTCAAGCTCTTTCTGTGGGAGAAGAGGCGATGCAGTCGAATGTACAACAGGTAATCTGTCTATTCATCTTTTACGGGAGGAGATCACTGGATCGATGTACATCACCCTCTGCATAAAATTATGCATGTGTGCACTTATTCCTTCTCTATCCCCCTGCTATTGGACTCCGCCAACAGACGGGATGATATCAAGGGGTGATATCAGAGACATGAGATATGTTAGAGTCTGTAAATAAAGCTCTTGAGCTATCAGCGGAGTGTGAGAACAAGTGAATACAAAAGGAAGGCTTCTTGCCTTTATACTCGTCGCACAGTGCTGCTACCCCCCGTCGGAATCGACTCTCCAGCAGGATGGCCCCAAGTCACCTCAACAACTCAGGGCTTGCCCTCCGCGCAGCAATCAAGAGGGTCGAAATCAACGAAATCGGCGCAGACGTTGGCGCACAGGCCGGACAAGCTGTCGGAGACGCTGTGAACGCCGACCCTGATTTCCCTACCAGCGCAAAGATCGCACTCATGGTCGGTGAGTAGTACACTGCGATAGCTCGTTGTCTCGGCTTCACGCGCAGCCCATAGCGGGTCTCGTCACGGTGGCGTTTCTAGTACTGGTCTACTTGAAACTCCGTAGCAGGCCGAAGACGGTTAAAGCGCAGTATACTGCTCAGAAGCTAGAAGAGTCCGACGGAGACTGATGAGCAGAACATTGAGTCGGTTCCCTTGTCTCCGCGTGTCATACCTGAAACTGAAAGGCAATTCCCAGGATCCCCTCCTTCACCGTCAAACCCCACTATATACCTTCCGTTGAATCGGTTCACGCGAAAACGTTGTCCATTATTCATAAATAAAAACGAACTTTGGAACCTATGTTTTGCATTTTGAGTACATTGCGAGTGAACCTCGCCGAAACTACAAACAGAAAGTATTGTAAGTCAAGGGACACAAGCAGGATATAGAAAGCTGAAGCACACATGCCGGTCATATCTACCTCTCCAACTCGGATCTACTGCGCGTATAGTAATACGCGCGCAATGTCGGTGTCCACATTGTGGGGGATAGGGCCTTGTACATTATTCGTGTTTACAAACCGGCTTATAAACCGCCGTTCATAAACCGGTTTTTAAATGGATCAGCTCAAAAGGCCGGTTTTTAATCATGGACCATTGGCTAAGTTGGCCGATTATCTGCCAACATTTTCACTTCTTCCGTCTTCCCAAGACTGCAAGCTTCATGTCTGATAGAGCTTGGGTTTCAGTAAACGGAAGAGGTTCTCGAGTTGTTCATTGTAGTGTGACATCCCGCCAAGGACACCGGCGGGTCAGTATTACCTTACCATTTTCAGGGATTTACTGGCAGAAACACCTGTTGTGGGTAAAATTCGATCCGTAGCCTTGTATACTGGTCAGGATAAATCTATATTAGCCTCGTTTAATTAATGGGCTTTGTGAAGTTAATCTGGTTTTAAACTCTGTTCACCCTCCTTACTGACATTTCGGATCGACCGTTCCCATACTTGGCGAGGATAGAATTGAACCGATGTGTGAGTGAGATATTGGAGCTGGAATACCACTGAGACTGGAGGAACACATTTTCCAATATGGGAAAAGGCTTTCTGAAACTAGACAAATTGGTAGTAATAAAAGAAAATGGGAATTCTATGTCTTTTGGCTAGGGCAGAAAGAAGCACTGAAGTAGACCAAATCAGAGGCCACTTTCAGTGGCTTAGAATTTGTCTTGAATCAAATCCCTCGGAAAGGGTTCCTGAAAGTTGAACATTCAGGAGTGCTTTCCAACATGCCGAAACAAAGGCTTTTCGCTGCCATTTCAGATTGGGCTGAAAGATTTCTATATATAGGAATCTTTCAGCAGAATCCCGAAATGCCTTTGTTTCGGCAAGTTGGAAAGCACTCCTGAATGTTCAACTTTCAGGAACCCTTTCCGAGGGATTTGATTCAAGACATACAAGATATGCCTTCGCTTCGCTCCGGCAAAGATAGCTGAGGCCACTGTTCAATGTGTTGCATTCGAAAGAAACTTTCACGCTCTGAAGTCTATCAGCAGTCAACAAACCCTCTTCAAAAATCAACGTCTCTCGATGCTAAAGCCAATATGTGAGCATTGAATGCCGTTGTGCATTGCTGCTACACATAATAAACACAAAGAATCCAGACGATGAAATGATTCCAGCTCCGCTCGAACTAACGACCAAGGCAGATGGGAGAGAAAGAATCTGAATACAATTGAATGACTTCATCCCGGTTCAGCTTCTTTTTCTCACCGAATCATCGAAACTCTGCGGAAAACGGACTCCGCGCTCAGCTAGGGATTCGCGAAGCGTAGGAGGGAATCTCGGAGGCAGTAAGACGCAAAACACTGTAGAACTTTCTCAGCTGTGCCAGTGAATGAATCGTGATACGTACGATAGTGCTGCGATTCACCTGCAACTGTGCGGACGGGTGACAATGGAAAATTATGAAAATCAGATCTATCGCTAGCAGAAAAATCTCAACTTCAGGTCTAACACGCAGATGCCCGAGGAAATGAGGGATTGATGACGGAGCGCAGGACGAGCCTGATTCAAATCGCTTCCGACGCCAATGATATTTGTTCAACTGTTTTTGTGGTGTAAACCTGCTCAGATGAAAGATAAATGATCATTGACATCCAGATTGCAAACGCTCGGGCCGTCACCAAGGAAAGACTGGAAGGTGGGAGAAGCTATTAACGAAAGGAGGAGAAGAAGAATCATAAAAGTCTGCACGGCTATTGGATATTCGAGCCGTTATGAGGAAGTGACTAACGGAGGGAATCTTCATTTCGCGTGAAAGCATGGAATTTACCGGACGTCTTGAATCGCTCGAGCTCTTGACAGGTGTAGCTTGAAGGATAACGGTTTGGTCTTGAGATATTGAAAGCATGTGCATCACCAAAAGCGGGGACATCTGATATACCCGGATGTGAGTCACATGGCCGGATCAGGCATATCAGGCCATATATGGGCTTCATCAGGTTGGTGGCCGCTCGCAAGGCCATAGATGGCACATATAAGGCTGGTACAGAGCTGTGTGCCTGATACCGCCTTGTAACGGTATACAAGGCTCTGCCCAGGAAATCACAATCCTTAACGTTATAAGTAGTTTTATTGTAAATGCACAACTTGCAAAGACTCCGTACAAAGGCCATCATAGTATTTTGGAAGTCTACGTGTTTGCTCCTCGGAGTGTTATACAAGTAGTACTGCCAGTGTACAACCTCCTCAAATCGGCTGCCACGGTGTCGTAACACTATAGTGCTATACTTATCACTCAAACTTTCCTTGATGACTAGTGCACGGTGGCCACACACCCTCCCGAATGACACTTCACAAGTTCACATTTGCCATTGCGCCGGGTGTTGATTGAATAAGCGAGTGGTCCGTGCGAGGAAGGCACAATCAAACAAACAAGTCACAACGTTCGTTTTGCGATCACGCCATTCCTTGCTCTCTCCCTCATCCCTCCATCTCCCGTCCTTCAGTTCCTCTCCCATCGGCATCGTCCAACTCAACGGCCTCTCTCCTCCTCACTTCCAGCAAGCTATCTGGCTTCGACAAAGGCGCCCAAATCTCTGCCGTCGTCAAGTGGGCTTACTGCCAAATAGTGGCCAGCGTCCGGCCTATGCATGGAACACCTGGACTAGCCGACGACGTCGACGCCAGCGTCGATCGGCAACAATTCGCAAGTGTTTGTTGTCACGGTCAAGCAAGGCGAGGCGCAAGCTACGTCAAGTCGCAAGCTACATCAAGTCACATTAAGATGGTCTACTTCTTTGAGCCTCCATTGCTTGTCCCTCCAACCTCTGTGGATGCAAGTTTCTTCTGATCCTAGGCAGCAAGCCCGCGGTCTCGCACGAACTCGCCGACTCCCGGTGCATCAAGTCTGGATCAAGACTATCGCAATATTGCCCAAGGTTACCCAGACTCCCTACCCTGCCTTTTACCCTCTGTTCACATCTTTCTGGTCGAAATCCCGGCTCACTTGATCGTTCTGCCGCCGGGTTCACGAGCCCTCTGTGCCTCCTCGCGCATCCCCGCCTGGTTGCGCCTTCGGCCCGACCCCAAACTCCGCAGAAGACCTTCCCTCGCGCCCTATTACCCACTCACTGGTTCTCTACTTCCTCTACTTGTTGTCCTATGCTCTGTCCTCGCTGAATCTGTGACTTCCCTTACTTACATTCTATGGTATTTTGTTATTTTTCGTTGAATATAATTAATTGCCGCATTCATATATCGAGTGATCGAAATCCTTGTATGACCTTACATACGCGCGAATGCCTAGCCATCTGGACCAGGCTTTTAGAGCCTCACCAGGCTAATACGCCCTTATCAAGAATAGGGATCCAATATAAGCCCCTTTGAATTCTTCACCAGGCTGTTAACCCTTGCATGCCTTTTGGCCCTTATATTGCCTTATATGGCCTTATCAGTTTTGCCCGGTTTTGGTGATGTGGTTGAAGTAATGGATGTTGGAGTAGCTCGAGCTCTTCTGTAGCTCGAAGTCTTGTAACAGGCCCGAAGATTCTTGTGAGGTATTGGTGCAGTGCCGTTGGAATGGGGTTATCAAGTCAAAAAAACTTGAGGATTTGAGCCTTGAAGCGGACACTTTGTTGATTCCAGTGCTCGGGTTGTTTCAATGTTTGTCAAATCGTGCGCGGCTTAAGATTGCAGAAATGGACAGGCGGAAAAGCACGGCAGTATTGACAAAGAAGTGCTGCAGAATTGCACCAGGCGCCGAGTGGCTGTGGAATACGGAGTTGAAGGCCTAAGAATACGAATGGATGAGGGAGAGATGCGGAGGGCAGAGGGCGCTGGGAGATGGGGAAGGAGAAGAAAAGAAGCGAAGCAGGCGTCACCTTCTGAACGGGCCTTGAGCGGGTGATCGGCGAGGTGAAATCGGCGACACCCGGCTCCAAAAGCTAACCGTTTGATGAAAGGGGTCAGCTGGCGACCCCAGAAAATAAATAGAAATGGGCGTCTAGTTTACTGGACCGTGATGCACTGGATCAGCTGCCCCAGATAAAACTAAAATTAAAATATGTTTGTATGCCATCTTTGCAACGTTGAGCTTCCAAGACCAGGCGAAATCTACCTTTGAACACCTGAGTGTCTTCACCAACTCGCCTTTGCCGTGTTTCTGCGTCTTTCGGCAGAGTCGATCAGGACAATCACACGGTCACTTTCCGCACCGTGGCATCTTTCCCGCCTCTCAAAATCCTGTCATCAGTTTCGCTGGAGGACATTACCTCCACATATAGCGTTACAGCACCCAACGGTGACCCGCAGAGTTTTTTTGCCCTCTCCGGGAATTGTCAATTCAGTTTCGGTTCCGACCCACCTTGGAAACTTGCTGGAGAGCTGAAGCTGAAGTCGTCCTCAAAAGGTCCCGACACTGCATCATTTTCTTTCGGTGCAAAGGGTCTGTTCAGTTTATCTGAGCTGATCAACCTCCAGGTGTCTGATCCGGAGTTCTCTGGACGCTACGACTTTAAAGGGAAGGCAGATACTAAATTCGGGAAGCGTTGGAAACGGCGAACGGTCCGCAATTTATCACACTTCACTTTCTGCCAAAGTCGCCTTTGGGGACGCGGTGAAGGGCGCCGTTGCCGTGATATTCGTGGGAGGCGTGCCGGGGGTACTAACAATTCGTGTCGGATCTCTGCACCTTGGTGCTCTCGCACAAGCAATATTCGGCACTGCCTATCCCGCGGACTTGCTCGACATCTCTCTGGAGAAATTGTTCATGTACTATGCGTGGAAGTCGGGGTATGTCACTACGCCTGCCTCTGACGGCACTGGAACCGTCGGCGGGAAATATCTCCTCGGATATCATGCTGAATGTGATGCTACTGTCTACACATATGGCTAGTTCATTTGGGTATCCAAATGAACCACATATATATAGCTACTGGTGACTATGCCAGGGCACAGCCATCCGTTTTGTACCACAAAACGGAGCAGCAAATAGGTAGGACTCAGCGGACGATATCTTTCGTATATACACTGATATCTTGCCATACGACGCGCCCCGCGCCGATGTTCAGATGCCTGAGTACACAGGCAGGCTTGAGGCAGGGTTTTTTTGTTTTTGTTTTTATTTTTTGCGACTGTCTTCGCATCGAAGATCAGCTGAGTACACGCTCAACTTCAAAGTTTCCCATTTGACCTTCAGAGTCCCAGCTGCGAGCAGCTCGGTGCCACGTGATCCCCTGGCCATCGTGGACGCTGGAGAGATGGGAAGTCTGGCAGGGGGGACGGACACAGGGGCCCTACATGAGAGAGACCTCGTTGTACTCAGTGGGAATGGAATGGAGAGCTGGCGGTGGATCGAGGGAGCGGAAACGTAAGTAAGCATTACTCAACAAAATTTCCCGGCACGTGATGCATAGGGCTCTAACCCGTAAGACGGGACGGGTCTTTACGGCCGTTTTTTGGGCCAGTTCCGTACCCGTCCCGTAGAGTTAAGTTCCAGAGGGCTCTACGGACGGGTGACGGCCGTTTTTACGGGTCACGCGTCGCGTCGCGTTTTCCTTATGCGAGTCGTCATTGCGGAGTGCTTGAACAGGACTGGTTTGTGAGGTCCGTTCCCAAGTCCGGACAAAATTTGAAAATCTGCCTCTGAATGTCACCGCCAGAGTCCGGAAAAATGAGCCGCTGTGCGTGAGAGGTCTGAGCCAGAGTCCGGACAACAGGTGGGTCCTGTGCCAAGGTCACGATCCGGACATTTGATGGGGCCCTGTCACGGTGTTCATTTGTCGGGCTGGACAGATGTAGCCGACTGTGATAGTAAGATGAAGCAATATTCGGCTCCACTTCGCGCCAATTACTATCAACGGGCAACATTTTCTTCCAGTGTTTTTGCGCGATTTTTAAGACGTTAATTCTCCACTATGGCTGCCTTCGACAGAGGGGAATGGCTCTCTAAGGGGAAGAAATGGCAGGACACACCTGCGTACGTGCAGCGCGTCTGCGCACACAAATTCGTTGTCCCCGCGGACACTGCATCAAAGATCTTGCCCGCAAGTGATCTGTGAGGAGCTGGTAGCAGAGAAAAAGGCACTTGCAAAGGCAGTTGCAAGCCTGAACACGGTGCGACGGAAGGGCAAGGCAAATATTCATATTATGGAGCTACAGGAAGACGATGACATAGACGGCTGAAGTAATAGTTTTTTTTTAGCCTGTTTTGGCCTCCTGCAGCGCTTTTTTGAGAAAATTTGGGGTCTGATGCGTAGTCCGGACAAAAAAAAAGTTAGACCGCTGTGAGTGCCGGAATCCGGACAAAATTTGGGACCCCTCACCAGGCAAAAGTCCGGACAAATTTTTTTGAGGGGCCAAAATTGGGAACGGACCTCTCAAACCAAAATAACCGGTCCTGCTTGAACACCCTCGTACGCCATGAGGTTTTAGGCCGCGATTGTGAAGCCCATCTTTTTCAGGAGCCCCGCTGACCGCGGCGGTAACATTTCTCGCCTGACATCGAACTCCCAGTCCAGCCCCGTTCCCGCCCGGATACATTGATGGTGATGCTTGTCTGGTTTTTGCTATTTAAAAGATATTTCATCCGGCGATTTATTGGGGCTGTTCGCCGTGCCCGTCGTGCCGGTTGTACAGGCCTCGTGCGACTGGTAGCCGTCCCGTTCCGTCGACGTTTCTATCAACGGGACAGTTTTCTTGCACGACGGCCGTCGAAACAATAGCGGTCAACGGGTCGTAGGCTTTCTTCAAAATTATGTGGTACTTCCAGCTGAGCTGGAAAAACACAGAAACATTGTCCCGCCTTCAATAAGCTCCACAATTAGTTTCCTGCTTCCTTGCAAAATTTCGCATTCCTACCATTCAAAACTTCAACTTTCCAAAACAGATTGGGACACTGCGCTTTCGGAGGAACTCACCCGGATTGCATGAGACACTCTGACCATCCCGGGTAATTAGTCCTTTTCCTATCCAATTTGTCATTTTTTTTCTCACTTTTCACGCAGGCAAGGAGATCATTGGGGACCCCTAGATCAGATGAATAAATGCTCAAGAAATTATGATCATCATTGTGGCTTCGTTCCGTGGTCAATGAGCCAAGTCATCCATTTCAATGTAATTGGGCCTCTTCGAGGCGGGTGCTGAACCTTTAGTTTGAGCAAGCATTGATCTGCATTGATACTACTATGATAGACAGCGATCCAAAGGCCATTTGCATAACTGCGTAAAGGAATCGAACGAAAACAATTTTTGCTGATAGCAGAATTACAGAGATGGCACAGTACATATAAACCACTGATCAGGGAGAAACTGTCGAAGGATTCAATTCTAGGCTGCCGAGATAGCACGCGAAGTTCTACAACCGCTCGTTCAAGCAGTGAGATGTCAAGGTCTTTTACAAGTCTCAGTTTTATCAGGACTGCCTTCTCAAATTTACCACAAAACAAACATCCGTATCGCTTCAAGGAAGCATTATCAGTAGCCTGGCGAAACTCAATAACAGTCTCATCCTTCTCGTCCTGAGATAATATGATGGGGAAAGGAGTCCCAGTTACCTCAACGGATGAACGACGACGCTTGCGAACATTGCCGTCAGGGGCTGTAGACTTTCTTTTCCGGAGATTAGACCCAAGGTTCAATTCACAATGTTGTAGCTCACTGGGCGAAAGAGAAATGGGATTTAACCTGGCCAGCGCAGCTTCGGACTTGAGTATAAGACAGACTTCCGTACAATGATGGGCAAGAAATTCGTTGCGAAGAATGTCAGCACCTTTCAACTTTCCGCTAGAATCTCGGGCACACATATACTGGTGACGGGCAGTCATTTGTCTCAATGTAGGAAGAGCAATGTGGACATGAATGATAAGGAAACGTACAACAGTTATCTTCTCTTGCTCAACGAGACGGACGAAAGGATCGGGCAACGGCACAGAGTGGTTCGGAAGGTCATGGTTATTCAGTGGCATCATATTAACATCGTTGTTTAAATTGGCGACACCTCGCGTACGAGGTGTCTGTAGGTCTGCAAGCGTACAAGCAGCTACACCTCGCGTACAAGGTGTAGATGAGTGGGTAGATACTACACCAAGTCCACCCCGGGACATTGGTGAGGAGGACGATGGGTCCGCACCGATGTCTCCTCGGAACACCGGTGCAACAGACGACGATCCTGAGAAGGAATGAATAAATGGCTGGGACAATACAGAAATTATGACGCACCAGAGGCTGCACTCGTTGGAAGATGGTGGTGTCGCAGTTCAAGTGGACCAGAACTCAAGTACACTACAATAGCGGAGGTGGAGTTGCAGACAAACCGGAACCAGTCCAAGCCAAGTACAAGATCAGAAGGCAAGGCGGCACCCACAGATATGTTGTCTAAGAACATCGACATAACGCCGGCGTCGCATGGAAGTGACAGAAGACCAGAAGCTCGCGAATTTTGGGTACGGACACCAGAGTTCATGACCCAATCTAGCCTAGAAGAGCTTGCAGCATTGCCGTTGAACACAGCAGAGACGGGAACATCGCAGAGGGTAGGAATCGAGGTCATGGAGGGCGAAAGCAAGGAGAATGTGGCAATTGATCTCGGAGTCATGGCAACTGATTGATTTCGGAGACAAAATACTCCGAGTCCGACACAGCCGGGACGATGAGTCAGAAAGGAAATGACACATCAAAACGAAAACGTGTAAATACAGTACATGCAATGTAAAAATGACAATTGGCTAGGGAGAGGCCGAGAGATTGTTCATTTAAATTTCACGTCGAGCCAAAGAATAATAAGACTGTTGGTTTTAGCATGATGACCAATGGTGTATGACGAATTGATGTTTGTATGTGTTAGGAAAATGGATCGAAACTCAAGTTCCCCTGGGTAGCCAAACCTAAAGGTTCAGCAATGATACAAATACCTATCCAGCTCGGTTAAGACCAGTGTTTTGGGTTCCTGGGGAACGTAAAAGCAGATAGCGGGCATTATAGATCTAGACGTAGCGGAGGGCTGTCAAATTCCCGTCGGGACTCGGCCGTCCGTCCCGCCGAAAATGATTGACAAACTTACAACGACGCGGTGACGGGACGGGCCGTTCCCGCCACGGGTGGCACGGTGAACAGCCCTACGATTTATACCTATTTCGCATTTCAGCCTGACTCACATCTCTGTACCCATCTAGTCATGGTATGAAGCTCCAAGTTATGAGCTGTGCGAACTTTCCACTTTTTGAACCGAACTTTCACCTTCAAACTTACATTGTGGCGTAGGAATTCGTAAGGATTGCTGTGCTGCGGGACGAGAGAGGTCAGATGATCATCCCGCTCCAGAACCGTCGAAATTAGATTCTGGGCAAATTCTGGGCAAACGTTGTCGCGTGAAGGAGAAAAATGAAAACATAGTTGATTCTGCATCCTGGTTCAGGCCAAGGGCGCCAAGGCTCCCAGAGCAGTAACACATGCTAAAAAAGATATTACGAGAAGGCGTATTGCTGAAACTTCAACTTAATAACCCAACGGGCCACAAAAATTTGACTGATACAAATCATATGCATTCTCATCTCCGTCCTTGTCAGATGCGTATGCTACGTGCGTGCTGCCCGCCCCATTCAGTCCATATGCGCGAGGGAGTTGAACTCCCGCTGGTACGCATCGGAACTTACGGCAGGAATATTTTGATCTTTGGCTTTCAAGTTGGCGCAGAGATAACGGCCTTCCGTGCGTGGATTCTATTCATACAATCATACAATCGAGTCCAAGTTGAGCTGCTGTGGAGCCGCGAAGGAGAATATAAATACTCACCGCATGTCACGGGAGGTGATGTCCTCCAACATCCTTCAGGCCAACTTCAGGCTTGCTTTAAGGAGACCATAGATGCATTTTTTATTTTTATTTTTGGGGCCTCTGCCAGTGGCGGTTATGTCACCCATCGATAGACGCTGGACGCTGAGAAAAGAGGCCGGCTCGATCATCTTAAGATGCAAAAGAAGCAAAGCATCACATGACGGGGCATCACAATGCTGACGGTGCACTTGAGTCGCCCCGAAAATTATGTGATTCACGTGCGCCATTTTCTATTCCACGAGGCTGCCAGTCATCCGCAGCCCAATTTATCGCACCTTGACTCAGCGACCTACGGTAGAAATCGACACCAGCTCCCGCTGTTGTCGGTTCAACCGCACAATGTGCGCCATTCTCTATTTTAGCATCGATATGTATTGAAAATTCATTCAGCGACCCGTAGTTGGATCTTAGATCCAGAACCGCAGAGAGATGGTTCATTCGCCAGAGGTATAAATCCGCACCAAGGTCCTTCTAGTTCTTTGGACTCTGCCTTCTTTTGCAACCATGAAATCTCCCATCCGTTTCGTCTTGGCCTCGGCGCTGATCTCGAGCGTGATGTCGTCAACGCCTCCTGCGCGGGTTATGATGTCTGCTGGGGGTTCAAATCCCCACGAACAGGTTGTAGGGGCCGCATATGGCAAGTGTCCTTCCCTCACTTGCATGCTACAAACGCACTAAGCATTCTGCCAGTGATGACGAACGAACCGACTGGGAACTATGTGGTCTCTTCCACCATTGGGGCCGACGGGAACCTGGTGAGTTCAAAGTTGTGGTCGTCGCGTCCACGAGATGTTTGAAGATGTTGATTTCTCGAAAGTCACTTTATGAAGCGGTGTATACGGGGGGAAACGGGGGACGCGAGCTTCCGTTGCCTCCTGTTGTGGACCCACTGGGCAGCCAGGGATCCATCCGTGTTTCCCCACCGCGCAAACTCGTCGCCAACGTCAATGTATGTCGATTGCCTGCCTGCGTCGGTGTTTGGGTTGAGTTATCGATCGTCATTAGGCGGGCTCGAATACCGCCACGCTCTTCGCAATAGATCCCTCTAACCCTGCCAGGCTATCTATAATTGGCAAACCAGTGTGGAGCGGTGGAGATTTTCCGATCTCCCTTGCGTTCAACAAGGCCGGAACCCGCTTATGTGTTGCGAATGCTGGGAGGATCAATGGCGTTAGGTGGGTTATAGAGTTGGGTTCGGCGTGAGAGCTCTCATTTAACGCTTATTGTCCAAAGTTGCTACACGGTTGACGTCCGCGAGGGTCTGACCCCATTGAAAAGCACCATTCGTTCTCTCAAGTTGAATCAAACTACCCCGGTTCGCTTCGTCCCGATTCTCGACATCCCTGACTAATAATATCCGAACAGCCTGTGCTAACTGGCCCCGGAAATGTGCCCAGCCAAATAATATTCAGCGCCGATGAGAGCCAGCTTGTCGTTTCGGTACAGGCGGCGTTCCTTGCGGTGTGGGATATCAACGCGGATGGTTCTCTGTCGAGTAACTTCCATTCCAGGCCTGGGGGCATCGCACCGTTCGGTCTTGTCTCTGTGCCGGGTAAAAACGCGTTCATTGTCGCAGACCCCGCCATAGGCTTCGATATTTTCAACCCGGACAGCAAGCTCAAGAATACAACGGTGTCCATACCTATCGCTAACCAAGAAGCCAACTGTTGGTCCGTCCACAGCAATGAGTCGGGCAACTTCTATGTGATCGATGTCACCCTGTCCATCATCACCGAGGTTCACGTTAGTAGCTCGCTCAACAGCACGATTGTGAAGGCAAGTCCAGCCTCATTTAAATAAGGCCATCTGAAATTTGTTGACCATCTGAATTTACCCTCCTTCCTCCAGCAATATAATCTGGGAAATGACGGGCCAATTGACACGGATGTTGCTACCGTCGGCCAGAGAGAGTACGCCTCAAATTTTGATCGAGAGAAATCACAATTAACATGCTTTCGATTCAGTTTCATGTATGTCCTTGCCGCGAACGTATTGGGCATCGACGTGCTTTCTGTGAATGGGCCGGGCCAGGCGCAAATATACCAGCGTATCGACCTTGGGGGCCCGGAAAAGGCTGCCCATCTGCCCATACGTGAGTAGCTATTAACATTCCGCCTCTACCCTCGCCTTACATTTTTTCGTTCATCAAGACTCGACCAGTCTCCAAGGAATGGCAACCTTTATTCAATAAATATCCACCGCGCTTTTGGCTACACTTCTTTAATGAATATAGAATGTTAAACTGCACCTTAATGACGTACTGTTAGGGACTGCCTAGTTGGCCACCTTGGTGTTGCCGGTTCAGGACCAGAGCGTGGAACCACTACGACCGGTCCCGGTGCCATCTAAGTCGAAGGCAGGCATATTAGGAACGTGCAGAACATTTTTCGCCGAATTTACATGAGGTTCTGATGCGTGCGTGAATTTATTTAAAAAAGGCAAGGACGAGCTAGTTGGCCACCCGCCCAAAGATATTGCTGGGGCTCAAATTGTAGGCGCTGGTGCATCTCTAGGAATAATACATGTACCAAGGTACCATTGTGAATAGTTAAGATGCATATCCAAGCTGTAGAGGAAGTATCAGAAAATCCTTCTGAGAGTACGTGCAACGAGCATAGTAAGAGAGGAGGAGGATATAATTCCGACATCCAGTTCCTCTCTGGTGCCCGTCCTCCATACAAAGTGACGTTAGTTTTGCGTTACTTCTACTTTGAAACGCGGTTGAACCCACACAGAATACGGCCCATTCAATTCCATGAAACATTACACAAGACGAAACTTAAATCGGACTGACCATGTATCATCGCCTCAGTTTGATTCTGAACCGGCTCCGAGGTGTGATCCTCAGGACATCTCCTGCGTACAATTATACCTGGCTGAATAATGATGTTGCACGGGAACGATGATACCTCGGCCGATTCAAACTATATTTAAACAAGCTCCTAAAATTCCTCAAAGAATAATAATGTATATACTGGTGCAAAGATCCCAAGCCAAACGTTCCCCCCGCTGTTATACTAGGGACACTCAACGAAACAGCGGTTACTGTGCTGGAATTCAGTCATCATCCCGCCCCAGAAGCCAGAACACCCTATGTTAATGCCGGTTGGGACGTGACAGCACACCAGAGGCGGGTTGCCTGCAGAGCACTTGGTCAGGAAGAAGGATGCAGGACGAAACGAGGTGCCTCCTAGGCTCCTACAGGATGGTGTATAGGACAGGATTATTATCAGAAAGTCTCGGAGATCTCACAACAAATAATACGTACATTCACTCCGCTGCGTACGCGGCGTCAGTAAGCTCCAATGCAAATCAAAGTCAGCGGAGACGTACAGGGGAGGCCTAGCATCTGGGATGCGGCCCCGTGGGACAAAATGACGATGGAGAGGACAGTGGGGAAGAGTAATTTGGTGAGCATTTTGAGAATACTATCCCCCCCCCCCCCGGCAAACCCGGTACTCGGACAAAGGGGTGTTTCTCGCCAATTTCTGGGCTGTTTTCCTTGGTATTTTGTGCTGTGATACATGGTCAGTATGATCCTCTCTACTTACTGGGAGGTAGATACTGTCTAACTTCAGCTCCGAACCCCTGGTCAATTCGAAACAATTCGGCAGGTGGGCTATATTTGGATCTTTGCCAGCATCAAAGGTCCTCCAGCACCACAGATATCAAGAAGTGTATCAAAAGTGGTGTAGAGTATCAAATTTGAGTTCACTGCAAAATTTGGTGGTTGGAGATGTCCTTATTGCATCACAATAAAAAAATCAGATATTCAGCCAACCGGGGTCAGACCTGTGCCTAGGAATAGAGTTGGCCAAGAGATGGGAAACATATCAATTTGCTTGAACGGCGATGTGTTAGCCCATCCATACAGAGAAGTCAATTTAGACGAAAATAGTCGCGCTTGCTTGTGCGGTGGGGTCGGTAGCTGATTTGTTTGCGCTGCTAAACATACTGGCCGTGCATCCAATATTGTGTCCACTGATTGATTCAAGTATAATATTGGAGTATATTTGGGCTCAGCGTCAAATTAAAACCATGCTTGGTCAGATGAGATAGTGGGGGCTATGCGGGCCTGCGAGATTGCTCCCATCGTTCGAATCCAGATCCGGAATAAAAGCAATTCAGAAAAGACGTGATATTTCGCGACAGTGAACACGAGACAGCGCGCGCACGTAGAAAGTACAACAAAAGCTACAATGGAAACCTCAAAATATCAACTCAGAACTTTCCACCTATCAATTGATTCCTCAGACTCGGAGGGTTATTGGGATGCAGTTGATGGCGATGAGGCTGCCCCACGCCTGCTCGAGGGCATCCCAGGTGACGCTGGTTCCTCCGCTGCAGAAAAGAATCGAGTGAGCAGTTTAATTAATTGCAAGCTGTTCGCGTACCAGTTGTTCCCGATGAGAGTCGGAACTTGAAGCTTGAAGGAAGGAGCACAAGGATCTCATAAGTTGTCTCTTTGTCTGATCGCATCACTGTTATTTGTGTTTATATGTCCTGATTCGGACTAATGAGTCGAATGCCATTTAGCTTTTTTCAGCATGAACGATCGCCAGCCGAATAGGAGGGGAACAGAAACGACATATCTCGCTGTTAGCAATGCAGCACTAATCCGAGCTTCAATCAAGCCAAAGGAGACGTCAAGGAGACCTAGTAAGGAATCGCACCTGCACACAGTAGGAAGATCGTGACGGTGAACGCGGGAGCCCCTGGTTTGAATCCAGGCTAGGTCCTACATGTTACGCAATCAGTTTTTTTATTCATGGATATCGCTGCTGCGGAGCTACAGGCTACAGCGGAGGGCACTTGGAATCGCATTTGCTCCACTGAACATCAGATTGATAACGGGAGTCTAGTTCAGGCTAATGCGGGATTCTCGTTCGTACTCATCAAGGAAAAGAAGACCTAGTAGCAGGTGGAAATGCATCTTCTTGAATATAAATATATCTTCGATGCGTGTGGCGGGAGGTCCTGATTCGACTCCAGGCTAGGTCATGCAGTGGATACACTTTTGTCTTTCTGCGACCTGGCCAGAATCCGCATTGATGAGACGTAGAGTTAACCTGCTACCGAACGAATCATACTACGTCGCCTGGTCGCGAAGGACTGCGCTTGGTAATCATGTTACACTCGGTTGGTTCGAATCCAGGCTTGGTTACTCCACTTTTAATCGAGACTCGTTACTTTATCCGACTCTGCAGAACCAATCGTGCGATATATCGATGTGACGATATACAGTAATCTTCGGTTGGATTCACTCCGACGACGATCAAACTCCCCGCAAACATGTGTTCGCTCGTCATGGCGCTCTTCCTCGGCACGTCCGCCGTCAGCGCCGTGCACCGGGATGGATTCCTCTGTGCGTCTTCCCTTCTTTTACCGCCGCTTCACCTTTCCTTCCGGCCTTGCCCGATCCACTTTTTTCCCTTCCTGCCGTCCATAATTCATCTGAATAACTAAATTCTTGCAGGGCTGTCTGTTGACCCGAGGCTGGCGGGGAAATATGGCGTGATGGCGGGGCTCGGTGGGGGTGCGTTCTGCTGGAGGTGCACGGGTTGGACGCGCGGGAAAACGAGCTGAATAGTTTGTCGGCGGGGCGTATTGAAGGGGTGGGGATGTAGATGTGGGAAATCTGGAGTGAGGTTCGCTTGAACGGCGATATTTTAGCTCCCATCCTTACAGAGAAGTCAACCTAGTCGTGCTTGTGCGGTTGGGTCGGCAGCTGGTACGTTTGCGCTGCGTGGCATACTGGGTGTCAATCCAATATTGTGTCCACTGATTGGTTCAAGTATAATATTGATGTGGACAGGTATATTTGAGCTCAGCGGCAAATTACAACCGCACTCGGTCAGATGAGATAGTGAGGGCTATGCGCGCCTGCGAGACTGCTCCCAGCGTTCGAATCCGGATCCGGAATAAAAACAATTCAAAAAAGACGTAATATTTCACGACATTGAACACGAGACAGCGCCCGAACGTAGAAAGTACAAAGTTACAACAGTAGAAACCTCAAAGCATCAACCCAGAAGTTTCCACCCATCCATTCATCAGACTCAGAGGGTGATGGGGATGCAGTTGATGGCGATGAGGCTGCCCCACGCCTCCTGGGGGGCATCGCAGGTGACGCTGGTTCCTCCGCTGCAGAAAAGAGTTGAGTGAGCAGTTTAATTAATTGCGAGATGTTCGCGTACCAGTTGTTCCCGATGACGGTGATGGGCGAACAGCCCAGCCCAACGGGGACGTCGAGGCCGCTGAGGTCGAGACCGAGGAGAGCCGCAACCGCAGACACGGAGCTGCTGCTGGACGACTGCACGCTGGAGCAGCACTGGTTGGATGTGGGAGGTTTCACCGGGGGAGTGGTCCACGGGATGGCGGCAGCAAGGGTCTGAAATCATATAATGGTTAGTATGTGGAAGCACGTCGATGCACAGGAAGCTCACAATGAGCACCGAGGTGGCAACGATAGAGAGTTTAGAGAACATGTTTGGTTAGAGCTTGAATACAGAGAGATGTGTTCGAGTGAAGATTAGGAGGCTATCGCGCGGGCTTTTATAGGGTCGCGTCTGGATTTTCCCGCGATTGACGAGGGCCATAGGATTGCAGTAATTCAGGAACATGGTCGAATTCACAGAAAAAACGAGTCCCGAGGTGTGGAGTAGTGGAGCTGTTCGACAAGAGAGAACAAGCAAATGTCGAGGAGGGGGCGACTGAATTGAGGTCCTGCTGTACACGTGGTCCGGCTGCAGATGCCATTTGGCAGCGAACCTGTGCCTTTTGTTCTTCCACGCGTCATACGATGCTCGAATAATTCCTTGATTAACGTTAGTGGTAAGGATAAATGACGTCGAGGATTTCCGTACTTCCACCGTAACAGCGCTTTTGACCGCGGCGGAACATTAAATCCGTCAAGTCACCCATTTTTAACTCGTGCACGTGTTTCATCACGCGTGACAGCGCAGGTCCAGGAATAATCCCAAGAGAGTCGTTGTCTTAGAATATGGTTTACCGTGGTACGGCCACAAAAGGATTCCTACTCATAACTGCACCCGACTCCGTGGGTGCATTTAAGTTACCTCCTCCGCAGGATTTTCCCATGTCAAATGACTTCGTGAATAGCTCCACAGATCACCTTCGGACCCGCGTTTTGTCTGGATAATTGACGTGACAATATCAACATATGCTATATTTCCGTTATTTTATGTTACCATACGCCTATCAGCTCCACAGCTCCACTCTTCGCGAGCCTACCCGTCAACGAACCTTGAACTATGCGCGCACGCCGTTCTCTGGACTCGCGGGAATATCTGTAACCGAACGAGATAAAAAGCCGCCCCAGGCAACTCCAACCCTCACTCGAACACATCCCCCTGTAGTTCAAGCTCTCTCAACAAATATGTTCTCCAAACTCTCTGTCGTTGTCACTTCGGTGTTCATTGTACGCGCTCTCCCTTTTTGAAGTCGTGCTCCTACTAATTCTACTATTAACGCAGACCCTTGCTGCCGCCAGCCCGTGGACCACTCCCCCGGTGACCACCCCCACCTCCAACCAGTGCTGCTCCAGCGTCCAGTCGTCCAGCAGCAGTGCTGTCGCTGCCGTCGCCGCCACCCTCGGCCTCGATCTCAGTGGCCTCAACGTCCCCGTCGGCCTCGGCTGCTCTCCCATCACCGTCATCGGAAACAACTGGTAGGCAATCTCTCTTATTCTCGTGCTCGCCAGGAAATTGACGCACATCAATAGCGGTGGAACTGAAGTTACTTGCGACGCCCCCCAGGCGGCGTGGGGCAGCCTCATCGCCATTAACTGCATCCCCATCACTCTCTGAGTGGATGCGTACTTACTTTGGAGAGATGGACGTACATTTTGTGTTGTAGCGCTGTCTTGACAATTTGATGCTCTCGTGTTGGATTTTTATGTGACTTTGAATAAGTAATGGTCCGCTGGATCAAAGAAATTCACGGCACATTATAATGGTACACTTGGTTCAAGAAAGCGCGCTTTAGATCACAATTCACGTAGTCAGTAATACAATAGGCAGAGCCCGAGCTGACACCTAAACCTACATATGATAATCAGTCCCCTTAACTTCGAGCGAAAACTGAATTTATAAATCATTCGACGGTATCGACTACAAGAGATGGTACCCGTAATTAGCCAAGCCTTTGAGGATCGTGAAAAAGGAATGTCCCATCAGGCAGGCGGATCTTCAATAATGTTTTCCGCATGCCAGTGGAACCTTCAAAAATAAATGCAGCAGAAATTATCGATTCCTAGCCACACTGTTATTGGACACGTCGTACGCTTGTGCCGTGGAGACTGATTCAACTCATTGTCGTGTCGCGGTACCGTGTGTTGTTCGGCATTACCATACAGAATGGCGCAAGAAGGAAAAATTTGCCCGAGGGTCCGGTGTCTCCACTTGGAAGGAAGGCGAATTGCGAGAAATGCCGCAACAGTATAGCAATCTGCAATCAGACATTTAATAAAAAGTGGCAGATTCAGCGGATATAGAACTATTTATTTTCCTCGGGAGGTCCATCAATTCACGCCCGGCGGCAGAAGCAGCGCTGGTGTGGCGCCGGCGAGTCTGTCATCTAGAAATAGCCACAGTTAGCCCTATATAAAGGGGTGCTGAAGTCCACGTCTAGCCCACCTCATTTTTCCTCGAGCGTGTCATTGGTACACGGGATCTGCACCAGTTCAATCCCACGTCGGCGCTGAGGCCCAGACCTCGGAAGCAGCGAATCTGCGACGCTTCTCAACCGCATCAAGTCTCGGTTGAGTTGCAGTGGGATGGGGGTGCAGCAGCTCGGGTGCTCACCGTCGGGACTAGTGGTGTGTGGGGTGGGGTCAATGATCTGACACAATCAACAATTCACAGGGGGATTTGAGGAGGCGACACAATGATGAGCGAGCAGACAACGACACAGAGATTGGAGAACATTTTCAGAGGAGGAGGCTTGTTAGATAGCTTGAGCTACAGAGGGATGTGTTCAGGTAATTTCACCACCAAAAAACATGGTCTTTTACCTTGATCTGGCGACCCTTGCATTTTCAGACCGATTAGACCTGAAGGACCAGCAATGAGCACTGCACGAATTACACGGGAAACTGGAAATTTGAATGGAAACCGATCACGGCAGAGACCGGACTGCTGCTGGACGACTGGATGCTGCTGCAAGACTGGTTGGAGTTGGGGGCCGTCATCGGGGACGTGGTGTTCGGGATGGTAGCTGCAAGGGTTCAATGCCAGGATTAATAAGGAAACGACCTCAAAAGAGCGTACGTATGATGAGCACCGAAGCGGAAACGACGGAGAGCTCTTGGTAAAGAGATTGAACTATAAGGGGATGTGTTCGAGTCAGGAATTGAAGGGGGAAATGCCATACCTTTCATCCAAAACGAAATACGGGGTCACCTTTGAATCGCCGGAACGCCGGGCTAGCGTGCCGTGGCAGCGAAATTTTCGTAGGTAAGAAAACAGTGAGCCCTTGCATCGACCGCCTAATTTAGCACCGCACCCAAAGGCATATCAACCGATATTCTCGAGCCGATATCGACGTCATCTGGATGGATGATCTGCCAATTCCTGTCATTATACTTACAGTCGATAGCCAACACAACGAAGCTTCTCAACAGATGCTCACCTCGCATAAAACTGCGTTCCAGCTATAGTAACAGGCACTCAGATATATGTGTCATGATAATACTTTCGCCGATGATCTTCAGAGCGAGGTGAACATCGAAGGGTAATTCACGTACTGATCCTGCACTTCCAGAGAGGCGCGACTTTAGGTGACTCGCACACAGTTGATATTCAGCCACGAACAGAGTTACATTTCACGATGCATATCGTCTCCGAGAAGAAGCCGCCATAAGAGGACGTCACCATAGAGGCGCATTTGGTCCATAGATAGGCCATTCTAGCAAGGAAGTACGTGTATCAGGGTCACAGGACAGAGATGAGTAATCTCAAAAAGGTTGCTCCTCCGAGTCCAATGAGATATGGAAGGAAGCAGAGAAAGGCCCAGTCGGACTGTGGAAGCGGAGATATTGTCATAAGCACATGGATCATATCGGTCGGAGAGTCGTACACGATTGTATCGGAACCTTTATGTCGAAAATAAGCCTGGCAACCCGAGCAAGTGCTCGGCGCTGCTCGCCAACTTGCTAGAATCGCCGACAGATGGCCTACAAGAAGGATTCCGGAATTTTCAGTGTTTCTTTGCAAGGGGCTACTACTAGGCTCGCTAGTACAGGACGGCTCAAGGATGCGACATGGTTGATCGGACGAAGTACTGTACTATTTCGACCGTAGGTTCACACCATGTCACCCGTCACCTTACATGTTCACTGGGTTAGATGTTCATTCCTCGGCAATCACATCAACTTTGCCATAAATGGGAATCCGGCAAGTGCCGGAGGAGAAATTTTTGCATTTTTGCGCCTATCTGGGCCACAAAAGTTTGCCGTCACCGTCACTGGTAACAAATAGGTTCAGTTCACGACCCTCCGTCACCCGTCACCTGAACCTACGGTCGAAATAGTACAGTAAGGATAGGAGATGGCCGTGACAAAGTCACAATCATCACATCTGCAGACAGGCCGGAACTTGCCGGAGGAGCGTAAAATAAGTTGATTTCAGTGTTTTGATAATTTCTCTTCCAGAGGTCCCTTTCGGGTATATCCAATTCCAATAAAGCAACGTAGTTCCAGTGGGTCGGGCCGCTTGGCATGAACCAATCTTTTACCAACCAAATTGAACCATAGCCTCGATCCCTAATACCCAACCAGTTTTGTCGACAGAAATCTTCCCAAGACACGGAGACTGAAATATAAGTCAGACTGGTGCATGATGAATTAGAGGTCTGGTGAAAAGACAATACCCTCATCCTCGTCCTCGTCCTCGTTGCCATCGTCGTCTGTCTTCCTCGTCTTGCTTGAGCTCGACTTCTTCTTTTGGTTAACTTGCAACTAGACCTATACCTGATGCTAGTTCTAAATGATCGTTGGGCTACCCGAGACACGTCGCATTAGGTTTTTCATTGCACCGCAACTCCCCGATTTTCCGTCGTAGAACCAAAGTCGGGTTTCCCGCATCCACACCGTGATGTACTATTTCGGCCTCTGAGTTGTGATTAAATCCTAATTAGCCTGCATCTGTGTCTTTGAACGAGTATCATTACAGCCGTTGGCAGTACCGAAGGCGCGGTCGAAAATTTTCCAGTTTGGGATATTTTCAAAGAATTCCCCGTAACTCGGTCAGTTCTTCATGGATTTGGATGAGACTATGCTAGAGAATTCAGGCTAATTCATACGGAATTAGTGATAGAAAGGATCTTGTGGAAATATGACATATTGGATGATCTGGCATTTTGAGGCATTTTGGCGATGAATCTGATCTGGCATGCCCAATTCAGGTCCTACTGGTCTGAATTTTAGCTAGGGAAGACTTTTTAACATTCTCAAACATGTGATAGAGTCAAAAATACATAACATCTCGTGTTTGATTCAATCCCCATAATATTTCAGATCCCGCTAGGTTGCCTGTTATCCCGACCTGACTGCAAACATCACAGACTGAATTATTCACAGCTTTGACTCTATCACATGTTTCGAAATCTACATAGGCCGTCTGTTGCAAAACGCCACATTTTTTGAACATGTCTGGACCTCGCTAGACTGCATTTACCTCAAAAGTGGCCCAAAGTACTACATCATCCAATATGAAATATTTTCGCAGGTTTCTCTCTATCACTAATTCCGTATGAATTAGCCCGAATTATCTAGCATGGTATCATCTGAATCCATGAAGAACTGACCGAGTTACAGGGAATTCTTTGAAAATGTCCCAAACTGGAATTTTTTCAACCGCGCCTTCGGTACTGCCAACGGCTGTAAGTCGAACCCCACCGATCGTTTTCTGTGAGCTCTAATGTACGCAGAGCTCTCCTGATCGCAAACTATAACTTTTATACCCCGCTTATGAATGAAGTCAAGTCTGCGTCGGTGGTAAAGGAGATTATAGCTCGGCATTACAGCAATTGGCAGTACCGAAGGCACGGCCGAAATTTTTCCGATTTGGGATGTTTTCAAAGAACTCCCCGTGGCTCGGTCAGTTCTTCACCGATTTGGATGAAACCATGCTAGATCTCTCGGGGTAACTCAGACGGAATGAGTGATAGAGACAAACCTCTAAAAATACATCATATTGTATGATGTAGGTTTTTGCACCCCCTTTTGAGATAATTGTGATCTAGCGAGGTCCAGGCATGTTCAAACAATGTGGTGTTTTGCAACAGTCAGCCGGGATGGATTTTGAAACATGTGATAGAGTCATAACTGTAGAGAATTTGGTCTGTGGTGCTTGCAGTCATGTCGAGATAACAGGCAACCCAGCGGGATCTGAAATATTACCGTGATTGAAACATACATGAGATGTGATATACTTTTGACTCTATCACATGTTTTAGAATGTTGAGAAGTCTTCCCTAGACAAAATCCAGACCAGGAGTACATGAATTGGATATGCCAAATCAGATTCATTGCCAAAAAGCCTCAAAAACCCACATCAGACAATGTGATGTATTTCTACAGGTTTGTCTCTATCACTAATTCCGTCTGAGTTACCCCGAAAGATCTAGCATGGTTTCATCCAAATCGGTGAAGAACTGACCGAGCCACGGGGAATTCTTTGAAAACATCCCAAATCGGAAAAATTTCGGCCGCGCCTTCGGTACTGCCAATTGCTGTAATTCTTCCGGTAAAATTTAAATAATACTGGTAATGTGACCCTCGAAGCGTAAAATATAATATTGGGGCAGTCCACCCGGTGTAAATCCTAGGGAGCGGTCAATAGATGCAACCTCTTCTCCATCTCGGTCGTGCGACAACCCAATCTACCCAAAAGGATGAACGACTCCGCTGCCAATCACCACAGGTGCGCAACGGCCTGAATCCGACACGGATGTTTCTCGAGCAAGCCACCAGTGAGAGTGCCCAGTATTCGATCATTGTGGAAACCGACATTCCACCTCCTTCCCAGCCGCCACCCACGAGCTCTGGGTACTCGATTTGGAGTATCAATAATATTTGCCGGCAGCGAGAGCCATTCGACCAAGGCTAACAACGCGTTTTCTCGAGTGCATTGGGCATTATGAGCCAGGAATATTTCTTACCTCCGAATCTGGATCCCGTACTTATCGAATGTCGAACTGAAGATCCCTGCAAAATCACCGCCTATCACAACATCAATATATCGCATCTCAAAGTCACGATTGGTGCTACAGACTCGAATGACTGGGAAATAAAACAGGAGCAGGTGCGATTCCTTCACTTCTGGGTTGCACTCTCTACCGCGCAGGTCGTCATTCCACGACTGACATATGAAGTAGTACAATTCCTTTGGTAGCAGGTCAGTTCTCCCTCTCATCAATGCAGATTTTTGGCAGGTGGAAAAAGAAAAAAGTGCACCCACTCCTGGATTCAAACCAGGGGCTCCCGCGTTCACCGTAGCGATCTTCCTACCGGGTGCAGGTGTGATACCTTTGCTACTAGGTCTCCTTTGCCCTGATTGAAGCTCAGTATGGTCGGCGCTCGAACACGATTCAGGTGTGGACCATCCACTACTAGGTCTCATTTCCTATCCCAGATTAATGCGATAATTTGAGCCGTTCCGAAGGGGACAAAAATTGGGGACATGCTTCACTTACGGCTCAAGTCTTCCCTACAATGATGCATCTAAAAGGCGGCATTCCTGATCTTGAGCGGGAAACCAAAAAAAGCGCCGCACATCTGGCAAATGACCTATGGGGTCGAACCAAGGATATTCTTCAACAGGCCATTAAGGACGCAATAACGGCGCACTACGATCAGACCCCGCCGTAAGAACGGAGGCGGGTACCGAAAATGTCAACAATGTAAACAAGGCTACGGAAAGCTCAAGGGGTCAAAGCGAGTGATCGCATCAATGATCCGGAGAATCACGGAGTCCAGACCGCTGGTCCGTGCGCACAGGGGCAAAATGGCAAAAGCGCCAGCGCATCAAAAGTCCCGAGGCCAGTCCGTGCGCATCGTGCGCGTAACCCGGACGGTACGATGGGTCCTATACTTATGGAGCAGGCTTTGCGTGACGTGCGTCTCTCCGAACTGAGCACTTCCGGAGGAGATCATCTCCGGAAGTGCTTCCGCCCAGTCCCTGGCGCACATCCTTCCCTTGACGAGCTGCGCTACGACATCGCGAATATGAGCAGTCTGCTCAAGATCGAACTGCCTGCTCAGTCATCCGCATTCTTCGCCGTCCCCCACGTGCATGGTCTTCCTTCCGCTCCGTCGACAGTGGACATCGCTTTCGAGTTTAACCCGTCGGACTACCCGTCACCCGCCACTTCGGACGCCACCTCTATGTTCGTCGAACTCAATCCAGTCCGTCTCTTCGACATGGCGCGGAGCTGCGACGCAGAGATCCTCGCTTCCCTAGTCATCTCGTCACCGTCTTTAGCGGATCTCTCGCCTGCAAGTGATCATTCGTCTGCGTGCGTGCCCTCCGCCGCTCGCCTGGCTCTCCATTGACCTGAAGCGCAAGTCCTCCGCTGCACCAGTCCGACCCCAAGAAGCTGTCGCGCAACCTGCTCAAGCGGCTATGCCACTAATTTCAGCAGACACAGCGGGCTCCCTGGTGCGTCCATTCATCTCGCTAGCCTCGAGCGCGTTCTTATTTACTCCCCAGGACGAAGAAGAATTAATTGAACGATTAAAACCGAGTGGAAGCGCCGCGCGTGTAGTGAAGATCGTATGCATATGGGGCCGCATTTCATCCAAATATTATTACGTTTCTTCTCCGTTATCTACCTGAACCTTTGACCCATTTTAAAACATAAAAATATCGAATACACGGAAAAGGTCTCGTCGCTTAGAGCAGGACTCGAAGGGATGGAATGAAAAAAAAAGGAACACGACGTGGCTAGCAATTTACGTCGCGCCTGAAAAAATGTACGGTCCAAGTAGTTTATAGCGTTTGTATCCTACTTACTGTGTGGGTACTGCAATGATGTATTAAACTGGTTTGATTCGGGAATACTTTGTACGGCAATTGTCTGGCCAACAATCCCGGGAAAACACGGACAACAATGATGCGATCACACAAAGAGAGACAAGCAAGGAGATCCTTGAGAGATCCTGCTTCCGACTCTCTGCGCCTGAAGCACATTGATAGCTTCCCAGGGCATGGTGGCACCTGCGGCGCTTCTGGGGATGTCTGCGAGCCATCCTTGTCCCGCATGCGAGGGACCATGTGGACTCGGATGCCTCGATTTAATTTCACGGTTCCAGCTAGTTCCAGACCACTCCAATGATGCCCTTTCTCCTCCGACTCACACTCTCGCCTGACTTCCCCGACTCGGACCACCGGCTCTCTTCGGTCTTCCGTTTACGTTTGGACCAGTGGACCTCCGCAGGACCGCCGATTTTCCTAGACTGTATGAACCTCTCCGTGACGACGCATTCACGATGTCATCGACGCTCCCGGCGTCCCCTTATGGTGTCGAAAACAACATGTTACATCGGGATCGTTACCTAATACCGCTCTCCCGAGTGCAGGGTCGTACGTCGTTTGAAGTAATCACCTTGTTGAATTTTGCGGCAAAGTTCCGTATTCTCCACAAGAATCGGCATTGTTATTATTCTCCGCGGTCCAACTGTTTTCTGAGGTAGGTTTGCCGGAACTACTGGACAGACACCTGACAAACATCCAGACATCTATCTCAATATGAAATTCATCCCACGCTAATTTGTATTTCACAGGAGATCCTGCGTGTCGCGGGGTCTGTCGGTAGGACGTCTGCCGTCTTTGCACAATTTAACGAGGTGGGATTGCACACGGTATTCTATCGGACGATCAGTAATGTTTTGATAGAAGGCCGAGTTTTCGATTGCGGTGCTCTGTTTATTTCACTTCATTCAGAAACCTTGAACTGGGTCGGGCATTCCCGATTCAGCGTTGTATTTTCCGCCTCATCGCCGCGGTCAATGTATCGCCGTCGACCCTGGTTGATTTCGTTGTGTTTATTATTTGAACTCCATCTGACCATCTAATAGATTTTCCGTCCCTCGACAACGGCACCATCGCTACCGTGTTATATGTACTCAACCGCCCCACTCTTCGTGATACCCTGCTGCCGTTTTACCTCCTGAACTTGTCATGCAACATGCATGCACGTTCCGTTTCTTTTCCTCCCACAAGGGCATTCTCGTCCCTCGACGGTCCCTAGATTTTTCAGCAAGCTCCACAGCTCCACCCTTCGCGAGCGCTGATACCGTCTATCCTGACGTCCAGAGGCGCCTCAATGCATCCCTAATTCGGCACACACAGTTGAACAAGACGCATAAAAGGCATACCATTGTCCCTCTCTCCTTCACTCGAACACAATCCCTGTAGTTCAAGCCCTCTCACAAACAAACATGCTCTCCAAGCTCTCCGTCGTTGTCACTTCCGTGCTCATCGTACGCGCCCTCCTCTCTGTCGAGGTGGTGACACCTACTGATCCTTGCATTAATCTTTGCAGACCCTTGCGGCCGCCACCCCGAACACCACTCCCCCGGTGACGACGCCCACCTCCAACCAGTGCTGCTCCAGCGTGCAGTCGTCCGGCAGCAGTGCCGTCTCTGCCGTCGCCGCCCTCCTCGGCCTCGACCTTAGCGGCCTCAACGTCCCCATCGGTCTGGGCTGCTCTCCCATCACCGTCATCGGAAACAACTGGTATTTCTTTTACTTTTTTGGGGGGAGCGGCACTGACGTGCGCGGATAGCGGTGGAACTCAAGTTACCTGCGACGCGCCCGACAAGGAGTGGGGTAGCCTCATCGCTATCAACTGCATCCCCATCACTCTTTGAAGGGTCGTTTTTGGTGGATATTACTTCAGAATACGCATGTAGTTGACTCCAGTTTTATAACGAAGTCTTGAATGAGGATTATGTTGGTGTCTGTGAACGCGTGTGATTGCGTTTCGAGCCTTGTTCCAAGACGTATTCCATGGTGGAGCTGGTGGTTCAAGATGAGGTGGTTGTACGCGCGCCTCACGCTCTGGAGAGCGGGTGGCTCGCTGTTCCGCGTGTTCAGAATATTGAAGTTATGTTCCAACATGTAAGTTTCTTCTTGAGGCTCTGTGAGAGATAGATCGACATTGTGTCCTGGATGTTCAGCAGCCTCCTACGGCAACTAGTTCACCTCTATTACGCACGTCCGGGAACAGAGATCAGCCCACTTCGCCTGTCAATCCTGACAAAATTAAAATTATGAGCGTTAATTCAACCAGGTTCGCGGCCCAGATACAATTTATTTTCCAAACTGTGCACTACTAAGTTAAGCGTTGGAAAACCATCGACTCATACAGATCCAACCAAGGAACTATCATTCCCTGCTTCACTAATTTTAACGCGTTATTCCTCCACTTACTGAGGGTATTTTGCGCCATGACGCTGAGTCAACCCCCAGAACACGGATCAAAATTCACGACTGGCAGACTGTTCCTGGATTGAAATTCTGAGATGAATATCAATCATTCTCGTTTCGTCCTATGGGACCGGCAGTTTTTTTCTACTGACCAGTGAGGTGAGCAGTTCCTCTCGCTCTCTATATTGATACTCGTTCAAAGACACAAATGCAGGCTATTTAGGATTTAATCACGATTCCAGAGGCCAAAATAGTACATCACGATGCAGATGCAGATACGGGAAACCCGACTCTAATTCTATGACGAAAAATCGGGGAGTTGTAGTGCAGTGAAAGACCAAATGCGATGTGTCTCGGGTAGCCCAACGATCATTTAGAACTAGCATGCGGTTTAGGTCCAGTTGCAAATTAACCAAAAGAAGAAGTTGAGCTTAAGCAAGACTGTCGGAAAAATGGGGGACGAATCATAGCGGATTATATTCACGCACAACTCGTTGTAAGCCGGTAATACTTTGCCCGGCTTATAACACATAGGCGAAGTTAATATATGCCATCGTAATCCTCAGCGAGACTTGTAAGTCACCATCAGCTCATAATTCCCACACAGGCTCATGATACCTTTGGAACCGTTGCAACTCGGTCGGCCGGTAGCATATAAAAAAAAAATGGTTTGTATATACGTTACAAGCAATGGACGTTACATAAACCAAATCTCAACGACGATACAATCTGCGTCCCTTGTTGCGAGTACTTGAAGAGACGGGGCGGTTTTCGGATCCCCGATTCAACGGCGGTGAAGTGTTCCCGTGTCCCGGAGACTGTTGAGACGGCGTCGTTGAATGACGGGGAGTGCGATGACGTTGCGCAGCCAACGGTGACAGTGGTTCGCGACGTGGGGGGGAGTTGGCCGGAGGGGTGGTGGGGCGCATCTCTCGGGCCTGGGATTAAGAATTAGTAGATGCCAAAGGAGCGATGCAGAAACGATGGAATTCATACCGGCGCAGAGGTGAAAAAATCTTCGTCATTTTCATCAGCCTCCAGGCGCGAATTCACATCCTCGCGGGGCCCGTCTGCGTCAGGAAACAGGACACGGTCCCAATGCGCAAGCAAGTCGATTGCCCAAGCTTTCTCATTGTCCAACCCATTGAGGATATGCTGCAGGTAGTAAGTGTGACGTTCTCGGTAGTTGATTCCAGTCTCGTCGCCGACTTCGACGAGTTGTGTATCGGCCGAATGAAGCCAGATAGCCTAGGCAGAGTGAACTTGGAGAAAGAGATGCGAATCAACACAGAGAACTCACAAGAACGGCGGAATTGGCGATCGCTCCCGGGACCGTGTGCCGGATGGCATGCATACGCTCAATTGTCTTCGACGTCGGCCTTTTGAACTTGCCGCTGAAGAGACCGTCAGCGCCATTGGGCCCGCGGATGGTAGAAGCATAGATCTTGACAGAAGTTGAGCGACGAATAAGGATCAAGGTTGGCATACCTTCAAAAGGATTGGGTTTCGGAAGAGGGTATTGAGATCTTTTTGGCCGTCCCACCCATCGTAGAGAACAGGAACATCGAGCTTGGAGTAGTATGGCTCGCGCGTGTCGGTACCAGGTTGATAGCCGATGAACTTGGTGAATGCGTTGAAGCGGCCGGATGAAGTGTCGAAAGGCTTGATATCATCGACAATTTTGGCGAGGCTTTGACCACGCAAACGGTGGCTGGTGCTGGAGCGCTGGCCACTCATGCCATCAGTAAACTGAAAGAATCATGAGGATAGAGAATCAAAGAGAGAATGAGGGCCACACACCGCGCCTGCGATCAAGTCCGTGGTACGGAGATGCTGCACATCGTCCGGGAGATAACGCATAATTTGGCGGAGCTGGCCTTGGATTTTGTTCTTGTCGGAGCTGAACTCATTTCTCGGATCGAAGTCCTCGTCCTGGTCGACAGTAAAGACGTCAGGATCAACGAGGAAGAGAGCTTCCTGGACGAGGAAGTGGCGACCCTTCTCGCGTGTCCTGTCCTCGATCGTCTGCGGATTTGTAATGGAATCGTCAGCATGTGCGGCGCGGTTGAGCCGCTTTCGTTGTTTCCTTGGACGTGCAGTTATAGCAGCTGAATTCTCGAGGTCGGTAATGCGCCGTTTGAGAGAAGAGACATCCTCTCGGATATCATTGGCGCCGGATTGAAGGTTGCGACGAAGCTGCAATGTGGTTAAAGAAGCAATGCTGCTTGATAACTAAGCACATACACGGCGCAAGGCGTCGGGTGGCCTGCTCGGCGTCAATTGCTGGACAAGATCCAGCAGGGCATCTGTGGCACGGGATGGCGTCGAAGGAGGTGACGATGACATGGAAGAAGCACCAGTGCTGGTGGGAGTTGGAGGTGTGAAGAGAAGAGACGAGCGACCATGGTGGAGCTCTCAGCAGTGCAAAGTTGCCACGAGCACCACCGTGACATCACCTGTGATGTCATATACCCACCCCTATTCGGGCATCGGGATTCTGACTTGGACTCAAACTTTGTTACACCCATGCCTCCAAAACGTGGATATCGCCAACATAAGATCGTTGCTAAGGCTTGTCCGGCGCCGAATTTTCCAGGCAAAAAATGCCATCGCTGCGGCAAGGAGGTTCTCGCAAATCTTCTTCAGCATGACAAAATCTGCCGCATCAATAGTCGTAATCGGCGGCTGCTCGTCGAACATGTCTGGCGGACACACCGTCCGGCTGAGTCCTTTGAATCCAATCTCCCTGTGAGCAAATTAAAATGAGAAACCCGCTATAATTGCCAACTAACTCTTGTCCTTAGTTGCAGAACTCTCATACGGCTGAACCTGATGCGGCCACGTCTGAAATGGACCTAGACGACATAATACAACTTCCGACTCACCAGATATACCATGAAATGCCAATGGATTTCGACCGAGACGAGGATCCGGATCCCCCGGATGCCGATGCCGTTCCTACCGTTGCTCTCCCGCCACGCTTCATATTTGTGAAGCATCACCCGCATGCTAATAAGCACAACGAAATCATACCACTTGACAGCTGCTCATCCCGAACACCGATTCCAGACAATCTGAGCTCTGCACCAGTACTCGACACTCGTCCTTGGGCACCCTTCAAAACATTCTCGGATTACCAGTTCACTTCCCGCCGTGTCCGAAGGCGTGCTCCCAATGCCGAAATTGATGAAGACCTGGATGACCTCCATGCCCGTGCGTTCTCGAGCGACTGTTATATCACATTCCGGAACCATCGAGACATGGAAAAATCTTTGGCAGCGGCGCGGACAGATAACATCTCAGTAAGCACCAGTTCTTTAATGGACGTCGTGGCAATCTAAAAATGCTCCAGTTTTTGCGTCGGACTTTTACAATAAACTTTGAGGGCACAGAGTTTGGTGGAACATACGAGGTTGAAGTTGAATTCCGGGATCCGTGGCAGATAATGAAACAGTGGGTCAGTGATGAAACCCTTGCGCATGTTAGCACTTGGTTCTCGCAGGAAAAATACTTGTGCAAGGACGGGAGAATGGATTTTTCCAATCAGCTCTATGATGAGCCATGGACAGGAAAAAATTGGAAAGACGCTGATGTGTGTATTGATATATTGATGAACATAAATTTCGCTCAATGACACCAACAGAATTCTCTCCCTGCCGACGATATGTATCCATCATGTTACTTAGGTCTTCATGTCTGGCTCGACAAAGGGCTTGTCTCCACAAAGGTCAAGATGCACCCTATTCTATTTCGCGGCTGCTGGATCCATTCAACAACTCGGAATGGCTCAGGGAATGGCGGGTCAGCACTAGCAGGATTTGTGAAGATGGTATGTTCACTTCTCAGGTATTTTGGTGGCCGAACTGACACTCACTTACATAGCCTGACAGTCTGCGTGAAATCGACCCAAATACACTGACTGGTACAGTGAGGTCGGAATATGATCGACTAAAACGACTGATCTACCGCGGTGTTTGCCATTTTGTTATGGCGTCACTTGAGCAGCGGTCACACAATGGCGAGGCGCTGCGGTTTGGCGATGGGATCACACGTGTCGCATACCCAGGAGTTCTCATTGAATCCATGGATTTTGAGGAGATCGCGGCCTGGCTTTCCATCCGGAATTCAACTTCACTTCATCCTTGCCCTCAGTGTCTCGTCTCCAAAGACGATCTTCCTCGACTGACCCAAGCATTTACTGAACGAACCACAAAATCAATGGCCCGTGTTCTTGCCAGAGCACCTGCTGGGAAGACTGATCGCAATGAGTATCTCAAGCGATATGGCCTTCATGATTTTGAGGTGAGTGATTGATATTTGTCGATGCCGTCTTTGATTTCGACTGACATGGTTCAAGCATTTTCTGTGGAAGTTCAATAACTCGGATCCATACAAAGCAACTGGCTACGACTGCTTGCATTTTTTTGACGGGGGAATATGGGGTCGCCACATGTGGCCCCTCATAAAGGGATTTCTCCAGCGCAAGGGACTTGCCTCAAAATTTAATGCAAAGTACGCTGTATTTCATTCTTACAACCCCTTTCTGACATTTTAATCTGATAGCATGGAGAACTTCCCCCGTTGGCGTGACCTCAAGCACCTCTCGTCTCCGACCACCATTGACTACTCAGAGGGTCAAACCTTTCTTGATATTCTCAAGGTATTTGTCTGCTATCTCAAATAATGTCTAGAACTAAATATTTCATGAAAGTGCGCTTTACCCTGCATCGTGCAACTCCTCCCACCAAATTCATGCATTGTTCGGGCTATCCGAATCATGGTAAAGGTTCGCATGATGCTGGGTCTTGAGGTTGCACTAGACACGCGCCTGGAAGTCCTTCGGAAATTTATTGCGGAATACGAGAAGGTTTGCAAGGTATGTAAACTCTGTTTTGACTCAACACACTTGAAATTCATATAGATCCAGGACATCTCGGAGACCCACGGCAAGTCCTTCAACTTCCTCAAGCAGCACTACCTGTCGCATGCACCCGGCTGCTTCAAAGGCATGGGTACCAGCCGAAATCAGAACACTCGTATCGGCGAAGCTTTCCAACAGGAGATCTCTGCGCAATACCAAAAAACAAATGGCAAGGACGCTGAGCATCAGGTATGTTACCGTCCTGTGCTACTGGATATCTTCCGTTCAGTCTGCTGAGCATTAGATGTCGATCATGGACGAAAATGAAGAAACAATGGCGCGGCTCGATATGAAGGTAAATGAGTGGCGGAAGAGCCAGGAAGAGGATGAGACAGACCCAGTTCTGCCCTCTCATGCCGCCACAGCCCATTGGAGACTCGGCTCTGCTGATGCTCGGATGACCAGTACTCGCATCGAGACGTTGAATCGAGGCAATGTGTTATACCGCGACTTCAACATGCACCTGAGGGAGTATCTCGCGGAGCATCATCCCAACCACCCAGTTTCTTATGACGAAGATATTCAGGTCAGGATCTCGTTGAATATTTGGGTCCTTGCTGAACACATTGTCCTTCTACAGCTTGAGCCGTGCAAGGTTCTATATGTCGAGTTCCAATCACAAGTTGATTGGAACAAAGGCAAAGACATCTTGCGCTGCAACCCCATGTTCCACGGACGGCGACGTTACGATTCCATAATCTACGAAGCCCAAGACAATGATCTAGCAATGGGTCAACTCGAATTGGTTTTTCGATGCCATCTTCCCCGCAAGGTTACTCTTGATTTGGCAATGATCCACCGATATCGCAAGTCCACCTGGTCAGCAAAGACGCGCACCGACTGCCCCATGCGCGAGTGGAGTAATGGATCAACTTTCATTGCTCTGGAGCACGTTACAAGGGGTGCACTACTTTGTCCCATCTTCGGAGCGCCACGCGAGGTATTCTATGTGATAGATTGTGTGGACGAAGACATGTTTTTGCGTATAAATAATATTGATTGAATGGATTGAATGAATCCTTGCCTGCCATTCAGATTTGGGTGATTTCTGCTTTTAGGACCAGAAAACATATGAAGGCGAGCCTAAACGGTGTTATAAGCCCCCGAAATCCCTCATAAGACCATAACCAACTTACGCCCCATATGCCGGCTTGCGATGGCTTACAACCCTTGCCCCCACGGGGTCATAACTCATCATAATTCAGTACAAGCCGGCGAGCCTGCTCAAGCCGTTATAACCCAAACACCGTTTTTCCGACAACGAGGAAGACAAACAACAAATGACGACGAGGACGAGGACGAGGATGACGGTATTATCTTTTCACCAGGCTTCTAATTCATCGTGCACCAGTCTGACTTATATTTCAGTCTCCGTGTCTTGAAAAGATCTGTCGACAAAACGGGTTAGGGATCGAGACAGCGAGGAGGCTATGCTTTCAATTTATTTGGTAAAAGATTGATTGATGCCGAGCGGTCCGGCCCACTGCAGCCACATTGCTTTATCGGACCTGGACATACCCCAAGGAACCTCTGGAAGAGAAATGCTAAAACACCTATTTTACGTTGATCTTACGCTCCTCCGGCAAGTTCCAGCCTGTATGCACATGATGTGATGATTGTGACTTCGCCACGGCCATCTCCGACTTCATCCTGCTTCATCCGATCCACCATGAGCCGTCATGAACTAGCGAGCCTAGTACTCCCTTGCAAAAGAACGGAAATTCCGGAATCCCTCTTGTAAGCCATCTGTCGGCGATTCCAGGAAGCTGGCGACCATATGCTCGCACTGCCACACTTATTTTCAACACAAAGGTTCCGATACAATCATTTACGTACGACTCCGACGATATGATTCATACGCTCATGACAATATCTCCCCGGCTCCACAGTCTGACTGGGCCTTTCCTTCCATATCTCATTGGAAGAGCAACCTTTTTGGGATTACTTATCGTAACCCTGATAGACTGTGAGGTCTGCGTAAATCCGAGGTGTCGGAAGAGGAGCAAGACCCCGCGAGAGTTGTGTCGAGAATCAGGAACTGAGTGGGTGAGGTGTTCAATTCAAGAGAAACTAAAGAAAGTACGAAACTAGGACTACTTATATACTCAAAGGACACTATTCTAATCAGTCATAGAAGCTGTCAAAGGCTGCGCGGAAAACACGACGTGCTATTATCGAGGGGTAAGTGTCGCACGCATATCAAAAAGGAAACATATCTAATCTAATCTTGCCTTGTGGTCTGGGCATCACCGGAACCACCGCATACAGCAGATCCATCCCTTACATAGACGTACTTCCTCGGTAGAAAGGCCTGTCTGTGGACCAAATGCGCTTCTAGTATGTCACACTGGGGGCACGAGCCATGGCCGTGGGTTCATGGCCTTTGGCGAGAATAGGTCCGACACTTGCCATGGTGTTTGCCATGTCCGAGCTCATTTCCCTTTGTTCTATTATTACACCGCCGCGTTTGTTCCGGATCGATGATTTTGCGTTGCAATCAAGCGGCCGGTGTTGGCTGGGTTGAATCTACAATGGAGTTCCCGAGGTTCCTTTGGGACGAGAAATGGGATTATTGAAGGACTGCATGACACAAGTGGTATGCTGCGGTATCTGCAAATGGGAAGGGCTGGGTGATAACCTGTATTTCTTTTTTCCAATCAACATTGTGTAGATCTCTGCTTACAGGAGTATACACAAAGTGCACAGATCCGCGACCGAGTTGTGAGCTTTTGGGAAACAAATTTATAAGGATCCCGCCCGGAGTCCGCATAACATATAGAGTGAATTGTTGATGGCCAGTCTCTGTCTCCCCCCATCGTGTAGCAACTCTCTCTCAAGTTCCAGTCGTGGCACAGAAACCTTTGTACCTGCCCATGCCGCGAGTTCTGCTTAGAGCTCAGCGGTTCTGCCGAAGCTTGAGACCTCTAGACTGGTGACCTGTTTGTCTATGGGAATACGGTCGGTAGACAGACACTTGTGTTTGTGTCTCGTAGACAGATCGGTTACCGGTCTATGAGACCTCGGCGTGTACGACGAAGGACTTGGTTGGAAGATAAAATGCATGAAACAAATAAGCCTACTTATGGGCTGCGACTGCTACGAGCATTCTAGGGACCCTGTTGAAAACAACTGCTCTGCAGGTGTTAACATTGTGTTGAGCTTGACTCTTCGCCGCAGGCGCTGGTTATCTTTCGTGCGCGAGTGATTTTTTTTCACAAATGAACCTCACCTGTACCCAGTATTTTTTTCGATGTTGAGCAACCTGCATTGACCAAATTTCAACGAAACCTGATGCAAGTCTATTCTAAGCACCGCAGACCCAAGCGGCGCAATCGGTTGCCGGCCCCGAGGCCGAAACTCCGATGTATTCCCAAGTCTTTGTTTTTTCCCTTTGTCTCAGAGACGCCGAAGACCTCGGCCATGGAAAATGCCATGGCAAGTGTCAAACAAACACCATGAACCCAGGGTCATGGTGCTTGCCCCCAGTGTCACCGACATCCTCTTATGGCAACTTTCTCTCCGAGACGATATACTTCGTGAAATGGAATTCTGTTCATGGCTGAATATCAACTGTGTGCAAGTCACCTAAAGCCACACCTCTCAGGAAGTGCAGGATCAGTATGCGATTTGTTCTTCGAGTCAACTCGTTCTAAAGATCATTGTCGAAAGTACTATCATGACACATATATTTGAATTTGAATGCTTCTTTCGAGATTTTCGAGCACAAGGATAGATGTGGCATACTGTGAAAAGTAGCGAACAATCACCTGCGATAGCTGTCTTGTGCGCTCGAGCCCTAAATGGGAGCCGATAATTGATACCAAATCAATATTGGTATAAGCTCACTCGCAAGAAACAAAATGACGGTTGGGGTATTTCTTGGCGACAGCAGGATGATGCAATACTGCCATTGCAATAGTAGTTTTACCCATTCCTCCAAGGCCCACAGTAGCCACCCAGGCACAATCCCTGAGAATATTTGTGAGATGGTTGAACTCAGCCTCCTGGCCATGGAATATTTTTGGTGATGCAGGCAATAACGAAAGAGAGCCAGAACTATTTGAGTGAGGCTTAGGCTATTAGATATTATCATATATTCATCTCCTCAGCTGTTGTAAGAGCTTGTGCACGTCTAGTAAATGCAGATCTGACGATTGCACAGTAAATCAATACTTAATGCTCACCGCCGAAAATCCACTGCGAGATGAGATGAGTTAGAGCAGATCCTGGTGGCGTCTCTCGGTGTCAATGTTCAGCTCTACCAGACCACTTGCTAAACTCTGTATTTGACCTTGGATAAGAAAGGGTCAATGATGGGTCCCACACCCTGGCTTGGATGAACCCACTGCGAAAGTATCCAGTGCTGCTCTCAGTTCACTTTCACAGATCTCTAACTGGAGTTACTCCGGCAGCGGATTTGGATTTGATGGGGTGACGATATCCGTGACAGTACCGTTATGGACGCGATTATCGTGATTTAATTGATCTCTCAGCATGCCTCTGTCCAATCTCGAGCCTCAGGAGACTACCAGATGGGTTACCTTGCTCATAGTGGCTCTCCTGCAGTATATTGTACTTGGTGTGGGGCTCTATGTTTATCCCCAGTACTAGTGTTGTCAAAGTCCGGTTCTGGAAATCGGTTCAAACCTGAACCGAACCGAACTGAACACAAAGTTCAGGTTCAGGTTCGCCAATTTGCTGAACCTGAACCGGAAGTTCGGTTCGCCATTCGGAGGATAAGAAAATCTGCTGAACGCGTTCGAACCGCGTTCGAACGCTGAACCGGCCATCAGATTTCACTCCGAAAAACGCGGATGTCGGGCGGTTGTTGCCGATAATTTTAGTGTCATACATCATCAGTCAACTATCACAGCATGCTAGATTACGAGGATGTCTCAAGGATGTCTTGTTTCCTAGGTGGTCATATGGGGGTAATACTGTGACATTATTATTTGTGAATTCATGTATCTTGCACAGGTCTTTTGAAAATTTACACGGGTGTTGACTTCTAGAAATACACACCCTTTTCTAGATTTTCACCACTTAAAAACTCGGCTGATATATTCACAGGGTTCGGTTTGGGGGAAGTTACACCGCTCCTGATAAATACACTATCTGTGATGATTCATTTATTTCCTCACCCTCCGTTTCAAAAAAAAAATCACCGCCTGGTTTACGAGCGGAAAAAAAACACAGGTCCGGGAAATCACAGGTTGTTGGACTTAGTAGTAATGAGCATGCCTTTGGACTGTTATTGTCCTAGTTTCCCACATTGGATAGTGTAGAGGACTGATCATCAATTAAGTTAGAGTGAAGAGGTAAGACCAGATCAGAGACTGCTTCAATGGGAAACAAGATCTCGTTGACTAGTAGGACCATTCTTTTGACAAATATACTTATGTTTAATCCACCCACATGTCGGTTCTATTCCTACATTGCCTCACATCATTCACCTGAGCATACCAACGGGCACTCTCACTTCCTGTAGCTACTGAGAGGGTGCTATGTGTCGGAAGGAATGGTGCTCTCCGATGGTGGCCTGATAAAAGGGGAATTCAACCCAGATCCAACCACTTGGCGAGCTAACCCTGAAGCCGGTGAATTTCGGAGGAAACCCATGGTGGGTTTATTTTATTGTCAGGGGTAGTGAATATTCAACTTTCTGGTTTTGAGGGTGTGCGCTGCTTACAGCGGTGTAATTTTATCCAAAAACACACCAGTGGTGTACTAAATAATTATGTCACAATATTACAGCCATATGGTCATCATCTTTTTTATTAGGCCTGCGCTAAATTCACTCGTGATGACGTGGTCAAATATTTCTACCAAGGTTGCATATGTGCATACCCGTAGTCTCCCATCATAAATCAATTGTTTTCCCGAGGTAGATGGGGAAAAAACTTGATTATGGCATACCGGTGCATGCCATACCACTTGGCCGTGAGCGGCCAGATGCCCTTGTCTTTGATATATTGCTTTAAGTTTTGCATATAGGTACACTTAATGATGCTAATATTATACTGTCGGAACAAATATACGGAGGACGGCGGCAGACGAATTCCCTGCCGAGAACCCGAGACCTTCCCCGCATCTTTCCAGCAGGGGGACATATTCAACCTCAATTTCCTGCGCTGCTGCTGGCTATCTCAACTTCAACTCAATCTTCTCCGCGTTTTCCTGAGGCAATAATAATATTTTTCAACCCGCATACAATGTCTTTACAAATTGTGATTCAAATGAGGTTCGGTTCGAGGTTCGAACACCCTCGAATGCTGAACCGAACGCCTCGAACCTGAACCTGAGGTTCAGGTTCGGCGTTCGGAGGATGGCCTGAACCGAACGGAAGTTCAGGTTCGGCGTTCGCAGAAAAATGGCCCGAACCTGAACCGAACCGAACTTTGACAACACTACCCAGTACTGCAAGACAGATCTACATACCTCTGCACTGTCTGGCCGTGCTTGGCTTGATGAACTTCTGTCAGGCCATCCAGACTGCATCTACATAGCTCTTGGGATGCGTTGTCACATTTTTCTTGCCCTGGTTCTCCAGCTGCGCATGATAAGACACATGGAAAGTCACAGTTCTCACATCAGGCTCGATGAATCAGTCGCAATCTTCCTGTACACTTGTGTGACTGGAATTGCAATAGATCATGTTGCAGAATGCTTCCAGCACTCACACACCACCATATCAGAGTAGGTTTGTTTTTATCTGGCTGATCGTAGCTCATGATTGCATTTTCGGAAAATTGTCGACACCGTTGCTCGTACAGGAAGTCAAAGAAGTGGGTGAGGTCCTCAGGGTTTGTTGTCCAGTCAGCGGACCCCTTGCGCGGCGCCATTCCGAGCCCAGGGATGTACAGAAAGACGAGAAAAAAGTGTAGTAACGCTGAAGTAACGGTACTGTCACAGATATTGTGACCCCATCACATCCAAATCCAAATCCGGCACATACTGGGAAATTTTATCAAGCAGCTTTGGAGATCGAGCGTTGTCCGAGACGCAGCATGTGGTTTTAAGTGCACAGAGCAGATGGTGAATTTCTTCCATCATCCGCCGACACCGTTCCTGTTATCCACTGTCGAGGAAAAGTATCTGAGTTGCGACAGACAAATCTTGTAGAGGCTTGGCCGCAACGAGGGTATACTGGAAAAAATGTTGTCAACGATTTCTGGGGATTGTTGAGGCATTACTGAAGTTGGAAGGTATTCGCTGGCGAGGGATGCAGTGGGAAGATCTCGAGATGGACCGTTATCCACCTCATATTATATATCCACCGAGAGGATGTGGTGCAGATGGATAGCATAATCATCAAGATGGGATACTAACCAGCAATCTGTAGCGTGTGCGGAGAGAACTTCTGGCTGACGACGAGTGGGCTGGACGGACAAGAGGACGAGCTGAATAGTTTGTCGGCGGGGCATGTTGAAAGGGGTGGGGATGTAAATGTGGGCAATCTGGAATGAGGTTTGCTTGAACGGCGATGTGTTAGCCCATCCATACAGAGCAGTCAACCTGGACCAAAATAATCGTGCTTGTGCAGTTGGGTCGGCAGCTGGTTTGTTTGCGCTGCTTGACATACTGACCGTGCATTTAATATTGTGTCAACTGATTAGTTCAAGTATAATATCGATGTGGACAGGTATATTTGGGCTCAGCGTCAAATTACAACCACGCTCGGTCACATGAGATAGTGGGGGCTGTGCGCGCCTGCGAGACTGCTCCCATCGTTCGAATCCGGATCCGGAATAAAAAGAATTTTAAAAAGACGTGTTATTTCGCGACATTGAACACGAGACAGCGCCCGAACGTAGAAAATACAACAGAGCTACAACGGAAACCTCAAAACATCAACCCAGAAGTTTCCACCCATCAATCGATTCCTCAGAGGGTAATAGGGATGCAGTTGATGGCGATGAGGCTGCCCCACGCCTCCTGGGGGGCATCGCAGGTGACGCTGGTTCCTCCGCTGCAGAAAAGAGTTGAGTGAGCAGTTTAATTAATTGCGAGATGTTCGCGTACCAGTTGTTCCCGATAACGGTGATGGGCGAACAGCCCAGCCCAACGGGGACGTCGAGGCCGCTGAGGTTAAGACCGAGGCCGGCGGCGACGGCAGCGACGGCGCTGCTGCTGGACGACTGCACGCTGGAGCAGCACTGGTTGGAGGTGGGGGGCGTCACCGGGGGAGTGGTCCACGGCATGGCGGCAGCAAGGGTCTGAAATCGTATAATGATTAGTATGTGGAAGCACGTCGATGCACAGGAAACTCACAATGAGCACCGAGGTGGCAACGATAGAGAGTTTAGAGAACATGTTTGGTTAGAGCTTGAATACAGAGAGATGTGTTCGAGTGAAGATTAGGAGTCCATCGCGCGGGCTTTTATAGGGTCGCGTCTGGATTTTCCCGCGATTGACGAGGGCCATAGGATTACAGTAATTCAGGAACATGGTCGAACTAGCAGAAGGAACAAGTCCCGAGGTGTGGAGTAGTGGAGCTGCTCGACAAGAGAGAACAAGCAAACGTCGAGGAGGGGGCAACTGAATTGAGGTCCTGTACATGTGGTCCGGCTGCAAATGCCATTTGGCAGCGAACCGCGTCATACGATGCCCGAATAATTCTTTGATTAACGTTAGTGGTAAGGATAAATGACGTCGAGGAGTTCCGTACTTCCACCGTAACAGCGCTTTTGACCGCGGCGGAACATTAAATCCGTCAAGTCACCCATTTTTAACTCACGTTTCATCACTCGTGACAGCGCAGGTCAAAGGGTCCCGTTGAAAGACGGAAAAATCCTCAAGAAAGTCGTTGTCTTAGAATATGGTTTACCGTAGTACAGCCACAAAAGGATTCCTACTCATAACTGCACCCGACTCCGTGGGTGCATTTAATTTACCTCCAACGCAGCATCTTCCCATGTCAAATCACTGAGTGAATTGCTCCACGGATACCTTCGGACCCGCGTTTTGTCTGGGGGAACAATTGACGTGAGAATATCAACATATCAATTACCTCTTACAGCTATACTTCCTTATGTTAGCATACGGCTATCAGCTCCACAGCTCCACTCTTCGCGAACCTACGAGTCGACGGACCTTGAACCTCTGCGCGCACGCCGTTCTCTGGACTCGGACTCGCGGGAATATCTGTAACCGAACGAGATAAAAAGTCGCCCCAAGCAACTTCAACTCACTCGAACACATCCCCCTGTATTAGTTCAAGCTCTCTCAACAAGCAAATATGTTCTCCAAACTCTCTGTCGTTGTCACTTCGGTGTTCATTGTACGCGATCTCCCTTTTTGAGGTCGTGCTCCTACTAATTCTACTATTAACGCAGACCCTTGCTGCCGCCAGCCCGTGGACCACTCCCCCGGTGACGCCCCCCACCTCCAACCAGTGCTGCACCAGCGTCCAGTCGTCGAGCAGCAGCGCTGTCTCTGGCGTCGCGGCTCTCCTCGGTCTTGACCTCAGTGGCCTCAACATCCCCGTCGGGCTGGGCTGTTCGCCCATCACCGTCATCGGGAACAACTGGTACGCGAACATCTCGCAATTAATAATTAAACTGCTCACTCAACTCTTTTCTGCAGCGGAGGAACCAGCGTCACCTGCGATGCCCCCCAGGAGGCGTGGGGCAGCCTCATCGCCATCAACTGCATCCCCATCACTCTCTGAGTGGCTGGGCACCTATTTAGAGAGATGGATGTACATGTTGTGTTGTAGCGCTGTCTTGACAATTTGATGCTCTCGTGTTAGATTTTATTGTGACTTTGAATAAGTCATGGTCGGCTGGAATAAAAAAATTCACGGCACATCATAATGATATACGTGGTTCAAAAAAATACGCTTTAAATCACAATTCACATAATCAGTAATACAATACACAGAGCCTGATCTGACGCCTAAACCTACATACGATAATTCACTTCGGGCAGAAACCGAATTTATAAATGAGAGTCGTTCTACCGGTAGCATTCAACGGTATCGAATCTCAGAGGTGGTACCCGTAATTAGCCAAGTTTTTGACCATCGTGAAAAAGGCAAGTCCCGTCCGGCGGGGGGATCTTCAATTATGTCTTTCGCATGCCAGTGGAACCTTCAAAAATAAACGAAGTTGTATCCCAGTCACAAGGCTGTCATTGGACGCATCGTAGACTCATTGTAGTGTCTCGGACGGTAACATTGTGTTATTCGGCATTACCACACAGAACAGTCCAGGAAGGAAAAAAATTGCCCGAGGGTCGGTGTCTCCACTTGGAAGGAAGGCGAATTGCGAGAAATGCCGCAACATTACTGTATAGCAATCCGCGATCAGACATTTAATAAAAGTGGCATATTCAGCGGATATAGAACTATTTTCCTCAGGAGCTCCATCAATTCACGCTCGGCAGCAGAAGCAGCGCTGGTGTGGAACCGACGAGTCTGTCATCTAGAAATAGCCACAGTTAGCCCTATATAAAAGGATGCCGAAGTCCACGTCTAGCCCACCCCATTTTTCCTCGAGCGCGTCATTGGTATAACTCCATTGCATATCCATGTTAAAAATCGCTGACGTTTTCAACGGCATCACCACCTACCAGTTCTCGCCAGCTACGGGGATCTGCGCCAGTTCAATCCGACGTCGGCGCCGAGGCCCAGACCTGGGAAGCAGCGAATCTGCGACGCTTCTCGACCACATCAAGTCTCGGTTGAGTTGCAGTGGGGTGGGGGTGCAGCAGCTCGGGTGCTCACCGTCGGGACTAGTGGTGTGTGGGGCGGGGTCAATGATCTGCCACAATCAACAATTCGCGGGGGGACTTGAGGAGATGACAAACCATGATGAGGGAGTGGACAACGACACAGAGATTGGAGAACATGCCCAGAGGAGGCTTGTTAGATGGCTTGACCTGCAGGGGGGGGGGGGGTGTTCGAGTGGCTTTCACCACCAGAGGACATGGTGTGGCATTTCACCTTAGTCTGTCGGTCCTTGCGTTTGCGGACCGATTAGACCTGAAGGACCAGCAATGAGCATTGCACGGATTACACGGGAAACTGGAAATTTGAATGGAAACCGATCACGGCAGAGATCGCACTGCTGGACGACTGGACGCTGCTGCAAGACTGTTGGAGTCGGGGGCCGTCACCGGGGACGTGGTGTTCAGGATGGCAGCTGCAAGGGTTCAATGCCAGGATTAGTAAAGAAACGACCTCAAAAAGAACGTACATATGATGAGCACCGAAGTGGCAACGACGGAGAGCTCTTGGTAAAGAGCTTGAACTATAAGGGGATGTGTTCGAGTGAGGAATTGAAGGGGGAATGCCATACCTTTCATCCAAAACGAAATCCGGGGCCACCTACGAATCGCCGGAACGCCGGGCTAGTAAGGCTCCAACCATTTAGTTTTCGTTTGAAGATCTGGGCAAATCAAACGAAAACGGTATTTAAACTGTTTAAAACTGTTTTAAACCGTTCTAAATGGTATTTTTTTGCAGGCCATCAAAACACGAGTGAAGTAATTAATTAGTGGCCGCTGCTGCACTCCAGGGATGCACGCTTGAAGAACCTGTTCGTTATCTACACTTTGGTAAGCATCTCCTGCAGTATAATCTTCGCTTTCAATGATCCTCGCGCTCCATGGCAGATATGATGTGATTCTAAGAATAGATGTTCGACAGAGACGCTGCGGCCAGAAATGGCCTGTCATTGGCCAGGAGCCGAGCCATCGTTGAGACGATCGAAAAAACATGTTGATGTTCAAATTTCTATGAGGGAAAGAATTGACCCGACTCTCCCACACATTTCCTATACTGACTTCCACCATGTTAACAGGCTCCTCTAAGGCTCAACACCCATATGTGTTCATCTAAATTTTTTTCCAGCTCCCCCAGTACGGTTTCAAGTTCCACATTGGCAACATCATCCATACATACATCGTCCAGCGAGGACTTTAATGTGCCATTCCTGAAGCACAACATGTAACCCTTTAAACCATTTGAAAACGGTTTATAAACCGTTTGGACCGCTATTCAAACAAAACGAAAATGAAAACGGTTTAAACCGTTTAAAACTGTTTTAAAACGGAAACGGTTGGAGCCTTACGGGCTAGCGTGCCGTGGCAGCAAAATTTTCGTAGGTAAGAAAACAGTGAGCCCTTGCATCGACCGCCTAATTTGGCACCGCATCCAAAGGCATATCAACCGATGTTCTCGAGCCGACATCGACGTCATCTGGATGGACGATCTGCCAATTCCTGTCGTTATACTTGGAGTCGATAGCCAACACAACGAAACTTCCCAAAAGATGCTCACCTCGCATAAAACTGTGTTCCGGCTATAGTAATAGGCACTCGGATATATATGTCATGATAATACTTTCGACGATGATGTTCAGAGCGAGGTGACTCGAAGAGCAAATCACGCACTGATCCTGCACGTCCCGAGAAGCGCGGCTTTAGGTGACTCGCACACAGTGCATTAATTCTTCCGGTAAAATTTAAATAATACTGATAATGTGACCCCCGGAGCGTAAAATATGGTATTGGGGCAGTCCATCCGCTGTAAATCCTAGGGAGCGGTCAATGGATACAACCTCTTCTCCATCTTGGTCGTGCGACAACCCAATCTACCCAAAAGGATGAAAGACTCCGCTGCCAATCACCAAAGGTGCGCAACGGCCCGAATCCGACACAGATGTTTCCCGAGAAAGCCACCAGTGAGAGCGCCCAGTATTCGATCATTGAGGAAACCGATATTCCAACTCCTGCCCAGCCGCCACCCACGAGCACTGCGATTTGGAGTATCAATAATATTTGCCGGCAGCGAGAACCATTCGACCAAGGCCAACGACGCGTTTTCTCGAGTGCATTGGGCATTATGTGCCAGGAATATTCCTTACCCCCTGTGGGATGCACTTTCTCCGAATCGGATCTCAAAGTCACGATTGGTGCTACAGACTCGAATGACGGGGAAATAAAACAGGAGCAGGTGCGATTCCTTCACTGCTGGGTTGCACTCTCTACTTACCGCGCAGGTCGTCATTCCCCGACTGACATCTGAAGTAGTACGATTCCTTTGATGGCAGGTCAGTTCTCCCTCTCATCAATGCAGATCTTGGGCAGGTGGAAAAAAGAAAAAAAGTGCACCCACTCCTGAATTCAAACCAGGGCTCCCGCGTTCACCGTAGCGATCTTCCTACTGGGTGCAGGTGCGATACATTCGCTACTAGGTTTCCTTTGCCCTGATTGAAGCTCGGTATGGCGGTATGGTCGGCGCCCGAACACGATGCAGGTGCGGCCCATCCACTACTAGTACTAGGTCTCATTTCCTATCCCAGATTAATGCGATAATTTGAGCCGTTCCGAAGGGGACAAAAATTGGGGACATGCTTCACTTACGGCTCAAGTCTTCCCTACAATGATGCATCTAAAAGGCGGCATTCCTGATCTTGAGCGGGAAACCAAAAAAAGCGCCGCACATCTGGCAAATGACCTATGGGGTCGAACCAAGGATATTCTTCAACAGGCCATTAAGGACGCAATAACGGCGCACTACGATCAGACCCCGCCGTAAGAACGGAGGCGGGTACCGAAAATGTCAACAATGTAAACAAGGCTACGGAAGCTCAAGGGGTCAAGCGAGTGATCGTATCAATGATCCGGAGAATCACGGAGTCCAGACCGCTGGCCCGTGCGCACAGGGGCAAAATGGCAAAAGCGCCAGCGCATCAAAAGTCCCGAGCCAGTCCGTGCCCATCGTGCGCGTAGCCCGGACGGTACGATGGGTCCAATATGGAATGAGCAGGCTTTGCGTCTCTCCCAAATGAACGATCTCCTCCGGAAGTGCTTTCGCCCAGTGCCTGGCGCGCGCCCTTCCCTCGACGAGCTGCGCTACGATATCGCGAATATGAACAGTCTGCTCAAGATCAAGCTACCTGCTCAGTCATCCGCGTTCTTCACCCTCCCCCGCGCGCATGGTGTTCCTTCCGCTCCGTCGACAGTGGACATCTTTTTCGAGCTTAAACCGTCGAACTACCCGTCGCCCGTCACTTCGGACGCCACCTCCATGTTCGTCGAACTCAATCCAGTACGTCTCTTCGACATGGCGCGGAGCTGCGACGCAGAGATCCCCGCTTCCCTAGTCACCTCGTCGTCGTCTTTAGCGGATCTCTCGCCTGCGGCGCAGGAATGATCATTTGTATGCGTGCGTGCCCTCCGCCGCTTGCCTGGCCCTCCATTTACCTGACGCGTAAGTTCTCCGCTGCACCAGCGTCCGCCCCCAAGAAGCCGTCGCGCAACCCGCTCAAGCGGCTATGCCACTACTTCCAGCAGACACAGCGAGCTCCCTGGTGCGTCCATTCATCCCGCTAACCTCGAGCGCATTCCTATTTAATCCCCAGGACGAAGAAGAATTAATTGAACGATTGAAACCGAGTGGAAGCGCCGCGCGTATAGTGGAGATCGTATGGGGCCATGTTTCGTCCAGGTGTTATTCCGTTTCTCCGCCGTTATCCATCTGACCCCTTCCTTTGTCCCAGTTTAAAACACGAAAACCCTCAACAACATCGAATACACGGAAAAGGCTTCGTCGCTTAGAGCTGGACTAGAAGGGATGGAATGAAAGAAAAGGAACGCGACGTGGTTAGCAATTTATGTGGCGCTTGAAAAAATGTACGGTCCAAGTAGTTTATAGCGTTTGTATCCTACTATGTGGGCACTGCAATGTTGTATTAAATTGGTTTGATTCGGGAATACTTGGTACAATTGTCTGGCCACTCGACTCCAACAATCCCGGACAACAATGACTCAGATGCGATCACACAAAGAGACAAGGAGATGCTGCTTCCGACTCTCTAACGCCTGAAGTACCCGGACGGCATCCCAGCGCATGGTGGTCCTAGCCGCGGCGCTTCTGGAGACGCATGCCCCTTGTCCCGCATGCGAGAGACCGTGTGGACGGTGGCACGACTCGGATGCCTCGATTTAATTTACCGGTTCCAGCTGGTTCCAGACCACTTGAATGATGCCCTTTCTCCTCCGCCTCACACTCTCGCCTGGCTTCTCCGACTCGGACCACCGGCTCTCTTCGGTCTTCCGTTTACGTTTGGACCAGTGGACCTCCGCAGGACCGCCGATTTTCTTAGACTGTATGAACCTCTCCGTGACGACGTATTCACGATGTCATCGACGTTCCGGCGTCCCCTTATGGTGTCGAAAACAACATGTTACATCGAGATCGTTACCTAATACCGCTCTCCTGAGTGCAGGGTCGTACGTCGTTTGAAGTAATCACCTTGTTGAATTTTGCGGCAAAGTTCCGTATTCTCCACAAGAATCGGCATTGTTATTATAATTTATTCTCCGCGGTCCAACTGTTTTCTGAGGTAGGTTTGCCGGAACTACTGGACAGACACCTGACAAACATCCAGACATCTATCTCAATATGAAATTCATCCCACGCTAATTTGTATTTCACAGGAGATCCTGCGTGTCGCGGCGTCTGTCGGTAGGACGTCTTCCGTCTTTGTACAATTTAACGAGGTGGGATTGCACATGGTGTTCTATCGGACGATTGTAATGTTTTGATAGAAGGCCGAGTTTTCGATTGCGGTGCTCTGTTTATTTCACTTCAGAGACCTCAAACTGGGTCGGGCATTCCCGATTCAGCGTTGTATTTTCCGCGTCATCGCCGCGGTCAATGTATCGCCGTCGACCCTGGTTGATTTCGTTGTGTTTATTATTTGAACTCCATCTGACCATCTAATAGATTTTCCGTCCCTCGACAACGGCACCGTCGCTACCGTGTTATATGTACTCAACCGCTCCACTCTTCGTGATACCCTGCTGCCGTTTTACCTCCTGAACTTGTCATGCAACATGCATGCACGTTCCGTTTCTTTTCCTCTCACAAGGGCATTCTCGTCCCTCGACGGTCCCTAGATTTTTCAGCAAGCTCCACAGCTCCACCCTTCGCGAGCGCTGATACCGTCTATCCTGACGTCCAGAGGCGCCTCAATGCATCCCTAATTCGGCACACACAGTTGAACAAGACGCATAAAAGGCATACCATTGTCCCTCTCTCCTTCACTCGAACACAATCCCTGTAGTTCAAGCCCTCTCACAAACAAACATGCTCTCCAAGCTCTCCGTCGTTGTCACTTCCGTGCTCATCGTACGCGCCCTCCTCTCTGTCGAGGTGGTGACACCTACTGATCCTTGCATTAATCTTTGCAGACCCTTGCGGCCGCCACCCCGAACACCACTCCCCCGGTGACGACGCCCACCTCCAACCAGTGCTGCTCCAGCGTGCAGTCGTCCGGCAGCAGTGCCGTCTCTGCCGTCGCCGCTCTCCTCGGCCTCGACCTTAGCGGCCTCAACGTCCCCATCGGTCTGGGCTGCTCTCCCATCACCGTCATCGGAAACAACTGGTATTTCTTTTACTTTTTTGGGGGGAGCGGCACTGACGTGCGCGGATAGCGGTGGAACTCAAGTCACCTGCGACGCTCCCGAGAAGGAGTGGGGTAGCCTCATCGCTATCAACTGCATCCCTATCACTCTTTGAAGGGTCGTTGAATTTGGTGGATACTATTTCAGAATACGCATGTTGTTGACTCCAGTTTTGTAACGCAGTCTTGAACGATGATTATGTTGGTGTCTGCGAAAGCATGGGGTTGTGTTTCAAGTGTTGTTCCGAGACGTGTTCCACGGGAGAACTGATGGTTCAAGGTGAGGTTGTTGTATGTGCGCCTCACGCCCTGGAGAGCGAGTGGCTCGCTGTTCCGCGACAAAATTGGTTAGGTATTAGGGATCGAGGTTATGGTTAAATTCGGTTTGTGAAAGAATGGTTCATGCCGAGCGGCCCGGCCCACTGGAACCACGTTGTTTATTGGACTTGGATATACAGCCGCAAACTAGGAAGTGGAACGGTCTGATGCTGATGGCGTGGGATATTGTGAGCTCAATATTGTCAGGTTTCTTGTACTGTACCGGTGCAATGCCTTCTGGGCTAGCAGATGACACAAAGGATTATAAGATTTGGTTTCGTCGTGGTCGAGAACGAGCGGGTTCTTTGTCGGGGATCAAATATTTGCCAAATAACGTAGTAACGAAACACTACAATACAAACGATGGTACCTCGACCATGTAAGAGAATTTGCCTATATTTGGAACGTTTGCCGTGAGTGGATGGCCCCTACTTTACCTTCGACATTCCGGAATATTCATGGCCCTAGACCTCCAAAACCCCTATAGACAATGTAATTTGCGCCGGATGTGCTGTACCGCTGCATGTGCATCACATGGGGAAAACTGGTAGAATACTGGCACAAACAACACTAGATCGTGGCGGCGCTACGGATACTTTTTCCAAAATTCCTTCAGTGGACAGAGTTCATATGGAGTAGATACATCTCCCAAAAACTTAGGTGTATCTGCGTGCTACAATGTACTGAATGGCACGGTGTTTCGCTTCTACGTTGCATTTTGCTTCCTAGTTTGTGTTTGTACCCAAAAAGGACCTCTGGAAGAGAAATTATCAAAACACTGAAATCTATTTTACGCTCCTCCAGCAAGTTCCGGCCTGTATGCACATGATGTGATGATTAGGGTGACCGTGTCACGGCCATTAGGGCGCTGTTTATAATTCCTGAGGATTAAAAACTGGTTTATAAACTCTGTTTGTAAACAGGCCGTTTATAAATGTGTTTATAAACATTGACTGAAATGAGCCAGGAATCCAGTATAAGGCTAACTTGTGGCCAATCTTTGGTTGAATTTCGGTGTTTTCTTCATGCCTCGGTGCTCTGAATCTGTGACACCCTAAAACCACCATGGAACTCTGTTATTCGCTGATTCCGCACAAGACTCAGCTACATAGCGCAAATGTGAGGCAACAAATGCTCAACTTCCGGCAGCCTGGGCTTTATTCAAAGAGGATTACTTCCTCGCTAGAATGGGCTATCTGTGGACCAAATGCGCCTCTACGACGTCACCGACGTCCTCTTATGGCGGCTTCTTCTCGTAGACGATATGCATCGTGGAATAGAACTCTGTTCGTGGCTGAATATCAACTGTGTGCGAGTCACCTAAAGCCGCGCCTCTCGGGACGTGCAGGATCAATGCTTGATTTGCTCTTCGAGTCACCTCGCTCTGAAGATCATCGTCGAAAGTATTATCATGACATATATATCCGACTACTATACACAGTTTTATGCGAGGTGAGCATCTGTTGGGAAGTTTCGTTGTGTTGGCTATCGAGTCTAAGTATAACGACAGGAATTGGCAGATCATCCATCCAGATGACGTCGATATCGGCTCGAGAACATCGGTTGATATGCCTTTGGGTGCGGCGCTAAATTAGGCGGTCGATGCAAGGGCTCACTGTTTTCTTACCTACGAAAATTTTGCTGCCACGGCACGCTAGCCCGGCGTTCCGGCGATTCGTAGGTGGCCCCGGATTTCGTTTTGGATGAGAGGTATGGCATTCCCCCTTCAATTCCTCACTCGAACACATCCCCTTATAGTTTAAGCTCTATACCAAGAGCTCTCCGTCGTTGCCACTTCGGTGCTCATCACATGTACGTTCTTTTGAGGTCGTTTCCTTACTATCCTGGCATTGAACCCTTGCAGCTGCTATCCCGAACACCACGTCCCCGGTGACGGCCCCCAACTCCAACCAGTCTTGCAGCAGCGTCCAGTCGTCCAGCAGCAGTCCGGTCTCTGCCGTGATCGGTTTCCATTCAAATTTCCAGTTTCCCGTGTAATCCGTGCAGTGCTCATTGCTGGTCCTTCACGTCTAATTGGTCTGGAAATTCAAGGGTCGACATATCAAGGTAAAAGACCATGTTTTTTGGTGGTGAAAGTTACCTGAACACATCCCTCTGTAGCTCAAGCTATCTAACAAGCCTCCTCCTCTGAACATGTTCTCCGATCTCTGTGTCGTTGTCTGCTCGCTCATCGTGGTGTCGCCTCTTCGAATCCCCCTGTCAATTGTTGATTGTATCAGATCACTGACCCCGCCCCACACACCACTAGTTCTGCCGGCGAACACCCGGCCTGCTGCACCCCCACCCCACTACAACTCAACCGAGACTTGATGTGGTCGAGAAGCGTCGCAGATTCGCTGCTTCCGAGGTCTGGGACCGTCTGGGCCTCGGCGCCAACGTGGGATTGAGCTGGCAAAGATCCCCGTAGTTGGCACGTACTGGTAGGTGGGGATGCTGTTGAAAATTTCAGCCATTTTTAACACGGATATGCAGTGGAGGGGAGGTATACCAGTGACACGCTCGAGGGAAATGGGGTGGGATAGACGTGTGCTTCAGCACCCCTTTATATAGGGCTAGCCGTCGCTATTGCTGGATGACAGACTTGTCGGCGCCACACCAGCGCTGCTTCTGCCGCCGGGCGTGAATTGATGGAGCTCCCGAGGAAAATAAATAGTTCTATATCCGCAGATTGCTATACTGTTGCGGCATTTCTCGCAATTCGTCTTCCTTCCAAGTGGAGACACCGGACCGTCGAGCAATTTTTTCCTTCCTGCGCCATTCTGTGTGGTAATGCCGAACAACACATTGTACTGCCCGACGCCCGCGACACGATAATGAATTGTAATGAATTGAATCAGTTTCCACGGCACAAGCGTGCGACGTGTCCAATGACAGTGTGACTGGGAGTCGATAATTTCAGCTGCATTTACTTTTGAAGGTTCCACTGGCATGCGGAAGACGGAATTGAAGATCCGCCCGCCGGATGGGAATTTCCTTTTTCACGATCCTCAAAGACTTGGCTAATTACGGGTACCATCTCTTGTAGTCGACACCGTCGAATTAGGTTCTGATAAAGCCTGCCGTTCCATTTTTTGTTGATGCGGGCTGAGTTTAGGGTCAAACAACGGAAGGGGCTTGTGCTAAGATAAGTGAAAAGGGCAAGACCTTCGTCACGTCCTAGAGCATTCAAAACCGCGTCAAACGCCTAGCGGTTTCGAGGCGACTTTTCATTTTTTAGTCAACTTGGACTTTGGCTGGCTCGTATATTTCACAGTAGACCCAAATAAAGTGTAGAATGGCTCTGATGTGAACACTCTTCAAAATCTGAGTCTACCCATAATGCCATTCTCCAGGCCCAAGTTGAGAATCTGAGCTGGTAATATCCTTCAGTTTCTATCCAAACTCCACTTTCTTTCGTTGAATGGTCTGAATTGTGCAAGATGAGGGTACACCAAGGCAAAATCTGACTCGCTTGAATCCGTCGGTCGTATTTCCGTTTTGGGAATGATCGGCAAAAGCTCGTAACTTTTTTCATCTTATTCGATGGCTTCCATACAACCTCAGAACAATTCTGAAGAGGCAGAAGTTCTCAACTTTGATATTACTTTCAATAGAGGCCATAAAATCCACAGTCCAGAACACTCAGATTCCGGCACTGGGTCGAATTGGTTTAACACGAGTGACGCGCGATTGCGTCTATGAGGCACAATGTTTGGGTAATAAAATCTGGGATCATAGCCATATAATTCTTAGGCATATAAGGCCGCTTAGATTTGAGAAAGAAAGAAGAGGTGACATCGCAAAACATATTCAAAGGTCCTCACTATTTTGATTAGTTTGTCCCAAGCCTCTCTCCGAGATTGTCCGGCTCGCCGGACCGGAGACAGGCTTGCTCCGAACCTACCGTCGAATACATTATAAATTCGGTTTCCGCTCGAAGTTAAGGGGACTGATTATTATATGTTGGTTTAGGCATCAGATCGGGCTCTGCCTATTGTATTACTGACTACGTGAATTGTGATCTAAAGCGCGTTTTCTTGAACCAAGTGTACCATTATAATGTGCCGTGAATTTCTTTAGTCCAGCGGACCATTACTTATTCAAAGTCACATAAAAATCCAACACAGCGCTACAACACAACATGTACGTCCATCTCTCCAAAGTAAGTACGCATCCACTCAGAGAGTGATGGGGATGCAGTTGATGGCGATGAGGCTGCCCCACGCCGCCTGAGGGGCGTCGCAAGTAACTTGAGTTCCACCGCTATTGATGCGCGTCAATTTCCTGGTGAGCACGAGAAAAAGAGAGATTGCCTACCAGTTGTTTCCGATGACGGTGATGGGAGAGCAGCCGAGGCCGACGGGGACGTCGAGGCCACTGAGATCGAGGCCGAGGGTGGCGGCGACGGCGGCGACAGCGCTGCTGCTGGACGACTGGACGCTGGAGCAGCACTGGTTGGAGGTGGGGGTGGTCACCGGGGGAGTGGTCCACGGGCTGGCGGCAGCAAGGGTCTGCGTTAATAGTAGAATTAGTAGGAGCACGACTTCAAAAAGGGAGAGCGCGTACAATGAACACCGAAGTGAGAACGACAGAGAGTTTGGAGAACATATTTGTTTGTTGAGAGAGCTTGAACTACAGGGGGATGTGTTCGAGTGAGGGTTGGAGTTGTCTGGGGCGGCTTTTTATCTCGTTCGGTTACAGACATTCCCGCGAGTCCAGAGAACGGCGTGCGCGCATAGTTCAAGGTTCGTTGACTGGTAGGTTCGCGAAGAGTGGAGCTGTGGAGCTGATAGACGTATGGTAACATAAAATAACGGAAATATAGCTGTAAGTAATGATATGTTGATATTCTCACGTCAATTATCCAGACAAAGCGCGCGTCCGAAGGTGATCTGTGGAGCTATTCGCTAAGTCATTTGACATGGGAAAATCCTGCGGTGGAGGTAACTTAAATGCATCCACGGAGTCGGGTGCAGTTATGAGTAGGAATCCTTTTGTGGCACTGGCCGTACCACAGTAAACCATATTCTAAGACAACGAATCTCTTGGGATTTATTCCTGGACCTGCGCTGTCACGCGTGATGAAACACGAGTTAAAAATGGGTGACTTGACGTATTGAATGTTCCGCCGCGGTCAAGAGCGCTGTTACGGTGGAAGTACGGAAAATGTGGACGTCATTTATCCTTACCACTAACGTTAATCAATGGATTATTCGGGCATTGTATGACGCGTGTAAGAACAAAGGGCACCGGTTCGCTGCCAAATGGCATCTGCAGCCGGACCACATGTACAGGACCTCAATTCAGTTCCCCCTCCTCGACGTTTGCCTGTTCTCTCTTGTCGAGCAGCTCCACTACTCCACACCTCGGGACTCGTTCCTTCTGCTAATTCGACCATGTTCCTGAATTACTGCAATCCGATGGCCCTCGTCAATCGCGGGAAAATCCAGACGCGACCCTATAAAAGCCCGCCCGGTACACTCCCAGTCTTCACTCGAACACATCTCTCTGTATTCAAGCTCTAACCAAACATGTTCTCTAAACTCTCTATCGTTGCCACCTCGGTGCTCATTGTGAGCTTCCTGTGCATCGACGTGCTTCCACATACTAACCATTATATGATTTCAGACCCTTGCTGCCGCCATTCCGTGGACCACCCCCCCGGTGACGCCCCCCACATCCAACCAGTGCTGCTCCAGCGTGCAGTCGTCCAGCAGCAGCGCCGTCGCTGCCGTCGCCGCCGGCCTCGGTCTTAACCTCAGCGGCCTCGACGTCCCCGTTGGGCTGGGCTGTTCGCCCATCACCGTTATCGGGAATAACTGGTATGCGAACATCTCGCAATTAATTAAACTGCTCACTCAACTCTTTTCTGCAGCGGAGGAACCAGCGTCACCTGCGATGCCCCCCAGGAGGCGTGGGGCAGCCTCATCGCCATCAACTGCATCCCTATTACCCTCTGAGGAATCGATTGATGGGTGGAAACTTCTGGGTTGATGTTTTGAGGTTTCCGTTGTAGCTCTGTTGTATTTTCTACGTTCGGGCGCTGTCTCGTGTTCAATGTCGCGAAATATCACGTCTTTTTAAAATTCTTTTTATTCCGGATCCGGATTCGAACGATGGGAGCAGTCTCGCAGGCGCGCACAGCCCCCACTATCTCATCTGAACGAGCGTGGTTGTAATTTGACGCTGAGCCCAAATATACCTGTCCACATCGATATTATACTTGAAATAACCAGTTGACACAATATTAAATGCACGGTCAGTATGTCAAGCAGCGCAAACAAACCAGCTGCCGACCCAACTGCACAAGCACGATTATTTTGGTCCAGGTTGACTTCTCTGTATGGATGGGCTAACACATCGCCGTTCAAGCAAACCTCAATCCAGATTTCCCACATTTACACCCCCACCTCTTTCAACATGCCCTGCCGACAAACCCGCCAGCCAGAAGTTCTCTCCGCACACGTCGCAGATTATTGGTTGGTATCCCATATTGATGATTATGCTATCCATCTGCACCACATCCTCTCGGTGGATATATGAGACGAGGTAGATAATGGTCCATCTCGAGATCTTCCCATTGCATCCCTCGCCAGCGAATACCTTCAGACTTCAGTAATGTCCCAACAATCCCTAGAAATCGTTGAAAACACTCTTCAGTACACACTCGTTGCGGCCAATACTCTACAAGATTTGTCTTTCGCAATCCAGATACCTTTCCTCGACAGTGGACAACAGGAACGGTGTCGGCGGATGATAGAAGAAGTTCACCATCTGCTCTGTGCACTTACAGCCACATGCTGCGTCTCGGACAACGCCAAAGCTGCTTGATCAAATTTCCAGTATGCGCTGTACGATCTTATTCCTTAGTTCCCGTGAGTTTCATTGTGTTTCCAGGGCTCTGAAAAAAACTCTTGCGTGTTTGAGGGCTCAGAAAGAGCTTGGAAAGATCAAGCGGGTTTTTAAACAAAATCAAATTACAATACAGTTGGAGATCTGTAAAAGTGAACTGAGAGCAGCACTGGATACCTTCACAGTGGGTTCATCCAAGCCATGGTGCGGGACCCATCATTGACCCTTTCTTATCCAAGGTCGAATACCGAGTCGGTTTAGCAACTGGTCTGGTAGAGCTGAACATTGCCACCGAGAGACGCCACCAGGATCTGCTCGAACTCATCTGATCTCGCAGTGGATCGTTTGAAACAACGTCTCACTCATCTCGCAGTGGATTTGCGGCGGTGAGCATCAAGTATTGATTTACCGTGCAATTTTCGCATCTGCATTTACTAGGCGCGCACAAGCTCTTACAACGGGTGAGGAGATGAATATATGATGATATCTAATAGCCTAAGCCTCACTCAAACAGTTCTGGCTCTCTTTCGTTATTGCCCGCGTCACCCGGGAGGCTAAGTTCAACCATCTCACAAATACTCTTCTCAGGGATTGTGCCCGGACGGCTACTGTGGGCCCTGGAGGAATGGGTAAAACTACTCTTCAAATGGCAGTATTGCACCATCCTGCTGTCGCCGAGAGATATCCCAACCGTCATTTTGTTTCTTGCGAGTCAGCTTATACCAATATTGATTTGGTATCAATTATCGGCTCCCATTTAGGGCTCGAGTGCACAAGACAGCTATCGCAGGCGATTGTTCGCCACTTTTCACAGTGTGCCACATCTATTCTTGTGCTCGAAAATCTCGAAAGAGGCATTCAAATATATCTGTCATGATAATACTTTCGCCGATGATCTTTAGAACGAGTGCACTCCCTCTTCTCAAGTGACTCTGATGATTCAATGATCTATTTTACCCTCCCAAATGAATATTGAACCATGTGAATTAGTTCAAGAAATGATGGTTCCCACCCCGTTGAAGAGCCGTTGCTAAAACCACAACAAGGATCATATTATTCATGTGAACCTTTGCTAACTGTTTGTGGTTCAGGCTCGATCAGTTCCTCATTCTCGCTGGAACTATTTTCCAGTTATTCTGACTGCTAAATCTGCCTCACTGCTTCAAATGATGAAGACTTCACACGAAACATATGAATGTCTCATGCAATCTGTGTATTGATTAACCCGAGTAACGGATAGAGCTGCCTCCGAGTCAAACCAACTGAACATTTTTACTTAATTTAAATCCTAGTTATCGCGGCAGTGCCAGTGATTTCCAAGGGCTAAACACAGTGGCAGAAAAGATTGGTTCAAGAGTGGATTTTATAATGTAAATGTATTCACATGAAATGATTAATATTATTGTGAATTAGCACTGACTTGACTAAGGCAACGCAGCAGTGACGCGACTGTGGCTGTGTTGACACGGCATTGAGGCGGCGGGTAACGCGGCACCGGTGCGGCAACTAGTGAATTTCGGTTCTTTCCGGATTTCTCAAACGATCCTGAAACATCATCTTAAATGTTTAAAAGTGTTTGGAAGCCAAAGAAATGAAAAAATAAAGTAAATCACTAGATGCTTCAGCCCATCCTAGCCCTGAACTTTCTCAATTTGTGAGCTAGACCCTACCTGACAACTCCTGGAGGGGATTTGAATGTTGTATGAAGTCCAGGAAGATCGGCGGCAAGTTCCAAAAATACCGCGTCAACCCCGCGCCGGTCCACGTCAATGCCGCATCAGTGCGCGTCAATGCGCGCCTGCCGCGTGATTTTTTTAATTTTTTTAGGAGCATTGGGTCTGAACCTAACGATACTCAGGCAGCAGAAGCATTCCGAGTCGTCCGCTTGTGTTTCTGGTTTTGGGCCAGATGTTGCCGGGGAGGGTGTCCAGGAGGAAATGCCACTACGCACGGTAGTTACCAGTGTGGGACTCCAGCCTCAATAAATTAGCCAATGCCATTTCTCACAGTATACGGCTGTATACCCACTAAAACCCCCTTTGTGTAAAGCGTTGATAGATCGCAACCACTGACTACAGATTGCGAGTTCTGAATGGATTTTATTTGGATGGGTTAAGACTCTGTCCACTCGCAGTCTCCAAATCTCATGCCATGCTATTGATACAAATATTGCAAACAGGCGGCTTTTCTCTGGCAATAATTTCCCACTTGACGTCCTGAATTGGACGAGATTACAACCTATACCAACCCCCAATTCAACTTTGGCCAGGTTGAATATTTCTTGGACCAGAGTTCACGAGTGAGGTTCCAGATCAATTTACGTTCGGGTTCGTTGCATTCCAAGGCAATATGTTCTAGTGTTTCTGGTACCTCACAGACACGGCAACGTCCGAAAACTTCAGAATGTTGAATATGAGTCCAGAAATCTCCCACTCGGAAGATATTGTGTATGCATTTCCAGTAGAACTCGCGAGTTAGACGTTGGAAGGTGGTGGATTGAATTGATTTCCATATCATCTCATCAGTTGGGGTGATGTGAGAAGCCTCTTGAACAGCGTAACGAATTCATTCGAGGTTAATCATTCGAGGTTAACAAAAGTTGATTTACGGTGGGGGATCACATTCAGCTTCTTGATTATGTTGGTGAACAGCCGCTGTGAGCCACCTGACAATGGGATCCCCGGGCGGCTGAACATTAGGTCAATTTCCGTATCAATCTCAACCTTGACCTTTGTCGGGTTGGGAGAGTGGTTTGCTGGGTTTGATTCAACTTTTGAAAACTGGATTCTTCTGGAGTGTTCATTCAAAGCTGCTAAAACTGCATGTAACAACTCGAAGCAAGGGTTTAGCATATCCAATTCATAGTCGTATCTCTGTTTACAGCTCCTTGCAGAACTTAGGGCGCGGACGATTTTTTTTTTTCCTTTTTGGGTACTTTTTGATTGTTTGGACCAGGACAGCTGTTCTGGCCTCAAATCTAGGCCGTTAGCCATGGGAATAGGCTCGATCGATGCGCATTATGAGCGCGCAGTTAACCATGTCCTCAGATTTTTTATATGACCCTCAGGACCGCTTTCTGAGCATGGAAATAAGTTTATCCGGACATTTGTGATCATTTTTCAGCAGGACAGCTGTTCTGTCCTCAATTCTCTGCAGTTTTCTTCGGTTATATGCTCAATCTTTCCGTCGTCCAAATACACAGTTAACTGCAACCTCAGATTTACAACCTGACGTCCAATACGGCTTCCTGGTGGAAGAAATCCCAGAGAGGTCATCACTTTTGATAGCCAGTCAGCAAAACAGCTGCTACTGCCTCAATCCTTGACCATTTTCCGTGGGCATATGCTCATTTTACTCGCCTTCCCACTGCGCAGGCAACGGCCGACTCGGAATCTGGAATTACACATTTTATATAATTCCTAGTTTTTCACCTTCTCCCAGTGAAAATACACAGTTTATGTCCTATTGTGTGTATTATCCTAATACAACTAGACAGTACACTAGTAAATAGATTAAAGTGAAACATTTCAACAAATTCATAGTTTGTGGGCACCCCCAAAGAGCTCACAGCTGTCTTACATGAAAACCTGCTTGCAAATAGACTGCTATACCAGGCAGGCGCTGTGGGAGCCAGTTGAAAAATCGAAAGGCGCCGTACACTGCGGATTCACTAGGCGAAGAGATTGTGCATATACACCAAGTAAATGATTAAGATCTGAGGCCACACCAGCTGTTCTACTGATCGGCAATCAAAAGTGATGACCTCCCAGGAATTTCTTCCACCAGGAAGCCGTATTGGACGTCAGGTTGTAAATCTGAGGTTGAAGTTAACTGTGTATTTGGACGACAGAAAGATTGAGCATATAACCGAAGAAAACTGCAGAGAATTGAGGACAGAACAGCTGTCCTGCTGAAAAATGATCATAAATGTCTGGATAAAATTCATTTCCATGCTCAGAAAGCGGTCCTGGGGGTCATATAAAAAGTCTGAGGACATGGTTAACTGCGCGTTCATAATGCGCATCTATTGAGCCTATTCCCGAGGCCAACGGCCTAGATTTGAGGCCAGAACAGCTGTCCTGGTCCAAACGATCAAAAAGTACCCAAAAAGGAAAAAAAAAATCGTCCGCGCCCTAAGTTCTGCAAAGAGCTGTAACTAGCACGCATAGCAGAAAATCCGAGGATGTGCAAATTAGAAGAGGTTGATTTCTTGGGCAGTGTTGCAAGGTGTAGAGGAGTCCGCCTAACAGAGCACTTGCAAAGGAGTGTGGAATACCGGGCTTGTCGAAAGTCATCAGAAGAAACTTGGAGTCTTCTTGATGATCCTGAGTCACAGATTTGACGGTCAGATGTATTTCAGCGTTGAATTCACCGGCATGTTGAATATGAGCATGAAAAAATACCGTTAACAGGGGAGGTTCGTCCCCGGGGAATGACCCCTTCCATGCTGGCACTTCGTTCAAGTAGTCTCCGAAAGTAAAGATCCTGAATCCTTGCTCAATATCGTTCAACGTGATGTTGGGATCAAATAACATCACTTCCCCTGTTCGTATCGGCCGGCTATTTGACTCTAATTCCTCCGGTGTCAAAGACCAATTCTCACCTAGATCATCGACGCCGACGGCAGGTTTCCATTTGGGGTGGATACTGTTGATCAATATCTTGGCGGTGTCGATACACTTTCCGGGATGTTGACATCCGAGTTCGACACGGTCCCGTCGGCATAAAGGGCATCCACAGTTTTGACGACTAACTCCTGAGGGGTTGATTGTGTGAGGCTTTTGTATAACTGTAGTTGTCCGAGTAGCTATAGAAAGAGCATCTTCCACAGATCTGACGTTGTGGTTTGATTGCAAGCAGATGGCTGCTCGACGGCGACAAGCGTGATCGTAATCAAACTTGCGGACTGATGGGTGTTTCCAGATCGGCATCTGTAATTTTAAGTCCTGACTCATAGAAAGTGCCACAAATTGGTAGGTGGATGTCTTGGAGAAAAACATTTATGATCTGGCCCGGATGGACATTCAGGTAGCTAGTTTCAAGCCATTTAGCTATGATAAAGTCGACAAGATAGCACCACAAGGCTCGTTGAGGTCCTTGTGTTAAGTATGATTGTACATTCCAAAGATCAATGGCTTCATTTCGAGCTTGTATGTTCAAGATTTGTTTGCCCCCCATCAAAACATTGGAGTGCATCGCACTATCCGAGATCCTGGCCCTTTTGCCATCCCAGACAAAGGTATTTATAAGCTTCGTCAGTGTTTTTTCAATGTGATCGGGCATACCTTGTACTCTGGTGAGGTATTGTGACCTGCCCCCCACAAACATATTTATGATGTGACGTTTACCCTCAGGTTTCGTCACACTCCAGCGTTCCAAGTCATTTCTGATTTTATCCACTGTTGAAGGCCAGGGAGTTAGGTATGGTACCACATTTCCGATCCAGGCGCCTAGCAAGCGACATGTCTCGCCATCACTCACGATTCTAACATTGGGATGTACTATGGGAGTAGATTGTAAATTGTTCATACGCCGTTCAAGTACGACACTTTCACGGTAAGTCCGCGTACCAAACGGCAGAATTACTGTCTTTGATTCGTTGAATTTTGCTGTAGACGCAGCGCACCAGAGGTCGAGAACGGCCCAGAGACTTGACCATGAGTCATGCGACGAGAGGAAGATTGTAGTATCATCCGCAAAGAGCGAGAGAACCAGATTTTTATTTGTACCAGGAATTTTGACACCTTTCAAGTCAGCTGTACGAATAAGACATGCCAAGGGCTCTATAGCGAGATTAAATAACAGGCATGAAAGTGGATCCCCCTGTCTGACTCCGCGCAAAACAATATATGGGTCACTTATCATACCGTTGACCATCACCACTGTTTTCACATTTGTATACAGGTTTGCGATCGTGTTGTAAAATCTGGGTGGGAATCGCAAATGGCACAGTACACGTATGAGGTAGTCGTGGTTGATTCTATCATAAGCCTTCTCTTGGTCGAGAGCTATAATAACCCCGTCTTCTTCAGCGACTTCAGCATAATTCAGGAGGAATTTTGCGAGCTTGACCTGGTCTTCAATTTTTCTGCCTTTCATAAAACCTGCCTGATCCGGATGAACCAAAGATGGTGCGATGTTCATAAGCCTAAGGGAATATGCTTTAGTCATTAGTTGTAGTCAGTATTCAACAAGGTAATGGGCCGGTAATTTTTAACCGCGTCATTTTCTCCGGACCGGTTCCAGACCACTTCAATGAAGCCCTTTCTCCTCCGAATCACTCTGTCGCCTGGCTTCCCCCACTCGGATCACCGACTCTCCTCGGTCTTCCGTCCACGCTTTGGACCAGTGGACCTCCGCAGGCCGATTTCCCTGTTCCGAAAAAAGCGTCATCTAGAGACTGTATGCTCTCCGTAGTCGAATGCGACGCATCCACGATGTCATCGATATCCCGCCGTCCCCTTATGGTATGTTGTTCTCGACGGCGATATGTTGCATCGGGATTGTGGCTGTCGTACGTCTCGAGTTACCTAATGCCGCTCTCCCGAGTCAGGGTGCGTGCGTCTTTTGAAGTAATGACCTCGTTAAATTTTACGGCAAAGTTCTGGATTCCCCACAACAATCGGCCTGTAAATTTCTCTGCACAGCCCAGCTGATTCTTGGGGTAGTTGTGCCGAGGTGAGGTGGGCAGAAAGCCATCTGACAAACATCTAGACATCCCATCCGGAGGCGAACATCTGTTTGGAAGTTTCCTACGTTCAGGTGGATGGCACGACCGTCTGATTGAAACCACAAAATAGCGGATCATCGACGCCCAGTCCGGACCTCCCGTTATCTCCTCGCAGCCATGGACGAACCATAAATTCACCGTCACCGTGGCTCCCCAAAAGTCGGGTCGAACTTCAAATCTAATACAAGACCAAAAAAGAGACCTGACCCAAGGTAAAAATCCGTGTATTACTCCCTCCGTCGTCAAGCTCTACCCTGGCCAATCTCGGAGACAATCTTACTGTATTCCTCTGTTCTCCGCCGTTCTGAGCCAAAGAATCTGCTGGGTTGAGGTAACACCCGCACCGGAGCCATCCATCCTCTCTCCGAGTTATTGATTCGGCGAGTTTGCCGACTCCATGGAGGAGCTCATATTCCGTGGTACCATCCTTCTGGCTTGTCGCACGACAGTGCCGCGAGCCTCTCAGGAATGATGCGACAGAATTAATCCCACGACGATTAAGATGCATCGAGCACAGATCCAGTCTTTTCAACTTCGATAAATGGCATCTTGGCCTTTCTTTTCTCTGAGACTGCCGCTGAGTCCTGGGATAAACGCGCTCAAGTATATCACATCAAGGATTCCAGGCCGTCGGCGGTAACGAGGTAATTCGAGGCTGCAACGAGGCATAATTTGAAACCTGCGGTGTCTTTACCATCGGCGGTGACAACCCTGGATGCGATGGCATCAGGGTGAAATATTCGGGGACAGCTACCGAGCCTCGAGGACCGAGGAAAGGATTTCCCAGCTTCCTTCAGTGGCCGCCTCGGTTTGTCAGCTACCATTTATTTTTCCATCCTTCCCATTTATGCACCGCCAACGACCATTGACATGCTTCATCATCATCGTGGACAAGAAAGACCATGTTTTTTAAGGTGTTAGTTACACGAACACATCCCTCTGTAGTTCAAGTCATCCAACAAGCCTTTAAAGATGTTCTCCAAGCTCTCTGTCATTTTCCATTCGCTTCTCGTGGGGTGTTGAGTCCGAATTCAGATGAATTCCTCCATGAGTCGATCATTGTGCCAGACGATTGCACCGGGCCTGCTGTAGCCCCACCCCACTGCAACTCAACCGAAACTTGATGCGGTCCAGAAGCGTCTCAGATTCGCCGCTTCCGAGGTCTGGGCCCCTCTGGGCCTCGGCACCGACGTGGGATTGAACTGGCGCAGATCCCCGTAGTTGGCGAGAACTGGTAGGTGGTGATGCTGTTGAAAATTTCAGCCATTTTTAACATGGATATGCAGTGGAGGTGTACCAACGACGCGCTCGAGGAAAATGGGGTGGGTTAGACATGGACTTCAGCACCCCTTTATATAGGGCTAGCTGTGGCTATTTCTAGATTGACAGACTCGCCGGCGCCACATCAGCGCTGCTTCTGCCGCCGGGCGTGAATTGATGGAGCTCCGGAGGAAAATAAATAGTTCTATATCCGCTGAATCTGCCACTTTTTATTAAATGTCTGATCGCAGATTGCTATAATGTTGCGGCATTTGTCGCAATTCGCCTTCCTTCCAAGTGGAGACACCGGACCCTCGGGCAATTTTTTCCTTCCTGCGCCATTCTGTGTGGTAATGCCGAACAACACATTGTACCGCCCGGCGCCCGCGACACGATAATGAATTGTAATGAATTGAATCAGTTTCCACGGCACGAGCGTACGGCGTGTCCAATGACAGTGTGGCTGGGAATCGATAAATTCAGCTGCATTTACTTTGAAGGTTCCACTGGTATGTGGAAGACATAATTGAAGATCCTCCAAGACTTGGCTAATTACGGGTGACATCTCCTGTAGCTTCGATACCGTTGAATACTTCATAAATTTAGTTTCCGCTCGAAGTAAAGGGGACTGATTATTTTATGTATGTTTAGGCGTCAGATCAGGTTCCGCCTATTGTATTAGTGACTACGTGAATTGTGATCTAAAGCGCGTTTTACCCCTCTTGAAGCAAGTGTACCATGACGATGCACGCTGAATTTTCTTTAGTCCAGTGGACCATTCCTTATTCAAAGCCACACAAAAATCCAACAGGACAGCATGAAATTGTCGAGACAGCGCTACAACACTACGAATCCATGGAAATATGTGCGACCATCTGTCCCAAGTAAGCACTCATCCACTCAGAGAGTGATGGGGATGCAGTTGATGGCGATGAGGCTGCCGAACTCCTTCTCGGGCGCCTCGCAGGTAACCTGGGTTCCACCGCTATTGATGGGGCAAGAAATGAGTTGAGCATTTTAATTAATTTAATTTAGGAGGAGTCCGCGTACCAGTTGTTTCCGATGACGGTGATGGGCGAGCAGCCCAGACCGATGGGGACGTTGAGGCCGCTGAGGTCGAGGCCAAGGAGGCCGGCGACGGCAGAGACGACGTTGCTGCTGGAGGACTGCACGCTGGAGCAGCACTGGTTGGAGGTGGGCGTCGTCACCGGGGGGGTGGAGGTTGGGATGGCGGCAGCAAGGGTCTGCGTTAGTACCACAATCAGTCATAAGAACAACTGAAGAGAGGGGAGAATGCGTACAATGAAAGCGGCAACGAGCGTGAGTTTAGAGAACATGTTTGGTTATTGAGAGAGCTTGAACTACGGGGGATGTGTTCGAGTGAGGGTTGGAGTGAGCGGGGGGCGGCTTTTATTTTGTTCGCTTGGAAATATTCCCGCGAGTTCAGGAAACCGTGGGCGTACTCTGAAACAAGTAGCTTCGCGAAGAGTGGAGCTGTGGAGCTGGTAGACGTATATGCTAACATAAATGACGGAAATATAGCTGTAAGAAGTAAATGATATATTGATATTCTCACGCTCGGACAAAACGCGCCTCCGAAGGCCATCTGTGGAGCAACTAACTTAGTGATTTGACATGGGAAGATCCTGCGTTGGAGGTAAAGTAAATGCACCCACGGAATCGGGTGCAGTTATGAGTAGGAATCCTTTTGTAGCCGTACCACGACAAACCATATTCTAAGACAACGACTCCCTTGGGGATTCTTTCCACTTTAAACGGGATTCCTGGACCTGCGCTGTCACGGGTGATGAAACACGAGTTAAAAATGAGTGACATGACGTATTGAATGTTCCGCTGCGGTCAAAAGCGTTGTTACGGGGAAGTACAGGAATCTGGGACGTCATTTATCCTTAGCGCTAACGTTAATCAATGGATTATTCGGGCATCGTATGACCCGTAAAAGAACTAAGGGCACAGATTCGAGCAATGAGAGCTACGAACATAAGTTCCGTCGTCGTAGAGGCTTTCAATCGAGTTCGGCATGAGAATGGCATCAATGTTGTGATCACCAAGTTTACAGCTGTTTGCCATGAGGATGACACTCATCAAAAATATATATAAGTAAGATCAAATTTGATCTCGCACTTTGCGGGCGACGCCCCCGGCGCATTTCTCATCGGATTTGCGTGATTCGTGGCGCGTTCGACAGCGTTTTGCAAGACCTTTCGATCCATACCCAACTCAAGGTGTGATACGGAATATAAAGATTAGGCAAAATCCGCTTCGTTTGTTTTCAACCACAGGTTGCAAATTTTGGTGTATGCAAATATCTTGTATCACAGCTTGCATTGGGTATGGTTCGAAAGTCCTTTCAAAACCCTACAGAACGAACTAAAAATCAAGTGGATCCGTCCAGAAATGCAGCGGGGGCGTCGCTTGCAAAGTGCGAGATCAAACTTGATCTTATTTACAAAATTTTGATGAGTGTCATCCTCATCGCAAACAGCTGTAATAAGACCAAGTCCAGAATAATGTTACCCGACTGGGTGAATGATCAAGGTGAGTTCTGAAAATTATCAACCGTAATTTTTGCACAGTATATCCTTGAATCAATCAATGAACATAATATTATATGACGGTGTCTATGTTCGCGCTAGTTTAACTTCTATACATAAATAACGACAAATCGCAAACCAAAATAAATATCGCCCTTTACGCAACCCCTCATCCTCACTCTACATCGCACACATCGACATCTCGACCCCTTTCAAGATGCCCCGCCGACAAACTGTTCAACTGGTCCTCCTGCGCGTCCAACCCGCGCACCGATAGCCAGAACGCACCCCCGCCGAGACCCGCCAAAGCCGCCATCACGCCATAATTCCACACCAGCATCGGGTCCACGGACAGCCCTACATGAATCTAGTTAATTCGGATGAAGTGAATGGCAAGAAAGGTGAGGGAAAGTAAGGCAAGGCAAGGACAGGTCAGGCACGGAAAGGAAAGATATAAAAAAAGAGAAGGGAAGGAAAGGTAAGTGAAAGACGCACAGAGGAACCCCTCCCCGAGCACGGCGCTGACCGCGGACGTGCCGAGGAACAGCGCCATGACGAGCGAGCGCATGTTCGCGGGCGCCTTGGTGAAGGCGTACTCGAGGCCCGTGATCGCGGCGAGGATCTCGGAGAGCGCGACGAGGGCGTACGAGGGGGCTTGCGCCCACACGCTGATCGGCGAGACGCGCGGGGCGCTGCACGTAGCGGCGGCGTAACCGCACGGACTCGTCTGCGGGTATGAGGTATGAGTATGAGTAGAAGCAGAGGTTGAAGCTGGGGTTGGGGGAGGGTGCACCTGGTATATGTTGTATTGCAGGATAGCGGCCCAGAGCATTGCAGCGGAACCTACTTGCTACCATGAATATATTGCTCGATGCGGAAGGGTTTGTACTTGCCCGTTAGGAACCCCGCTGCGATCCGTTTGAGGGAGGTGAATTTGATTCCCCGGCGTTGAAGGGCGGGATATATCTGCAGTCGAGGGGAATGGGTTCAGTAGGTTGGAATATACGCGTGAGAGACCACGAACGAGGAAATCACATAGTGGGATGAACACGATGAGTGCGAAGGGGTCGATATTTGACAGGACGTCGTTCGGGAGGCCATTTGTCGTCATCGTCGCCGCCTGCGATGTAAGGTTGTTGTTAAGCTGATTCGATGTGAGCCCTGTCGCATCAAGTTCAGCAGAAAAAAAAGGGTAAAACAAAAGAGGAAACGCACAGTAGATGGGGAACCACGCGAACACGGCGCAGGCCTTGAGTCCGCGCTGCACCGCGTCCACCCACTGGTCGTCGAATGTCATCCATGCGGGGCGCGCCGACGGCCGCACGCGGCTGGGCTTCGCGGCGTCCCAGAACTCGGGTGCGGTGAGGTTGCGGTAGGTGCGCACGGGGTTGAGGCTCCAGCGGCCCTTCGCCGCGAAGCGGAACAGGCGGAGGAACGTCGCAAAGACGGAGCCCGTCGGCGGAGAGCGGATGTAACGCTGGCGGCCTATTATGAGGATGATCGGACACAGCAGAAAGACGACGGTCGGGAGCGTATATGCCAGCCAGAATCCTACGTACTGGACGAAGCTGTTAGGTGTAGAACAGGGAGATGAAAATGTAGCTAGCCTTTTCGGAGTACGCCATTCCGATTTGGCCGAGGAGCGACCCGACGTTGATCATGAGATAGAAATACTATGGAGGATGGCTTGAGCTAGATGTCTGAGGATGGATATGATATGCCTTCCTATTACCATGTAGATGCGCGAAACTGTGAGGGCAGGATCCACGATCACCTGCTCCCCGTTATCAGTCGTCACCACGAACAGTTTCGTGCGTTTATACTGCTCTGCAACCAGTGGTGAGATATTCGCCTTGAAAAGCCCAGTGCCTGCGCACACTCAGTTGCTTTGTGATTCGATGAACAACATAAAACCTACCCAGACCCATGATCACGAGAGCAACTAGAAAAATTAGTAACGCGGTGTCGGGATGCTCTATTACTCCGGGCACGGCTGCGAGAATGAGTATGATGTGCCCGATGAGCGCTACCGCTGTGGCAGCGCGACTTGCCCTGCTCGTCGCCTGCGGGGTTCGGGCCGGTTGCACGTGCAATCTAAATATGGCAACGTCGCGCTGCTCAGTTTCATTCTCCTTCCACGACGCGTCTATCACGCACATTTCAATCTTGAATAACATTTATCCCTTCTCCACCCCACAGAACGCGTTTTCAGCTGCTTATCAAGTATATTCACGCCGCACTGCCAAGATACCCATTTCTTACATCACACGGACATTCCGCGGATACAGTCGCGTTATATTTGAAACACGGTCAGGGACATATTTATATCACTTACAGTACATTCTCGCTCCTTCGTTTCCTTTTTTTTTCCCTCTCATGTCGCGCTATCACCTCATTTCCCCATTTTGTAGCAATCCCGACGTGACGGCGATCTTGACGGCACCTGGATACTCGGACTGCGTCTGGGATTGATTTTGGCATGGATTGGGCACCCATAGCCAACGCTGAGCGGGGCAGCGCTTCTCCCTATACGTATTTGCGCTCATCCCGGTGTTCAACGTGCTGAAGAGGTCGTTTAGCCGAAGGATTTACCACGGACTATTTATATACATGCCTTATGTACTTTGATTTCGCTTGCGGGCTCCGGTGTCCCACGAGAACGGGAGCAGCCGTCCCATTATGTACTTCCTTCTTACCTTCTTACCACCACCTCAATCCACTCGTCGACTTGGATTCCTTGCGCCCACACCTGAGTTTCTATTCCACTACAAGCTGAGTACTTCCTGGTATTTATCTTACTGATTATCATATCTCTAGAGCTTTTATTTGATCGCGCGAACGGGGATATCCACGTCACGACTCGGCGCTATTACTGGCACGACCTGGACGCCACTCGGTCCACGACAGGACCACCCTTTTCTTCGACACCGCGACGGCGACGCAGACGGTGTTGAAGCGCCCCAGGTGGACATCCGCGATATAGGCACCCAGAAACGGCGTTACATAGCACCTAGGAGGGCTCAGATGAAGGATGCCAATCGGATATAATCAAGCCTCACCAGAATTGGTAGAATGTGGTAATCCCGGTGGACGCCTGTTGACCTATGGGCGGAAATTCTTAAGAGAGAAACGTCTTGTAATCTGTGCTTACCTTTCCCCAGAGCCCCAGACTGTCCGCTGCGAAGACCAGCTCCAGTGTGCGAGTCGGCTGGCAGCGGATACTGGATAAAGTTCGTCTGTAAATAGTTATGGACCAAGCTCAGTATCTACGTGGTTTGATCCTCACAAATACGACACCGGCCCCATAAAACTGCAAAAGATAAATCATAGCGTAATGGAATCAAGGAGCTAGAACCCTACCGAAAACCGCTCAGCCAGTTCCACGAGAGCGATTGCTGGGCGGGTCAAACTCTATCAGAACATGAAAAAAAAATAGGTAAAGTACCTCACAGTATGCACTCCATGGAATAGTATCCGCCACGCGTCTCAGTGTTGCACGTTGCTCGTCGGTGGGGCACACCAACCCGTCATGTATACCGTCGATTTCATGCAGCTGCAGTGCGCTACTTCCACCATCACTCTGCATCTCGTACTCTTCACCCACACCGCTTGCCTGTGAAATCTAGGGCTCTCATCCGTTCCCGTTGTCGACGGGTCTACGGCCGGTTTCTACGGGAACGGGCCCGTCCGTAGGACGATCTGGGAGAGGTTTTTTACGGAACGGGTACGGGTCGGGTCGAGCCATCTACGGGCAACCCGTACCCGGCCGTGAACGGGTCTACGGGTCGATGGGATGAAACGGGGTCAAAAGGCTTCGGCAACGGCTCGGTTGTGTCCGGTGAGGTTAAGCGATCCAGTTTGGGGATGAAAACCGCGGAAATCATTGTTTTCTTGCGGATTTATAGGCTTGGCAATGATCGGCATTCTGCGAAATATTGATGGCCGCTCGCTTAGACCATCCAGGATGATCCACAGTGAAGCTTCTCGTCTCTGGTACGTGGAACATGTCAACATAAAATTTATGGGCCAGGCAAGGGTCATTTAAGGAGGTCTATGCGCGGTTTTTAGGCTGGAATAATTGTTCAACATAAAAATCCCCTCGGGACCCGTAGAAACGGCCGTTACCCGTCGCACGGACGGGACCCGTCCGTAGAACCCTCTGGGACTCAGTTCTACGGGACGGGTACGGAACGGGTAGCCCAAAAAAACGGCCGTAAAGGCCCGTCCCGTCTTACGGGACGGACGGGTTAGAGCCCTAGTGAAATCATCAACTGGCTGCAATCTCGCAGAAAATGCGCCGCATCCTGTCATCGTCCCCACCGGTGCTTAGCGCCTCGTACTTGTACGGCGTGAATCCTGGTGGCATTTCTGTGAGAAGGGAGAAGTAGAATTCGAGTTCAGGCCATGGTCGGGAATCGTCGGCGTCCCGAGTGTCGTTGTCGTTGTCAGCAAGTCAAGCGCCGGGGTTCGGACCCGAAGGTCACGTGGGACTCAACGCGAACGCTGTGCCTACTACTCAAGTTGCGATTTTGGTTGCATTTCGGAATGGGCAACAAAGGGACGATCGTGAAGACGGAAATGATGTTCATAGCTCATCGATCATCACTCGAATCCGAGACAAAAACAATTGAAAATGAGGTGATTGAACACGAGACCGCCGAACACCAATAGATACAAAAGTTACAATGGAAACTTCAAAACATCAACGCAAAAATTTCCACCCATCCATTCATCAGACTCAGAGGGTGATAGGGATGCAGTTGATCGCGATGAGGCTCCCTGGAAATCACAACAAAGTCAGAAGACAATAGTTGGGAATGAAGAACAATACAAACCCCACGCCTGCTCGGGGGCATCGCAGGTGACGCTGGTTCCGCCGCTAAAGAAAGGAGTTGAGTGAGCAGTTTAATTTATCACGATCTGTTCGCGTACCAGTTGTTTCCGATGACGGTGATGGGCGAACAGCCCAGGCCGACGGGGACGTTGAGGCCGCTGAGGTCAAGACCGAGGAGAGCCGCGACGGCAGAGACAGAGCTGCTGCTGGACGACTGCACGCTGGAGCAGCACTGGTTGGAGGTGGGGGGCGTCACCGGGGGAGTGGTCCACGGGATGGCGGCAGCAAGGGTCTGAGAACATATAATGGTCAGTATGTGGAAGCTCATCGATACACGGTGGGCTCACAATGAGCACCGAGGTGGCAACGATAGAGAGTTTAGAGAACATGTTTGTTTAGAACTTGAATACAGAGGGATGTGTTCGAGTGAAGATTGGGAGTGTACCGCACGCGCTTTTATATGAATCGTGTCCAGATTTTCCCGCGATTGACGAGGCCACCGGATTGTAGTACTTCAGGCACATAGTCGACTGAGCAGAAAGAATGAGTCCCGAGGTGTGGAGCAGTGGAGCTGTTAGACAAGAGAGAACAAGAAAACATGGAGGAAGACTAGCTTGAGCAGGAATTCAATACAGTCTATTGCAGCCGATTGACGGTCTCTCAGATCAAACCCTTGGCCAAGCTCCGGACCCGCCCTCTGTGCTGTTCCAAGCGCATGCGATGACCGAATAATTAACGTAAACTGGTAAGGATAAAATGACGTCCATAATTCCTCCGTAACAGCACTTTGGCCGCGCGGAACATTCAATCCGTCAAGTCATCCATTTTTAACCTGTGTTTCATCAACCGGGAAAGCGCCGGCCTGTCAAGGTCCACGAATTGAGTTGGAAGACGAAAATATCCCAAAGAGACTCGGTGTCCTTGCGAATATGATTTACAGTGGTCCGACCACAAAAGGGTTCCTGCTGATAACTGCACCCGACTCCGTGGGTGCAATTAATTTAACTGATCCACCGCGGGGTGCTCTATGTCAAGCGTCTAAATTGGCTCCACAGATCACCTTCGGGCGCGCGTTTTGTCCGAGCGTGAGAATATCAACATATCTTTTGCTTCTTACAGCTATATTTCCGTTATTTATGTTAGCATATACGTTTATCAGCTCCACGGCTCCACTCTTCGCGAAGGTACCGATTTTCGTTTCGGAGGACGCCCACGGTTCCCTGAACTCGCGGGAATATTTCCAAGCGAACAAAATAAAAGCCGCCCCCCGCTCACTCCAACCCTCACTCGAACACATCCCCCGTAGTTCAAGCTCTCTCAATAACCAAACATGTTCGCTAAACTCACGCTCGTTGCCACTTTCATTGTACGCATTCTCCCCTCTCTTCAGTTGTCCCTATGACTGATTGTGGTACTGACGCAGACCCTTGCTGCCGCCATCCCAACCTACACCCCCCCGGTGACGACGCCCACCTCCAACCAGTGCTGCTCCAGCGTGCAGTCCTCCAGCAGCAACGTCGTCTCTGCCGTCGCTGGCCTCCTTGGCCTCGACCTCAGCGGCCTCAACGTCCCCATCGGTCTGGGCTGTTCGCCCATCACCGTCATCGGAAACAACTGGTACGCGCACTCCTCCTCAATTAATTAAACTGCTCAACTCATTTCTGACCCCTATCAATAGCGGTGGAACCCAGGTTACCTGCGAGGCACCCGAGAAGGAGTTCGGCAGCCTCATCGCCATCAACTGCATTCCCATCACCCTCTGAGTGGACGGATACTTGTTTTGGAGAGATAAACACGTAGATATTTCTCGGAATGACTAGTTTAGTGCTCTCTCGATAATTTGATGCTGTCGTGGTTGATTTCTGACTGTGAAACTTGTAAAAATCTCTCGTGCCTATGGACGTCGAATATCGGGTTGAATAATACTTGATAGGCAGTTGGACTGGAAAACTCACCGTGCACCATGTTACACTTGGTTCAAGTGCAAGGTAAAATGTGCTGGCGACCCTACGCCTACAGTTTACGTAGTGAAATATATGGAGAGCTTGATCTAACACGTAGACCTATAATAAGCAGTCCCTTTCGTTCGGGCAGACATGGATACAGAATTTATAGCCAAGTGATTTGAGTCCTGCCGGTAAGTATTCAACGGTATTGACTTAGTCGAGACATGGAACTCATGATCCTAAATCCTAATCAGCCAATCTCGAATTTGAACATCGTAAGCGACCCAAAGTCCCGGATCTTTAATTATGTCTTCGGCATGGGACTTCAGATAAAAATACAAGACAGCACTATCGGCTCTCGAGAACCCTGTCATTGCCCATGTCGCACGCATGTGAACTGTGGAAACTCCTTGTCGTGTCCCGTTCCTCTGGCGCGCGGTCCAGTTCGGCATTACCACATAAAAATAGCCGAGGAAGGAAAGAAATCGCCCGTCTCCACTTGGACGGAAGATGAAGATATATCCGCCAATCATGTAGCAATCTGCGATCAGGCAGTCAATAAAAATGGTCGATTCGGTGCTGATTCAGCGGAGACAGAACATTGCACGCCGGCGGCCGAAACAGCGATGGCTTAGTAATATGACACCCGGCCGCCGAGTACTAGTGTCATATAGGAATCGTCACCGTATCCCTACTGCTATAAAATGGGCGCTGAAGCACACGTCTAGCCCACCCCATTTTCCTCGAGCACGTCGCTGGTACACCTCCACTGCATATCCATCTTGAAAATCGCTGAAATTTCCAACAGCACCATCGCCTACCACCACTTGCCAACTACGGGGATCTGCGACAAGTGCAATCCCACGGCGGCACCGAGGCCAGACGGGCCCAGGTCTCGGAAGCAGCGAGTCGGCGACGCTTCTCGACCGCATTAAGTCTCGATTGAGTTGCGGTGAGGTGGAGGGTGCAGCAGTCCGGATGCTCACTGGCGGGACTGGTGGTGCGTGGGGCGGGGTCAATGATCTGGCACAATCAACAATTCGCGGGGGAATTTCAGGAGGCGATACACCACGATGAGCGAGCGGACAACGACACAGAGATTGGAGAACGTGTTCAGAGGAGGCTTGTTAGATAACTTGAGCTACAGAGGGATGTGTTCGGGTACTTACACCCCCAAAAAAACATGGTTTTTCACCTTGATCTGTCGACACTTTCATTTCTAGACGAATTAGGCCTGAAGGACCAGCAATGATTAATGAGCGCTCCACAAATCCATGGGAAAGTGTAAAATTGAATGGAAGCTGATCAACGGAGGCGGCGACGGAAGGAAGAACGCCGTGATTTCGAGCCAAGAATTTCACGGCATCGCTTAAAATGAGGTCCACCGCCGAGAGTGGAGTTCAGATCCAAAATTATACATGCATCGTGGCGGCCTCGATTTATCATCGCTGACGGCGTCTGCTGGAATCATTGATGTCTGGTCAATGTACTTGTGGGAGGCTTCGTTCAGAAATCGCCGACAGTCTCAGCGAAACGCAGGTTCCATAATCTCAAGTGCTTTAATTCTAAATGACTTCCCGCCAAAATTCAGCAATACTCCTCTCACAGTGTGATGGGGATGCAGTTAATCGCGATGAGGCCGCTTCATTTGTGGCCGGGGGGTGTCGCAATTAACTTCAGTTCCACCACTATCCGTGCACTCAGTGCCGCTACCCGAAACGCAAAAAAAACCCTTCCCAGTTATTGAAGCCAGCGGTGATGGGATAGTAGGTCAAGCCGAAATCGACATTGAGGGGAGAAGGGTAGAGACCCAGGAGTGTGCCGACTGCGGAGACAACCTTGCTTTGGGATCTTTTGGGATGGCTGCACACTGGCGCAGCACTGGTCAGAATTGGGGGGCGTCACCGGTGGCGTGGTGGTCGGGATAGCGGTCGCAAGGCTCTGCATTAATGCCAGTCTAAGGATTAGTGAGAAAACGACCTCAATAACTAAGAGCGTACAATCAGCGCCGTAGTGACAGCGATGGAGAGTTTAGCGAACACAGCGTTTCAAGATTTGGTCCTTAAGAGCTTGGACTACAGGAGGATGTATTCAAGCGAAGAATGGGACGGAGAATGCTTTACCTTTCATACATCTCATTCAACGGTATGTTCTTAATTAGGGATGCATCGAAGCGTGCCAGGGGTGACGGAATTCACCCCAAAACGAAATCCCGCGCCACCTTTGAATGACCTTAGCCTGCTTTATCATGATCCTTCAAGCCCGCGCATGCCCGATGTCAGACTCCGACCGCGACGGTTTCTCCTCTATCTTTCTCTGCACCCTCTGCGCTTTTTCCGAAATTCTCCTCTCAAGCTAGCACCATAGAACAGCGTTAGAAACATATCGAGATGACTGCAAGTTCAGGACACTGGGATGCCCGGTGAGCCCTCTTCCGCGTTTTCAAGCAGCATGACGGTGACGATTGGATTACTGATTTCTGGGCCCAGTCCCACACGATCTAAACTACTACAGCAAATGCATGCTCGGAGGTGTTCTCGCATGTGGGTTGACGCACGCGGCCATGACGCCGGTGGATGTGGCGAAATGCAATATGCAGGTGCGTAGAATCAATCGTAATTTTTTTTTATAAAAGTTGGTAACCCTGCCTATTTACGCCGGCAGGTTGATCCAACCAAATACCGCGGGACCCTCTCCGGTATTCGTACGCTGGTTGCGGAAGAAGGCGCCACAGGCATTCTTAAGGGCTTCGGGCCCACCCTCGTCGGATACTCACTCCAAGGCATGTTCAAATACGGCCTCTACGAAATCTTCAAAGACGCGTACATGAACCTCGCTGGTGAGGGGCTCGCGGAGAGATATAAACCCGTGATATGGCTCGCTGGCTCCGCTTCGGCGGAGATCTTCGCGGATATCGCGCTCTGCCCGCTGGAAATGACCAAGGTCAAGATTCAGACGAGCCCGAGCGGGACGTTCCCCACCAAATTCGGGCCTGCACTCAAACAGATGTACCCGCTTCGGGCGGAGACACGGTATCCCTTTGGATCACTTGTCCCATTGTGGTCGCGCCAGGTGAGTCCCTTACCCAAAGTTAAACAAAGGCACTAAACCAACCGCGTGAATCAGGTGCCATACACCATGGCGAAATTCTTCATCTTCGAGAAGACCGTGCAGCTCTTCTATACGCACCTCCTGACGGAGCCTAAAGAATCGTACGGGAAGGTAACGCAGCTCGGGGTGACCTTTGGCTCGGGCTACATGGCGGGCATCGTGTCTGCCATCGTCTCTAACCCTGCCGACTCCCTCATATTGCAGCTCGGGAAGGCGGAGAGTAAAGGGAAGTCGGCGGGCAGGATCATTTCTGAGGTCGGTATCGCAAGCTTAGCGACGAAGGGACTTGGTACGCAGATTTTCATGCTGGGTGAGTTCCTTTTTGTTCGTTTGTAAGAGTTGGTGTTGATCCTACCTTCTTCAGGTACGTTGACTGGATTCCAGTGGTGGATCTATGATTCGTTCAAGACCGCGATGGGAATGGGGACGACGGGGGGTAAGTAGGCCAATAGTTCTGAAGTTTAAATTTTTCTTGTTCGATAGATATGCATATTAATAATTCAGATATCATGAATATTTCATGGAGGTAACTATCTACAGGCACCATGTTGGAGCGGCATTGTAGCCACTTAGGAACACACTTTCGCAAAAAAGATTCGTGCAAAATTCGTTACAAAGACTTCACAAAACATAAACAACTACAGGCGCGACATTCTCAACGAGTTCTCTTCAAAATACAACAATTATTGGCGAAAATTCTCTCAAAGAGTAACGGGGATGCAGTTAATGGCGATAAGACCGCCCCACTCTTCCTCAGGGGGGTCACAGACCACGGTGGTGCTCGAACTATCCAAATGTGAACAACCGAGTGACCGAGCAAAAAGCGCAACATACCAGACATTCCCGCCAACGGTGATGGGAGAGCAGTCAAGCCCGACAGGGACATTGAGTCCAGTGAGATCGAGGCCTAGGAGAGCAGCGACCTTGGATGCAGCGTCGCTGCTTGACTGGACGGTACTGTCGCAGCACTGGTCGGAGGTCGGGGCGGTGACTGGGGGCGTGGTGTTAGGGATGGCGGCTGCAAGGACCTGCAGTGCGAAGGTTGAGAAATTCAGTATCGGCGAGCCCACGAGCGAAAGAGAGGACATACGATGAGCACCGAGGTCACGACGATAGAGAGCTTGGTGAACATGTTGCAAAGCTTGAACTACAGGGGGGATGTGTTCGAGTGGAGAATGGGAGGGAGAGGGCCACGCCTTTTATACATTTCGTGGGACCATTTAGGGACCACTTGAGCAATACGTTGGGGGCATCTGACGTCCTGGAACGAGGAAAAGCAGGGCTCGCGAAGTGTGGAGCGGTGGAGTCGCTGGGACGAATGGAAAGTGTTTTAGTCGAACCAGGAGATAACGAGACGGCACCTAAATGAATACGTGCGGGCGGGCAGTCCCAATCGTATATGAAGCAACTGAATTTACGGCGGGGGATCACGAAGAGTGGAGCAGTGAGGCTAGCATATGTTAAGAACGAACGATATCGTTAGAGAGGACGAAAAACGAATCTAATAGCTATTTATAATATGGTCAGATTGAGTTCAAATAATGATTTCATTGATGGAATTCACCCGAAACGATGGCGAAGCAGTGTAGCAGTAGTGCAGACGCAATCGAAACTCTAATCGAGGATACGCATCGCTTTGAAGTCCGAATACTATCTAGGAAACGAATCAGTGCTCAGGGAAATATCCGTAGGAAAGCAAACAACGAGCCCTTGCATCGACCGGATACAGCGATTGTCCAATAGGATGGGTAGATCTCCGACGTCGTAAGTACAGATAAACTCCGAGGCGTCAACTTAATTTAAAATCACCTAATTTAGCACCGCAACCAAAGGCCTATCAACCGATGTTCTCGAACCGACATCGACGTCATCTGGGTGGGCGATCTGTCAATTCCTGTCGTTATACACAGAGTCAACAGCAACACAACGAAACTTCCTAACAGATGCTGATTTCGCATAAAACTGTGTTCCGGCCATGATAATAGGTATATTTGAATGCCTGTATCATGATAATATGTACGATGGGGATTCTTCAAGTTCAGAGCGAGTTGAACCTCGGAGAGCAATTCACGTGCTGATCTTGCGCTTCCGCGGCTTTATCACAAACAGTTGATATTCAGCCACAAACAGAATTCCATTTCACGAAGCATATCTGCGAGAAAAAATCGCCATAAGAGGACGCTGGTGACGTCGTAGAGGCGCATTTGGTCCACAGAAAGGCCGTTCCACCGAAGAAGTACGTTTATCAGGATTACGGGATAGAGATAAGTAATCCCAAAAAGGTTGCTCTCCAATGAGATGTGGAAGGAAGCAGAGAAAGGCCCTGTCGGAGTAGGGGAGATATTAGCATGAGCACATGGATCATATCGGTCGGAAAGTCGTACGTGAACGATTGTATCGGAACCTTTATGTCGAAAATAAGCTTGGCAGCCTGAGCCAACTTGCTGGATTCGCCGATGGATAACCTGAAACAGGGAATCCAGAATGTCCAGTCGTTTGCAAGGTAGCACTACTACGCTCGCTGAAGACGGCTCAAGGACGTGGCATTATGGATCGGACGAAGTCGGATGGCGAAGGCACAATCATCACATCATGTGCGCATAGGGACTTTCCATATAAAATATTATAAAACTTGTGGAGTCTGACTACGGGGAACTAGGAACTTACCGGAAGAGGGATGCTTTCGATATCTTCCAGCAATCCCTTTGAAAATTATTGGGCGTATATCCAAATCGAATAAAGCAATGCCGGATCGTTCGGCATGAACCAAACGTTTGTCGAACTCGATCCTACATGAACTAAACATAAGCTGGATTCCTACGTTTTAACAGGTTTTACAGCTAAGTCGAAAACGATAGATGTTTTTGATTTCAGAGCAGAGTTCGGGCTAAGCACAGCCTGCGGCCAAACAAATATATTTTGATGAGTTCAATTGCTCCACCGCTATACTAACACTCCTTTCGTGCATGCGCAACTGCACATTATTGAGGGGTAGGACCTGGTCCAGTCCCGAGCATACAGGCCGCCTCGCGACCGACGTACGAGAATGGTGAGCCATGTTGAAGATTGAGTTGAAACTTGAAAGCGGTAGTACGTGCAATGTTGAATGCTCCACAGGAGCTGTGAGAACAGCCGTGTGTGGATCCTTCATTGAGAGATAATCGATAAATTTAGCGCGTTGTGAATACTGTACCTAAAAATTAAATGTTTGGCCGCGAGCTGTGCCCAGCCCGAACTCTGCTCTGAAATCGAAAACGTCTATCATTTTCGACTTAGCTGTAACAGACAAATATTTTGCAAACCTCGCTGAGGTTACACAAGACACATTGTATTTGGTTTTAACTGTCCCATAACTCCCCGATCTTACATTGTAGAACTAAAATCGGGTTCCCGCATCCGCACCGTGATATACTAGTTCGGCCTCTGGAGCTGTAATTACTGTAAATCCTAATTAGCCTGAATCTGTGTCTTTGAAAGAGCATCGATATAGAGACCTAGAGGGGCTGTTTACCATTGGGGAGGAAAAAGACTGCCGTTCCCGGGGGCATGAGAAGGATGAATCCATCTCGGAATTTCAATCCATGAACAGTGCCAGTCGTGAATTTTGATGCGTGTTCTGCGATTCAGCGTCATGGTGCAAAACACACTTCCAGTAAGAGGAGAAAGAACGCGTTAGAATTGGTGAAACTTCGCTCGTTAGATCTGGGTGAGTCATTGATCTCCCAACGTTTAAATTTCTTAGTGCACGGAATTGGAAAATCAATTGTAAATTCTGGTTCTTATTAACTGGCAAAGTGGATTGACCCCCGGTCCCAGGACTGCTGAACATACACGACATTCCGAAATAGTATCCACCAAATTCAACGATCCTTCAAAGAGTGATAGGGATGCAGTTAATGGCGATCAGGCTGCCGAACTCCTTCTCGGGCGCGTCGCAGGTAACCTGGGTTCCACCGCTATTGATGGGGGTCAGAAATGAGTTGAGCAGTTTAATTAACTTCGTACCAGTTGTTTCCGATGACGGTGATGGGTGAGCAGCCCAGACCGATGGGAACGTTGAGGCCGCTAAGGTCGAGGCCGAGGAGGGCGGCGACGGCAGAGACAACGTTACTGCTGGAGGACTGCACGCTCGAGCAGCATTGGTTGGAGGTGGGCGTCGTCACCGGGGGAGTGGTGTTCGGGGTGGCGGCCGCAAGGGTCTGCAAAGAGAAATGTAAGAATTAGTATGTGTCAACACCTCAACAGAGAGGAGAGCGCGTACGATGAGCACAGAAGTGACAACGACGGAGAGCTTGGAGAACATGCTTGTTTGTAGGAGATTTTGAACTACGGGGGGATGTGTTCTAGTGAAGAATGGAGGGACAATGGCCTACCTTTTATACGTCTCGCCTAACCGTGTGTGCCGAATTAGGGATTCATTGAGGTGCCTCGGGACGTCAGAAAAGACGATATCAGCGCTCGTAAAGGGTGGAGCTGTGGGAAGGATCCAGGGACCAGCCAGTCACAGACGGACGAAAATGCCCTGGTGGGAGGAGGAGGTACCGAACGCGCATGCATCAAGTTGAGGAGGTAAAACGACAGCGGGGTATCACGAAGAGTGGAGCAGTGGAGCATCATATAACACGGTAGGGACGGTGCCGTTGTCGAGGGACGGATAGGCTATTAGATGGTCCGCTAGAGTTCAAATAATAAGCACACTAAAATTAACCCGGGTCGACGGCGATGCAGTGACAGCGGCGATGAGGCGGCGAATTGAACGTTGAATCGGGAATGCCTGACCCAGTTCGAGGTCTCTGCGTGACGTGAAACAACATCACCGCGCCTAATCAAACAAAAGTCGGCCTTATATCACGCTGCCGGTCGTCTGATAGAACACCGTCTGCAATCCCACCTCATTAAATTGGTCAGAGACAGCAGGCGTCCTACCTCAGGAGCACGCAGGATCTCCTGTGGAATATAAATCAGCATGGGATGAATTTAATACTGTCTAATTTAGCACCGCATCGAGAATGACGGACTTGATTTCCCCGGACTGGGCGTCGATGATCCGCTATTTTGTGGTTTTAGTCAGACGGTCGTACCATCCACCTCAGATGTTCGCTTCCGGATGAGAAGTCTGGATGTTTGTCAGGCCATCTCGGCACAACTACCCCAACAACTAGTCGGGCTGCGCAGAGAAATTTACAGGCCATTGTTGTGGGGAATCCGGAACTTTGCCGTAAAATTCAACAAGGTGATTACCTTAAAAGACGCGCGCACCCTGCAGGAGAGCGGCATTAGGTAACTCGAGACGTACGCCACAATCCCGATGCAACATGTTGCCTTTGAGAACAAAATACCATAAGGGGACGTCGTGGATGCGTCGCATTCGACCACGGAGAGGTCCATACAATCTCTAGATGACGCTTTTTTCGGAACAGGGAAATCAGCCGTCCTGCGGAGGTCCACTGGTCTAAGAATGGACGGAAGACCGAGGAGAGTCGGTTGTCCGAGGGGGAAGCCAGGCGAGAGTGATTCGGAGGAAAAAGGGCTTAATTGAAGTGGTCTGGAACCAGATGGAACCGTTAAATTAAATCGTCGTGTCACCGTCAACATGCTCCCTCGCATGCGGGACAACGATGGGCCGCCAGAAGCGCCGAGAACCATGCGCTGGGATGTTATCAATGTGCTTCAAGTAGACCGGTTCTTATGAAGACAAATCGTTCATACTTCATAGAGAGGCCGGTGAACTGAGTTTTAATTTCCATGGCAACAGAGTAGTCACGTTTATGGCACGTGCTCTTATTCGGACGCCTTTGACAAACAACGCCCAATGCGTCTTCGGCTTCCTTCCTGACGCGACGTGGACGCGACGACCCCAGCTTCAAGCCTTCTAAATACCTGAAAGCATCCTTCCAACCAAATCTAGCTCCCATCGGGCATCTGAAAAGCCTGTGAACTCGTACATACAGTCCTGTATCAGGAAGCGCAACGCGACGTAGAAGCGCAACACCAGGAATTACGTACCTTTGAGGCTTCGGGTTAGGTCCAAATTTTACATGAGTACAGTAGGGTGTCATATCATCCTATTTACAAAAGGATTTGTGCGGAAAGCTCCTGTGAAGCCCTCAAGATTGCGATGTTTGTGGCCATATTTCAGAGTCTTTTGATCCCCACTACCTGACCTTTCCTTCTTTCCATGTTTACAGCACTGGCATATGCCAAGTTTGTTGCATTGGGGGTTTTCAGCGTCCCTAATTACAGATATGTAGGTTAAACCACCAAACAGTATACACCCAGAACTACAATCAATGATGTCGAAGTGTTGCGCTTCCATGTCAATTGGGTATATTTGAGGTACCAGAAAGATTTGCCTCGTTCTCAACAGCTATTGGATGTTTCTCTGGAAAGTAAATTGCGCCATGGACTACATATCGATCCGATCCAGAATACACTTTGGACCGAGTTATTTGGGTTAGATTAGGCTCAGATATCGACGAAACTGTCTGACTGTTGCGCTTCCTAATACAGGACTGTACCTGATTCTGCTCACAATCACCCTCTTGCTGACCTTCGCCACGACTCTCATATTTTTCTGTCCTCCACAATCACAGGAAATCCACCGATTCCATCGCGAGGAGACCCATCACATAGTCAGAACGTATCTCCGACTTCCGAGTTAAATTTTCATCACCTGCATTTGACCCTAATCCTTGCCCTCCGTCAGATTATGATACTTGGTTTTCCATTTCGACACTGGCAAGACAAATCCAACCTTCATTCAGTCGCTCTTACAGTTCTTACATCTCACAATTCCCTTTTCCTTCCCCACTGGCCTCTGCATTGTCTGGCCCACGGCCGTCTGCATGCATTATCCACCTTGTCATCTCGGAACCGTGATTCGTAGACCATAGAGTTGCCAACCTGTTTGATCCTGTGATTCTCTGCTCCCAGAGACGCCATACGAGCCAGAATTCCCAAACTACCCGCAATCTTGAAAGCCAGAAAAATCGAAATAATCTTACGCATGCTGCTAGAGGCTGAGATCACTGTGACAGATGTTCTTACAATGCTAGAAAAGCCGACGTACACCTCATCCTGGTATTCCGATGCCGGAACTGCAAGAACCTGCTGGATACCATATACAGTGACAAACGCGGAAAGCGAATCATGAACGAATGGTATTATTCACATGCTCTGGATCTGGTCTGCCAAAAGATTTCAGACGAGGCTGAAACCATGGCCAAGGCCTTCAGTGCACGTCGAAGTGTCAACGAACTCACCCCTAAATATCCAGCTTGAAATACACGATTGTGCCACTCGCAGATGCCCACGCCCCAAATTTTTTGAAGGTTTTACGTTCTCTCAACAGTCGCAAAGCTCTCGAGAAGAAGAAAAAATCCAATGAAACGGTCATTTTCAAGCGCATCTATCCACCTTTTTCGGGTTTTTCTGATGTAATTACTGCAGGCCTGCTACATCATCCTCGGACAGATCGCGACACGGCGATCCCAGTATGCAATGGATTTTGCTGGACCCGCTCATGTGGTGGCCAGTGGATGCTCTCGCGAGGCAATCAAAAAGCTTCGACACCACAAAAACACTCATCACCTCCACCGCTAATTATTATATCGAGGATGCCCGTGCGCTTGCCCATGGGCCGGATGGTTATCTTTACAACTACGAAAATGCAAACCTCTCCACATCCATCTTCGTAGAGCAACATTCTTCTGCTCTGGCCAAAGTCCTGTCTGGGACATATGGTGTCGTATACCGATTGCGAAACCCCAACCGGCCCGCTCTAGACTTGTCCTCCATCCTGCTTCACGCACAAAAACGCCCCCGACCTCGACCTCAACTGAGACCTGTGCCCGACGATCGAACAAAGCCATAGTTCACATCATCATCTCTGCTCCTACATCATTCATGTCTGCTGTTAAGAAAAATCCTTCAAAGCCCGTGAAGACGAACCAGCTCTTACGTCTCTGCCATGTCGCCGTCTACCTGACGATCACATAACTGACCAGTTTCCTCTCAAACTTTCCATTATCAAAGAATCCTCTATCAAAGGGAATCTGGTTTTCCACGTCGAAACACACATTAATCAGTTTGGCCTGACCTATCCACAACTCAATAAGTCCGTTTTGTCCATTAACTACCAGGCTACACAATCCCTAAACCGTGGCATGAAGAGTATTCATGTGTTCGACATTAACCCATTCCTACGCTGCCAAATTTTTCAACTCGGCATCGGACTCTTTCACCTTTGCCTGAATCTGGTATGGGCTGTTCTGAACGTGCGCCGTGGCCATGTAAATCACCATGGAACCCTGGCTCATCTCTTTGTAATCATGAAGAAAACACGACTCGGCAGTCATCATCCCGACTACCACTTTCTCCTGTCCGGGGTGGGGGGGGGGGGGGGGGGGATATATTATACTCGCGTGGTCCACAGGCTGAACAACAAGTTTACGGAAGACAAACAAGTGGTACTGTAGAGGGTGGTTATCCTTACAGAATTCTACCAGATGCCGACCGAGCGCACATAAATTCCAGGGGGTCGGACGCACAAGACACTGGCAAACTGTGGACTGGCTGGCCTCGAGCGGCGGGACATCTAGATAAAACCCTGTGGTCCGCAATGATGCAGATCCTCGATGGTCTGCTTCTGGACACGTGGTAAATCGAGTGCAGCCACCGGAATTTTTCGGACTATGCGGCGTCGAACCCTACAGCCTCACAACTGCGCAACACTGCAGCAAACATCCTCTACAAGCATGGGACACCGACCCGAGTCCCCACTACTTCGGATCCGCCTGTCACACCGTACGAGAAAATATGCGGAGGCTCATACATGTTCTGATGTATGTTGCCAAGTCACTCGCGCAATTTCGGAAGGAGATTTTGGTCGTGTAGAGGACATACTAACGACGCTGGGTATGATGTTCCGCAGAGCCGGTTCCAAGAATTACTCTATGGAGATTATGCATTTCACACATAATATGAAGAAGGTCTGGACTGCAAATGGCTTCGAGTTCATTCATTCATTTCGTTGTCAGTGTGGCTCCTAACTGAAATCCAGTGAACTCGTACGGGATAACATGCATATGATAATCAAAATGATGTGTGGGCTGAACCGTGGTGAGGGAGTTGACGCCAATATGGAGCATAATATTGGGCATGTCAAGGTCTGTCTCTGATCATATGCCTTAACCGTATATCAGGAACTCTTTGCTGCGAAATGGATGTATGGAAGCTGGGATCGTCTCGCTGAAATTTCGGCGGCAATCGACGTAATCGACAGCGTCAAGGCATCCTACCAAGGAACATCGCATAAGACTCCAGACACATCTAATCTCGTGTGGCGCATCACATACAAGGCTAAGGAACTCAATCTGAACACCTCCAGTGCAGCTCGCGGTGTGAATGAAGTCGTCAAGGCCTTGGTGGATATCCTTTCAGCGGGAGAGGCCATTCTCAAATCGTCAGGCTTAGCAATCTTCAATGAAAACAGGAGGGACCTGCTGAAAGGGATTCAAGTTGAAGAAGAGATCAACGATATGCCTCCAATGGAACTTTCCCTCGAAACCCCCAGTAAATTGTACTTGTACTGCAATTTCATGCGTTTTGGTGGACCATCTTCATCTTTGTCTTCATCCTCCTCCTTCTTCCAGCAATTTTATGATTGTAGTTTCGGATAATCTTGAAAATGGATTCCGCATACATCGCGTCCCACTCGTCAGACTGGGCCGTACCAGGACTCATGTAACAAGTAGTTCCAGCCGCAGTCGAGCACGGGAGCTCATCGTCGACCGCCAGCCCGAAATCCGCGATTCTAACATCTCTCCCATCCGCGCTGCACAGAATATTTTCGGGCTTCAAATCGCGGTGATGGACGCCGCGCTGGTGGCAAAAGCGGACGGCGTTGACGAGCCTCAGGAAAACCTCCTTAATCAGGGCGTTGTTGTTCTCGAACATCCCGTTCTCGATGGGGCTCCAAAGGTCGCCGGCGGCGAGCTCAAGGACGACACACAGGCAGCCGTGTGTGTAGAACTGTCGGTGGAGAGTGATGACAGAAGGGTGGGGGGAGCAGATGGTGTGGAGGTCGATCTCGCTTTTATCGTGATGCGTACCGAAGCCGAGGCACTTAACGGCATAGTAAGTCGGCAAGGCGGGGGATGATGTGGTGTCGAGGGCTTTGTACACAACGCCGTAGGATCTGGCGCCGAGGACCTTTAGGAGGCGTAGGTGACCCTCGTCAACGAGGAGGCCTGTGAGGTCGGGCAAAGTTGGTGAAGAAGAAATGAGGATGAAATTGAGGATGAGAAGTCTAAGAAAGAGGGCAAAAAGGGCAGCAAAAGAGCAATTGAGAGCAAAGGGACTACGGTCAACATGGTGGGCAGGTGGGAGGGAAGAACAAAGTGTTAGGAGAGCTTGAAAGCCCCCGCGGAATATAAGCTATTCGGGATGGGAGAAATTTGCTTCCGATCGACGATCGTACGAGCTGAGCCATCGCCGTAGAGTCATAGAAACAGTCTGTGAATTTAAAACGCGCTAGAGACATAGACATGAGTGTTGGAATCAAGACCTCGTCGGAAACCAAACCCTAGTAACCCGAGTTATCGCGGGCCCTCAGCTGAGCGCAATATATGCGATTCGCAATAGGAGTAATTTGCCTCCGATCTACGATCACCCCCGCCTAGGACCTAGGAGCCATAGAAAGTAGGAGCCCTGTAACGCCAGAGACGTAGATGAGAGTTGGAAGCAAGACATAGTCGGAACTCTGGTGAACCGTAGTAAATGGCTGCGTATCGATTGAAGTCAATCTTGATGCGTTTCGGGTATCTTGACCTGTGGATAAAGTCCAGGGGAGAAGATTCTGCGAATTTTGGAGGCTATAAAGAAGACCTGCAGCTTTTACGCGCCCTTCTTGGGGACCTTGGTAGCACTTCTTTTTGATAGCTTTGCTAGGGGTGCAGAACGGTGGAAAAGGGGACGACGGAATTATGATGGCAGATAAATTTGAGCCGTTGCTAGAGAGCTGTTTGGCCGATGTCGATACTCGCGCAGGACGATGGACTAGCCCAGGCGGGCCGGTCAGGTTGTACGGGGGTCGCAGGCGTATGGATAGCGGTGGCTAAGAACGCTACTGTCAAACAGGACCACACCGGCATCCGGGTCAGTCGACGCGGGACGCAACCAGTGGTGGAGCAAGGATGCGCGTCCACGTGATGGGAGAACATCAACAAACAAACCCACCGGCGCGTTCAAGCTGCGCGGTGCAAGACTACTGGTCGCTCAGGATGGTACGAGTCACGTTCTAAGTCACATCTCAAGACTCCGGAGCCTCAGTCCTCAGCTGCAGATTTCCAAAATTATCATAAGTATCCTTACAGGATCGGCTGGCTTCCTGTAAGCATTCTCAGTATCTCAGGCATGACTTCTGAGAAGAATAAGTAGTTGCGCGTCGAATCTCTGAGCAATGAATGACGTCGTAATAAAGACGGGCGCCGCGCGGAACCCACCCCTTTTCTTCGATCCCGCTTGCTGTGATATGATGGGCCCCTGATGCAGGGACAGGATCTGACAGGATTCAAGGCGTCGACGAGGAGATCATGATGGACATCCACAACGCCGAGGCTATAGACTATAATGTATGATCTTTAATTCCGAGGCTCGTGCTAACTCTTTGGTATTAGCCAAGGATGTGAATGTTGATATACGGTTCCGGCTTGCAGATCCGGGGACACTGCATGATGCGATGTCAAAATTGCGTCGCAGGTTCGAGTGGCAGAAAACTGACGTGGGAATGAAAAGTCCCAAATGCAGCTCTGCTTTACCGGTCCCGAGATTTGTCCTATCTCTCTCCCCCCGTGTATCACGTCTAACAGCTCCACCGCTCCACATTTCTGCTCTTCCCCATGGTTCGTTGCTGGCACTCGCGGTCGCGTGAATATACGAGCACCATATAAAAGGGGGCCTCGTTCTACCCGTCTCAACACACTCGAACACATCCCCTCGTAGTTCAAAGCGTATAACATGTTCTCCAAGCTCTCTGTCGTTGTCACCTCTGTGCTCATTGTAAGCCGCCTGGGCCCGAAATCTATCTACTTACGTATTTCTCATGTTTCAGACCCTTGCTGTCGCCATTCCAACTACTACGCCGGTGACGCCGCCCACATCCGACCAGTGCTGCTCCAGCGTCGTCGACTCGAGCAGCACCGTTGCTGGCAAAGTACTCGGCCTCCTTGGCATCGACCTTGGCGACATCACTGTCCCCGTCGGACTCACCTGTTCGCCTATCACCGTTCTCGGAAACAGCTGGTATGTATTTACTCCACGGTCTTTCCCTCTGCTGACGACATGTATAGCGGCGGTGTCACTACCCGCTGCGATGCTCCTGAGATTGAATGGGGTGAGTCGTGGAGACGTCCGGTGTGATTATAGCTGACACGCAACTCAAGGTGGCCTCATCGCGATCAACTGCATTCCTATCACTCTTTAAGAGCCAAATTCGACAAGTACGGACAGGAATTCAAGCAAGGTGGCCCATTGCTTTTCTCTTGTATGCGTAGTTGTGCGGATGGAATGTTTCTTTCTTTTGGTGTCCAGTCTGAGTGAAAATGTCAACCGCTTCTTTCTCAACATTTTTATGCTGCTGCATTTGAGTGCTCCGATGTGAATTTTACGTGGCTGCGGATGATGTAAAAGTATGATTGCATTGCATTCAATGTGTTGTAGCGCGCCATCGCTGGATGGGCCCAGGCCTTATGCTCACAGAGTTTTGTATTTTCCCACGCCGGATATCCGGCGGAGGATCATGAATGATATTCTTGTCTTGTTGGAATTCAAGGCATGTACATACATGCTTCTTTGGTTCTACACTGGTGAATACTTCCATTTGCCGCATTGTTGCAGCACATTAGGCCTGAGTCGATTTTGCCGCCGAGCAGAGTTTAAAATGAATATCAATGGGGCGTGGCCTCAGCTCGCAAACGTCATCTCCTGCACATGAGAAGACGAAGAAACGAAGCGATGATAGCGATAAATGCATCGAGTCGGAGAGCGATGTATTTGAACCATGTTGAAGCTAACGAGTAGAGGTCGAGTTATGACGACAGCTGCCCGACGTGTCGTTGACGTTGAGATCCGGTCCAGCAACAGCAAGCCAAAAAAGACGTGATATTCGCGACATTTAACACGAAACAGCGCCCGAACTTAGAAGGTACAAACAAATCACAACGAAACCTCAGAACATCAACCCAAAAAAATTCCGACCCGTCAATTCCTTTGATTCAGAGCGTGATGGGGATGCAATTGATCGCGATGAGGCTCCCTGAAAGCCTAGAGTTAGCACGCTCCTGTTCTCTGGGAGAGATTCCCCCGATTCCACAGGATGGAAAAGTGCTGTGGCACGTACCATGTCGCTCATAGCAATTAGGAAGAGGAAGAAATGTACCCATGTTGGCTTGGGGACCCTCACGTCAATTTCTTTCCAGAAACAAATTAAACCCGGGCCCATCGTCATCACTGGTACTCTGAAGACGTGGTGTGCGCGAAGACCGGAATCGCGGGACCAGGAATAAGTTCATGGATCATAACTGCGTCGAGAACAATCTCGTTTTGGCAAGAACCAACTGCCCTGTCTCAGAATTGGCTGAGCTCTCTATGTTAGTTGACGCCACAAATTTAAAACCCTGAAATGACAAAACAACCGCTTGGCAAACATTGTGAGTGTCCAGCAATACATCTGGGACGGGAACAGGCCATTTCATGCTGAGCGCGCGACTATTATCTCTGATAATATTACGCCATGTAAGTGCGGTCGGCGGTTCTGAATCTGGATCTCGACGGGGCTCGCAGCTTTTAAAAGCCATGACATGAATGGCCGATTCACCCTGAAAAAAAATGCACACTTGTAGTGCGATGAGTATAGTACAAGGCTATGGCTAAGCGTATATCATTTCGACCAAGGGTTCAAATTGGGTAATTTCACTCACAGAGATGGCCGATAAATATTCTTTCGACTTGCCGCGATTTTGAAACAAAATAAATCGGTGTCACGCACTTGGTCTGCCTTTTTGAGCGGATCCTGAAAAGCGTTTCAAACCGGTGATTTCCGCACGAGGCTACGACCAGTTTGGCCTGTTTTTCTTTTCAGTCTTGCCCGTCGGCACCGAGTGAGTGTTGTTCTGCGCCGTCACTATATGGGGCTATGTTTCCCCAAAATGGCAAAATGCATTCATCCGAGTGACAAGTACATCGTAGCGCCCGTCGCGTTTGCGCAAAGTTGTATAGTTGCCGCCATTAGTGTGACTTCTCCAATGGGGAAATTTGGCGCCAGCTGAGGTTCTCGGGACCTATAAACATTTGGTAGGATAGTGTAGGGCAACTGAAAGAAAATCCTTCACGATCAGTCTGAAAGCGGCGATCAGTATATCATATTTTCGTATATCATACATAACTTCGCCGAGGGATGGCTTACAATTTCGTTTTGCCAAGAGTTGGTCAAGAGCCAACTGCAGATTCTGTGATTGCAAATTCACGTCGACGGATCAATCTGCCTAAGACAGTCGACGCCACAATTTACCTAAAATGCCTTGAAGGAAAACACTTGGCATTGTCCAGCATGTCGGGTCGGTGCGGAGCGCCGGTGCGAGTGTGCGGAATTAACACTCGGCCGCCATTCACTCGATCTACTACCCAGTAACAGTTTTATTCACTTCCCCTTCAATCACGCTCAACTTTCCGGTACCGCGGGCATTAAGCACGACTTTACCCGGGCCTTGAATCGTCGGGGAAGTAATATTGTGCTGTTGACTGAAGGGATAGTCAAGAGAAAGTTCCCATATGTGATATTTACTACCGGTACAAGCGCCATTATTATGTAATCAGAGTGGTTTCAGCCGAAACCCAACCGCAACTATCGGAGCTTCCTTCTACGGAGGATTTTCGAGTGTGGCGGTTGAATTTTTTCTGAACTTTGATTTGTTCATTGACCCTAGGAATTTTGGCCCAGGAGGGTTGTTTTACCCTATATCCGACCAAGAATTTCCTGAAAAATGTCATTTCTCTTCCCCCAGGTCCGGAAGGTGTCAATCGGGTGGCTGTCAGACGACACGTGGCTCGGAGATACGGTCCGGGTTGAAAAAAAAGTGTGTTATTCTGTAATTCACACTACAGTTCAGATTCAAAATGGCCCTCCGGGCACACCTGGTCTAGAGGTACTGGACCAGGAATGGGTACCACGGTTGCTATGCGCAGGAGTATTTTCTGGTTCTAATCCTTCGGTCCCTCGTCGCAGCACAGGCGAGCATTGCATGATTCATAATATCAAGGCCGGTAGCCCTGGTTTTCCTAGGAATTTTTATCCAATCCCTCGAGTAATTTTACCGAGTAAATCACTGGAAGTCCGCCGCATTCAATGTGTAGTTCTTCGGATGGAATGTTTCTTTGGTGTTCAGTCCGAGTGAAAATGAATTCGACACCCGTTTCTTTTTCAACATTTTATGCTGCTGCATTCAAGTGCTCCAGTGATTTATGCTTGGCTCGGCGACTCTAGAGGATGTAAAAGTGCGATTTCATTCCATTCAATGTGTTGAAGTACACGCCGTCACTGGATAGGCCGAGGCCTTGACATTGATGATTAAGATTCATTGCTCACAGCGTGTTGTATTTGCGCACGCCGGATATCAGGAGGAAGATTAACGATAGCCTTGTCTTGTTGGAATTGAAGGCTTTCACATACATGCTTCTTTCGCTCTTTATTGGAGAATACTTCCATTTGCCGCATTGCTGCAGCACACTAGGCCTGGGTTCATTCTGCCGCAGAGTGGAGTTCAAATTGAACATTAATGGGGCGGCCGCAAAATCCCAAACGTCATCTCATGCGCATGAGAAGACGAAGAAAGAAAATTTTCATGTTGGTAAACGCATCGCCTCAGAGAGAGATGAGTTCGAACCGTAACGAACCATGTTAAAGCTAACGAATAGAGGTAAAGTTATGAAGACAGCAGCCCGACGCGTCGTTGAGATCCGGTCCAGTAAAAGCAAGCCAAAAAAGACGTGATATTCGCGACATTTAACACGAAACAGCGCCCGAACTTAGAAGGTACAAACAAAACTACAACGAAACCTCAGAACATCAACCCAGAGATTTCCGACACGTTAATTCCATTGATTCAGAGCGTGATGGGGATGCAATTGATCGCGATGAGGCTCCCTGGAAGCCTAGAGTTAGCACGCAATATTTAGGGAGGAATGCGGATTAAAGACGGACCACCCGACGACTGGGAGGAATCGCAGTTTACGGTGGTACTTCCGCTGCATGACACGGTGAGCTTCGAACGTTCAGTTAATTGAAATGGGTTCACGTACCAGTTGTTTCCGATGACGGTGATGGGAGAACAGCCCAATCCGACGGGGACATTCACATTAAGGAGGCCAAAAACCCCGAAGAGGAGCTGGTCAACAATATCGAGGCTGCCGAACGACTGCACACTGTTGCAGCACAGGTTGGAGGACGGCGGCGGGGGAGGGCTGTGGGGGCTGGCAGCCGAAAAAGTCTGCAGTGCGATAATTATTAAGGGCAAGACCTCGACGGGGAGGAGTGCGTACGATGAGCACCGAAGCGACAAAGAGAGAGAGCTTTGAGAACATATTTATTGAGAGAGCTTGAACTGGAGGGGAATGTGTTCGAGTGAAGATTGCCAGTTAGCTCGGGCTGCTTTTATACTGTTCTCTGGTAGAGATTCCCCCGATTCCACAGGATGGCGAAATGATGTGGTACGTACTCATGGCGTTTGAGCAAGAAGTGCACTTATGTTTGCTTGGGGATCAACTTCCTTCGAAACTCGGGCCCAGCATCATCAGTCTGAAAATGTGGTGATGTGTGCGGAGATTGGAATGATTGAACATCCTGAGCTCTCTATGCCCGCTAACGCCACAATTTAAACCCCTGAAATACCGTCATAACAATCCACTTGGCGAACATTATGAGTGTCCAACAATAAATATGGGACGCGAACAAGCAATTTCATTTCCGAGGGTGCCATTATTCCTGATACTATGCGCCATCGTATTTGGGGCGGAAGAGTAGTCGGCGGTTCTGAACCTGGACCTCGACGGGGCTCGCAGCCTTCAAAGGCCATGACATGAATGCCCACCTTGACACTTGTTGTGCGGTGAGTAGAGTACAAAGTTATGGCTAAATGTGTACCATTTCGACCAAGGGTTCAAATTGGGTAATTCACTCACCGAGATGGCCGAAAGATATTGTTTCGACTTGCCGCGATTTTGAAAATAAATCGATGTCACGCACTTGGTCTTTTTTGAGCGGATCCTGAAAAGCGTTTCAAACCGGTGTCAAACGATTTCCGCACGAGGCAAGGCTTGCTTCTCTTTGTAGTCTTGCCCGTCGGAAACGAGTAGTTGTTGGTTGTCCTGCGCCGCTCCTCACCATACGGGGCTATGTTTCCCCAAATTGACGAAATGCATTCATCCGAGTGACAAGTACATTGTAGCGCGCGTCGCACAGTTTGCGCAAAGTTGTATAGTTGCCGCCACTGACGCGACTTCTCCAATCGGAGAATTTCATGGCGCCGGCATGAAATTCTCGGGACCAACAAACATTTGGCAGGCCAGTGTAGGGCAAATGAAAGAAACGCTTCATGATCAGTCTAAAGACCGTGACGTTGGGTGAGGATCGGAGCAGGAACGAGGTGATCAGGAGTACTTTCGTGTATCATAATAACTCCGCCGAGGGTTCCCTACAATTTCGCTATGTCAATAGTTCGTCAAGAGTCAACTGCAGATTCTGCGATTGAAAAACACCGGCGGCTATCTGTCAAAGTCACAATTTAAATCACCTGAAATGCCGTCAAATAAAACACTTGACATTGACCCAACATGTCGGGTCGGTGTGGAGCGCTGATGTCAGTGTCCAGAATTAACACTCGGACGCCACTAGAGCATATTCGCAGCAGTTCGCAGCCCTCCAAAACCTGTAGCCGATGAATTTGATTCCAAAAGTGATGAGAAATCTGTGACGCCAAAAATAGCAACGGCTCCTCGGCAAACCCAGGCAAAAACCAGAGCTCCCGCCCAAAAAACAATGGGCACACAATTATTTTTGGTTCAAACATGAGGAATGAAGTAGGTCTACCCCCCGGCTTCAAGAGATTTATTTCCCTCGTGTATGGGCTTATAGCTGGGCTACGGATCAGATCTAGTCACATCAGTCACTCGACGTCGGTTAAAACATTCTCGTGATGGCAGGAATCTCAAAGTCGAATTTCGCCGCTGCAAATATGCTCTAATCACTCGATCTATTACCCAGTAACAGGATATTATATTTTATTCACTTCCTCTTCAATCTCGTTCAACTTTCCGGTATTACTAATCAGCCAGACTGTACCGTGGGCATCAAGAACGAATTCACCAGGACCTTGAATCGTTGGGGAGGTAATAACATGGTGCTGCTTGACGGATAAGAAAGTTCTCATACGTCCGGGTACAAGCACCATTATTGTGTCATCAGGTTAGCATTTCAGCCGAAATTCAATTGTAACTGTCAAAACTTCCTTCTATGGAGGATTTTTGAGTGTGACAAAATCGTAAATTTATTACGATGCCCGAAGCGTAGTGGGACGATGCTTATGGACCAAGATCCGTCCCAGAATGCCCGGAAAGAAAGCTTGGCGCACAAGAAGTCGAGAACTTGAACGGAAAGCTCGAATTTTGCTCGGTGTATGTGTCTCGTCGGAGAACAGTGTCCTCATACCTACTGTGCAACCACGCGGAAGAATCCAGCGTGAATTTCCAGCGTAATGTGTGGATGAAATTAAAGATATGGCACAAATACGCGAGGTACGAGAATCAAGTTTGTAGCGTCTGTTTATATGGTAGTGCGACGTCAGTGTCGCGGAGATAGTGTCGCGCAGCAAATGCTATGAATTTCCTTCGCCGGGGCGAGAGATGCTCGACGTCACGCATCGACGGCCTCCGCATGGCATTGACAAGTAGGTGCTTAGGAACGCCAGGAAATTTGATCGCTGGGCGACGAATTAATGCGAAAATGGCTGAACCAGGTGTATGAAGGGGGAGGCATGGGTCTGCACCGGTGGAAAACCGTTCCGGTCTGGTACACTAACGTACGCTGAAACTCCAGCACAATAGCCAGGACAATGGTAAGCCAGGGTTCTTAATATAGTCCAACTTTCAAGTGATGTATCGCAAGTGCGTCAATATGGAGAAAGAAGGATGGGGAACTCGTTTTGGGTAGGTGCATGCTAGGTTCGTTTTAGTTTAGTAAAGCATGACGCCTATGAACCGAACTCCCGGCTGGGTCTCAGAAGCTGTGAGAAGCCACAAGCATTATTGATTGGAACCCTCCTAAGAGCCTGTACGGCAAAATATTCACGCAGAATCTCGGTCCTCAATCCTGTGGTAGGCCCAAATTTTCAGCATGTTAATTCAAGCAATGGTAACAATAATGGTATAAAGTGGCTTGGGAATGCAATTTACCTTTGAGAAAGAGAGCTACGGGTCATTCAAAGTCCCAAGATTTGAATTATTTCCTTATAAGGCAATAAAATCTGGCCAGATTCTGTTGCCGTACAGGCTCTAAAACAATTTCCAGCTGACCGGTTACTCAGGGCACTCGCGCGAGTTGGCTTTTACAGAGAAGAGTACATAGGCTCCCATGAAATTTTGGGTTGTTCCAGGCGGGAGGTAACTCATACACCGCCAAAGTGTTCACACGTTGCCCACACCTGGAGCTGCCATGAAATTTTGGGTTGTTCCAGGCGGGAGGTAGCTCATACACTGCCAAAGTGCCCACATGTTGCCCACACCTGGAGCTGTCAGGTGGAGGCCACAGTTTTTGAAACCTCGCTCCAGCCTCCATCCAGCTTGCCATCATCTGAGCATCACAGCCTGAATTTCCACCTGGTCACTGGCTGGGCAGCCACATAACACCCATATTTTTCAACAACCTGGAACCAGAATATGTATCAATATTGATAATAATTCTGGCGGGGCGACAGCACAGCAAAAATTGTGCTCCTTCGGGGGAGGGACACATCTGGAGCTTTAGTCGTATCCCAAACGCGAGTGCAGACGGCTTACAGTGGCAAATACACAGTCTGGCAGTACTTGAATTTCATGGGTCGTCTCGTCCAGTGAAGTCGGGGTTTACATAACGCTGGAATAGATCAGAAAAATATGCCTAATGAATGTGAAGGGAGTCTAAAATTGTGTTTCCTCGCTGTAGTGAAAGTTCGTCCCAAAGGAGCCCAAAGGTCCGTGCACGATGTTTGTTCATGTGTCTCATCACGTGCATGTTGATCGCTCTCCGTCGTTTTCCTCGCTCTTTCCTTTCCTCCCGTGTCTTGTTCAACATGGCCCTCCGGGCACCCTTGGTACTTCTACAACCCGCCACCTGTACCCGGTCCAAAGCGCTACCTGTTTGCAGCGAACTCAAAGTGCCGGTTTAGGGTGAAAGTCGACAATTCATGTGCGGAATCGTCGCGAGTGTTGTCGCCGATGACGGTAATAATTTTTTTCCCACTTACAGGTGGTATCTGGGTTACTACACAGGCTCGTCCAAGCTTGCGGAAACTCAAATAAGATACACACTCATGTCCGCATGAGTAGTCTTCAAATAAAGACATGAGCGAAGATCGACGCTCTGAACCTGCGAGTCTGTGAGCTCTAGCCAAGTCTTTCAGTAGTTTCACACTTGTAGACAGTGAGGGATTTATGCAGGTCTGTGCACTGACAGATAACTGTGCCAGCAGGTACGTCATGATCAGTCTCTGGTGCTTGAACCTGACATATTCATATGATTTATTGAGGAGTGCTGCGAGAGCGTCGTCAAGTTGAGCAGCACCGATATTCCCGAGATATTCATCCTCCTCGGTATCGACCTTGGCCCCTTCAGCAATGTTCCCGTCGGACTGAACTGCACGCCCATCACCGTTGTCGAAGCCAGCTGGTGTGTATTTCCTCCAGCTTTTCCTCAATCTCTGTACTTACGAGCTATACTATAGCGCAGGCATCACTAGTCGCTGCGATGTTCCTGAGCTTGAGTGGAGTGAGTCGTGTAAACGTACGGCGTGATTACAGCTGATGTGCAACTCAAGATGGTTTCGTCGCAATTAACTCCAGTTGAGAGCCAAATTCGACGGGTACAGACGGGAAATCAGGCAGGTGGCCCATTGCTGTTATCTTCTATGCGTAGTCATGCGGATGGAATATTTTCTCATGTTCAAAGTGGTTCATTTTTAACATTGTATGCTGCTGTATTTCAGTAAGCGTTCAACGAATGTAAGTCTTTATCCCATGTGGATGACTCCGGAGAATGCAAAAGTATGAGTGTATTCGTCTAACTTGAGTGTGTATAGCGCACCGTGTTGGGAACACTGCCTTCGGGCATCTCGGACAATCCGCCAGTACATACCTGTGCTGTGTAGAACATCATAGCATCAGTGAGATTGTTGTAGAACAGTGTAGAATATATTTATGACTCGGAATCTGACTCACAAGGCTGTCCACTCGTAGTATTTAAGCAGCTGTATTTCGTACTATGAATCTAACTTATTTTTGATTATCACTACTACCTGCGTGAAGTTGGACGCTCACCCCGTCCACACTACTTACTCAATCTACCTGCGCCAACAGGTTATGGGCCCCGAGCCTTTAACTTACTTCACGTAGATTTATTTGAGAACACTTTTATAACACTCGGCATACACCGGAGATTATTCTACGCCCTCTACTAGTCGTTTATCTCTACCCATCAAATTTTACGAATCATGGCACCCGAATCAACATCCTCGCATCGAATTGAGCTGCTGAACGATGATAACTACCTTGCTTGGAAACGTCGTGTTATTGCAGTACTCCGTGACAAAGATCTACTAGAGTTTGTAGATGGAACGGAGGCGAAACCCACCGCAAAAGACCCAGATGCCCCAACCGCCGACGAAACAAAGGCAATCAAGGCATGGATTAAATCGGATGGGAAGGCACAAAGCCAGATTGAATTGGCTCTGGGAGATACCCAGATGGTGCATATATCGGGCGCAACGACTGCCGCTGAAATGTGGAGTCAGATTCGGATGGTTAAGGAGTCCCAAGGAACTTTGGGACGTATGTCTTACAGGCGTCGTTTGTACCGCACGATCGCGGACGAAGGGACCAATATTACCGAGCACATCAAAGAGATGCGTACGATAAAGGATCATCTTATTGCCATGGGCGACGAGTTGAAGGACGAAGATTTTATCATTGCATTGATAACGTCCCTCCCAGAAAATTGGGATCAATTCACCTCGTCTCATATGGCCTCGAAGAACCTGAGTCAGAAGGTTGCTGCATTTGCACAATCTAGTACCGGTAGTCCCTTGCCTGTCTCCACGCAGCCGCTCATGACTTCAATTGAATTAATTTCGTTGATTCTTGATGAAGATCGCCGCCGCAAGGAGAAAGCTGGCGAATCCGCGGGAGGATCATCAGCAATGTTCTCGCGCAACAGGGATAATTCCCACCAGAATAGTTCCAACGAGACTTGCTTCAACTGTAAGAAGTCCGGCCACCACGCGAAGGATTGTTTTGCCAAAGGAGGTGGAAAGGAGGGCCAGTATCTGAAGCATTGGAACAAGAAGTCCAAAGGAAAGGACAAGAAAGGTAAGCATGCAGCAAATGTTAGTGCTAATGAGTCCCAGAGTGATAACAGCCACCATTATTCATTCACGGGGAAACCCCACTTCGATTCGCGTCTCCCACGAGACTCATGGTTGGCTGACTCAGGATGCACAACTCACATTGCAAATAATCTCGATTTATTCCGGAATTACACGCCTATTGAGGGCGAGACAATTACAGGACTTGCAGATAACAAAGTGAAGGCACTGGGCAAAGGCACAGTGACTCTTGAAACCTCGAAAGATGGTCAGTTGATTACAACTACGCTCCAAGACACTTTGTACGCACCTGACGCTGTCAACAACCTATTTTCCATCTCCCGTGTCGATGATGCTGGGGGTAGCACAAATTTTGCGAATGGAAAGGTTGAAATCCGGGATAAAAATGGTCATGTTGCTCTCCAGGGGGAGAAGAGATACCGGCTTTATTGGCTTGATGCGAAAGCAAAGCTTGAAGCCAACCAGGTGAATGTTGCAGACTCGAAAGGTTTGAATGAAGACATTAATTCCTGGGAGTCCTGGCATAAGCGCTACGGACATGTATCTAAATCAACATTGGAGTTGCTTGTCAGAAAGGGAAGTGTGGATGGACTCACAATTACTCCCGACAGCACCCCACTTGGCCAGTGTGAGACCTGCATCAAGTCCAAGATGCATCGCAAACCCTTTCCGAAGAAATCCACCAACCGGTCCGATACCCGTGGCGAAGGCATTCACAGTGACCTCTGGGGTCCAGCCCAAACGAAATCAACCGAGGGAAATTATTATTATATTTCTTTTGCTGATGATGCGACTCGCCGATTCACGATTCTATTCTTACGAACAAAGGATCAGGCTAAACGAAAGGTTCTGGACCATATTGAATGGTTGGAACGGCAGTACAACTGCAAGCCTAAGTGGATCCGAGTTGATGAGGGGCGTGAGTACTTAAATTCGGAGTTGAAAGCAGCACTTTCTAAAAAGGGCATTGAAATTCGTGCTGTTGCTCCTTATTCGCAATCACAGAATGGTGTGGCAGAACGCCTAAATCGGACCATTGTGGAACTGGCAAGAGCCATGTTGGAAGAAAAAGATCTTCCGAGAAGCCTCTGGGAATGGGCAGTCCTTCACGCCGTTTATATTCGGAATCGGACACCCACGAAGGCTTTGCCAGATGGAATGACACCCCATGAGGCATTTACAGGCGAGAAGCCTAATGTTTCTCACTTCCAAGAATTTGGAACAGATGTCTGGATCTATCAAGAGGTTCAGAAAGCAGGTAAATTGTATGGACATGCTAACAACTTTATATTTGTAGGTTATGCAGAAGGCCCAAAAGCGATCCAATATTACGATACAAAAACTCACAGAGTGAAAGTATCCCGGAATTTTACATTTACAGAACCCGACAAGAAGGTAACTGAGATGAAATTCTTTGAACTTGATTCGGAGGAACGACAGCTTGAGGGGGAGTCAGGGAATAGCAAGCCACCGTTCCAACAAGCTCCAAAACCAGAATTTCCTAATGCTCCATCAACACCGCAAAGCGCAACTCCTGCACCGAAACCCTCATCAGAATCGAGTTCTGATAGCGATGAGGATGACTTACCAGATCCGCTGCAAACAGCAGCTCCATCTACTCCAGCCCGTCCCACAAATCAACTGAGAACTTCAGCCTCTACTCCGAAACTCCCAACTGTTTATGACGATAAGCCAAATCGTCTCAATGCTACGCCGATCCGAAAGTTGACACGTACCGTCACTGATATAAATTATCGGACACTCGGGAACCCAGATTCACGGGGAGACAAGGCTGCAAGGCCTAACCGAGGTAGCAACGATGCCAATACGGCATCCGAGGATATTGATCACGCTGAAGTAGCGGCTGCGCATTATGCGTACCGTGCATCAGTAGGTGATCTTGCAACAGGGAATTCGAACATACCACAAAGTGTGCATGAAGCACGCGAGTCCCCGAATTGGCCAGAATGGGAAAATGCGATCAATACCGAACTTGAAACGTTGCGACGCATGGGAACTTGGCAGCTGGAAGATTGCCCCAAGGACCGAAAACCCGTTGGATGTAAATGGGTGTTTGACTTGAAAACTGACCAGCAAGGGCAGATTGTCAAATATAAGGCCAGACTCGTTGCGAAGGGATACTCACAAATTCCCGGTATGGATTATTTCGACACATTTTCTCCTGTTGTTCGCCTAGAATCACTCCGATCCCTGCTAGCCATCGCCGCCGTCAACAATCTTGAAATGAAGCAACTTGATGTGAAAGGTGCTTATCTGAATGGCGACCTTTCCGAGGAGATCTACATGGCACAACCACCTGGTTACGATGATGGATCCGGCCGTGTTTGCCGTCTACGGAAAACCCTATATGGACTAAAGCAGTCAGGCCGTGAGTGGAACAGAAAACTTCACAGTTTGCTCACTGGTTTGGGGTTCCAACGGATAGAAGTGGACCATGGTCTCTACATGCGGAGAATCAAAGATCAATTTGTGATCATCACTGTGTGGGTTGACGACTTGCTGCTATTTAGCAATAATCCTACGATGCTAGCCGCCGTCGAGACCGCCTTGAAGCGCGAAGTGGAAATCAATGACATCGGGGAACCCAAGAAATTAATCGGCATCGAGATTTATCGTGACAGAGCAGCGCGAACAATCCAGATATCACAGGAGCACTATATCGACGGTGTTCTAAAGCGATTTGGATATGAAAATATGTCGCCAGTCACCACACCGATGGATCCCAACGTTGTACTCCAGAAGCTCGATGGCGAAGGCCAGACAACAGATGAGCGAGGCCGTAGTTACGCCGAGCACATGGGATCACTGATTTGGCCAGCTACCATTAGTCGGCCAGATATTGCCTATGCCGTTGCAAGACTGGGATCATATACAGCAAACCCTGGTCCAGCGCACTGGACAGCGATGAAGAGAGTATTTCGGTACTTGAAGGGTGCCCGCTCACTTCGGATCACGTATGGAGGTATCAATTCTGATAACTCCGCGAGTGCTATTTTTGACACACACGGCGCATTCAGTGATGCTGACTTTGCCGCCAATCCCGACGACCGGAAATCAGTCTCAGGATATGTCTATATGCTCGGAGGAGGTCCGATTCCATGGCACTCCAAGAAACAACCCACGGTTGCACTCAGTACAGCCGAAGCAGAATATTCGGCACTTACCGCCGCAACTCGACAAGCCATTTGGCTTCGCTATTTATTCAACGCACTCAAGTTCAGAGAGATTCAAGATCCAACTCTGATTTACTCCGATAACCAATCTGCAATTACAATTGCACATGATCCTCAACATCATGCCCGCTCGAAACACTTTGACATTGAGAACCACTTTGTTCGTGAGAAGATTGAGTCGGGTATAATCCATGTTGAATACTGTCCCACTGATGAAATGCTAGCTGATATTTTCACTAAGGCATTACCTCGTATCAAGCATGAGAAGTTCACACAAGTGATGGGATTACTAGCGGCTTGAGGGGGAGTGTTGGAAACACTGCCTTCGGGCATCTCGGACAATCCGCCAGTACATACCTGTGCTGTGTAGAACATCATAGCATCAGTGAGATTGTTGTAGAACAGTGTAGAATATATTTATGACTCGGAATCTGACTCACAAGGCTGTCCACTCGTAGTATTTAAGCAGCTGTATTTCGTACTATGAATCTAACTTTTTTTTGATTATCACTACTACCTGCGTGAAGTTGGACGCTCACCCCGTCCACACTACTTACTCAATCTACCTGCGCCAACACACCGTCGCATTGAATAGGCCTAGGCCTTGACATCAATGCCAGCACTATACATCCTCGACTGCTACGAACAAGAAGGCGTAAACTTAGGACGACACCTGACCGTTGAATTGATGTCCATGGACTCGAATCCCGGTCCGGAATAAAAACAATTCAAAAAGACGTGATATTTCGCGATATTGAACACGAGACAGCGCCCGAACGTAGAAGGTACAACAAAGCTACAATGGAAACCTCAAAACATCAACCCAGAAATTTCCACCCATCCATTCATCAGACTCAGAGGGTGATGGGGATGCAGTTGATGGCGATGAGGCTGCCCCACGCCTGCTCGGGGGCATCGCAGGTGACGGTGGTTCCTCCGCTGCAGAAAAGAGTTGAGTGAGCAGTTTAATTAATTGCGAGCTGTTCGCGTACCAATTGTTCCCGATGACGGTGATGGGCGAGCAGCCGAGGCCGACGGGGACGTTGAGGCCGCTGAGGTCGAGACCGAGGAGAGCCGCGACGGAAGAGACGGAGCTGCTGCTCGACGACTGCACGCTAGTGCAGCACTGGTTCGAGGTGGGAGGCGTCACCGGGGGAGTGGTCCACGGGATGGCGGCAGCAAGGGTCTAAAATCAAGATAAATAGTCAGTGTGTGGAAGCACATCGATGCATGGTAGGCTCACAATGAGCACCGAGGTGGTAACGATAGAAAGTTTAGAGAACATGTTTGTTTAGAGCTTGAATACAGAGGGATGTGTTCGAGTGAAGATTGGGAGTGCACCGGGTGGGCTTTTATAGGTTTCGTGTCCAGAGTTTCCGCGGTTGATCAAGCGATGACCGCATTATGCAGGAACACGGTCGAATTAACAGAACGAGTGGTGCGGAGCAGTGGAGTCGTTCGACAAGAGAGCAATGAAACTCAATTCAAGCCTGGCTGGGCGCTGGAGGAGGAACTACAGCTGAGGCGATCTGTGGAGCGATTTGACAGTAGACATGATGAATACTATCTTCTCCTGTCGCAGCCACAATCCCTCCGAGGATTCCAGGAGCGAATGCTGGTGTCCGGTGCGGCGAAAACTTGCTCATGATACATAGGCGCCTGTCCGGATAGCATTGCGCAACCACGCAGAAGATTTAGGCCGAAATCATAGCGCGATGGCCAGTAGAAATTGAATACCGAGGAAACGGTCCTGGTCATGGCGGGGGAAGAGGGGGATGATGTCGTTATGGCAGTGGAGCGTCATTGATAAGAATAGTTCTCCCTCAGGGGATGTCACGGAGCTCATGTCGTGCGGGGGAAGAGCGCGCCTAGGCAGGTTCCTGGCCGGGGCGAGATATATTCGACGTCATTCAACGCGGACACCACCGCATGACGAAGTTGACAGAAAAATGAACGATTGAGCCCTCGGAGATGAATTAGCTTGAAATGGCTGTAAAACATGCTGTAGTTATGGCAGAGGAGATATTGTTCGAAGAATAAACAAACCACTTCTCAACGAGTTAGCAAGTAATCATGAGAAAGCAGGAAAGTCATTCGCGGACGATTCCTCTGAGCGTGCCTTGCAATGTCTGATGATCGTGCTAAGATCTAGCCAGGGACATTGGCTAGTCGGCATAACGCACGCAAAAGATTGTAGAGGTTGCACCCTAATAGTTTGTTCAATATACACTAAGTGGACAAAAAGAATGCTCTATCGGCATTTTTGAGCACCACAACAGATTTAATGATTTTTAATCCGGAATTTGTATGTAGGATCACAATATATGATCCCCAGACGATGCTCGCAAAAGTTTGGGCCTTGCCGATAACTGACTGCCGAGTATTTGTTGATAAAATCAAAAGAGACAGGTGACCGTGGGGGTCAGCCAAACATCACCACATAACACGTCGATTTTCTCGCCCACGACACCTCGCACACTGCCTAGCTTTTGTGACAGCCTCTGCATCCTCATGAGCCACAATCATGGCACGTAAAACCAGCCCTTCGACTAAAACAAAGATCGTAGAGTGGCGAAAAGCCGGAAGGTCCCTCAACTGGATTCGGGAGCATTTGAAGGGCCACCACAACATCGTCGATACCACCATTCGCCGCATAGAGAACAAATACGCGGAGAAGAAGAACTACAACGATGTGGGAAAGTCCTCGGGCCGCCCGCGGAAACTCCAGCCCCGGGACATGCGAAAAGCTGTCCGTCATCTTGCCAATCAGACCACCAACGACGCGACACAGCTCCAACGCGACTTTTTTCCGGACGTTCACGTCAGGACAATCAAGCGTGCACTTCGCCGGGAGGGTCTGGAAGCCCACATTCGTCGTCCCGTGCCATTTATTGCAGCGGGGAACGTGAATAAGCCCAAGAGTGGGCAGAGGCTTTTTTGGGCTGGAAGGTGGAGGATTGGAAGCGCGTTTTATTCTCTGATGAGTCGATTTTTCGCGTCTTTGGATCTGATGGGGTGGAATGGTGTTGGAGAAGGCCTGGTGAACGTTTAGATCCCAGATTCACAAAGAAACGGGTCAAGCACGGTGGGGGGAAAGTTACCGTGTGGGGAATGATCACTCCGCATGGCTTGGGCCGGCTCGTCCGCATCGAGGGGAACCTGGACAAACACCTCTACGCCGAAATATTACAGGACGACCTCCTAGGAACCGCTGACGACCTCGAACTGGATCTCCGTGACTATTACTTTCAGCAGGATAACGATCCCAAGCACACTTCGGGTGTCGCTAAGAGGTGGTTTGCTGAAAACAACATTGACGTGCTTCCGTGGGTGTCGTCCAGCCCTGACATGAATATCATAGAGCATGTCTGGGACCATCTGGACCGCATGATACGTGCTCGGCGCCCGCTACCCTTGAGTGAAGCCGATTTATGGTTTGCTTTGCAGGAAGAGTGGGTTGCGATGGATGAAGCCTATATCGCCAAATTGTACGAGTCTATGCCTTGGCGTGTGCGTACACTTTAGGAGGCGAATGGGGGGAACACGCGGTACTAGTTTTTTTTTGCTTCGTTGCCATAATTCCATGTAGAACACCCGTTTTCTGCAAATCTCATTTTCAGTGTTGTCCAAAAAAGGCAATTTTCAGAATCGACACCGCCTAGCTCATGCAGTGTGCATCTGACCGCCTCGATATTTAACACAGATATCTTAGGGCTTATATAGATTATTTCCACCTACAAAATCTGGGGTAAAAATATTCAAATCTGTTGCGGTTCTCAAAAATGCTGATAGAGCATTCTTTTTGTCCACTTAGTGTATGTATCACATTAGATATAGCGGTGGGCATACCGATCACAGTCGCTCGTCCCCCAAACCCAATTCAACTGCCTGGGCGCGCCACTCTGCCATTCTTTTCGCACGCTCCTCTTTCTGCTTTATTGGGTTGTAGGCGGTACCATTCCGAATCATGCTATCCCCAATGAGCGGGAAGAGCTGCTCCATCCTCTCTTCATGCGTCGACAAACAGCGATGTCGTTCGTCGATCTCGAAATCTTGCAACGGATTCTCGTCCGTGTGGCACAGCCCCAAGAAATCCTCAAAAGACCGAGTATTGTGGTGAGCGTGTCATCCTCCTTATCCCACACAGCGGCAAGGAGATGGAGGCACCGGATGCGGGAGTATGTCTCCCGTCGGGGATCCGCCAATTCAACCTCGAGCAGCGCGCGAATGAAATTTTCTGTACCCTTGTTCGACATGATGTAAACCATGTCGAGCTCGGGGAGGAGCTTCAGCGTGGTCCTGCATGAGGTCGGTGTGAGGTGTGCCAGGCGGAGGTCCAGGTGCGTGATGGACTCGAACGGGACGGCTTTGATGACTTTGGTCATGATTTGCCGCAGAGTGCCCTCATTGCTCGGATGCGAATTAATTGTGAGGAGGACGGAATCGCGATAGAGGGGATCAGGAGCCGCGGTTTACTCGTAGGTGCTCATCAAAAATTTGGAGATCTCGGCGACACCGCCTGTTGAGTGACGCTCAAGAAAGAGCAAGGCTGCAGTAGGTGCACCGGCCGCGCGGATATGTCTTCGCAGTGGGACCAATATCTAGGGGTATGCTTGGTCGGGAGAGGATGGGGGGATAACATACTCCAGCTGCAGCGTCTTCAACTGGGACAAGCCGCGAGCATTTCGAGCAACCCATCGAAGGTCTGTAGCGAGGACGTTACAGCGTGTCGCGATCTCCATGGAAGATGGATGGAGGTGAGCGTCAACTCACGTAGGTTGGGCATGCCTGCATCGAATATGTTGCCGGGAACCACAGGAACAAAACCGTCCGGGATTTCCTCTCGGTTGGAATCGGGGTTTAATTCAAGGTAGGAGGATGGGGAAGTTATGATTTAGGAGCCTGGTGATCAGGTCGATCAGATCGGGTAGATTGAGTCGCAGGATGTGTGAGCGGAGCAACCCCGGAGCGATCGAACTGTCGATGGTTGTTCTTTGAGCCTCGATACTGAGTGGCTTCGTACGTCTGGATTACCAAAGAGGTCAGTATATTCCGGGGGGAGATTGGGCTACATTTCGGCTTCAGAGGCTTCGGAGCTATGTCTCTGCACGACATGGATCCTTCGTACAGTGGGGGAGGTCGACGTGGCGATTGATTCCACATCAGTGGCAGTGCTATGGCCTGGTGGATGCCGAGTTTAATAATTGAAACTTTTTGAACGCCTGGAACGTCAAGAAAAAGGAAAAAAACGGAGTAGCCTAATCTTCCCGGATGCAAGGAATTCTAGTATGTACCACTTGTTGACGAAAAGTGAATGTAGGATCGATAGTCAGTAGCTTAGGACATACTGGCGTAACTTTTCAGCAGCAAGTTCCTGAGCAATGCGATCCATAAGCTACATGTCGACTAAAAACTCACGCAAATCTGACCTCTGACTCGATGCCTTTTGGTGCATTCCTTGGTCACCTCTCGCATGCTGCACTTTGCCCTGTTCTCCGCGGGACGAACCAAAAGCGCAAGAAATGTGACGCGTGCGATCATGTATCTTTGGACCACCTCATATATACTGGTTAACTGTTCTATACTCAGTCTTCCGCTAGCCATGCAATAACAGATAGGTGCAGCATTCACATTCAAATTCGTCGACTGAATAAGGTCGTACATTTACAGAGGAGAACACATCAAGGAAAATTCGGAACGACGGGGTGATCAAACGACAGGGACTGCCTTAACGACAATATCAAGCTAGTTGAAACAGCGACCAACCAAATTGTTTGGCTCACCTTGATGGAGGAATCCATACAATCTTCCAAGTTTTCTGCGCTTCTCTACATCCGAATTAGTAGACTCTCTTACTTCTTCAGCGGATGAAGTTACCGTGGCTGCGGCATCATCATCAACAGTTCTTTCAACAGTTCGTTGCATCTGAACCACCACACTCTGTTTGCCATTCAGTTGCCGTGAAACTATCAGTCGGTCAGCATCGTACCGGCTGCCCTGGTGAAGCGAAGGTAATTCCATTGGAGTCGCTAGGACGGAGACGTCGTCTACCATTGAGCCTGAGAGGAACCATCAATGATTGAAACAACACCGGTGGAACTTCGTAGATAGCCTCACGATGCGAGCATTGCGTTCGAAAATACTGAGGATATTTGAGGAAGATGTCGACTCGGCATATCGACAATCGAGACTCACACTTTGCCTGAATCAGGTAAAAGACCATCCAGGCGACTGGCCGTATCAATCAACTTAATTCGAGTACATGCAGGGTATGGGGCACCCACGATCGGGCCCCGCAAGGAACTGAATGGTCGTGTCATTCTCATGCCAATTGGGTGAGACGCAGCGCGGACTCACAAAGATCAGTTTCAAGATGCTTGCGATACTGCAAGGAATGAGAATGAGACAGAGAATTGTATAATTTCGAAATAAATCCCGCCTTGTAATCACCGTTGTTTCTGAAATGATACCAGGGCGTCATGAACTCGAAATGCAACGGCCAAAGGTTCTACTCACCTATAGTCCAGATGATAATGGTGTCAACCATCTTGGTCGTCCTATAATAGCAATTCAAAATACATTGCATACCCTTGCACGAGCCACCCACTCTTTCCAATGCGACCTCCTAACGTGCCAGAGATGGTAGACCACAGATGTTGCAATGCCAAGATCCACAACTGCCCCAATTGAGGACACAGTGATAAATACCCACTCTACTCTCGCCAAGCGGGAGAGATTGGGGGCCATCCACGACCGGGTGAACTGTACTATGTAGAACACGAGACATAACAGGTTGAGAAGACAGAACAGGATCGTGATGGGCCATCTGGTCGAGAGCATTCCAACCCGAACCGCAAAGAAAGTCTGAGAACAGGATATGGTAAGCAAGACAGACACCGGAGTGGCTGTTCGTGTACCTCCACGGCCATGTGTATGATGCCATGCAAGAGTATTGTAAATATAAGTGAGCGCGGGGGAGCCATGATGTGTTGAGGTTGGCCATAGAATGTAACAGTCATAAGATACATCTGAGATGTCAGTTTCATAATGAACACGGACGGGGTGCGGATTGACCCACCGCATGCCAGCCACAAATGGTATATGCAAGCTCGAGAAACCTGCGTCCATGAGCGACTGGCACGTGTAACGATATACTAGGCTCACCAAATGCCTGCTACCTGTCCTTTTGTCAGCGCCAAAAATGAAGCTATTGCCCGGGGCCTTTACCAATATCTTGAGCATTGCCACGTCCTTCGGATAGTCACGATAATAATTAAAAGTTTGAAGCGTCTCAATGCCAAACAGGAAAGTGGCGAAGACAAGACCGATTTGGATGCATCCTAGTGTTCCATCAAGCGCGGGCGGACTGGACGCCATGGTCAGAAAGGTTCTGTGAATGCTGGGTCCTACACATACCTGGCAAGGTATTTATGCTTGAGGGAAATTGGGACCAGTATAGTAGTGGAGCGAGGTCCTGATATCTTTTGTTGATCGGCCGGGTCCCGGTCAGTGATACTTCAGCCAAATTTGGGACAATTTCAATACATACACGGGAGACCAGAATCATTCCTTGAAGAGTACATTAATAAAAGGCGCCTCAAATTATTTGGGGGCTGGTTTATAGGCGATCCAGCGGTGAGAATGCGGAGATCGCTTGGGAACTAGTGCACGGATTCTTGTGCCAAGACAATTTGAGATCAGTAATGTATATGCCATCAAGTGAGATGCTGGACAGTGATATTTCGCCCAAAGTCCGCCAACGAACTATTTGAATATCTGAATACGTACAAGGATAGCTGGAACTATTTTTTGAGGGAAGAAGACAGAGAGCGCACCTGCATTGCGGCGACAATGCGGTTGAGAACGAGCACACGGATTGGTTGGCGACGCAGGAAGCCGAGGCGAGTGGCGCGTGATCCCTCGAGCAGGTCCTGGGTCCGAATGCGGAAGTTAACGGTTTCTCCAACCGTTGGCGAAGGAAACTGATAATCTGAATCCAGTGTAAGTCAGCATCATATATACGTTGAGGGAAGATTATATAGAGTCTATGTCCATTGGAGTCATCCAGAGGCTGAGGGTACAAAAATCTTTCTCCGCATGACCCCCGATCAGAGAAGCTATCGTGGTGGGAAACTGGGGCGGAAGCAGTCTTCGGGCGTGGGTTAGCATAGTGATAATTAGGGGCACGTACTCATACAAATGGATGCCGCCACCGCAATGAGGCTGTGTCTCCTTGGCAGTCAGCGATCATTCTCCCAGCAACTCCACGGGAACCATACAGAAGATTCGCCAAGGAAGATCACAGAATGGCAGCGCTCCTTTCATGGATTGGTTAAGATGAGGCATCGGAATTTCAAAGGAGACTGAACTCACCTCAGCATTTGTTGGAGTCGAGAGCGATGAATTCGTTAAAAGACTCGCAACACTATTGTACTATGTTGCATCCATAGAAAGCAAATGGTTGTTAGTTCCCGTGTACACCTATATTATCTCGTACAGGACAAGTCGGTGTTTGGGACGAGGCAGTCCATGTGACCGCAACAAAGTTGATAGGCCGGTGAACGACGCAGATAAGCGACGCAGATAAGCAAATAAAAAACAGCGGGAAAGAAACACCTCAATTCGGTATCCTATGGTGGTCAAGAAGGCCGCCCAGAAATGAAATGACGATCAGCCCATTGAGAATCCATCTTTGGGGTTGCGGAAAGAAGCGGAACGTGCGAAAGGACATAGGATGAAGGGCGGCTGGATCTATCCTGCGAACCTGGGCTGCCGAGAAGAAAATCATAACGGGCATCGCGGGGGCCGTGCGTAAGCACCCTGGCGGCATACTGTGGAATCAGTCACGTAGGTCGGATGGATTGGTGCGAGTGCGCCTAATACTAACAGTCGAGATGCCTAGAAAGAAACCCCCTTTCACCTTGCAAAATCGGGAGTGACAGGCTGTGTCTCTCGACAGGTTGTCGTCGCTCGAGATGTTTTCATGGACCCAAATCTGTATCGTGCGCCACCGAGGTTGGACTATTTCAACTGAACTTTGTCTTACTAAACGAGCCGTGTGATCATCGCACTTGATCATGAGGATCCAATTGGTGGAAATTTCGGCACTGCTTCGAGAGCTCGAGTCAGACACAAAGATGGTGTCCCGGACAGATTGGCGACCAGTATTAGATCCGTATTTCAATACTAGGATGCCCAATAATCAAAACACACGTAACCGAGAACTAACAAGTGGAGGGTATTGTAAACTGCGGCGCGCGTGAGCGAGGAAGGTGATCCAGCGGGAATAAGAAATGAGTAAGGTCCTGAAAAAAAAAAAAAATTTAGAACTGGATTAGCACAACTCGATCTTCACTGGTAAGGAAATGACCGGAGCGCGAACCCATGGGAATAAGCGTCCTGAAGAAAGACAAATGTGCAACGAGCATGAGTCCATCATCCTTATTAATAACGAAATCACCCGAAACTCTGTCAACGGTCGCAATGAGCTATCGCCTATTCATCAATATAAAGCATATCCATATTAAATATAAATCGACCAGAACGCACTGGGTCAAAGGCGTGCTTATCAAGGTCCCCTCTGCAGCGCAGGTATCACCTCGCGCGCATTTTCACCTTCGCTTGAAAGTGTGATCTGCGAAGAGAGGAGGAGGGATAGTGAAACGATCCCAGATATCCTGAAAAAAAGGACTCCTGCACATAGTTGCCTGAGAAGTTCTGTTTTGCGCTGTGATGGTGCTTGAGTGCTTGTCAGGACACAGTGACGAACATGCCTACGAAGGCATGCCGTGGGGTCCACTACGATTGTCTGTACACCGGCGAGGACGTCGGGATTGGCCCTTACCACACTACAAGGACCATAACAAGGCGAATCGAAGGCGAATCTTGGACGGAGAGTTCCTTGATGCGAAGAGCGTATACAGCAGGGGGGCTCCAAAAAACGAGATCAGAATGGGACAAAGTGGTGTGAAACACTGGGGGCAACGGACTCGCGGCTTGAAGGACGCGGCATGGTGAGTGACGTGGCCGTCACGAGGTCACAATCATAAGAGCGCAAAATAATAATGCAAGGTTAATTCCATTGTTTTTGCTATGCATGCAGTGATTGAATTGAACCTTGACAATGATATATCCGAGTCGTCATTGCGGTCACGTCTGGTTATTCAAATTTATGGTGGTCGGCAACGCTGCCGGAAATCGATGATCAAAAAACCGGTATTGCCGGATTAGGAAAATCCTCCCTATTTTGACCGTCTTTTGCTCAAAACATCGTTCCCTGAACCTAGGACACCCTGAATTGAGCTAAAAATGTCACTTGTATGCATAATGACTTAGTTGGGCCCCAATTTAATGAGTGGAAGTGCACCAATCCCGGATCCAGTGTGCCAGCCTTGCCTCACTCCTCCTAGAATTCTGGCTCCCCACGAGAGGTTATGGGTCCGACGTCACATAAAAATAGATGCCGTACTTCATTTAGAACAAAATAATTGTAGCCGATTTTCAATATTCGCCCAGTGGGTGACTTTCCATAAGCATAGATAAATCGTACAGAGTATTTACAAGCCTTGCCGAGGCAGGTGTCAGGACCCCATCAGCTCGGAGACACGAAAACGTACAAGATTTATTCCAAGTCTATTCCAATCTGTTCGAGGGGTAAGGACCCCCCCTACAGATTTTATTAGATGAATAAACTGTTTTTGGTGGATGATGGGCACGTCGTGCCTTCCCTTGGAATGGTAAAGCAGCCAAATTAATTCCCAACACCTGAACAACCTCCTTTTTACTGCTGGACTCGGCCCCAGCCCTTCGGCGACCATGAATAGAACTTTGATTTTTAAATTCTTTCTTATGGGAATGAACACCGTCTACAGAATATTTGAATTTTTCCTGCAGTGATCCCATCGCTGGCACTTTCAAACAAGCTCGGGGAGTATTCTATGCTTATGGAAAGTCACCCAGTGGGTGACTTCCCGTAAGGTAAATTTATTCTGGGGGAATATTTCGGCGAGATGCCGAGGCAGCTGTCAGGACCCCATCAGTTCGGTCAACCTAAAGCAGACACAGTTTATTCTGCATCACTCGAATAAACCTAAATCCTGGAGGGGGGGTGCCTACCCCCCCTCCAGGATTCTGTAAATTGAATAAACCTTTTGGGACGATATTGTTTGATCGCCACATCCATCACCAACTCTCCACATCCTTCGATTCGTGCATGGGAGCTTGGGAACAACCACACGTCCTCATTCTTCAAGACAAGAACCTCGCCCGACTACATAGTGATGTTTTCTGTCCAATTGATGTCGCTTTTTGTGGGTGGAGATGCATCAAATTGATTTCTTTTCAACAGTCGTATCTTTTGAGTTCCCGCCTTTAAAGTCCGTTCGATGAAGTCGTGCTCGCAGCTTTAGTGTTCTTTGAGCCTACAGAGATTGTGGCAGGTTCACGGGGTTTAGATTGCACACATGAGCGGCCTCGCCAACAAAATAAATAATATCCTGTGGTTGCAGGAAACCTGGACCGCCTGAATATCTTTGTACTGATCCCATCACTGGCACCACGCCAGAGTAAATTTACCTTACGGGAAGTCACCCAGTGGACGTAGATACTTGCAGTTGTCCATTTCAGGCACTTCCAGAGAGTAAACAAAAAATCTGCAACAGTCATTTGAACTAGATACAACATGCCAACATTTCACCCCGCAAAACCTTTCCACGGAAGTGGGCGTAGGAAGCAGAAAAGCGTCCTACCACTCGATGAGCATGTGTCGGAGTTTGAAATTAGCGGTGTGTTGCCGACCAGAATGAATCAAAACTCCCCGATCTTCCCTCGCTTCCACCACGCGATTTACTATTTTAGCCTCGGGGTGATCGTGGACTCCTTATAATTAATGTGCATAGGTATGTTTAAATAAGCCTTTCCTGGTTCCGAAAATATCGACATATAGAACGAGGGACCGGTTGCGCCAATAAGCCAACTCACCGTGGAAGAAAACGGCTATTCCCACGAGGCGGGAGAATGGCTGATATCCATCTCAGAACTTCTCAATCCCGGGAACGTCTGCTCATCTTCGATTCTGATGCTGATTGACCCACCGTCATGGCACAAAAAGATCCTTCCATTGCAAGTGGAGGACGAGCTTCAGTGAAACACCGACGTCATTGATAGTTGTCGGTCTCGATGGTCCTCCACCGGTCTTTGATTCTATCCTTTTTTCGACATGGATTGTTGAATGGATTGTGTCCACTCGCCCGTGAGTCTGGTTGATTCAAACCTTGTCGTTCAAGTTCGTATTAACTGTCGAAGTGGACTATCCTCCCGGGTCCACATCCAGATTAACGAAGTACGATATCGGCTCTTTGTCAGGAAGAAGTCTTCACGCTGCGTCAGAGCTTGAATGGCTGGACAACGGAGAAGCGAGGCAGCCGTGAGCAATGTTAAGATCTGACCATCGAGCTACGCGTCAACTCAACAATGTGGCCGCACGTGGCCGCGCCAAGCTAAATTATTTTTTGCTGACGCATTTCCTCTCACTGGTTCTTACGACGAACTGTGTGAGAGGTACGTCTATCTATTCACCATATTACGCTACAGATACTTACTATTTATGTAGCTTGTACTTACTACGGTCGTACAGGTCTCCCCAGTTCACAAGCAACATGACCTTCAGCCGTCTATTCTTTACGCTGATGTACAGGCGGGAAATCTTTGTGGAGGTACGTCAACAGAGTGGTTCTGAGCTACTGGGAATTTTATTTCTCGAGAATGATGACTCTGGCGGACGCGGAAAGAGATTTGAAACTCAAGCACACATTTTTTCCAAACACCAACATAAATTCCGCACAAAACATCGTTACAAAATGCTGCACAAAACACAAACTACGCGTTCATTTCGAAAGAGTTCCGGTTAAATTGCAACAATCCTTCAGCAATCCTCTTAAAGAGTGATGGGAATGCAGTTAATAGCGATGAGGCTGCCGAAGGACTTCTCGGGGGCGTCGCAAGTAACCTCGGTTCCACCACTATGCATGCGCGTCAGTTTCCTGGCAAGCTCGACGACAAAGGAAGTGCCCACCAGTTGTTTCCGATGACGGTGATAGGCGAGCATCCCAGACCGATGGGCACGTTGAGGCCACTGAGGTTGAGGCCCAGGAGGGCGGCAACGGCGGCGACGGCACTGCTGCTGGACGACTGCACGCTGCTGCAGCACTGGTTGGAGGTGGGGGTCGTCACCGGGGGGGTGGTGTTCGGGATGGCGGCAGCAAGGGTCTGCAATGTGCCAATTAGCGGGGGGAAGCAGTTCAACGAATGGGACGTACGATGAGCACCGAAGTGACAACGACGGAGAGCTTAGCGAACATGTTTAAAGGTTTGGTAAAGAGCTTGAACTACAGGGGGATGTGTTCGAGTGAAGAGTGGGGGAACGCCGGCATACCTTTTATACCTCTGGTTGAACATTGTGTGCCGAATTGGGCATGGATTGAATCGCCTCTGGTCGTCAGAAACGACGAAGTCAGCGCTCATGAGGCATGGAGCGGTGGAGCTGCTTGAAGGATCCAGGAACGATAGACAGATAAAAATTCACTGGTGGGTGGAAACGAGTTTGCATCCGTATTGCATGTCGAGGAGGTAAAACGGCAGCGGGGTATCACGAAGAGTGGAGTGGTGGAGCACATATAACACGGGAGAGACGGTGCCTTTGTCGAGAGGGGGAAAATATCTCTAGGATGATCAGATGCCGTTCAAATAATAAACACATCTGAATCGACCCGGGGCGACGGCGACGCAGTGACAGCGGTGATGACGCGGCAAATTTAACATTGAATCTGGAGGTCTGAATGACGTGGGGCGAAGACATCAGTCGAACAAAAGTCGGTCCTTGTATCAAATCGATACCAGTGGTGCGATACAGCGCTGTGTATGATTTCCCGTCTCATTATATTATACAAAGACGGCAGACGTCATCTCGAGAGGTGCGAAGTTCGTCCAACAGCGCGCAGAATCTCCTGTGAAATACATCAGCGTGGGACGAATTTAATTCTGCTTAATTTATTACCGGAGTAAGACCCTCGCTGTAATGATTAGCTTCCAAAAAGATGCTCGCCCCCTGATGGTATTCAGTATGTTTGTCAGGTGTCCTGTCGTCCCCACATTACTTGGGGCACAACTCTCTCGCGAACCAGTTGGAACTGCGGTGAGAAATTTACGCGCTGATTGCTGTGGAGAACGCGGAATTTTGTCGTAAAGCTCGACGAGGCCATCGCCTCAAAAGACGCACGGACCCTGTACTCGGGCAGAAGAGCGGGATCATGTACGTCAACATACAGCCAGCCGCAATCCCGATGCAACACGTTGTCCTCGAGAAAAAGAGGCCAAAAGGGGACTTGAGTGACATCGTGGGGTCGGAGTTTGGTATACAAAAAAGATCTTGCTGGATGAGCGTTTCGTTTGACAATGCTTGTGCAGAAAAGGAAGATCGGAGAAAGATGCTCAGGTGTGTACAGGAGACCGAAAAAAGATGACGGACTGAGTACTGGAAGCCAGGTGAGAGTATTAATATTGGAGTGTCGTGATCCGATTCGAGAATAGAATACAAACCGAGGAGATTGAAGTCTGGAACCCGGAGTTTTTGACAAGGTAGCTCGAGGTATTGTGTCATGCGGTCCCTCACATGCGTGTCAACGATGGGCCGTAAACAGAAACGCCCCAGGGAATACCAACCGGCGCTGGTGGAAGTCATAGGAGGCAAAGCTTGAAGCTTGAATGGGAGAGACCGAAATCATTGAATGGTCTGAGCCTTGAAAACTAGATGAGAGTATTGTTGGAATACTATGGGCAGATCTCAGACAATTCAAAAGTCCGCGCGTGAAACATGCCCGGGGAGACTTAAGTACTTAGCCATCTGCACATGACTGATCTCGCTTATTCACCTGATCCGTGCATGGAAGCCGGTTCGATACGATGATCCTTATCTAAATTTGTTCTGCACCGCGACGCGTCGACATTCATTCCTACCGTGTTCGCGATGGCTCGGGTCTCTGCCCCGCAGAAAGTCAAACCTACCAAGCCCAAAGATGACAAACCAAAAGGTACTCACGGCGGTGCTCGGGAACGTGCTGGAAGACCTCGCAACGACGCCAAATTACAGATCCTCGGAACGACATCTGCTCCATCTACTCCGCCGCGACGTCGGCGCACACCCCTTTCATCACCACCACGACGCGCTCGGGCATTGAACTCTACTGCCACCACCTCTGCTCGACCCTCGGCCTTTTTCCTGCCTGTTAATACCCACCGTCCCGTTCCTCTCGGCAATTTGTCTGCATCAGGCCCCCCGGGTCAGAGGCCGTCGTTTTGGTCCAACCTCGCAGCCTCCCACTCAGAGGTGACTTCTAGAGATGTGCCTAGATCTTCTGCTGGCCGTGGTATGTCAAAATTCTACATCTTCGACACATTTTGTTAACTTCATTAAATTTAGCGCGGCCATCGGGAATCTCTTCGGACGAACTCACCAAGCTCAACGACGAACTCGATTTCATAGAGGAGCACGACGAGCACGCCGATATTGCTGCTGGAGACCGGATCATCGACGAGAGCCTCGTTGATAATGTATTGGACAACGCAGAGGCCAATGCCGGAGCAGCGGAAGCAGAAACAAAGTCCTCCGAGGCCGGCGAAGACTCTGTTCTTTCGGCGCAGCTATTAGCTATGAAAGTGCGAATCCTCCAGGAAATCAAAAAGCACGGACGTCCCCTGTGTTATGTGCAGGGTGATTTCTATGACAGACCTCCGCACCCGGTGTTTGCACTCCAGCGTGACATGGACGGTGCCGGGCTCGATCCAAGTCATTTATATGCGCGGAAAGTCTTTGTATGGCTGCCACACCTCCTCCCTGGGTGCCCCGAAACCCTCAAGTGTACGTGCGGCCAACCCTTGTCACGGAAAGGTACACTATTACATCCATCGTTGACTTGAGTTGATCCGACACTCTCCCAGGTTTCAATGAAAATCCGATTGCCCGCCGAGTTCGCTCGATGCCATCCGATTTTTTTCTCTTCACAAATCGTCTTATTTGTGATGGTCGAAGGCATACCTCGCCGGGATGCAACACAAACTACCAAGGAACTGATCCGTATATTATTGCACAACTTCCGCGGTTTGTACAGGCAGCCTTTCCAGGTATTTCATGTTGCATATTGTTGCGCAAGAGGTTACTAATTTTTGTCAGCCTACATATCTGCGCGGGGCGCCATTTCGAAGCTCATGATGTGGCAGATGTCAAATACATTTGCGACACGGTTTGGTCCTGGTCCATTTTCGGAGCTTGTTTCGGAAAATCAGCATCGCTTTCATGCGGATGGTGAACTCATGTACCTCGCGGCGGCTGATTTTTACGGCCAAAGTCATGTCAAACCATACTCAGCATTTGATGATTCGAAAGGATATGCGGGATCACCACCCTCTGTTCCCTACACCAAATCGCTCTTTGCAGACTACACCACTGCCCATCGGATCTACATTGAGCGCGATATCGCCACATTACCCTGCGGTATCGGTGGTGCAGACCATACATTCAATGTGAGTTTTATTTCAGCTGTCTTTTCACCGTCTGACTTCGATTCTCTTTGATAGTTTCTGAAGCACATGGGGGGCTTGAAAGGCGAACGAATTTTTACGGCAGCCTACACTGTGGTGAACGAATTTGAAGAGGTTCGGGCCCACTCTTTGACTCAGACCAAGTCTTTGGAAGATATGAAAGACATGTACGAGGGCATTCAGGAAGGGCTGAAGAATACAAACAATCCGCCTACTCAACTTATGTATACTGATTCACCTCAATGTGAGTTTCTGCCCGACTCTTGCTTAGTGTTCTGATTGTGTCCCAGTGGAGCGTTCTTTCCATGAGTCTATCGGCAGCTCGATGGTGAAGGATGTCCAGCCAATTACAGAGTGGACAGATCTTCCTTGCTTTGAATACACTCCAGGAATTCCAGCAATTTTTATCTCGGACTCGATGGAAATTGAAGACACCGCAAGCAATATTCTCGAAAATGTTATGGCTCAAACTTCATCTTCTCAGCTTCCTATTATTGCACTGGCAATCAAGACTCGAAAAACGCCTGGGGAGTCACCTCGTCTCCAAATCATCCAGCTCCGAACCAAGGATAAAAATATTGTCTTCGAGGTGGGCTTTAAATTTTCCATTAGATTCAAACCTACTTATTGACTTGATCTAGGTTTCAGCTCGCACTTCACCTAGCAATATTCTACCTTCGCTCCGCGCCATCCTCACCAACCCAGTGATTATCAAGATTGGCTATTCCATCCGTCAGACCCTCCAAACTATTGCTGATGTTTTCTCTCTGCCCGAGATCGAGAAACTCATCAAGTCAAAAAATGCGCCCATCATTGACCTGGGTAGATATGCGAAGTTGCAGGCAGTTGTCGAGGAGGCCTCACTTCCACTTCATGCTCTCTGTGGTGTGGTTCTTCGCAAGTCGTTCTCTCTTCCCTATTTGTCACCATATCCCTGGTCAATGACCGATTCCGAACGGAACAAAGTATTATTCCGCGATCGACTGCCAAGGGCAGATTTACATTGCTTTGAGTCGTTTAGGCTCTCTCGGTTTGCCGCTCCAGCCAGCGCAGGTAGCGACTCATGGACAGCTTATAACCCTCGTTCACGGTTGCAAGCCTGTTGCTGAGGGCTCTATCATTGGCCATCACATTGGATTCCTCGATGCAATTATGGATGATCAGGGTCATACGAAGAGAATCAATGTTTCTTCCTCACGTTCTCTCATTGCGATCTCGAAAGTGAGCCCCATTTTTCTTGTTTTCTCATTCAGAAATTAATTTGAGTTTACAAGGTTCTCGTTCCTGGTGCCATCCATTCGTTGCACAAACAGACAATTGAATGGCTTTCTATTCATGGGGCAGAAGCCGTTGTAACCACCTCGCAGCTTCGTACCCGAGGTAAAACGGCACCTGTTTCTGCTGGCACGCTCAACCGTGCATTTGCTATTCCAACACCACCGGATCCCGCCGGTGTAAACGACGAATTTCATTTCTCTATTTCTCCTGATCCCATTCGGTTTGAGGAGTGGAACCAAAATGCTGGCGAGGATGATAATACCTCGGATGAGGAAGACGATGAAGATTTTGATTTTGAAGGGCCCAATGATGACTTCGAAGTGGTTGATGAATATAGCTGGATGCCGTTTGAAGACCAACATGTATGTCTGTTATTTTTTATGTTCATGCCAGTTCTAAACTATTCTTTGTAGGCCCCGGACCAGGAGATGCCATTTAATCCATTTGATCCTGATATCAACGAGGTAAGCAGGACAATATCATATTTAAACCGAGATTCACTGTTCTCGACAGAATACTCCGGCTAATGTCTTAATGGACGGAATACAGCAAACATTTTCCGTGCTCAACCAGCGCAAAATTTTTCGACTCGGGTGCTCGATGATGCGTTTCATTATATGGACCGACTCCTCCGACTCTTGTCTAAAAAGCACTCCGCTTTCAAGGCCTTTGCGCATGACTTCAGCGAAGCCATCTTTATTCGCGACAGATCCGACGAGCTCGCTGTTCGTACCATTCTCGAGAAGCATGGGGTCAACTGGGAGTATGCAAAGCGGGCGAAGGCCCCTTCCCGCAACCGTCGCATCCGCCGCTATATTCCGGGTCGGGTCGTTCTTTTGAACAGGCTGGAAACATTGTTCAAAGCCTATGAGAACATCCAGTGTTCCACGAAGAAGAGCCGTGGTTCGTTCTTTTCAGATGACGCCAAAGAGATGGTGTTGCATCTGCTTGATACGGTGCGAAAGGGTTATCTTTCAGACCCTCCTGGTATTCCCTCTATTATTTAATGGGGAAGGACCGTGATGGACTGAACATATACCGCACCGTCCGAGGGACCAACTCCATAGAGGGCGGTTTCCATATGGTGGTCCGCCGGATTTTTGGCTCACTAAGAGCTTCCCCCGAGTTGGCTGAGTGCTTGCTAATCAATTGGATACTCCGTCGAAACAAGAAGGTGCGCTGCAATCATTGATCCTCTTCGCATTTTTCACACTATACCAGGTTGGGTTCCATAATCGCACAGGGAATAAATTCCGAGGACACCACGCAATCTGGGTCAGAGACGAAATAGTTGAACTCGCTATTTCCCTCGGTATCCAACCCTCATTTATTCTTCCACGGGTGCTTTCCAGCCGCATCGCCACATCCGAAACGATTGGGATTCTCCCAATCTCCAAATCTCTCGCTGAAAAGTATAGGATGACAACACTTCCCCGCCCCCACATTGTTGGTGTACCTCACCACCGTGATACCCCAGTTCACACCATGACTCGGCTCAGTACCAAACCAACAAAGCAGTACCGTTACCTTCAACTGCGGCAGCTTGTTCTTTATGCAGTCGTTCCAGTCCACACGCACATGGAATACATCACATTTAAGGCCAATATCAACCAACAAAAATTCAGAAAAAGCGGCCGTACTTATCCTCCTCACGAACACTATAAGAATATTGACTTTACCAAGTTCGCCCAATCTTGGAACGAACTTGTCGACGGCCAGTCTCGCGTGGTCACGGACTCCAACCAACGTCTGTACTACAAACTCCCCCAGCACCTCGAGGTTCACCATAAGAAGACAATCCTCTGGAGTTCGGAACGCTCCACGCTTGCGAACGGCAGCAATTTTGCTGCACGCAAGCCGCTTCTCGACATTCTTAATTCGGCCGAGAATTACTTCGATGTCCTACCTGAAATTCCGCTTCCCGATGCCGCACCCGATGGAGAGCTGGATTCCTCGATTGCAGGTTTGTATCCGATTTTGTCTGGTCAGAATAGCGACTCAAGCTTTCTGTTTGTAGGCTTGAACGATCCAACATCATTCAACCCGATGGCGGAGAAGCCAGCCCAAGATGAACAACCCGATTCTGTATTCACAGAATGGGAAGCCACCGCAGTCCCAACGAATATCCTGCCCACAGACCAACCCAATTTATCGATGGCGATAGATGCATTCCAGGCCACACAGCCTGCAGCGATTGTGCGACCGCCGGTACATAAATCACTATTGCCTGGTGCATCTGCCCCAAACGCACCCAGCACATCAACCAGGAACTCCAGACGTTGTGCAACGTGCGCGAAGGCCCTTTGCGATGCAAGGGCAACTTGTCTGGGTAGGGGTGGTCAGAAACATTGTATTTGTGGCCATCCTCCGCTTGCACCCGGAGAAAAGGTTCGGTGGTCGGAGGCAGAGATTTTAAGACGTTTAGCACTGCAGGTCCGAGGCCAGTAATTATCTAGGTAGTATGAGGGTCAAAATATGTGCTCTCAGATATAAATGTACACGCACAGAGGCAAATATGCAGCTTGAGCAGCATTCAAACTGTCAAACAAATCACACCTACTTTGTCAAATAAGATTTACAACTTGCGCGGGTTATTACAGCTAATGACAGTACCGAGGGCGCGAACGGAAAATTTCCGTTTTGGGCGTTTTTTGATCCCCGCGAAAGAGTTGTCCGTAGGGCCCTCAGTTTTGCACAGGATAACTTGAGAAATAGCTAGTTCTCTCAGAATAATTCGTGTGCAATTAGTGATAGAGTCGGAATTTCAATAATCTTCTATTTTTAGTCTCCTGGCTGTTTCAGCCATCCGAAGGGTTAAGTTGGTGCAGCGTCCCCAGGTCCTGTCCAATTGGGCTAATTTTTTGGGAGGGAGGACCTTTGGGTGGTATGTGAATTGTCATAGAGCCAAATACTGGTATGTATCTTATTAGTCCCGCTATCTCACTCGGAGTGATTTCGAGATAGGAAATAATGAGTTCCATGTATCTACCTCGGCTCTGAGCCGAATCACTCCAAAAAATGACAGAGGACTATTCTTTTATATCCTATACGTCAGTGCCAAGTTGAATCGGCAAAAAACATGTCCTGTGGGCGCAGCAGCGATATGTGTGATGTGACCACAGTGACTGGTGATGCGGGACACGTCGATCTAATTAGTGTTCTAGGACGGTTTCTTTGCTCATTCAACTGGGGCCCTAGGTGTAGGCTACAACTGCATAGTTTTATGCCATTTTCTGGAGTGATTCGGGTCAGAGCTGAGGTAGATACATGGAACTCATTATTTCCTATCTCGAAATCACTCCGAGTGAGATAGCGGGACTAATAAGATACATACCAGTATTTGGCTCTATGACAATTCACATACCACCCAAAGGTCCTCCCTCCCAAAAAATTAGCCCAATTGGACAGGACCTGGGGACGCTGCACCAACTTAACCCTTCGGATGGCTGAAACAGCCAGGAGACTAAAAATAGAAGATTATTGAAATTCCGACTCTATCACTAATTGCACACGAATTATTCTGAGAGAACTAGCTATTTCTCAAGTTATCCTGTGCAAAACTGAGGGCCCTACGGACAACTCTTTCGCGGGGATCAAAAAACGCCCAAAACGGAAATTTTCCGTTCGCGCCCTCGGTACTGTCATTAGCTGTAAGCCTCAAGTGCAAAATGAAACATCACCTGAAAAAAATTGAGAGGGCTCATGAACATATGGGCTATCCAAATTAATTCTTTCGGACCGGTCCGTTCGAGAGAACTCGCGGAAAACATCACTTTGTAGTCTTGAAACAATGGTCACATGACTCATTGCATGTATTATTAGCATTCAACCTCTAAGCTTTTGAGCGCAAGTCATATGAGCAGTTCCTATTCAGACTCATATGAACAACTCCTATTCAACAAATGGGAGTCCTTCCCGCCGGCACGAGCACAGCAAGTCAGTACTGGAGCCGAGACCGACGCGACGCGACGCGACGACAGCTGTCATCGGAGCACGTGAGAAAAATCTTGAATCTCATTGGCTGAGTTGTTCAGTTTCCGCCTCAACGTGACTTCCGAATTGGGTGATTAACCTCGGCAGAGTTCGGCACGTTCGCGCAAGCATTTGAAGGCATTGCAAGGGAATTTGAGGCAGTTTAGCAAAAGTAAGTAAGAACGGAGGAAGCCCAGGTGTATTAAATGAATATATCAACCACATAAATATATTTACAACTTCGTTTCCGCATGTGCGCGAAGGGGACCGACCATTCGATGCCCCTCCCCTCCCTCGCTGCGCTCGGGGGGTCCCCCGAGCCGGGGCATCTCAGGTCGGCACACTAAAGCCTCGTTCGCGCTTTTCTGCTGATCTTCACCCTAACCGAACCAGTCGTGGCGGGACGACAATGATGATACCCGGAGTTAGGGCGCGCTCCGCTTGCCCTAACTCCTCGAAGGCGGGAACAGGTGTCGCCAACGGCGTGCTTGATCTCAGCGGTGATGTCTGGCGGGCGAGTACTCGGGCGGGCGGGCAGCGGGCGTGTGGGCGAGCAGCGGGGATGGGGGGGAAGAGGAAAGGAGCCAATGTGGCTGACAGCGACATGTGTTTATTTGGTGGATGCGCATCAATGTGCCGAAACCTGCCGAGAATAATTACCCGATTTGGGTTGCCACGTTGAGGCGGAAAGTCAAAAGTGGCTGGGACTTAAGTCTTCGGCCGACACGTTCGGCCGCATGTCTTAACTCATGAAATCATCGATCTGCCGGTCCGGACATAAAATTCAAGATATTCAAGTGTTCCCTAGCACGCTACGGTCCGTTTTAAGCACAGATATTGGGTATATGGTATCGGTAGATACTAGGTAGTCTCCCTCTCTTTTCTTTTTTCCTCTCTCTTTTCGCAACTTGAATAACTTGAATTTCCCCCAATCTCCCCGGACATAGTACATAAGCCGGGAGAAAGGGCTTCATTGAAGTGATGTGGAACCCGGAGTCTTTGATAAAGCACCCGGGGTATCGTGCCATGCGGTCCCTCGCATGTGGTACCAGAATGAGCTTTGGGAATTTACCGAAGCGTCGCGGAAGTAACACCTCGACCTGGGATACTGTGTCACAGCCAGGCCCAAAGGTGGTCGGAAAAAAAGCGGGATCAATGCGCTCACGTGACAGCGAAACACACCCAAACAGAACACGCTCATGTAGTCCCCAACATCTGAGGGCAAGTTAAAGCTGTTAATTTCTCATGCCATTCTTTCGAAGATCAGCACGCAATTCGAAGTTGAAAATAGTATTTCTCTACCCTTTTTTAATCAAACAATCGCGGTTGAAGAATCAAGTGGGAATACAGCAAGGCGCTTAGCCGGGTAGAGAAATATTTGATAGCTCTGGGGCGCGTCCACACTCCATTTGATTGTGGTTTATAGATTATATGTGGAACAGGACCCGTGTGATTCTGGGTCAGGTCATACTTGCTTGAGGAGTTGCTTTTTCCTCACTGTCATAACAAATTCGAAACACAGGGCAACATTGAAAAGGATGCAGAAGGGTGGGGAAAGCCTATTGGCGCATGGCACGCATCTGCAAACTGGGGTTGCTTTTGATCCCAGAGCACCGTTCTTTGGGATCAGGTCATTATTGGCAGAACGAGGAACGAGCGAGGGAGTCTGTCAAGAGAGACTAGCGATGAGTTACCAATAAATACGCTTTCCTGTTGGAAAACAAATTCAAAATAAGAATGAGTGTCTGTCCTAGACAGGCCGGTAATTTTGTTGATTATGCTGCAATGATACGTCCAACATCGATCGCCCGACTCGGGCGCCTTGGTGGAAAAGTAACCGCATCCAAAGGGGGCCACTGAGCATTTTTTTAGACTGCCCGAGTCCTCCGACCCATCGGACCCAAACCAAACCACTTCCCCGTCGCCGTAGAATCGACCACTGATCGGTAACTTAGGACTGAGATATTACCGTTTGAGTTTTTTTTTAAATCAGCAGAACAGTAGCGCGCGGCACAATCGAGTGGAAGGGAAAAGAATAGTGGTATTCCTTGAGCACTGGATTGCCAATCATCAATCTCAGGAACGTTCTGTAGTGAATCATGTCTAGAGTTGGTGGAGAAAGAGCGCCCCATCTATCTATGCATGCCCTCAAATTGGTTAAACAACGTCATTTATATGCGTGGTTCAATGATCCTATCCCGATCTTGATTGGTGTTTATGACCAGGTGGACTCAGGTTGAGACTGACCGCTGTTTTCGCAGTTAATAACGCCGGACGCCGTGACTTGACGTGGGACCCTGCTCACCATTCACGGTCTAGTAGTGATCCTATTTTCGCTGCTGTTCAACGATCCAAAGTTCTGGCTTCCTGCTTTAAGAGGTTCAAGGTCACAACCCGGGCCCCGATGCATTGTTGTCTACGTCATGCCCGCGGCTCCTTCCAAGCTATAACTTATCTGGGGATACTTCGTTCATTCACACCGCAATATGTATATTCTCATCCAGAAATTTCCCGGCCCCCGCTGACGTTCTGTTTACTTGAGCGTAGACGTTGAGCAGTGCATGATGTTCAAATTCGCTCCCTTGTAATAACCTCATCCAGCCTACTTTAGTATCCGAAGAGCTTCACGACTACAGTTCCAGTCGAACAATTATCACACAAACTATTCCCGAATCAAACTAGTTCAAACAACATTGCAGTGCCCGCGCAGCAGGACATAAACACTGTAAACACACGGTTCCTTTTTTTCATCCCATCCCTTCGAGTCCAGCTCAAAGCAACGAGGCCTTTTCCGCGTATTCGATGTTTTTGAAAGTTTTCATGTTTTAGACTGGGCCAAAGGGTTTAGATAGATCACGGAGGAGAAACAGAATAACACCTGGATGAAACACGGCAGGTTCTATGTGATCTTCACTATACGCGCGTCATCGTTCAATTAATTCTTCTTTACCCTGGGAAGTAAATGAGACCGCGCTGGGCTAGTGCACGAGATCCCCTATCGAGTACCGACAGAGAAAACCGCGTCGTCGTGCAGAAAGGATGGAATTGTCTGTCTAATGATGCCCCATCACGCCTGATTGGGCCGAAGCCCCAGCCAAACCTGGCCAAACACGTCGCCTCCAACTACCGCAGCGCTCGAGAGGTTAGCGGGATGAATGGACGCACCATGGAGCCCGCCGTGTCTGCTGAAACCAATGACAGAGCCGTTTGAGCGGGTTGCGCGACGGCTTCTTCGGGACGGAAGCTGGTGCGGTGGAGTACTTGCGCGCCAGGTCGATCGAGAGCCAGGCGAGCGGAGGGGGGCGCGCGCGCAGTCGGATGATCATTTCCTGTGCGGCAGGCGAGAGATCCGCTAAAGACGGGGATGAGGTGACTAGGGAGGCGGGGATCTCTGCGTCGCGGCTCCGCGCCATGTCGAAAAGACGGACTGGATTGAGTTCGACGAACATGGAGGTGGCGTCCGAAGTGGCGGGCGACGGGTAGTCCGACGGGCTGAACTCGAAAGAGATGTCCGCTGTCGACGGAGCGGAAGGACGACCACGGGCACGGGGGACGATGAGGAGGTGGGACGCTGACTCTGGCTCGACTTTGAGCAGGCTATTCATATTCGCGACGTCGTGGCCCAGCTCGTCCAGGGAGGGGCGCGCGCCGGGGATGGGGCGGAAGCACTTTCGGAGCAGATCATTCAATTCGGAGGAGATGGGGCAGTTGCGTAGGAAGTAGGTGTCGCTAAGGAGGAAGGAGCACCAGCCGGCGTCGGACTTAACTGCTTTGAGCCAGGGAAATGCGCCGGATATCAGATTCAGTAAGATTATGCAGAGCGCCCACACGTCGCTCTGAGCTGCTTCATAGCTTTGGGTAGCGCGCCCCAAAGTAAGTGATTCTGCACGGGATATTAGCGCCATATTATCAAGTCAGAGGAGAAGAGACGTACCTGGACTCATGTAACAAGTAGTTCCAGCCGCAGTCGCGCACGGAAGCTTATCGTCGACAGTCAGCCCAAAATCCGCGATTCTAACATTTGCCCATCCGCGCTGCACAGGATGTTCTCGGGTTTGAGGTCGCGGTGGTGGACCCCGCGCTGGTGACAGAAGCGCACGGCGTCGACGAGGTGTAAGAAAACCTCCTTAATGAGGGCGTTCTTCTTCTCGAACACCCCGTTCTCGATAGGCCCCAAAAGGTCGCCGGCGGCGAGCTCAAGGACGACGCACAGGCAGCCGTTGATGTAGAAATGTCGACGGAGAGCGATGACAGAGGGGTGGGTGGAGCAGATGGTGTGGAGGTCGATCTCGCGTTTATCATGGTGCGTACCGAAGCCGAGACACTTCACCGCGTAGTAGGTCGGTGAGGTGGGGGATGATCTGGTATCGAGGGCTTTATACAACGCCATAGGATCCGGCGCCGAGGACCTTTAGGAGGCGTTGGCGACCCTCGTCAACGAGGAGGCCTGTGAGGTCGGGAAGATTGGGCGAAGAAGGTATGGGAATAGGAAACTGAGGATGAGAGGTCTAAGAGCGAGGGAAAAAAGGCAGAAAAAGAGCAATTCAGAGCAAAGAGACCACGGTCAACGTGGTAGGAGGGAAGAACAAAGCGTTAGGAGAACTTGAAAGCCCCCGCGGGATATATACGATTCCCGTCAGGCGAAATTTGCTTCCGATCGACGATCGTACCAGCGAGATAATGAATTAGAAGGGCGCCCGAGACCAGAGAATTGGAAGCAGGATGTCGTCGGAGCTCTGCTAAACTTTGGTAAACCCAGTTTGTAGCGGGCCCTCAGCTGAGCGGAATTAATATGCGATTCGCCCCAAGAGAAATTTGCTTCCGATCGACGATCATGCTAGCCTAAGACCTAGGAGCCATAGAATCCGTAGATACATTCTGTGAGTTTAAAACGCGCCAGAGACATAGACATGAGAGTTGGAAGCAAGACACCGTCGGAAGCTAAATCTTAGTCGCCCCAGTTTGTGGTGGCCAATTCAATGGATAGATTGAGGTCGATCTTGATGCAGTTTTGGGTTTTTAACCTGTGAATGAATCTCAGGGGAGAAGATTCCGCATTTGGGAGAATAGAAAGAAGACCTGCCGCTTTTGCGCGCGCGCTTCTCGGTGCCACTCGTATTTCTTCGTTGACAGGTTACTAGCAGTACAGAACGATCATAAGATGGAGTTGATTATGCTGGGGGACAGCTGAGACCTGTTTAACTGGTGCGAAGATGTTAGCGGGACGACGGTCCAGAGACGCGACTGTGGTGGAGCAGAGCAAGGATGTACGCTCACGTGATGTATAAGCATCAGCAAACAACATCACCGGCGCGATCGAACTGCGAGTTGCAAGTTTAAGACTGCTAGTCCTGTAGGTCGAAAGTCACACAACTTCTCCCGTTTTCTTTCCTTTGTGGGGATTCCGATTCCATAGTCTAGTCGAGAGTAGGCGATCCTGATTCGAGTCCAGGCTGCAGTCTCACACATATCTTCGCCTCGTAAATACTAGTCTCTTATAAATTTACGCTACAAAATTTCTTACTCGTACCTCTCGTATACGAGAGACTAAGTTCGAACGATCGCTGACGTCTGCAAACCACGGGCTTCACTAGGTAGCAGAAAAAATCCAAGCAACAGTTGAGTCGAGGAATACTCAGTGTCTATGCTGTTGAAATTCGGCGAGTCGATATGAGAACTAGCTCGAATGAGCAATAAACTAATCAACAACTCAGATCCCCTCAGATTCGAAGCGAGCCACAATACGTGTACGGGTGAGAAGATTATTGGTCTGCTCTTCATCCTTTGAGGATCGACCGCTGGGCCTCTCCACATCATCTCGCAGCATGGATCCTAAATTTTGGGAGAGAATCGTTGATCCGCCCTTCATCCTCTCCGCATCCTCTTGCATCTGCCGCAAAAATTTGGTAAGGCTAAGTAGTAGCGAAGGAATCGCAATTGTCCCCAGAGAAATTATCACACTAATCTGAGATGCACTGCAGTGAAAAGAGACCTAGTAGCGGATGGTCCGCATCTGTTTCCTGTGGGAACTCCAATATTGTACAGCAAGAGCTCCCTGGTTCCTCTCTAAGTCATTAATCCATCAGATGATTCATTTTTTTTTGTTTCCCGTTCAATTGAAATTCGCATTGAAGAGGTCCCATTGAAGAAAGAAAGTGGTTGAGGGATCGGAGAGCGTCGGAGGCATGGGAGGGTCCGGTCAGGTCGGGCCCGACCCGACCTTGGGGCTGTGTAGAGGCTGTGTTGCCAAGACCCGACCAGACCCGGCCCGACCCGCTGACCCGCTTCCTATTGTCTGCGGAGGTAACTCCACACGCTGTCTCTCACTCCTTTTTGTTGCTGCGCCTCTTGTTATTGTACTGATGGTAGCCTCTTGTTCTCCACCTTCTGTATAAATGTCTCGTTATTTCACCACCCACACCGCACTCGCTCAATGGACTTCAAGAACATCTGCGATACTCTTATTAAATACCCCGACGTCTCGCGCATTCTCTCATAGCAATGTTGTCAAATACATTGAGCTCATCGCACTTCTAAAGCCGACACCAGTGCTTGCTTACTTGCAACCATCTCACCAACTATCTGCACCACCACCAACTCTCCCGGTCGCCGTGCACGAGTTTCTTGCAGCCTGCTTCGATCTTCCTGACGAAACGGGGAAGCTCGCGTGGGAGGCGTTCCGACTTCTTGCTTGGGCTTTTGATCCCACTCCCGAGGAGCAGTCAGCGAACCGTGTCAAGCACGTCCGGTTATTCTGAAGCATGGACTTTCACGGGAGCTAGGTGCGTGTTTTCGCTCTGCTTTCCATTCGGAATTAATGCAAGTATCAGGTGTCTACTCGCTCTGTCCTCCGATACGGGTCTGTCTGGATCCGGCATGTGGGCGCCCACTTCGTTCGGAACCTACAGTTGTTCGCGACAGGGAACTCGGGGAGCCGAAGACTCACCCAATCACTGTATTCAGCCTCGAGCTTGGTGCCGTCCCAGGTTACTCAACCTCGTGCTACTGCCGCAGTAAGTTCTTTCCAGTGTCTATTCTAATTGCGACATCTGATCATCATCGTGTAGACTGCCACACGCGCTATTACCCTGATTTTTACGTTCATAACCACGCAACGACCCGCACATTTTATGTCACGCACTCCATGCCCGAATTCATCCACACGTCGGAGCACTTTTACACCACCGCGGATCTCTGTGAGCTATTTGCTAACATGATGGTAACGGCCTGGTACGCATTCACCAATCCTTTTTCAACCGATAAATGTACTTATACGGACATTTAGGACATCGGGCACGAATTGCGCCCGCATTTACAATACCAGTATCTCCAAGGACGCTTTGGAGCCCTTGCTTCCACTCGACTGGCAAACTACGTTCCAGATGGATGTCGAGGATGTCTGGAACGCGTTCTACACCTATTCCCTGCGCCTAGATTATCACGAACGTCAGGATGTTATGGAGCTTCCCCACAATTCAGTCTCATCCCAAGCCGAACGTCTTCGCGCTCTCCTGGAGGTCCGGAACAGCCGTATGGCCGGTACTGGACAGGAGGAGTGGAACCATGCGTGCGATCTGTGCTGCTACATCTATCTCGACCCCGAGTCGGACGAGGATGAGCCTCGCCATAGTACGTACTTTCATATTATTTGGGCACCAGTTTCTTATCACTGATTAGTGTTTCTTCGCTCCACCGTTACAGATGGGATTACGATGGGCCACCCTTGCTGTGGCATCCCCGATTGTCAAGAACGTCTACGATCGGTCAAGGACAAGTTCTGTCTCACCCACCAGAAACTCAACAAACAGTGTTGCATCACAAGCTGTACCGTCGACGTGGAACCGGGATTTCGCACCTGTATTGATCCAGATCATCGCGACATCGAACTGTATCACTATCAACAAGGCAAGGCCATGTTCCAACTCAAGAAGCGCCTCCAGCGAAGTTATAAAGGCACTGCTCCTCCCAATTCCCTTCCCGATATCGACCCTGACAATACCATGGCTCCATCTCGTCTCGCCCCTTCGCATTCAGAAACTACCGCCACTGGTGCTGACTTCCTGCCTGTCTTGTTTGACGTTGAAGAGCCGTGGGAGCTTAATGTCGCCCGCCCCAACCTCGAGGATGAAGATGAAGAGATTGGGCTTGCAATGCCTGTGCTCGAGAGATGCGACGGGAAGTCGTCGAAAGGCAACAGAATCGTCCGTGCTCGTTTCGGGCGAAAGCGTACCCACAACGAGCAGCTCTGTGTTTATTCTTGCGGCGTGATTCCTGGGCGGGCAACGTTTTTTGGGTCCGAAGCGCCTAACGGTGTTCGTGTAAGTCGTCTCTTTCCCTGTGTTGAAGTATGACTAATGTTGTGATCTCAGGAGTTTTGGATGAAGCTCTGGCCAACGAAGGCATCGCTTCCGGCAGTCCAATGGCACGACAACAACTGCAATATCGTCAAAATGCTCCGCAACGACCCTGACGAATATCTGCGCAACTACTTTGAAAATATTGCGCTCCCTGTCGATGTGTTCCATTTCAAATCCAAGCACAAGGAGACGGACTTGGACTGCGGCGCCAATTGTAATCCGTACATTTGGCCAGAGCTTCGCACACCAGAAGGGAAGTGGCGATTCAACTCGTCGGCTGCTGAGCAGACGAACGCCTGGTTCGGAGGATTTCAGTCCATCGTCCGGGAGATGACGGTGGATAGGTATAATTTCTTTCTTGACGAGATGATCAAACGCAGGAATCGTATCCTTGTCAAAGATCTCCGCAAACGAGGGAAGGCGCCGCATAATATTCCGAGGGAGCTGTTGCTCGCAGATTTTAGATCAGATGAGTTTGGGCTGGAGGCGGAGAGCCATGCCGCACTGCTCTCGGAAGGCATGGTTTCGTTAGGCGATCCACTTCCTTCTCCTTTCGATTACGACGACATCCCCGACCTCGTAGCAGAGTAATTGTATTTCCGTAATCCTCCATCCTTGTCCGTGACGCAAATAATTTCAACAAATATGTTCATGTCATTAGAGTCGTAAATTGAAACATTGAGCTATTAAAGGGCTGTTAAATCTATCACATCCGCATTAAAATCAATCGCGCTCATATCAACTTGATCCTTCTTCGCAGTTGGCATTGTCGGCTTGAACAGTTCAGCTTTGACAACGGGAGTCGGCTGAATTGCCTGCTCGATGGGTTCCGATTTCACGGCAAGAGCAAGTTCCATGGCCTTCTGGTTCTGCAGCCACGGCTCGAAGTCAAGGTGCGACCCAGATGCCTCCCAAGCTCGTAAGGACCATTGAGTGCGGCGATGACTTTGGCCGATGGAAATCATTGCAGCGTGGTAAAATTCGCAGTCATCGTTGACGGGATGCTGTACCAAGCCGAAGGTATGGCTTCGCTTCAGGATGTCGATGGCCGATTCCGCTGTAATGTCGAGGTCCTGTTGAATGAGCCGAATTGTTGCTTCTGGAATGAGGACCTCTCGCAAAACGATGTCGTAGGTGAGTGGGCGGAATTTAGCGAGGTCGAGCGTGTCTGGAAACATGAATCGAAGTGTCATTTCCAACATTTGATACTCACGCTCGCCGTAACTGTAAGATGGATTAATTTCAGTTAAAGTGAGGGTAGAAAGCTTGCTCACTATCCTGTACCGTGCTCGGATGACCGATTACTGATGTATTGTGCACCCACAGACGAAAGATGGGTAACTCGAGTCCCGTAATAGTTACGAGCTGCACAGAAGAATGTGCTCTCGTCGATAGTGTTGCACAATTTGCGTAGACGTCGTCCTAGATCGAGGATTCGATGGAATAAGCGAGCGAAGTTAGGTTTGAAAGGCCACCCTCCCATGATGGCTGCAGGAACCTGATCGCGTTCAAACCGATGGCGCAGGCAATATTCAACTGTGTGAGTAATTTGAGGAGTCCTACGATGGTGAGGATTGATGTCCAAAGGGTCAGACCAAGAAACTCGAAATAGTTTCTCCCCCATTGCAACGAGTTGCTCGCTCTGCGCATATGGGAGCTCCTGATCACAGTAATTGCAAAGGTTGGTAGGATCGATATCCGGGACGATATCATCGTCGAACACCGCAGGGACTAGCATAGGAGAGAGAGCATGGGGAGGAAGTAGAGGCGAAGAAAGTGAAGGGAATGTTGAACCAGGCGGCGGCGGCGGCGTGGAGGGCTCCTCTCTACCGCGGCTTCGCTCGCGGTCCAACAGGTCTGAATGATAATGCTGTCCAAATTCACTACTAGACTGGAGAACCTCGACTGCCTCGTCGTGTTCAATACCCAAATCCTCGCACAGCAGAGCAACGATTGCCTCGGGCACGAGTACTTGCTCGATCAGTGTCTCGCAAGAAAGTGGTGCGTAGTCACAAAGAATGGTGGCTTGTGGAAAATGCTCAACAACGGTGCGGTGAATCACAGAGTAGCCAAGGTCGCCAAAGCTAGAATAGGAATTTACCAGTCAGTATTTTAAACCACAATTGCAATGACAATGACTTACTACGCAGTTGCCTTGATGAATTTTCCTGCGGAGGCATCAATGAAAAAGTCGCTCCCATCCAGCTCCTCGACAATTGTTTGGAGGACTGGGAGAAGTGCGATAACTCGGTCGCGCAGCCCAATGTAATCAATAACCTCTGGCCAACCACCTTCTTGAGCAGCCGTGAGAAGACGTGAATCGGTTGCATGTTGTCTGCAGTATGGGGCAAACACAAGAGTCGAATCAGCTGTCCGATGAGTCGGGTTCTCTGGGGTAGGAGACAGTCGTGTTATTGGTAGAAGTTGTGCGAGCATCTGTCCCAATTTCGCAGAACAGGGAAGGCTAAATTTGACGTCACAAAACACACATACTCCGTGCTCGCCCATGTGGGAGAGTGTTCGAGTTTGACGGGATCTTTCCCCTTCTATAAGAGTTGTTAGTGTGCATCGCATGTGTGGACTTCAAGAAACTTACCGTATGATAGACAATAAATGCGCAAGAGTGTTGTGCTATTTTGTCGAGTCTCTGCCGCTCAGACTTGGGGTCGGGACCGTTCTGCTCTACAACCACTTTGCGCTGGTTCATCCACGTCATGGACATGGGCTGCGCAAGTGAACGCGGACGAGCACGCGGTGCTGGAGCTCCCCTCCCACGGCCTGCCTGCAGCACACGGTTATTTGGAACGACCTGCTGATGGACAGGTACATTCGGTAGTTGGATGGGAACTGCAAGATCTTCGCGCGGAACACGGAAAACCTGTCCTTCTGCCCCTGGAACAGAGTGGGCCTTGCAAGAATCACGATATGTACCTTCCTCCGTGGCGTCGAGGCCTGCTTGAGTGCAGCAGGTTTTACACTGATATTGAATGCACTTTCGCGAGGCCTGTCGAGGAGAGCCATCTTTAGTAAAACAGCCGACGGTGGTACAATGTACGGGTCCTGGAGGTGGTATAGGCAGCGCCGGAGGTGCGAAGCGAAGGGGTGCATTCGCAGAGTTATGGGGAATGACGGTTCTGAGTTGACGAGCATTGATGCGAATCAAAAGATGCTGAGCATCCGAGTAGACGTAGGCTGGAGTGTGGTAGTGTGATTTGTAACAAGCTTTACACTAGGAAAAGTCAGGATCTATTTAATTGAGCAGTAATGTAACATACCGTTTGGACAATCTTTCCGCGAGCAGGTACATTGTTCGAGCCCTCATGAACGCGCAATGGATCCAGGATACCAATCTGACATAGCTGACACGAGTGCAATGGAACGATGATGGGGTCTTCGGCTTGCTGTGGTGGATCCATGTGTGGCAAGGACAAAAAAATCCAGGTGAATTTCTACGGTCTAAATACATGTGTGGATCTCAAAGCGCGTCAAAGTGGACCAAAGCTCGCATCAAAGCACACAGAACTGTTCCATTAGGAGGAAAGAAATTGAAGAACGGGTAGAGAAAGTGCAAAATGATCTCTTGAGGTGAACATGCTTTGATACAGCTTTGATATGCCAGGATACGCCATTGCCAAAGCTCTTGGACTGGTGGGCCGACATATTGACCGTGTGGTTGCCCACAGGAGAGCAAGAAAAGTACACCAGAAGACCTCAAATGAGTAGCACCCAGTTAAGAGTACGGCAGGCAGGTGATGGAGAGCGACCAGTTGGCGGTAGATGAGGTGTCGCTATTTGCACATATTATGATGGCGGTCGGGTCGGGTCTGGCCTGGTATAGCACAGCATTTGAAAGCGGGTCGGGTCAGGCCCGACCCGACCCTGACCCGACCACCCCGTGGATCCGACTTTCTGCGGACCGCAACACGATGGTCAAAGCGATGGGCCCCGACCCGTACGACCACAAGGAGACGATGGAGATGCTGCTCCCCGGCTGGATCCAGAGCTGCTTGGTTGTTGTTGCCGTCGAGACCGTCACCAGCGAAATCGCAGGGTGGGTCTCGTGGGGGAGAGCAGGATATTCACCTGCTCCGCCATCCGAGCCTGTCGACCACGACGAGCTGGAGCGCAAGGCACAAGCGGAGCCCGACCCGCTCGAGCGGCTCAACAAGCTCTCCTCGGCGAACTTCCGGCGGTGGATGGACACTAAGCTCATGCCGCCCGCGTCCGGCAAGGAGCGCTGCATGTTTTCCACATCCATCTGCGTCGCGCCGAAGCACCAGAACCGCGGTGTGGGCCGGCTGTTAGCGCAGACGGGCATGGCGGAGGCGGACAAGGACGGTGTCGACATCTGGGTGCATGGGTCTGAAGCGGCGCAACATCTTTTCCCGAAGCTGGGCTGGAAGGTTATCGGGGAGTATGATATTGATTTGGGTGAGGTGCGCAAGAGCCAGACCATACCCAGGAAAATTGATTCAGATTTGTGCAGTACGCTATCGGGCCGCCGCCAAATGGCGACGCCAAGTGGGGTCACTACGTATTCAAGTACATGATGTACACGCCAAAGCCCGAGGAGTAGACGCTGGATCTCACACTGTTTTATGCACTCTCACAATATTCAGAACGTCATCGACTCATCGGGATGCTACCATCGAGAGCGAACTGCTCATAGGTTTGGGAAATGAATCGTGAAATGCCCCATCACCTCCATCCAATTCTTCACCCGCATCCAGCAACGCGGCAGCCCATTCTGCTTCCAGCTCTCTTGCACGAATGATGCACCAGAAAATTGAACCTAAGCTCAACACTGTCCTGCCCCAACGCACCCTCCCAAAAAACCTTTTCCAATGCAATCCTCATCGCCTGGCCCCCGAATCGAACGGGGTTGTCTGCTTGAAGTTGAACTGAACATGGTATGCATATCATGCTGAGCTCGCGCATTTAAATACCACTTGCTGCACCCGGCCATTTTATGAACCAAACCTACACCCACTCCTCCGCGTAGCTTCAAAACAGAATCGAGGGGGATTATGTAGGTGTACGAGGTCCAAAAAGATGCGGCAGCCATCAACACCCGGCCCCGGATTGAACGGGGGCCTTCCGCTTGATGCACACCATATGCTACCGGGTGGTATATACCTACGTTCGTCCTTGGATTCATGCGATTACAGTTCGGCATGGAGGAAATACCTTGATGGAAGTCCGTTGCTAATGAGCTCGGGTATGTATTGGAGTTACTCTCTCCGTTGATTGCCCTTTGTGTCCCGGAATCCAGTGCAAGTCCGGCACGGAAGGGTTTCCGCGTGAAATTCTGGAATACTTATACCAACTCTGAAACAGAATTCAACGCCAGCACTCTAACTCGGATGCCGCGCTTTAACTTATGTTCCACATCGCCAGCATCTTGAGATGTGCAAATCAGTTGCGCGCGTGGAATTACAATCATACCGTTCAGGTAACAAGGATCGATTTACATCGGCCAGCCGTACATAACGTCAACATCATTCAAGTCCCAAATCGAATCTCGCAGATTCGTCTAACAGCGCGGAGGTTCGTAGCGCACAGTGTGAATGTATGATGCCCACCCTTGAGCTGCGGCTTTCTACCCCAGGCAATAGTAATCCCAACACACTTGCATATGCGATGGAATTGCTTTTGCGTGATGACCCCGCCCGCAAAAGGATCATGCGCATCATGCAAGACGAGGTGGAACGGCGCAAGCGTTGATGTATGCTCAGCCAGCACCGAAATCAGCCGCTCGAAGTCTATATTCTGGCCCACGCGGAGAGCTTGAGCGCGGTGAGATTGGGAAGCAGCGATTCGGGTGGCGAGAGGCGTCGAGGAGGACGTGGATTGAGTCTCCGATGTCGATGGTAAGGTTGGTCACGGATGGGACGGCGCGGAGACACTCCACCACGAACAGCGTCGAGTCCGGTGACGAGGAAGAATCGGATTCAGACGACACCGAAGAGCCAGAGCCAGACGACGACGACGTGTCAGAGTCATCGAGGGACGCTGAATCCAACTCCGAAACTGCGGGGGTCCTCCCAAAGGCGAGCTCAAGGCTTTCCAAAATGCACCCGGACCGCGTAATAAATTCGGAGAGCGTGGAGGGCGATGGGTGCCCCTTGAGCGACAAATGACGGAGACGTGGAAGGGTAAATGCGCCGAGCTCCGCCATTTCCTCGAGAGACAGCGATTCGAGGAGGAACGGTGACGTCGATTCGGGTTCGTGGTAATTGGCCGCCCTAGTCTGCGTCGTGATATGCTGCAGGTGCGGGAACCGGCGGAGAGTTATCTGTAACGCCTCTGCAGAAATATCCGAGCATTCCCTGGTAGCGGGTAACGGATGTTCTCCCGCCCTCGGCAGCGTGATGTTCCCGCGCAAGCAGATCTCCCGTAGGGACGGGGCGATTACTATGGGCATGTCGCGGGGATCATCGGAATTTCTCTAGGAGGGGGAATGGGGTAGACTGGAGCTGTGGCTGGCGAGGCATATTGCCATGTAGCTCAAGGTGGTGCAGCCGCGGAGCCAATTCGGAAACGAAGATCAGCACCCGTACTGGAAGGATACTGTATGGAAAACGGAGAGTGAGCGACAGTGGCTGGACCTTTGCGTGATAGAACCATGTCTTGATGAAGGCGAGCGCCTCGGCATTCGGGAGTCGCATTTATCACTGGGGTGCATTTCGAAATAGTGTGGGATGTAGTGGAGATCAAGCGAGCGCCATAGTTCAGCTGTTGCATGTGCGACAGCTCGCCACTGGCTGCACACTTGGGAAAGGAGCATTGGGGCGACTGTGGGAGATGGTCACACACGTCCATGCACCGGAATGCATCTGATGTCGTCCGGAACATCGAGGATGTGGAGCCCAAGAGACGAGGCTGTCGAGTGGCATGGTGAAAGAAAGAAAATGTTGACATTTGTTTGGCAGCTTATCGCGGTCACGTGTCGTTGGTGTTCAAAATTTCAGTGTCCCTGTCACAGTACGAGCATGGAATCCTGCAAGGTGGAAAGCGAGGAGTCGGTGTCGGATCCATGTGCACTATTACACGATTACATGGACTTCCAATGGACCGATCATGGTGAATTTCCCCTCGGCGTTGCCGAGTTGAGAGCATCCGAATGGCCCGAATACCAGACCATCCGGCGGATCGCCAAGGAGGATAAGGAGAAGCAGCTTATGGCACATTTGTTCAGTATAGGACCCTGGTTTATGGTTTGGTAGGTCGGATACCAATTTCGGCCTTTTGAAAAATTTTGTCTGAACTTTTTGTTGAGCCCCACCCAAGAATTTTGTCGGAATTCTACCTCTAGTAAGACCCAAATCTACTTTTTGTCCGAACTTTGTATCCGACCCCAAATTTTCGAAAAAGGTGTTCCAAGCATTTAAAATTACCAAAAAAAACCCTGCTAATAGTATACTCCTCCTCTTCCTCTAGATAGCATGTTAACATTCTCTCAGCGCAGCACGTTCAAGTTCGCGAGCACCTGCAGTACGTACGTAGTCCACTTGCAAGTAGACCCAATGAGCAAAAGAAAAAAAGAAACACGGAAGGCTCGAACCCTTGCCCATGCAGGGATGAGATTCAGAAAGGAAGAGAATCTTACATCTCTGCCAAGAAATACATGCAAGTAATGAGAACTGATTAAAACTACTGCGCGCTCAGTAACCAGCTTTGTCCGAGCTTCAATCTGACCTCCCCCCAAAGTCGCGTCGCTGTCCGAACTTTTGCTCTAAGATTCCGCTCTCCCACCTGTGATTTGTCCGAACTTTCCTACTGACCTTAAGCCTCCAGATCCCAATTTTTGTAACCCAGTATCCAACCTACCAAACCATAAACCAGGGTCCTTTCAGTATCCGCCTCAACGTGACTTCTGAATCGGGCAATTACAGCTGTTTGCATAATTGATGACAGTCGATCGAAATTTGAAATAAATAAGCACTTTGAGTTCCCGTTTTTCTGGCCTCTTATCTTGCCCATTTCTGGGCAGAATCACTTGGTTATAGATGCATTTTAAAGGGGCTAATGAGAGCTTCCAACCCATACCCTATTTTCCCGCTGATTGCGAAAATTAGGGCGTGTCAAAATTAGGGCCAGGTCATTCTAATGCAAACATCAATCCTTCTCATCTTGGTCAAATCTTATCCAATCTGAACGAGACAAAGTTTGCCGAAACGAGGATCTGAAGGCAAACATTTCCATTGTGAGAGAAAATGGTTTCATCCAAAAATGGGCCTCCAGTGATTCGGGCATCGAATCAAGTCGAGAACACAGACTTGAAAGCAGGTTAGAAAAAAATATCAAAAGCCTTTCGGATCGCCGTGGTTGCCTGAAAATCGTCTTCAAAATGAACCCAGAATCAGCGAATTTCGTCCAGAATTGACTGAGAACGGGGCGCAAGAAGTGGTGATCTGAAATACACACGGCCGAATTTCACTTCTCTGTTTTTTTTGAATTACACAGTAAATCCGGTACCATTGGAAAGCGCGTCGAAAAGCGTGTCGAACGCGCCCAGAACCGAGAAAATCTGTTTAGATTTGGGTGAGAAATGAGCGGCAGAAGCCGACAGATCAGAATTGATCCTATCATTCCAAATTCGGCGACTGTCATCAATTATGCAAACAGCTGTAATTTCAGCAGACTTCGGTCCGACGCTCGGGTTAAAAAAACATTTCGACCTAATACTGATTCTCCTTGCTTCGGACTGCAAGGCTCGCTGACTCACCGATCCTGGGCACTTTCTTGAGAGTGGAAAATCGACTGCCACAAGAAGCACCGAGAGCAGACATTGCAATTGATATCAGTGCCTGGAAGCTCTGTCTTAGCTCAGAAGAGCTCAGAAGCCTCATTCAACGCGCAATGTCGGACTTCCAGACTGACGTCGAGTACTTATTTCTGGACAACGCCATCTTGTTATCGGCTTCGTAAGAGTCAATTCCGCTCATCCCCGGATATTATTCCAGCATCGTTCCTCCCGGATATGCCAGCTACCTTCAAGCACTCAGTATCTCTGGGATACCTAAGTTGTGAGAAAGACACTTGTGCGTCAAAGTTATGAACAATGAGTGACGTTGACCATCCGCATTGAAGGCGCTGGATGTGACCCACGCCCTTTCTCCGCAATGATAGATCCCGCTTCGCGTGATATGATTCACGGCGGAACCCGACAGGAGTGGGTCGTGTCAACTCCCCGGGACCAGCCAAGGATGAACATTAGTATACGATTCAGCGTTCCATCTTCAGATCCGCTGAGACCGCATGATGCGATGTCAAAATTGTACCTATACTTGACAGTTCTTCCGAGCCAGAATCGTACGACGTGGAAATTAGTGGTCTGAAATGAATGCTGTGCTTCGCCGCTACCGAGATTTTCCTTCCCGTGTATCACATCCCATTTCATGTTCTCTCTATGTATCGTGCGTTCCTGGGCTCTCGCGATCGTGTGAATATACGTGCACCAGATGAAAGGCTCGACGGTTACTCGAACACATCCCCTGTACATATTTCACCGCGTGTAACATGTTCTCCAAGCCTTCCGTCGTTTTCATCTCTGCGCTCGTTGTGCGCTGTCTGGCCTCGAAACCCCGGCTCTCTGCCTACTGAATATCATTGTAAAATGTAGACCCTTGCTGCCGCCATTCCGACGATTACGCCGGTGACGCCGGCCACCTTGGACGAGTGCTGCGAGAGCGTCGTCAACTCGAGCAGCACCGATATTCCTGAGATATTCATCCTTCTGGGTATCGACCTTGCCTTTTCACCAATGACCCCGTCGGATTGAACTGCACGCCCATCACCGTTGTCAAAAATAGCTGGTGTGTATTTCCTCCGGCTTTCCCGAATCCCTGTCTTACGAGCTATAATATAGCGTCGGAATCACTACTCACTACGATGTTCCTGAGCTTGAATGGAGTGAGTCGTGTAAACGTACGACGTGATTACAGCTGATGTGCGACTCAAGATGGTTTCGTCGCAATCAACTGCATTTGAGAGCTAAATTCGACGGGTACATACGGGAAATCAAGCAGGTGGCCCATGGCTGTTATCTTGTATACGTAGTAATGCGAATGGAATATTTTCTCGTGTTCAGTCAAAGCGGTTCTTTTTGACATTGTATGCTGCTGTATTTCAGTAAGCATTCAACGAATGTAGGTCTTTATCCTATGTGGATGACTTCGGAGAATGGAAAAGTATGATTGTATTCGTCTAACTTGAGTTTGTATAGCACGCCGTCGCATTGAATAGGCCTAGGCCTCGATATCCATGGCAGCACTATACATCCTCAACTTCTGCGCGAACAAGAAGGCGTAAACTTAGGACGACACCTGACCGTTGAATTGATGTCCATGGACTCGAATCCGGGTCCGGAATAAAAACAATTCAAAAAGACGTGATATTTCGCGACATTGAATACGAGACAGCGCCCGAACGTAGAAGGTACAACAAAGCTACAATGGAAACCTCAAAACATCAACCCAGAAATTTCCACCCATCCATTCATCAGACTCAGAGGGTGATGGGGATGCAGTTGATGGCGATGAGGCTGCCCCACGCCTGCTCGGGGGCATCGCAGGTGACGGTGGTTCCTCCGCTGCAGAAAAGAGTTGAGTGAGCAGTTTAATTAATTGCGAGATGTTCGCGTACCAGTTGTTCCCAATGACGGTGATGGGCGAGCAGCCGAGGCCGACGGGGACGTTGAGGCCGCTGAGGTCGAGACCGAGGAGAGCCGCGACGGAAGAGACGGAGGTGCTGCTCGACGACTGTACGCTAGTGCAGCACTGGTTCGAGGTGGGGGGCGTCACCGGGGGAGTGGTCCACGGGATGGCGGCAGCAAGGGTCTGAAATCAAGATTAATAGTCAGTGTGTGGAAGTACGTCAATGCATGGGAGGCTCACAATGAGCACCGAGGTGGCAACGATAGAAAGTTTAGAGAACATGTTTGTTTAGAGCTTGAATACAGAGGGATGTGTTCGAGTGAAGATTGGGAGTGTAGCGGGTGGGCTTTTATAAGTTTCGTGTCCAGAGCTTCCGCGCTTGATCAGGCGATGACCGCATTGTGCAGGAACACGGTCGAATTAACAGAGCGAGTGGTGTGGAGCAGTGGAGTCGTTCAACAAGAGAGAACAGGGAAACGTCGAGGCAGCGATGAAACTCAATGAAGGTCCGGCTGGGCACTGGAGGAGGAACTGCAGCTGAGGCGATCCGTGGAGCGATTTGACAGTAGACATGATGAATACCATCTTCTCCTGTCGCAGCCACAATCCCTCCGAGGATGCCAGGAGCGAATGCTGGTGTCCGGTGCGGCGAAAACTTGCTCACGATACATAGGCGCCTGTCCGGATAGCATTGCGCAACCACGCAGAAGATTTAGGCCGAAATCATAGCGCGATGGCCAGTAGAAATTGAATACCGAGGAGACGGTCCTGGTCATGGCGGGGGAAGAGGGGAATAATGTCGTTATGGCAGTGCAGGGTCATTGATATGAATAGTTCTCCCTCAGGGGATGTCACGGAGATCATGTCGTGCGGGGGAAGAGCGCGCCTAGGCAGGTTCCTGGCCGGGGCGAGATATATTCGACGTCATTCAACGCGGACACCACCGCATGACGAAGTTGACAGAAAAATGAACGATTGAGCCCTCGGAGATGAATTAGCTTGAAATGGCTGAAAAACATGCTGTAGTTATGGCAGAGGAGATATTGTTCGAAGAATAAACAAACCACTTCTCGACGAGCTAGTAAGTAATCATGAGAAGACAGGAAAGCCATTCGCGGACGATTCCTCTGAGCGTGCCTTGAAATATCTGATGATCGTGTTAAGATCTAGGTTCCAAGGACATTGTCTAGTCGGCACAACGCACACAAAAGATTGTAAGGTTGCACCCTAATAGATTGTTCAATATATATATCACATTAGATATAGCGGTGGGCATACCGCTCACAGTCGCTCGTCCCCCAAACCCAATTCAACTGCTTGGGCGCGCCACTCTGCCATTCTTTTCGCACGCTCCTCTTTCTGCTTTATTGGGTTGTAGGCAGTACCATTCCGAATCATGCTATCCCCAATGAGCGGGAAGAGCTGCTCAATCCTCTCTTCATGCGCCGACAAACAGCGATGTCGCTCGTCGATCTCGAAAACTTGCAACGGATTCCCGTTCGTGTGCCACAGCCCCAAGAAAGCCTTCAAAAGACCGAGTATTGCGGTGAGCGTGTCATCCTCCTTATCCCACACAGCGGCAAGGAGATGGAGGCACCGGATGCGGGAGTATGTCTCCCGTCGGGGATCCGCCAATTCAACCTCGAGCAGCGCGCGAATGAAGTTTTCTGTACCCTTGTTCGACATGATGTAAACCATGTTGAACGCGGGGAGGATGGCCCTGCATGAGGTCTGCGTGAGGTGTGTTGCCAGGCGGAGGTCAAGGTGCGTAATGGACTCGAACGGGAGGGCTTTGATGACTTTCGACATGATTTGGCGCAGAGTGCCCTCATTGCTCGGATGCGAATCAATTGTGAGGACGGCGGAATCGCGATAGAGGGGATCAGGAGCCGCGGTTTGCTCGTAGGTGCTCATCAAAAGGTTGGAGATCCCGGCGACACCGCCTGTTGAGTGACACTCAAGAAAGAGCAAGGCTGCAGTAGGTGCACCGGCCGCGCGGATATGTCTTCGTAGTGGGACCAATATCTAGAGGCACACTTGGTCGGGAGAGGGTGAGGGGATAACATACCCCAGCTGCAGTGTCTTCAGCTAGGAGCACGCCGCGAGCATTTCGAGGAACCCATCGAAGGTCTGTAGCGAGGACGTTAAGCGTGTCAGTGATAGTATTTCGAGACCCCGAAGCGATCCCCATGGAAGATTGATAAAGATGAGCGTACTCACGTAGGTTGGACATGCCTCCATCGAATATGCTGCCGGGAAGCACAGGAATGAAACCGTCCAGGATATGCTCTCGGTTGGAATCGGGGTTTAATTCAAGGGAGGAGGATGGGGAGGAGGATGGATCATGGATGCGATGAGCTTCCCTAGCAAGCTCCAGAACATAAATGCGCTCGGAATGTTCCAGGATTATTTGGATTGGGTAGATTGAGTCGAAGCATCTGATCTTTACTGTGAGCGGAGCAACCCCCGGAATGATCGAACTGCTTGTAAAGGCGGGGAAAGCTGCTACGCCATCCAAGATCGACGAACGACCACAGTGGATGCGTCGCAAGTGCCAGAGCATGCCAATGACGACAAACGTACATGACTTGCGTCCATTCCAAGTGAAGAGAGTCCCGGAATCCTCCGTGGCATAAAGTCCCGGCGACGGCCGAGGAACGTTAATAAAAAATTAAATAATTCAATATCGGCACAAATGCCAATGCGACTGATGGCCGTGTGTTAATCAATAGGCTTTCGCGCCATCAATAGGCCGGTTCGCCTATGCTACTAAAGTTGTCGTTGCCGTGCCTTCTCCGGGTCGACCTGGTCCCTAAGTCGGTACCAGGAATAAAATATAAGATAGCAGAGACTATCGGTTCCCAAGTGACCCTGTCATTGAACATGTCGCAGGCATGTGAACTTGTGGAGACTCGTTGTCGAGTCCCGTTCTATTTGACGCGGTACAGCTTGGCATGACCACATAAAATGACCGAGGAAAGAAATCGCCCGTCTCCACTTGGACGGAAGGTGAATCAATCTCTGATCAGGCAGTCAATAAAAACAGTCGATTCGGCGCAGATTCAGCGGAGACAGAACCATTGTACGTCGGCGGCCGAAACAGCGATGGCTTAGTAATATGACACCCCACCGAGTACTAGTGTCATATAGGAATAGTCACCGTATCCCTACTGCTATAAAATGGGCGCTGAAGCACACGTCTAGCCCATCGCATTTTCCTCGAGCGCGTCGCTGGTACACCTCCACTACATGTCTGTGTTAAAAATCGCTGAAATTTTCAACAGCATCACCATCTACCAATACTTGCCAGCTATGGGGATCTGCGACAAGTGCAGTCCCACAGCGGTACCGAGACCAGACGGGCCCAGGTCTCGTAAGCAGCGAGTCGACAACACGCCTCAAGTCTCAGTTGAGCTGCAGCGGGGTGGGGGTGCGGCAGCCTGGGTGCTCACCAGCGGGACTGGTGGTGCGTGGGGCGGTGGTCAATGATCTGGGACAATCAACAATTCGTGGGGATTGCAGGGGCGACACACCATGATGAGCGAGCGGATGACGACGAAGAGATTGGAGAACGTGTTCAGAGGAGGCTTGTTAGATAACTTGAGCTACAGAGGGATGTGTTCGGGTACTTTCACCCCCCCAAAAAACATGGTCTTTTACCTTGATCCGTCAACCCTTGCATTTCCAGACGAATTAGGCCTGAAGGACCAGCAATGAGCGCTCCACGAATTACGTGGGAAAATGGAAATTGAATCGAAGCTCATCAACCGAGGTGGTGACGGAAGGAAAAACGCCGTGATTGCGAGCACGGCCGATGGTAAAAACAGAGTGGAGTTCAGATCCAAAATTATGCATGCATCGTGACAGCCTCGATTTATAATCGCCGACGGCGTCTGCTTCGGAATCATTACAGCTGTCTCCGAAAACCTTGAGACAACGACTTTTTTTTGCACGCGCTGAGTTTTGATGGAGTGCTAAGGATTACCGGTTTGGGCTCGGATCAGTGCCATTTTGGGATGGGCCCAACCCAGCTATTATTTTATTTGTGGGATAGAGTGTTGCCGAGGTATGGAAAACATCATTACTCATACCGATGGGTGTTCTGAGCCTAAACTCCTCCTTTGTTGGCTTGAATCGCACAGAGAAAAATCTGGTGGCAGCGGTAAGGCGGCGCCCTGGGCTTGGCAACACCAAATGCGGTAATCCTTAGCACTCCATCAAAATTTGTGAGCCAAAAAAAAAAGTGTTGTCTCAAGGTTTTCGGAAACAGTTGTAATGTCTGATGTACTTACGGGACTCTTCATTTAGGGAACAAACACGTACAGCCCACAATATCGAGCGCTTTAATTTGGCTTTAAGTCTGAACGACTTCCCGCCAAAATTTAACAAAGCCTGATTCTAATGAGAACTCGGTTTTCAGTAGTCTCGTTCCCGCCGTTATAGGGCAGTCGCTCGCTGCGCTCGCGGGATAATTCATAGTACTATTTACAATGTCATCTTGTTGAAATGATGTCGAGGCAGATTTTTGTGATGAGAAAAAATTACGGAGTACTACCCTATAACTTCTGGTGCAACTCGTATAGATAACGGGCGATCGTGTCATGCTCTCAACAACTTTGCTTCAACTGCATGATGTTCCCACATCCATTCATATTTTGGCCCCACAATCTTCATCTAATCGATCCATTGAGTCATTCTGGACTTAATAGCATCCTTAGATCTATCTATTTCGACCCGAATCAATTTTCTTATGCCTGCCAGTCAAACCCTGAAAACCTGTGGAATTAGAAGGATCGGTGGCCATTAAATTGATTTTTGTAGCCTCGACCTATCCATGTGTCTAGTGGACCTATTTCCAGGTGGCCATAACACTTCTTGAAGATCTGGAGCTCGGGTATGTGAAGACTTTAAGAAGTGTGCAAACTGATGACTTCCTCAAATGGCTACTTTTGAATGTGTTTCTTCGCATTTTTTCTCTCAATACCTCTTCCATGGTGTATTCTAAAGATATCAAAGGGTTAATATGTAGACATAGGTCTGCAGTTTAGCCATACCCTCAATAATTGAGAGCAAGTGTATTTTGTGACTGATGTGACTGATGGGAGCCATTGCATAGTTACACTACGAGCTGCACCAGATGTTTGGGTGTGGCCTTCTTTGCATCTTTTTCATCATTTTTTTCTGCCTCTCATCAGTGATCTCGACAGGAACAGCACACACCCAAACATCTGGAGCCGAGATTAGGTTCTCTGAGGTCTTATCTGGAAACCAGGTTTCTGAGGAAACCCTGCTGATACCAGCAAGAGTGCTGGACATGCCAAAGGCCTGCCAAGTGAAGTTCAAGTTGTGAGCTCAGGCTAGAGGGGCTTGCAACTCAGCCTGAACAGTAGACAAAGTAGTGCGGTTTAGATAGAATTTAATGATATGTGACCTCTTGCGCATCAGATTAGATATGCGATGCACACTGCCACCTGTCAAGGAATCTCAGCCATACAGTTGTCTTTGAGTCTTCAAGAATTTTTCCTCAGCCTTCTCAGCCCTCACCTCCGAAGCTTTTTCACTCACCAAACCTCAACAATGGCTCTTACATCTTGTTGTGGTGAAACACTCCCACTTCTCGTGGATTTCGACTTCATGTTGTACACTACATGACCTACAGACATTCCTGCATTGCACAATGTAGAACTCTTGGAGAAAATGCGAAGAACATCCACGTCGAAAGGACCAACAACATTAGTGTTGCCCTGATGTTATGAGGCAGCACTCAGGACTACTGCCAATTCGGCACCCTCGATGTTGGCCTTCCCCTCCTTCTGTTCTATGAGTATTTCGACAAAGAGAAGATGCTCCTGGTTGCCTCCACCCAGCTCATCAACACTGTCAGACCCCTCCCTGCCTACATGGTCCTCTATGTTGTGAAAGAATGCATGAAGAACACCAGCATAGAAGCCACCAATAAGGCAAAGCATAAAAAGAGTGGAGAAAGAGGCTGAGAAGGCAAAAGCGAATTAACCAATCTATGGTCTGCTGCTGATGTTCAACCCCCATCCCATAATCACGTCCCTCAGAGGGAATGTTGTTGTTCCTCCTCTTTTCTTTATTTCTCTCTTCTATAAAATCTTCTTCCCTCTATGTTGGTGGGGGAACAAGATTCTGCATGAGGGAATGGAGTTCTCCCAATCCATCCCAAAGAGATAGTGTGTGCTACAGAGATGCTGGTGCTCATCCTCTCCATCATCCTTCTTTCGCTGTTACTGGCTCCTCTTTGCACACGGCACTCAATCTCAATCCAGGTCGCCACCGTCCCTGCAGGCTTGCAAGCCTGTGCTTTTGATGTCAAATATTTTCACCTTGTCCTGTCCTTCCCTCCCAAAAGCTGTTCTTGTGGTACACTTGGCAGCTGACACCAGAGTGGAAACAGCCTGGTTCTGACATTTGCTGGCTCGAGGCTGTTGCCATCGAGTTTCTTTTCATGTTTTTGGTGCAATAAAACTTCTGTAACATCCACATCCTGGTCTGGTCAGACAACAAGGGAGCAAGAGGCACCCACATTAAGGGGCAATCCCCTAACATCAGCATCAATCTTTGCGCCCACTGCCCATTCATGATTGCGGTGGGTAACCTCATCACTCCCAACATTATCTATGGCCCATTCACTAAAAACCTCGCAGAAGCGCCTTTTTGCAGTCTCCCCTCCTCCCATCTACACACATGTGATCACCTCACAAGACGATTTGTGCTTCCATGAGAGCTCACCAGTGTTCTCATTAATGCTTCTGGGAGAAAGGTTAACATATGTGGCACATCCACTGGATGAGTTCAACTTGTCCGTGTCACTCAGCTTCCTATCCCCACTCATGTTGTCGCTTGTATCAGATCTTGGCCTGTCTACATATCTCATATCATGCTGTCCCATCATGTGTCGGTTTAATGTATCCCTTTCCTCCTCACTGATGTGTCTTAGCATTCATGTCCAATCCAGATTGATTTGGCTCTTCCGTCACACATCTGAGCAGTCCAGAATCCTCATACATTGTACCATCTGATCTCCCATTGCCATCTCAATTCTATTTAGTGGATCCTTGCCTCGCATGTCTACTTGGGCTATCCTCTTTTTCCCTGGCACCATTGCCCATCATGCCTTCATCACTACCTGCAGCTGTCCACCCTGCATATACCGTGTCCATTCTTCCTGCGATCAGTGGTCCCTTCAACGTTGCTGCTTCTAACTTATCAGCTCTGTTTGCAAGCACACATGTCTCCTCATCCTCACATGCATCGGACCCACACTCCTCTATTCTCAATGTTCACTTCGCTGCCATGCTCACACTGCCTGTGATACCATAGGATAATGGTATCTCTATTTAGAATGCCTAGAGGCCACTTACCATATATGGTTGTAATTCCATGGAACTCACAACTTCATGTATTACATAATTTATTCTATCTTTCATGCACACCACGACCTGAGCGCTGAGCCTGTTAAGCCAGAGTTGTATGTGCGACATTACCCAGAATCCCCTCTCCGGCTGGGCATCCAATACTCTGCCCAGCTGTCTAGATTACCAGCTTCCTGACAGTGGGTCGAACTGTCCCCCACCTCAGGTCTGGGTTCAACCTCCAGCATTCGCTCGATACACTTGCAGCTGGTTATCCTTCATCAGTAGGAGGAAGCCAGCTGCGTCCGAAATGATTATACTTATCCTTACAGGATCAGCTGGCTTCCTTCAAGTGTTCTCAGTATCTCAGGCATGACTTCTGAGAAGAATAAGTAATTGTGCGTTGAATCTCTGAGCAATGAATGACGTCGCAATTAATGTTGCCGTGACTTCCGACTTGACCGGATGAAGTCGACTTGGAGGAATCAACTTGAGTCAAGCGAAGTCGAGTCGGGACGTGTGACTCGCCTCGAACTGCAAGTCAGTGCGAGTGACCTGAAGTCAACTTGAGTGACTTCAACTCGGGTTTATTGCCAATGTTTTTTTTTGTGCCGGAGAACACGCAGAATCCGATTTACAAGTTCTTGTGTAAGTGCAGTGACTTGTGACATGATGTGACAGATACGTGACAGGTGTGACGAGGCCTCGTCCACGGCCGTCTGCGATGCCTTTTGGGCACCTTCAACATGCCCACAATCCCCTGGGTAGATCATGTGCCACCTTCAGTTGCTCTGGGCTTTGCTGCATGATCTGACCGCAGCATATAGCACCTCAAACATGAGGCACACTGTGTGGGCCCAGGGCTATCACGAGTCAATGAATAGGGTGTTTCATAATTAAAATATCGGGCCCAACTCGTGCCCCAACTTGGGCCTCAACTTTCACGAAGTTGAGGCCGGAGTTGAGGCACAAAATCGAAGTTGGATGTCAAGTCGTGCATAAGACCACGACTTGACATCCAACTTGTGCCCCAACTTGTGCCTCAACTTGATGCCCCAACTTCGGCTCTGGTGCAGCATTTGTTATGTAAGGTGCTACGCGAAACCTAATTCTGCCTCAACTTCGGAGTTGAGGCAGAAATATCTGTTTAGGTGTTTCCCGAACAACGCCTCAACTTGTGCCTCAACTTGGCTCGAGTTGAGGCCAAGTTGGGGCATAAGTTGAGGCATAAGTTGGATCCAAAATTTTAATTATGAAACACCCTGTTTCGTGACTTTTCAGCTGTCTTTGTTCAAATTTCCCATTTCACAGTTGCTGGCAGCAGTCAGTAAAAATATACCCCACTCAAGTCACTCAAGTTGGCTTCGGCGACTTGAGACACGACTGAGTTGAGTCAAGTCAACTCAGCCGCTGACTTCGTCCGACTTCCGGAGTCGCGACTCGACTTTTCGAGTCGTGGCAACATTAGTCGCAATAAAGACGGGCGCCGCGCAGAACCCACCCCCTTTCTTCGCGACCATAGATCCCGCTTGCTGTGATATGATGGGCCCTGATGCACCCTGGAATGGGGCGTTGGCGAGGAGATCATGATGGACATCCACAACGCCGAGGCTATAGACTATAGTGTCGTGATCTTTAATTACGAGGCTCGTGCTAAGTCTTTGGTATTAGCCAAGGATGTGAACGCTGATAAACGGTTCCGGCTTGCAGATCCGGTGACAACGCATCATGCGATGTCAAATTGCGTCGCGGTTTGTCTAGGGCTGCCGCCCGGAAAGACGGCCGTCACGGCCGTTGAACGGGTTCATTCCCAGCAATTAGGAGGGCCCATTGAGTGGTGAATTGGTGAGGGTTATGCCATATATCTCGCCCAGTATCCATTCCATGTATTCCTCAACATTTCTACTGCAGAAACATCGAAATTCTAGTCAGGTTGTGCTTGTATCGGCAATTCCCGCGAGTGTGGCAGAGTTTCAATGTACTGAACATGTTCAATTTTCGTGATGATTGTATTTCTCTGATATCGGAAGGATCCAGTAGACCCAAATGAATTGATAGGTTGACTGAGGATTCATGTAAGGCTTTCTGAGTGCCGAGCTCATTGATTTTGCCTACTAATCGTTGATGTTGACCTACTAGAACAACTTTGAGAACACCACATCCAACGTGGGTGCCTCATGGTACGAGAGAACTCGCGTTTTGAACCGAAGCACCAAAAAGAATATTTCAATTCAGCTGTTTACCCGTCACGGCCGTCCCGTTGACCGTGCCGTCCCGTCAGACTCTTTTTGAAGCACTCAACGGGCCGTGCCCGTTGACCACCCGTCAAATCGACGGCCGTTGCCGTCACGGGCACGTGTGGTAGCCCTAGGTTCGAATGACGTGGGAATGAAAGGTCCCAAATGCAACTCTGTTTGCCATCATCGAGATTTGGCCTATCTCTCTCCCTGTGTATCACGTCTAACAGCTCCATCGCTCCACATTTTCTGTTCTTCCCCATGGTTCATTCCTGGCACTCGCAGTCGCGTGAATATCCGAGCACAATATAAAAGGGGGGCTCGTTCTACCCGTCTCAACACACTCGAACACATCCCCTCGTAGTTATAAGCATATAACATATTCTCCAAGCTCTCTGTCATTGTCACCTCTGTGCTCATTGTAAGCCGCTTGGGCCCGAAATCTATCTGCCTACTGAATATTTCTCATGTTTCAGACCCTTGCTGCCGCCATTCCGACTACTACGCCGGTGACGCCGCCCACATCCGACCAGTGCTGCTCCAGCGTCGTCGACTCGAGCAGCACCGTTGCTGGCAAAGTACTCGGCCTCCTTGGCATCGACCTTGGCGACATCACTGTCCCCGTCGGACTCACCTGCTCGCCCATCACCGTTATCGGAAACAACTGGTGTGTATTTGCTCCACGGTCTTTCCCTCTGCTGACGACATGTATAGTAGCGGTGGTATCACTACTCGCTGTGATACTCCTGAGATTGAATGAGGTGAGTTCGTGGAGACGTCCGGTGCGATTATAGCTGACACGCAACTCAAGGTGGCCTCATCGCGATCAACTGCATTCCTATCACTCTTTGAGAGCCAAATTCGACGAATACAGACAGGAAGTCAAGCAGGGTAGCCCAGTGCTTTTCTATTGTACAGTCGCAAACCGCGAAGCGCAACGGTCAGAGCATTTGACAAAGTTTGAGATGAAAATAGACTAGTTTTCGTGATTCTTTGTGTCAGCGTCAATCAGAGTGATCCATTCTACCGATCCAGCGAAGGAGTTGTGCAGAAATCATTTGTTTTTAGCGCATACGAGGGCAAAAGATAGAGTCGACCCGTTTTGGCCCATGTACGTGGAAGAGCAACACTCGCAAACAACCGCCCTAACCGAGCCACTCGACATCAACAACCATCTAGCACCCCATGCCAAGGCCAGTGGGCTCCAAGGGGCAACGCAAGGCCGCCGCCGAGCAAGACGAGGAAGGTCGAAGATGTTGCGGATGAAGGTACCTCGGGCCGACCGAGACGAAAGATCGTGAAGCCCGCTCGTTTGAACCTATAGCTGTCCATAAAGTAGTCCTAGATGACATGGAGTAGTGTAGAATAGAATAGTCTCTTGGAAAAACCGGTATTGTGACCTGTACTTGCACCGCATCCACCAACGCCCCACCAAATGTCGTCTCCTTCGATATTTGGCCATTTTCGCCATTGCATGGGGATTTTTGCACCAGGGACTGAGAATTGAGGTCCAATATGTGTCTCATCGAACTCGGCGACCTCGAAAACGGGGGTGCACAGCCAGGAATGTGAAGGTGGCAGTCGTCAAAGAGTAAGGAGGTGTTTGTTTGTTATTGTTGCTCTACACCGTGTATTGCGCTTCCCGTTTGCGACTGTATGCTTACAGCTGTTTGCATAATTGATGACAGTTGCCGAATTTGGAATGATAGGATCAATTTTGATCTGTCGGCTTCTGCCGTTCATTTCTCACCCAAATCTAAACAGATTTTCTCGGTTCTGGGCGCATTCGACGCGCTTTTCGACACACTTTCGAATGGTACCGGATTGACTGTGTAATTCAAAAAACTAGGGAAGTGAAATTCGGCCGTGTGTATTTCAGATCACCACTTCTTGCGCCCCGTTCTCAGTCAATTCTGGACGAAATTCGCTGATTCTGGGTTCATTCTGAAGAGGATTTTCAGGCAACCACGGCAATCCGAAGGGCTTTTGAAATTTTTGTCTAACATGCTTTCAATTCTGTGTTCTCGACTTGATTCGATGCCCGAATCACTGGAGGCCCATTTTTGGATGAAATCATTTTCTCTCACAATGGAAATGTTTGCCTTCAGATCCTCGTTTCGGCAAAATTTATCTCGTTCAGATTGGATAAGATTTGACCAAGATGAGAAGGATTGATGTTTGCATTAGAATGACCTGGCCCTAATTTTGACACGCCCTAATTTTCGCAATCAGCGGGAAAATAGGGTATGGGTTGGAAGCTCTCATTAGCCCCTTTCAAATGCATCTATAACCATGTGATTCTGCCCAGAAATGGGCAAGATATGAGGCCAGAAAAACGGGAACTCAAAGTGCTTAATTATTTCAAATTTCGATCGACTGTCATCAATTCACAAAGTTTGGGAGTTCAGATTAACGGAATACCGGGGGGCTGTGTTCACCGGCGGCAACGCGGCAGCTCTAAGCGGACATTCAATTGTGTTTGTAGCTAGATGTCTATACCAAACACAACCTTCCTCTCACCGTCGCGTCCTCCCTCCCCCCTTTTATTCCGTCCCTCATCCTTCCTCCGGAATGGCGCCCCCTCCCGGAATGCACTGCCCAACGTGCGATAACTTTCTTATTCCCCGCCTCGTAAAAGGCGGCCTTGCTCCGAATACTACGTACTTGGCGCAGGTATGTCCCTTTTGTTGCTCACTGATCGCTGAGACCACGCTGAGACCCCGCCTAGTGCGCCGGGACACCGACAGCATCGGCAACAAACTCCGTAATGCTGGGAGGAAGGACGAGAGGGGCCTCTTCCGTGCCAGTGGTTACATTGGCCGGTTGTACGAGGAGAATGTCACGCTTGAGGACAGAAAGTAGTCGTGTAAAGCAGAGTGTTTGAGCAAGCGAGAGGCTCCGCGACTGTTGTGGCGCGTCGACAGAGGCTTCAGACGCGTCGTGATCGGACATTATCGCAAGACGCGCGCTTGTTTGTACATTGTTTATTTTAGCGGGCATAGCCCATCACATCACAAAGGATTGAAGCTCCGCTGCATCAAAGTGGCTGTGAACCCTCCCGATCATCACCGACGGTGTAACGGTGCACCGTTAATCTGAACTCCCAAACGCACTCCATCAATTATGCAAACAGCTGTAATTGTGCGGATGAAATATTTCTTTCTTTTGGTGTTCCGTCTGAGTGAAAATATCAACCGCTTCTTTCTCAACATTTTATGCTGCTGCATTCGAATGCTCCGATGTGGGTTTTATGCTTATTTCAGTGACTGCGGGTGTAAAGTATGATCGCATTTAATTCAATGTGTTGTAGCGCGCCGTCACTAGATTGGCCCAGGCTTTATGCTCGCTCACAGAGTTTGTATTTTCCCACGCCGGATATCCGGCGGAGGATAATGAATGATATCCTTGTCTTGTTGGAATTGAAGGCATGTACATACATGCTTCTTTGGTTCTCCACTGGTGAGTACTTCCATTTGCCGCATTGTTGCAGCACATTAGGCCTGAGTCGATCTTGCTGCAGAGCGGAGTTTAAAATGAATATTAATGGGGCGTGGCCTCAGATCGCAAACGTCATCTCCACAGCTGCCCAGCGCGTCGTTGAGATCCGGTCCAGTAAAAACAAGCCAAAAAGACGTGATATTCGCGACATTTAACACGAAACAGCGCCCGAACTCAGAAGGTACAAACAAAATTACAACGAAAACTTCAGAACATCAACCCAGAGATTTCCGACCCGTCAATTCCTTTGATTCAGAGCGTGATGGGGATGCAATTGATCGCGATGAGGTCCCCTGGAAGCCTAGAATCAGATGGCAATATTTAGGGAGGAATGCGGATTAAAGACGGACCATTCGACTCCTGGGAGGAGCCGCAGTTGACGGTAGTCCCGCCGCTGCATGGCACGGTGAGTTTCGAACGTTCAGTTAATTGAAATGAGTTCACGTACCAGTTGTTTCCGACGACGGTGATGGGAGAGCAGCCCAACCCGACGGGGAGGGTCAAATCAAGGAGGTCAAAGACCACGAAGAGGAGCTGATCAGTGAGACCGAGGCTGCTGAACGACTGCACACTGTTGCAGCACAAGTTGGGTGTCGCCGACGGGGACGGCGAGGGCGGCGAAGACGACGTGGGCGGAGGGGGAGGGTAATTGGGGCTGGCGGCCGCAAAAGTCTGCAGCGCGATCATTAGTAGGGGCAAGACCTCGACGGGGAGGAGTGCGTACGATGAGCACCGAAGCGACAAAGAGAGAGAGCTTTGAGAACATATTTATTGAGAGAACTTGAACTGGAGGGGAATGTGTTCGAGTGAAGATTGCCAGTTAGCTCGGGCTGCTTTTATCCTGTTCTCTGGGAGAGATTCCCCCGATTCCACAGGATGGAAAAGTGCTGTGGCACGTACCATGTCGCTCATAGCAATTAGGAAGAGGAAGAAATGTACCCATGTTGGCTTGGGGACCCTCACGTCAATTTCTTTCCAGAAACAATTAAACCCGGGCCCATCGTCATCACTGGCACTCTGAAGACGTGGTGTGCGCGAAGACCGGAATCGCGGGACCAGGAATAAGTTCATGGATCAGGACTGCGTCGAGAACAATCTCGTTTTGGCAAGAACCAACTGCCCTGTCTCAGATTTGGCTGAACTCTCTATGTTAGTTGACGCCACGATTTAAAACCCTGAAATGTCAAAACAACCGTTTGACAAACATTGCGAGTGTCCAGCAATACATCTGGGACGGAAACAAGCAATTTCATGCTGAGCGCGCGATTATTATCCTTGATAATATTACGCCATCGCATTTAGGGTGCAAGTGCGGTCGACGATTCTGAATCTAGACTTGGACGGGACTCGCAGCTTTCGAGGGCCATGAATGAATGGCCGATTCACCCTGGAAAAAAGGGACACTTGTAGTGCGATGAGTATAGTACAAAGCTATGGCTAAACGTGTACCATTTCGACCAAGGGTTCAAATTGGGCTGATAAATATTCTTTCGACTTGCCGCGATTTTGAAAACATAATAAATCTGTGTCACGCACTTGGTCTGCTTTTTTGAGCGGATCCTGAAAAGCGTTTCAAATCGGTGTCAATCGATTTCCGAACGAGGCTATGACCAATTTGGCCTGCTTCTCTTTTTAGTCTTGCCCGTCGGCAACGAGTGGTTGTTGTCCTGCGCCGTTCCTCACCATATGGGGCTATGTTTCCCCAAATTGACGAAATGCATTCATCCGAGTGACAAGTACATTGTAGCGCGCTGTTAAAATACGGTAGTTATTTACAATCTCGTTCCTTTTCTACTTTTCGGCTCTTGCCGACTTTCCTTATTCATCAACTCTGTCACGTACGTTACTCTCAGCGCTCGTTCCTTACGCGTTCGCTGAGGGTATGTCTGGCTCACTCACTCCTTAGTTATTCATATAATTCATACTTACAGTACCCTAGACCTCTGTCTTTTAGGTGTTGAATTTATAGCGCTCGTTCCTTATGCGCTCGCTCAGTACCTCTGTCTTTTACGCGCGTCGCACAGTTTGCGCAAAGCTGTATAATTGCCGCCACTGAGGTGACTTCTTCAATCGGGGAATTTCATGGCGCCGGCATGAGGTTCTCGGGACCAACAAACATTTGGCATACCAGTGTAGGGCAAATGAAAGAAACCCTTCACGATCAGTCTAAGACCGTGACGTTGGGTGGGGATCAGGGCAGGAACCAAGCAAGAACGCGGCGATCAGGAGTACTTTCGTGTATCATAATAACTCCGCCAATAACTCCGCTAATAACTCCGCCGAGGGTGCCTTAGAATTTCGCTGTGTCAATAGTTCGTCAAGAGCCAACTGCAGATTCTATGATTGAAAATCGACATCGGCAGCTATCTGTCTAAGTCAGTCGACGCCACAATTTAAATCACCTGAAATACCGTCAAATAAAACGCTTGGCATTGTCCCAACATGTCGGGTCAGTGCGGAGCGCTGGTGTCAGTGTCCAGAATTAACACTGGGACGCCACTCACTCGATCCACTACCCAGAATATTATAGTTTATTCACTTCCTCTTCAATCTCGCTCAAATTTCCGGTATTAATCAGCCAGACTGCACCGCGGGCATCAATTCATCAGGACCTTGAATCGTTGGAGAAGTAACATGGTGCTGCTTGACGGATAGGAAAATTCCTATACGTGATATTTACTCCGGGTACGAGCACCATTATTGTGTCATCAAGGTGGCATTTCAGCCGAAATTCAATTGTAACTATCAAAACTTCCTTCTATGGAGGATTTTTGAGTGTGAAAAAAAAATTATTATTATTACGATGCCCGAAGCGTGATGGGATGATGCTTATGGGCTAGAATCCGTCCTAGAATGGCCGTAAACAAAAAATTGGCACACAGCGAGGCGAGAACTTGAACGGAAAGCTCGAATTTTACTCGCCGTATGTATCTTGTCGGAGAACACTGTGCAACCACGCGGAAGCATCCAGTGTGACAAACACGCGAGGTACGAGAATCAAGTTTGTAGCGTCTGTTTATATAGCAGTGCGAAGTCAGTGTCACGGAGATAGGAGGAGGTATATTATACTGACATGGTCCCCAATTGGAGCAGCTAGTTCACTACGTAGGACATCGTAACTTATGCAGGCTAAAAGTCACCAGAACATACGTACTACCGAGAGGGGGGCGGAAAGTCTAGGTAATCAGCGGTGACTCCGGCCTGGCTCGGACAAGAGCAGGCAGGTTGCTCGGCTCATGGGTGTAGTGTCGCGCGGCGAATGCCATAAAATGTCCTTCGCCGGGGCGAGAGATGTGACATTGACAGGTAAGTAGGCGCTTAGGAACGCCGGGAAATTTGATCGCTTGACGACGAATTAATGCGAAAATGACTGAACCAGGTATATGAAGCGGGAAGTATGGGTGGACATTCTGCACCGGCGGGAAACCGTTCCAATCTGATACACTAACGTACGCTGAAATTCCAGCACAATAACCAGGACAATGATAAGCCAGGGTCCTCAATATATCCTACAGTAGTCCAACTTTCAAGTGATGTATCGCAAGTGCATCTATATGGGACGGGGAACTCGTTGTAGGTGTAAGCCAGGTTCCTGTTAGTAAATTATAATGTCTATGAACCGAACTCTAGGCTGGACTCTCCGAGTCCGATCCTGTAAGAAGCCGCAAGCATTATTGACCGGAACCTTCATAAATGAGGTGCACAGAAGACGGAATTGTAGATGAATAGCGCCATCCGGGCAGACAAATGTTGCCTGGTTCTGCGGTTGACGCCTGCGAAAGCCGATCGCGACGTATTGTTGAATTCCTTTCAATTTCATTCCCAGTGACAATCCCGTCTGCGCGGGTATGCTCTCATGTGTCAAATATGGTCCTTTAAATTATCACAGATCCAGACATACTTGAGCACACCTGAGCACATTATCTGGACAATTTTTAAATAAATTCAGTCGGGATCTGCTCATATGTGCTCATATGCTTAGACATGTTCCAAGTGCTGCTTAAGGCTCCAACCGTTTCTGTTTTAAAACGGTTTCAAACGGTTTAAACCGTTTTTATTTCCGTTTTGTTTGAAGAGCGGTCCAAACAGTTTATAAACCGTTTTCAAATGGTTTAAAGGGTTACATGTTGTGCTTCAGGAATGGCACATTAAAGTCCTTGCTGGACAATGTATGTATGGACGATGTTGCCAATGTGGAACTTGAAATCGTACTGGGGGGACTGAAACAATTTTTGGATGAACACATATGGGTGTTGAGCCTTGGTGGAGCCGTTGCCATGATGGAAGTCAGTACAAGAAATAGTGTGGACACTCAGGTCAATTCTTTCCCTCATAGGAATTTAAACACCAACATGGTTTTCCGATCGTCTCAACAATGGCTCGGCTCGTCCTGGCCATTTCTGGGAGCAGCGTCTCTATCGAGCGCTTATTCTTAGAATCACATCATATTTGCCATGAAGCGCGAAGATCATTGAAAGCGGAGAATATAATGGAGGCGATGCTTACTAAATTGTAGATAACGAATGGGTTCTTCAAGCGTGCATCCCTGGAGTGCGTCAGCAGCCACTAATTAATTACTTCACTAGTGTTTCAATGGCCTGAAAAAAATACCATTTAAAACGGTTTAAAACTGTTTTAAACAGTTTAAATACCGTTTTCGTTTGATTTGCCCGGAGCTTCAAACGAAAACTAAATGGTTGGAGCGTTAGTGCTGCTCGCCATGCATTCCCGAATAAATTGCATTCCAATGACTAATCAATGACTACAAGTGCTACGACGACCACTTGACCGCGCCGGCATGCATCCCCGGCGCCGGCCAGTAACTCAGACTGTCAGTGGAGGAAGGGCATCGATTGGCGAGGTGTCGGCGAGTACGCGGGCCATAGGCGTGCGCATGCATTAACAGAGGTCGAAGGTAGGCTGTGTAAAGGAAGATCGGAAGTAGGCTCTGTAACACAGGAAGGAAACTCACCGCGCGAAGTTGGGTAATGGGCGACATTACTCAGAGTAAGTTCAGCTGGAGAAAGCTTGTTAGTACAGATCATACAGAAAGAACGGAGTCGTACCTGGATATCACAAGAGTGGACCTCCGCTACCGCGACGCGTCTGCAAAGCCACGGTTAGTACATGTGTCGGATGAAAAAATAGAGTGTACCGTCGCGCATGCAATGTTTTACACCACCCTACCACGCGCCGGCCTGTGTCAGCCATCGAAGTCATATGGTAAGCGAGGTAACACACCTTCTTTGCCCCAAAAGGCTCTTCTGGAGCGAGCGGGAACAGCAGGACGCAGGAAAGCGGTTCAATCGAAGAGAGGAGGAGAGGCAGGAGGGAGGGGAGGGGGACGTGAGGACAAGGAGGGCGGAAGGAGGGAGATGGTGGTACGGAAGCAAGAGGCATTTTGAGACTCCGACGTCAGCCTATGACATCATTTGACAACGCCAAGTCGAAGTCTTGTCTTTGGCTGAAAATTGGGTAGAAAAATGAAGAAAAGTCAAACCAAATCAAACATCTTTAATCAAGTGAGTATATTGAGCACAGATCACAGCATATGGACGGGATTGTCCAGGTTTCATTCCCCATTGAATTCAGGAATTTCGACTTGCATCCACCTGGCCGGCTACTCAGGGCACACCCGCGAGTCGGTTTTCACAGAGAAGAGTACATAGGCTCCCATGGAATTTTGGGTTGTTCCAGGAACTCATAGACATTACGACTAAAATAGAACGATCAATTGGTGTCAATCAGGTGGCAGTAACATTACACGTGGCTCGGGAGCACGGTCCGACGCTCGGGAGTTTGACCTAATACTGATTCTCCTTGCTTCGACCTGCAAGGTCCAGCCAGCTGAACGGATACTGATCATTTTTCTGAGAGTGAAATTGACTTCCATAAGAAGCCCCGAAAGAAGACATTGCAATTGATATCAGTGCATAGACGCTCCAAAAGCCTCATTCAATGCGCATATAAATGTGGGACTTCCAGACTGACGTCGAGCATTTTATTTCTGGACAACGCCATCTGCTATTATTACTCATTATCGATGGAACAACAAGTGTTCCCGTGAAGTACAACCAGCGAACCATAGGAGAATAAGACGGGAACCGGCTCCGTAAGATCCAATTATGCGTATCTTTGCATATCATTCCAACATCGTATCGTTTCTCTCCAATCGGATAGTTACCTTCAAGCCTCAGTACCTCGGGGATGACTTGTGAGAAGAACAGCTACGCTTCAAATGTTGTGAACAATGAATGACGGTCGACCACTCGCATTTAAAACTGTGTAACCCACGCCATGATAGATCCCGCTTGGCGTGATATGATTCACGGCGGAACCCGACAAGAGCGGGTCATGCCAACTCTCCGGGATCAGCCAAAGACTAACATTAGTATACGATTCAGCGTCCCATCTTCAGATCCGCTGAGACTGCATGATGCGATGTCAAAATTGTACCTATACTTGATAGTTCTTCCGAGCCAGAATCGTACGACGTGGAAATTAGTGGTCTGAAATGAATACTGTGCTTCTCCGCCACCGAGATTTACCCCCCCCGTGTATCACGTCTCATTTCATGTTCTTCGCTATGCATTGTGCATTCCTGGACTCTTGCGATCGTGTGAATATGCGTGCACCAGATAAAAGGCTGCCGGTTCAACGAATGTAGGTCTTTATCCTATGTGGATGACTCCGGAGAATGTAAAAATATGATTGTATTCGTCTAACTTGAGTATGTATAACACGCCGTCGCATTGAATAGGCCTAGGCCTTGACATCAATGCCAGCACTATACATCCTCTTGCAACTTCTGCGAGCAAGAAGGCGTAAACTTGGGACGACACCTGACCGTTGAATTGATGTCCATGGACTCGAATCCGGGTCCGGAATAAAAACAATTCAAAAAGACGTGATATTTCGCGACATTGAAGACGAGACAGCGCCCGAACGTAGAAGGTACAACAAAGCTACAATGGAAACCTCAAAACATCAACCCAGAAATTTCCACCCATCCGTTCATCAGACTCAGAGGGTGATGGGGATGCAGTTGATGGCGATGAGGCTGCCCCACGCCTGCTCGGGGGCATCGCAGGTGACGGTGGTTCCTCCGCTGCAGAAAAGAGTTGAGTGAGCAGTTTGATTAATTGCGAGATGTTTCCGTACCAGTTGTTCCCAATGACGGTGATGGGCGAGCAGCCGAGGCCGACGGGGACGTTGAGGCCGCTGAGGTCGAGACCGAGAAGAGCCGCGACGCTAGAGACGGAGGTGCTGCTCGACGACTGCACGCTAGTGCAGCACTGGTTCGAGGTGGGGGGCGTCACCGGGGGAGTGGTCCACGGGATGGCGGCAGCAAGGGTCTGAAATCAAGATCAATAGTCAGTATGTGGAAGTACGTCGATGCATGGGAGGCTCACAATGAGCACCGAGGTGGCAACGATAGAAAGTTTAGAGAACATGTTTGTTTAGAGCTTGAATACAGAGAGATGTGTTCGAGTGAAGATTGGGAGTGTACCGGGTGGGCTTTTATAGGTTTCGTGTCCAGAGTTTCCGTGGTTAATCAGGCGATGACCGCATTGTGCAGGAACACGGTCAAATTAACAGAGCGAGTGGTGTGGAGCAGTGGAGTCGTTCAACAGGAGAGAACAGGGAAACGTCGAGGCAGCGATGAAACTCAATTCAGGTCTGGCTGGGCACTGGAGGAGGAACTGCAGCTGAGGTGATCCGTGGAGCGATTTGACAGTAGACATGATGAATACCACCTTCTTCTGTCGCAGCCACAATCCCTCCGAGAATGTCAAGAGCGGATGCGAGGCGAGAACTTGCTCACAATACGTAGGCGCCTGTTCGGATAGCATTGCGCAACCACGCAGAAGATTCAGACCGAAAATTCCAGCGCGATGGCCAGTAGAAATTGAATACGGAGTAGACAGTCCTGGTCATGGCGGGGGAAGAGGGGGATGATGTCGTTATGGCAGTGCAGCGTCATTGATAAGAATAGTTCTCCCTCAAGAGTCAAGGGATGTCACGGAGATCATGTCGCGCGGGGGAAGAGCGCGCCTAGGCAGGTTCCTGGCCGGGGCGAGATATATTCGAAGTCATTCAACGCAGATACCGCATGACGAAGTTGACAGAAAAATGAACGATTGACCCCTCGGAGATGAATTAGCGTGAAAATGGCTGAAAAACATGCTGTAGTTATGGTAGAGGAGATATTGTTCAAAGAATAAACAAACCACTTCTCGACGAGTTAGAAAATAATCATGAGAAAGCAAGAAAAGCCATTCGCAGACGATTCCTCTGATCGTGGCTTGCAATATCTGATGACCGTGTTAAGATCTAGGTTCCAGGGACATTGTCTAGTCGGCACAACGCATGCAAAAGACTGTAGAGGTTGCACCCTAATAGATTGTTCAGTATATGTATCACATTAGATATAGCGGTGGGCACACCGATCGCAGTCACTCGTCCCCAAAACCTAATTCAACTGCCTCGGCGCGCCACTCTGCCATCCTTTTCGCGCGATCCTCTGTCTGCTTTATTGGGTTGTAGACGGCACCATTCCGAATCATCTATCCCCAATGAGCGGGAAGAGCTGCTCCATCCTCTCCTCATGCGTCGACATACAGCGATGTCGCTCTTTGATCTCGAGAACTTGTAACGGATTTTCGTTCCCGCGGCACAGCCCCAAGAAAGCCTTCAAAAGACCGAGTATCGCGGTGAGCGTGTCGTCCTCCTTCTCCCACACAGCGGCACGGAGATGAGACACCGAATGCGGGGTATGTCTCCCGTCGAGATCCACCAATTCAACTTCGAGCAGCACGCGAATGAAGTTTTTGCACCTTGTTCGACGTGAGGTAAATCATGTCGAGCGCGGGGAGGAGGTTCAGCGCGGTCCTGCATGAGATCGGCGTGAGGTGTGTTACCAGGCGGAGGTCAAGGTGCGTAATGGACTCGAACGAGAGGGCTTTGATGACTTTCGACATAATTTGGTGCAGAGTGCCCTCATTGCTCGGATGTGAATTAATTGTGAGGAGGGCGGAATCACGATAGAGGGGATCAGGAGCCGCGGTTTGCTCGTAGGCTCATCAAAATTTCGGAGATCCCGGCGACACCGCCTGTCGAGTGACACGCAAGAAGGAGCCCAGCTGCAGTAGGTGCACCGGCCGCGCGGATGTCTTCGCAGTGGGACCAATATCTAGGAGCACGCTTGGTCGGGAGAGGGTGAGGGGATAACATACCCCAGCTGCAGTGTCTTCAGCTAGGAGCACGCCGCGAGCATTTCGAGCAACCCATCGAAGGTCTGTAGCGAGGACCATGGACGTTACAGCGTGTCAGTGATAGTGTTTCGAGACCCCGAAGCGATCTCCATGGAAGATTGATGGAGGCGAACGTCAACTCATGTAGGTTGGGCATGCCTCCATCGAAAATGCTGCCGGGAAGCAGAGGAACAAAACCGTCCGGGATTTCCTCTCGGTTGGAATCGGGGTTTAACTTTTCAAGGCAGGAGGATGGGGAAGTTATGATTTAGGAGCTTGGCGATCAGATCATGGATGTGATGAGCTTCCCCAGCAAGCTCCAGAACATAAATGCGCTCGGAATGTTCCAGGATTAGTTGGAATGGGTAGAGCGAGTCGAAGCATCTGATCTTTACTGTGAGCGGAGCAACCCCTGGAATGATCGAACTGCTTGTAAAGGCGGGGAAAGCTGCTACGCCATCCAAGATCGACGAACGACCACAGTGGATGGGTCGCAAGTACCAGAGCATGCCAATGACGGCAAACGTGCGTCCATTCCAAAGTGAAGAGAGTCCCGGAATCCACCGCGTATCGTGATGATTAGAAAGAGAAGCTCGTTGGGGAGGCTGCAGATAGGCGCGATGGAATTTCGTTTCGATTTTAGCAAGCCTATCTGGGCATAGCACCACGCAACTTCACTGTTGATGGTTGTTCTTCAAGATTGAGCCTCGATACTGAGTGGCTTCGTACGTACCTAAGAGGTCAGTGTCCGGGGAGAATTGGGAGCTACGGCTACATTTCGGCTTCAGAGGCTTCGGGGCTGTCTCTGCACGACATGGATCCTTCGTACAGGGAGGTAAACGTGACGATTGATCCCACATCAGTGGCACTGCTATGGTCTGGTGGATACCGAGTTTAATAATTAAAACTTTTTGAAAGCCTGGAACGCCAAGAAAGAAGAAAAAGGACTAGCCTAATCTTCCCAGATGCGAAGAACTCTAGTGTGTGCCACTTTCCTTGCGCCGCAGTTTAATCCGTCAGGAAACAACCCGTGGCGCCGAGTGAGAAGAACTTGAACGAAAAGTTGACGAAAAATGAACGTAGGATCGAAATAATACAGTAGTTTAATTTCTTTTTGCGGTACAGGCGAAATGCTACCTACGTCGAAAGGAAGAATACCAGTTGACTAACATCTCACGCAAATCTGACGTCTGACTCGACACCTTTCGACGCATTCCTTGGTCACCTCTCGCATGCTGCACTTTCACCTGCTCCCCACGAGACGAATCAAAAGTGCGGGAAATGTGACGCGTGCGATCATGCCATCTTTGGGCCACCTCGTATATACTAGTTAACTGCTTTATACTCAGTCTTCCGCTAGCCACGCAATAACAGATAGGTGCAGCATTTACATCCACATTCGTCGACTGAATAAGGTCGTACATTTACAGAGCAGAGAAGACACCAAAGAAAATTCGGAATGACGGGGCGATCAAACGACAGGGACTACCTTAACGACAAATATCAAGCTAGTTGAAACAGCGACCAACCGAATTGTTGGCTCACCTTGATGGAGGAATCCATACAATCTTCCAAATTTTCTGCGCTTCTCTGCATCCGGATTAGTAGACTCTCTTACTTCTTCAGCGGATGGACTTACCGTGGCTGCGGCATCATCATCAATAGTTCTTTCAACAGTTCGCTGCATCTGAACCACCACACTCTGTTCGCCATTCAGTTGCCGTGAAACTATCAATCGGTCAGCCTCGTACCGGCTGCCCTGGTGAAGTGAAGGTAATTCCATTGGAGTCGATAGGACGGAAACGTCGCCTGCCATTGAGCCTGAGAGGAACCATCAATGATTGAAGCAACACCGGTGGAACAAGGTAGATAGCCTCACGATGCGAGCATTGCGTTCGAAAATACTGAGAATATTTGAGGAAGACGTCGACTCTGAATATCGACAATCGAGACTCACACTTTGCCTGAATCAGGTAAAAGACTATCCAGGCGACTGGGCGTATTAGTCAATTTAATTAGAGTACATGGATGGTATGCAGCACCCACGATCGGGCCCCGTAAGGAACTGGATGATCGTGTCATTTCCATGCCATTTGGTGAGACACAGTGGGGACTCACAAAGATCAGTTTCAAGATGCTTGCAATACTGCAAAGGAATGAGAATGAGACAGAGAATTATATAATTCAAAAATAAATCCCGCCTTGTAATCATCGTTGTTTCTTACATGATACCAGAGTGTCATAAACTCAAAATGCAACGCAAAGGTTCTACTCACCTATAGTCCAGATGATAATGGTGTCAACCATCTTGGTCGTCCTATAACAACGAATTCAAAATCCGTTGCATGCCCTTGCACGAGCCACCCACTCTTTCCAATGCGACCTCCTAACGCGCCAGAGATGGTAGACCACAGACGTTGCGATGCCAAGATCCACAATTGCCCCGATTGAGGATACAGTGAGAAATACCCACTGTACTCTCGGCAAGCGGGAGAGATCGGGGACCATCCACGACAGGGTAAACTGCACTAGATAGAACACGAGACACAACAGGTTGAGAAGACAGAACAGGATCGTGATGGGCCATCTGGTCGAGAGCATTCCAACCCGAATCGCAAAGAAAGTCTGAGAACAGGATATGTGAATCGTGACAGACACCCGTATGACTGTCTGCATACCTCCACGCTCATGTGTATGATGCCATGCAAGAGTATTGTAAATACAAGTGAGCGCGGGGGAGCCATGATGTGTTGAGGTTGGCCATAGAATGTAACAGTCATAAGATACATCTGAGATGTCAGTTTCATAATGAACACGGAGGGGCACGGCTTGTCCCACCGCATGCCAGCCACAAATGGTATATGCAAGCTCGAGGAACCTGCGTCCATGAGCGACTGGCACGTGTAACGATATACTAGGCTCACCAAATGCCTGCCACCTGTCCTTTCGTCAGCGCCACAAATGAAGCTATTGCCCGGGTTCTTTACCAATATCTTGAGCATTGCCACGTCCTTCGGGTAGTCACGATAATAATTGAAAGTTTGAAGCGTCTCAATGCCAAACAGGAACGTGGCGAAGACAAGACCGATTTGGATGCATCCCAGTGTTCCATCAAGCGCAGGCGGGCTGGATGCCATGATCAAAAAGGGTCTGTGAATGCTGGAACCTGCACATACCTGGCGAGGTATTTATGCTTGGGGAAAATTGGGACCAATATAGGAATGGAGCGAACTCCGGATATCTTTCGTTGATCGGGTGCCGGTCAGTGATACAGCCAAATTTGGGACAATTTCAATACATACACGGGAGACCAGAATCATTCCTCGAAGAGCACATTAATCAAAGGCACCTCAAATTATCTGGAGGCTGGTTTATAGGTGATCCAGCGGTGAGAATGCGGAGATGGGAACGAGTGCACGTATTCTTGTGCCAAGGAAATTTGAGATCAGTATTATATATGTCGTCAAGTGAGATGCTGGACAGTGATATTTCGCCCAAATTGCGCCAACGAATTATCTGAATATCTGAATACGTACAAGGATAGCTAGAACCATTTTTTGAGGGAAGAAGACAGAGAGCGTACCTGCATTGCGGTGACAATGCGGTTGAGAACGAGCACACGGATTGGTTGGCGACGCAGGAAGCCGAGGCGAGTGGCGCGCGATCCGTCGAACAGGTCCTGGGCTGGTCAACGATATTTCATGTGAATGCGGCAGTTAACGGTGTCGTCCAACCTTGGCCAAGGAAACTGATACTTTGAATACAGCGTAAGTCAGCATCATATATACGTTGAGGACAGAGTATATAGAGTCTATGTCCATTGGAGTCATCCAGAGGTTGAGGATACAAGAATCTTCTCCGCATGACCCCCCGATCAGAGAAGCTATCGTGGTGGGAAACTGGGGCGGAAGCAGTCTTCGGGCGTGGGTTAGCATAGTGGTAATTGGGGGCACGTACTCATACAAATGGATGCCGCCACTGCAATGAGGCTATGTCTCCTGGACAGTCAGCGATCATTCTCCCAGCAGCTCCACGGGAGCCGTACAGAAGATTCGCCAAGGAAGATCACAGAATAGCAGCGCTTCTTCCATGAATTGGTTAAGGTGACGCATCATAATTTTAAAGGAGACTGAACTCGTCTCAACATTTGTTGGAGTCGAGAGCGATGAACTCATTAAAAGACTCGCAACACTTTTATACTATGTTGCATCCCTAGAAAGCGAACGGCTGTTAGTTCCCACGCACACCTATATTATCTCCTACAGGACAAGTCAGTGGTCGGGACGAGGCAGTGCATTTGACCGCAACATAGTTGATAGGCCGTGATGCTGCGCGAGTTAAATGACGCAGATAAGTAAATGAAAAACAGCGGGAAAGAAACACCCCAATACGGTATCCTATAGTGGTTAAGAAGGCCGCGCAGAAATGACGATCAGCCCATTGAGAATCCTTCAGGGTGCGAAATCAGCGGACGCGGAAAGAAGCGGGACATGCGAAAGGACATTGGATGAAGGGCGGCTAGGATGCGTCCTGCGAACCTGGGCTGGCGGGAAGGAAATCACAATTTAAATGGGAGTCGCGACGGCGAGAAAAACCACGTGCGCAAGCGCTCTGGCAGCGTGTTGTGGAATCAGCTACGTAGGTAATACCAACAGTCGGAGATGCCTAGAAAGAAAGCCCCGTTCACCTTGCAAAATCGGGAGTGACAGGCTGTCTCTCGACAGATTGTCGCCATTCGGGATGTTTTCATGGGCCCAAATCTGTATCGTGCGCCACCGATGTTGGACTATTTCAGCTGAAATTTGTCTTACTATACGAGCCGTATGATCATTCTCGCTGAGTTCCACGCACTTGATCATGAGGATCCAATTGGTGGAAATTTCGGCACTGCCACGAGAGCTCGAGTCAGACACAAAGATAGTGTCCCGAACAGATTGGCAACCAGCATTGGATCCGTCTTCAAGATTCCCAACGATCAAAACACACGTAACCGCGAACTGGCAGGTGGAGGGTATTGTAACCTGCGGCGCGCGGGAGCTAGGAAGGAGGTTATCCAGCGGGAATAAGAAATGAGCAAGTTCCTGCAAAGAAAACAATCTCGAACTGTATTAGTGCAACTCGATCATCTAAGAAAATGACCGGAGGGTGCGGAGCGCGAGCCCGTGGGAATCAGCGTCCTGAAGACAGACAAATATGCAACAAGCATGAGTCCATCATCCTTATTAATAACAAAATCACCCGAAACTTTGTTACCGGTCGCAATGAGCTATCGCCTATTCATCAATCCAAAGCATATCCATATTAGATATACAGTCGCAAACCGCGAAGCGCAACGATCACAATGTATAATGAATATCTGAACCTAAACAAGCTCAAATTGCTGGGACCAAGTTGCTAAATGGATCCAATCCATACATAATCTGTGATAGAATTTACACCTAGGCACTGAGGCATGTCGTTGTTGAGAACGAGCCCAATACTTCTGGGAACTCCAAATATGCCCAAACACGGCAAAGCGCAACACTACGGCATCAATTGTAGTGCCGGTATGTGGAATTTTGGATGTGGGCATCATATATTTGTAATGAGGAGCCTCAGAAACCGAGGTACATTAACATCCTCGTTCCTTTGAGCCACTCGTAAGCTGGCTAAATCACGAACTTTTCGCCGCCATCAATGGCAGTTTATTAGTGGCACAAATATTGCTATTCCTCCGGTATCCCTTGGTGGTTTTGCAAAATTCTTTCTTCGTGCAGCATCATTAAATATCCCTCTGCATCCCTACAAAATTTCAGAACCATATTGTGCCTAAGAATAATCAAAACTATAATGTTGCTCTTCTACGTGTGTTGCGCTTCCCGGTTTGCGTCTGTAAACGGACAAGAACGCACACGGCCAAGGCGTGCTTATCAGGGTCCCATTGAAATCACTCAACTGTGGTCGGCGAGGCTGCAGCGCAGGTATCACCTCGCGCGCATTTGCACCTCCGCTTGGAAGTGCGGGCTGCGAAGAGAACGTCATGCGAAACAAAAAAGAGAGGAGGGATATTGGACGAATAGTGAAACGATCCCAGACATCCTGAAAAAAAAGGACAGATCTCCTGCAGATAGATGGCTGAGAAGTTCTGTTTTGCGCTATGATGGTGCTTGAGTGCTTGTAAGTGGGACAGTGACGAAAATGCCTACGAAGGCGTGCCGTGGGATCCACTACCATGGTCCATGCACCGATCCTACAGAGGACGTCACTACCACACTACAAGGACCATAACAAGGCGAATCGAGGGCGAATCTTGGACGGAGAGTTCCTCGATGCGAAGCGGTGGATCTCGGTGGATACTGCTGATTTGTAATGGTCCATGGACCGCTTCGAGTAGCAGTCAAGAAGAGTATACCGCAGGGGGACTTCAAAAACGAGATCAGAATGGGACAAGAATTTGTCAAGATGGCTGGAAAGACGCGGCATGACGAAGTGACGTGGCCGTGACAAGATCACAATCATCGCAAAACAGTCACAAGCCGGGGCTTCCGGAGGAGCGTAAAATAATAATGCAAGGTTAATTTCATTGTTTTTGACAGAATTTTCTCTTGCAACAGATCTGGGGATAATTGGTGGGGTTATCTCCAGGTAAGGCAACATGCGTGTCCCGGCCACTCGGCAAGTATCAAACTTTTGCTAGTTTCGATCCCTTGAACGTTTTGAGTAAATCTACGTTAACCCCAAGTTGAGCTGCGGCACTTTGAGTAAAAAATCACCACACGGTAAATGAAAGGGATGCATGCGCATGCAGTGGTTGAACCTTGATAATGATATGTCTAAGCCGTAGTTGCGGTCACGTGCGACGTCTGGTTCAGCGGCCTGTTCAAAACTCCCCGATCCCTCCCGCTTCCACGCCGCAAATTACTATTTTAGCTTCCCGGGGTTCTGGTCGCCTCTTAATAGTTAACGTCCCTATATTTGTTTAAACAAGCCTTTCCCGATTCCGAAAATACTGTACTACTATTTCGATCAATTCGACCACGACCCCGACTTTTCGGGGACAAAAAAAAACAGATAACTTGAGAAGAAATTACTGCCGCAATTAAAAAGGTCGAGCGCGACGCGTGACAGTCGAATTGAATGAAATTGTACAGTATCGACATATAGAACGAGGGACTGGTTGCGCCAATAACCCAACTCATCATCAAAGAAACTGCTGTTCCCGAGAGGCGGGAGAATGGCTGCTATCCATTTCAGAAATTTTCAATCACGGGAACGTTCTGCTCGTCTTTGATTCTGATGCGTGTTTTGCTGATTGACCCAATGTCATGGCACAAAAAGATCCTTCCATTGTAAGTGGAGGACGAGCGCCAGTTCTACGCCGTAAATTTGGTGAAACACCAACGTCATTGATAGTTGTCAGTCTAAGATCGGAGTCGATGGCCTCTTTGGTTCTCACCTTTTTTTCAACACGGATTGTTAAATGGATTGTGTCCACTCGGCCATGAGTCTGGTTGATTCAAACCTCGTCGTTCAAGTTCGTATTAACTGTGGAAGTGGACTATCCTCCATTACGCTGATCATTCACGCTCCACATCCAGATTAACGAAGTACGGTATCGGCTCTTTGTCAGGAAGAAGTCTTCACGCTGCGCCAGCGCTTGAATGGCTGGACAACGGGAGAAGCGAGGCAGCCGGCAACTACTTAATTAGCTCAACTTAAGTTCGGGGCGGTCGGACCGCATTTCCAACTTAAGTTTCAGTATATCTTAAGTTTAAGCTACCTACTGTACCTACCTACATTCTATATAGTAATGCCCCTTGTTCTCCAACTTAAGTCTTGCAGCCCGTCTTAAGTTCACCCATAACTGAAGTCCCAGCCTGAACTTAAGATTGCACGTCGGTCTAAAAAAATACATGATCCACTACTTAAGTCGCCGAACTTAAGTCATCTGTCGTGACTCAAGTTGTGCCGCGTCTTCAGATCTGCGTCTGAACTTGAGTCTCCACCGGACTTCAGTCCTTACGACTGTAAGACGAGACTTCAGTTCCGTATACCAAAACCTCAAACTGACAATTTCGTACCTTTTCGACGCCTTGGGTTTCTCCGGACTCTTGGAAACGTACCTGTAGCCCGGTGCGCGTTTCGGGGCTCTCGCTGCGGCCGCCGCGATCTCCTGTCGTTCTGCTGCAGCCTCCTACCAATGCAATTCAGTTTCGCGAGTCAAGATTCTGGGTGACGGCTTACCGCAGGGGTTTTGCGCGTTCTCGTAGGCCGCCGACTCCCAGGGTCGGGCGTTTCCTCATCCTCGGGGACCAGCTGGGCATCGGCCTTGCGCTTCTTCCCTTTCTTTTTTGGGGCGCTCCCGCTCTTGTCGCCAGCAGCATCCCCCTCTGGGACGATCTGGGTATCCGCCTTGCGCTTATTCTGTCCATTGGCGGCGGCCGGAGGGATTACGATGGGCGGCGGAGGCGGCGGAGGCATCACAACGCGCGGCGGCGGCGGAGGCGTCATCGGCGGGCGTGGTGGCGGCGAGGCAGACGAAGCCCGCGAAGACGGTGGAGTCGCAGTTGGAGGACGCGACGCCGGCGGCGGTGAGGGAGACCGCGAAGGAGGGGGAGTCGGACTTGGAGGACGCGGCACGGGTCCCTGTGCCTGAGCTGCAGCAGCCTTGCGGAAGAAGCCCGAGGTCCCAGCGCCTGCCCCTGACGCTAGTGAGTTTGCTAAGTCAAACCACTGCGTGCGCGTCATGTCCGCGACCCCGGCCGCGGTGAAACGGAGAGTATGGTGGGCGGTGTCGTAGAAGTCGTCGGGTGCAGCGGTGATTTCTGCCCACGGTATGTCTCCAGTCCCAAACGCCCCTTCTGTGGTGCCCGTAAAGTCAGTGATGTCGCGAGTGCTTCGGGAAAAAGGACGTACAATATGATTCTGCTAAAAAACTCGTCACCGTCTGCTTCAATACCTTGTGCGATATATCGTCCAAATCGTCAGGGCTGAGGTTGAAGGCCGGCCTAGCTGCCTTGCTATGATCTCCACGGTGGGCCACAAAGTCTAAAGGCGTGGTCAGAAGACATCGTTTGCGACATGGGAAGCACCTACCTTGGAGCGGTTTTTCCGCCCAGACATACATGCGCTTGGCGATGTCTTGGACAAGATCTTCGTGTAGCGTCTTGAATGGTTGACGCATGCTGACGTCCTTGGGAACGGCTTCGGCCCTGCACCCGCCGTTAGTGGTATGGTAAGGATCGTCAGGAAATGTGCACTTGCCACTCGAAATGCACCTGCCCCTCCTCGCTCAGCCACGCCATTACCATCGTCGCGACGAACGGGCGGAACTTGCCACTGGCATGGAGTTCTGTCACCATGTGTTGGAAGCCGCTGGGTACCAGCCGCTGACGCCTGAAGCAGGGTCAGTCGCGCAATATAGGACATCGGTGGACGAACTTACTCCACCCAGTTGACGTCGTCATCGTCCGCCGCCGCCGCTTCCCATGCCGCTTGGTCCTCCTTCTCCCACAGTTGTCGCTCAGCCATGCAAAACTTCGCACCAGCATTCAATGGGCCTGGGATGCTGCGGGAATATTCATGGATGGCGTCGTGCTCATCGTCTCGAAACTTGTCACGACCGCTGTAGGCAACGAGTCCCAAGAGCTTCGCCAGCGCAGGGGACTCTGCCGTAGAATCGCCAGCGTCCTCCTGCTGGGCCTTGCGTTTCCTGGAATCAGCGGACCGCTTGTTGCTGATGACTTTCTGGATCGCCTGTTTTGTCCCCGCGTAAGAGCGCATCCCTAAGACATTTTAATGAAAACAGTGCTTACAATTCGCCACCCGGCCTTGGTGTATCCGCGTAAGAGACTGGCACGTCCGCCGTCATCTTCCTCTTGGTCGCCGTCTTCTGGTGCAGCCGAAGTAGCCTTCGTGTTTTTGCGTTTCCAGGCGGCGACAAGTGCGGGGAGGTGAGCTTCCTCGGCCCGGTCCTGGGTCTGCACCTGGTGTTGGAATGCCTTGGCGTCAAAGGCGTCGTCCTTGACTTGGTTATAAAAGTCGGTGGCAGCTTTGCCCGCGAGGCTGGGAAGATCCATGTCGCGGATCCCGACGTCGAGGATCCAGCTGCGTTGGTGCTCGTTGAGAGTGGGGACGGCGGCTTCCTCGCCTTTGGTGGTGGTGACGCGTGATAGCTCTGGGAATGGCATGATGTCGGGGACGCTGTCGGCGTCGTACGGCTTGAACATTTCTTTGGGTTTGGTACTCTTGGTTCGCGCCATCGTTGCGAGTTGGTGCGAGTCGGGGTGGGATGCGGGGAAGACTGAGCAGTGGGAAAGTGAGCAAGCGTGTCACAGGCAATGCAGGGGAGTGCCACTCACCAAAGAGTCGAAGGCCACTTAGTCGCCCAAAAAGGCATTGTGGCCCAGGACACGCGGGCATGGCGGGTCTGCCGAACATCTCAGTTCCAATCCTGTACAGGAACTCAAGATCCCAGCGTTGCACACGCGATAGTACTGGCGTTATAGAGCCTGTTATGTAGCCGCCGCGGTTCGATAAATAAACGAATAATTTGCATGCTACACGATTTGGATACTGGCGAACGGGTAAGTCAAGTTGTAGCACTGGAACTTGAGATCGTAGCATTACCTTAAGTCCTCCCACACGCTCTCCATTGTTAACTCAAGTGCTCCATTATCCCTCCATCAAAAGACTTCAGTTCCTCGCCGAACTGGACTCGAACAGGAAATAACCGTGGCCTGCTGGGCGGGTATATAAGTGCCTGGGCTCGAACTCAAGATCTCAGCAAACCTTTTAGCCCCCATGTCGTCCTCCCCAATCTCCCGCATACCCTTCCCTGAGACGCGCCGCCTCTTCGGCCCATCGAACAACCCCGCCCCTGAGACGAATGCCCGCCACCGTGCTTTGCTGCGCAAGGGGCTCGAGCTGTTTAGCCCTGAAGAGCTTAACGCGGTGTTTGGTCGACCTACCAAACTGCGCTTTGCCATGGGGTCAGGAATGAATGCCTTCGCGTTTGGCCAAATCAAAACTCACTTTGTGCGTCTTCATCTGTCATCTTCCGCACTCCCGCTCACTCGCCAACCAGGTTCGCAACGGCCAGCTCGTAGCGAGGGAGACCGACATTCCCGATGCCGCCAGCCAACAAGCTTTGACAGCGTATCGCCACGCGTACAATGTGTACTTCTTCACTCGGGGCGCCGATTACTCCGTTCGCAACGTCCATGCCCTGCCTCCGCTCCAGGCGGCAGAGCAAGCTTGGCACGACTATATTGTCCCCTATCAGGCGACTCGCGGCATGGGCCCCCGTTCCCGCTGGGCATTGGAGCCACTCCCTGGGCTGCAGCGCGTCCGCCTCGCCCCCGAGATCCGCTGTCTTATCGCTTTCCCCACACCGCCACGCACCTCTCCCGTCCGCAATGAGGATATCCCCGACCGTGCCCCAATCCGCCCGCGTTTGCCCGCTCTGATCCCAGTCGGCTCGCGTTTGCTCCTCATCGATCTCACGGGCGACGTGGCCAAGGGCCTTCCCAAGATGACCCAGAAGCACAAGCGGGCAGCCATGGCAGAGGTCATCGAGGTTTCTGACAGTGAGGACGAGCGCCCGCGCAAGAAAGTCAAATTTTTGGGCTTTCTCGACTTGACGATTTAAATATATGTAGACTTCAAGTCCATTAGCACTCGTCCGTACATAAAGTTGTAATTGATTCACCTTATGCATTCTCCTCTCCCTTGCCAATGCGCTATCGTCTGGAGGGGTTTGTGGGCCACATGTGCGACGTGTTTGTGCCTGTCACAACAAAATGCAATGCCGACGCGACCACGACGCGTTACGCGCATGGGCGGGCGAGCATGGTATGAACGGCACCGTGCAGTTCGTGGTGTTCGGGGTACGGTCGATATTGTCCGAGATGTGGTCAATATATCGCTGCTGGCTCATTTAAGCGCAAGTCGCAAAAGCCTGGGCCAAATGGTACATACTGTGTGCGTGTCGGGCCGCAGATCTTCCTTCAGATTCCAGCAGCTTGAGCAGATCATCTACGCGCAATTGGTTCAATATTGTGCATTGTGAACTGGCGAGAACACTTTGAGGAAAAAAGGCCGTGCCTCGAGGAAATGGATCTACGCGCAATTAAGTCAGTTTGACGTGTTTTCAGTCTAACAAAAGAGAGATATTCACTCGACGGCGGCCATGGTCATCCATTTGGAAAATAATTACATAGGTACGCAGAAACACCACAAGAAAAATCACCGTCTGACTATAAACGAGTCCATTGTAAAGTAAGAGACCATGAAAACGACACAAAAATCCACGAGCAACGGGAAGAAAAATGACCGTCCGACTATAAAAGAGTCCATTGTAAAGTAAGAGACCATAAAAACAACACAAAAATCCCAGAGCAACGGGACGATGCCGACATGAAGTCTGGCGGGCGGACATGAAGTCTCGCCCAAGATCAGTGCAGGCCGACATGAAGTCTAGCCTGCACATGGGTGCGCCTGGGGGTCTCCTGCGTCTCCTGTTGCTGAGGTGGTTGCTGGCCAGCACGCGCGGGTTGTGGATGATGAGGTAGAGGCTGGTGGGAGAGAGGAAGTGATGTGATGCGTGATGTTACAGCACAGCATCATATCACTTCTTCTCTCACGTCTCGCCTACACCTCCCGCCTCTACTCCCGCCGCTCCAGTATCCACCCACCTGCCTACGTTCTGATCCAGACTTCACGTCGGATCGTTGTCTCGGATTCAGACTTCACGTCGGATTCTTGGCTTCAAGAATTCCCATGCCCGCGTCCAGCGCAGTCAGCGCACCACATCCGCACGGAGTCGACCTACTCCGTAACCGGAATCCCGACTCACCTCTGGGGGCCTTCGATGGCAAGGTTGCTGCCTGGGCTCAAATCGGAGCGAAGCATTATTACATCACGACGAACGCCGACTACGTCCCCGCCGTTCCCTCTCTCGAAACCCCGCATGCAGTCTACCTCAGGACAGACATGCGCTATGGGACGGACGACCTGATGCTGTGGCCCCAGCAATACACGCCCTTCTATTGCCATCTGGCCCTCATATCCAAGCGGGGGTCGCGCCCAGAGCTGGACGTGATGTGGTGGACCCCGACCAGGGATGACTTCCAAGTGGGCAGCGCGGTGACACGAGGACTCGGGCGGCTCACGCAGGGTCGGTTCTCCAAGTTCCTCCCGCCAGTCAACGAGCTTGTGCCACGCTGCAAAGCGCTTCGTGGCAAACCCCAGGGGATACCGCTCTTCGGCCAACTCATCCAGCAACTCCTCATGTGGCTCGAGCAGCTGCAAACCCTTCCGACCACGTTCCCCAAGATGCTATTCGCCATCACGTCTATGCAACGCACCTTCCTCGAACTCGACGCACTCTTCAACTACATGACGGTCTACAAAGAGCGAATGAACGATTACATGGTTTCCGCGCCCACCGACCGCAGTGTCAGGCAATTCGTCGGCGCCTTCACCTCGAATCCCAATGTCGCCCAGCAGCTCTGGGCCGCACGCATCCCCGTTTGGCTTCTCCGCGAATATATACTATTCGACGCGGAAAACATCCTGGCCGTGGTCCCCTTGACGCAGCCGAGTTTCGCACTCGCCGACCCCAACGCACACGGCGAGGGGGCACCGCCGGCTCTATATACCGGGAACAGCACTTTTGACAAGATACAGGCCATTCAGCGCGCCGCCTGTCAAACACCTTGGTACCACGACCCATTCGAGACTGGCTTCACGCGCCCGGCGACCCCTACCCCTGCCCCAAGCACTCTTACAGTCGCGGTGCCCGTGGCAAGCCCTTCCCGCGCAGTCGGCCCGCCGCAGCCCAATCGACAGCAAAATCGTTATAAACCATGTAAGCACTCAGTGGCTGTCAATTACATCAAGCTGATGCAACTTCTACGATAGATTCCCCTGCGCCGGCCAAGTCGTCCAAGTCCTCCCCATCCATCGCGAAACATGAGCGGGACAAATTCCTGCCCGTGGAAGTCGTCGAAATGCCGCCATCCATCGCTAGCTTCGCCGATGCACTGCCCAAGGTGGATCGCGCCGTGGTCCCCTACACCACTGATGCCGCGGACAAACGCTACATCCTCCCCGAGCCCGCCCTGCTCGTCCAAGGTACGCCCGAACGGCGCCACAAGTTCCTTCATCATTGGAACTTGCTGGCCGACGGGTTCATGTACATGCTCACCCAGCCGCGGCCGCAACTGCTGAGCGCGCAACAATGGAGGGACATTTTGGAGGGGCTCGTGACCGAGCGCAGCACTCCTGGCTCCAGAACGCAAAGGAGGAGCTCGAAGCTGGAGGATCTCATACGCCCGGCGCTGGAAGCGTCGAACGTCACCACCATTGAGGGCTTCCCCGTCCCCGTGCAGCTTTTGCCCGACTTCAGCGTCGAGCAGACTCGGGAAATCATTTGGCAGGTGGCGGAGACCGGCTTTCGCTTCGAGTTGTGCGCTTTGGACAGACGCGCATCCGGCAAGAGGCGTTTGGACGAGGTGCGGGTTTGCTTCGCCGGGCACATGCTGGTCAGGGCGCCCTTGGTGTTCAGCAAGCAAGGTTGGGCAGCCCCCACACTCCAAGAACGTCATAGGTATGTCGGGCGCACAGCGTGTTTGATGCTGGACTGGACAACCAAAACCCACCATCCTGACATCATCCGCCGCGTCCAGGAACGCCTGCCTTGGTCGCCCGAGCAGATGCAGTCTCTCAAAACTGCGGTGTGTCGCTACTACACCCAAGCGTTCTGGGAGTATTTTGGGCGCGCCGCTGTTCTGCCCATGCGTCTGGAACACGAGCTGGAGAAGGAGGAGGGAGAAATATAGACAGTCGTGCAGTCTCATCGCGTTCTACTTTTTTTTTGTCGCATATTGTATATTACCTTGTCGCATATTGTATTTTATTGTGTATTTTACTCGCAGCTGAATTGTATTTACTGAAGCCATCTTGATTGCTCGCGCTCCTGAACACTAAGTCTACGCTCCGTGGTGCTCCATCATATCTGTCGCAGTGCAAGCCTTCGCCCACTGTCGGTGCTGGCGACAGGGCGGATCAAAACACAAGCAGATGTAAACACATCTCTTCCACCTCTCATACCCACCCTCTGGCTCCTCACCCACAACCCGCACGCGCCGGCCCGCAAACCACTCAGCAACAGGCAACGACCCCCCCACGCGGATGCGTGGTGCAGGCTAGACTTCATGTCGGCCTGCACCAATCCCAGGGCGAGACTTCATGTCCGCCCGCCAGACTTCATGTCGGCAGCGTCCCGTTGCTATTGGATTTTTGTGTCGTTTTTATGGTCTCTTAGTTTACAATGGACTCTTTTATAGTCAGACGGCCATTTTTCTTGTGCTGTTTCTACGTACCTATGTAATTGTTTTCAAAATGGATGACCATGGCCGCCGCCGAGTGAATATCTCTCTTTTGTTAGACTGAAAACACGTCAAACTAATTTAATTGCGCGTAGATCCATTTCCGGCCTTTGTTCCTCAAAGTGCAAGGCATTGTTTATGGGGATAGCGCCTGGCCAAGTGCTGTGCCACGGTGCCACCAGTAAGTTTTCAATCTTGCGTTTGTAAACTGCCTTAACCACTGCCTTCTCAGGTACTACGTCAACTATAACCTCTTCGTCGCGATGCGGCGCACCCGAAAGGCCAAGAATGGCGCGCAACCGAGTACATCGCTGCTGGCCACCAACGTGCCGACATATAGGATTACTTACCACACAAGTGGGTCCTGCCCTGCATCCCAGGCAGGATAACTTACACGCAGCACAGACACCCCCACCCCAACCTCCGCAGAATACTACATTGCCAGCGCCACGCGGCCACGACGCGCCGATTTCGATTTCACACCCGACGTCGACAGTGGACCATCGCTGCCATTTATGGACGCGACTGAAGAACCGCCGGACGTGATCCCCGCGTATGGATCAACCACGCCGTGCGATGAGCAGGGTGATGAGAAGGGTGCGAAGATATGACAGGTGCGTTCCCTTTTTCACGCGCTATACTATCAGTGGCACTAAACCAATATGATTACAGAATGTAGCGCACATGAACGAACTCAAGGCGGAGCAATCTGCATTTCTGCAGATACTCCTCACCCTCCACTATTCGTCGCAACTCAACACCCCTTGCGCTTGTGGTGTCGGCGGGCGCCTACGGAGCGTCGCCTGCAATGAATGCCTCCAAACTCCTCTTTTGTGTCCCCAGTGCTGGATGGACAAACACAGGCACACGCCCACTCACTGGGCATCAGTCTGGAACGTGAAGGACCGCTTCTTCGAAAAGCACGACTTCTGTCGTGTGATGAAGAACGCCTCGGTCGCACTGGGCCACTATGGCGACCGCTGTCCCGACGCCGGCATGGCACGCTCATTCACGTTGGTGGACTCGAACGGCATTCATGCCACCGCCATCAAGTTCTGCCGTTGCAAGACTGTCGACGGGCAGCACGGCGCCCCGGAATTCCAGCAACTCCTCGGCACGGGGATATTTCCAGGGACCGTCAAAGAGCCCAAAACAGGCTATACGCTGGGGCTTCTGGAGTACTACCAGCAGGAGCGCAGCCAGGGGAAGGGCTCCGCCTACAACTTCGTGCTGGTTCTGCAGCGCATGGCGGACCCTTTTTTTGCGGATGCAGTGCCGGTGGGTTAGCATTCAAGTCCGTTTGGGCAATATACTGACGGCGTCTTAGGATATATACGCAAACTTCCTCGCAATCACCCGCTTCCATCAACATCTCAATATCCTCATGTGACGGGGGTATGCACATGGGATGGATGTCCCGCTGCCTGGCGAAACCGACCGCCTGTATCCGAATCGCCCGATAGGATATCTGGGTATGCCTTGTGCGGTGTGTCCAGAAAGAGGCGTGAACATGCCCATGTTCGTAAACGTACCAAAGTGGCTTCAGTGAGCAGTAGCAGTGCCTTTCGCTCCAAGCAGCTGTTCATAAACTAGCAGACACATGGTTGCGCTACATCTGATGCTAGACGGCAATTACAAGGCGAATCTCTTCTACAAACGCGACGACGGCAGCGACACAGCCCTCACTGACGGCGACATGTATTTTCCGAATCAAAACGAGTTTCAAAGAATAGCGAAGAAGTATATCATTGCAGAGGAAGACAAGGTAATATTCCGTGGACATTACTCGCTCGCTGCTGATGACGACCACCAGGAAGTACCTTGCAACGCGCATATCGGGTCTATTCGACACCAAGGCACAGGCAAGTACGGCAATGTTGCTGTGAGTGGTGTCATCGGCAGCGGATGTGACCATTCCGTCATGGGCGCATTTGTCGACATGCTAGTCGGTGAAGCGTAAGTCTTGTTTTCCGTCTGGGGTTGACGTGACGCGCTGACTTATTGTGCCAGCTACGGTCTCGGTACCTGCGCTCAACATGAGCATCTGAGGCATACGAATTCGCCACCCCATGGTCCGGGGTCAACGACGCCCTCGGTGCAGAGCTACAACAGCTACTGCTCTTTCAAGGTGAACCGGGTCAAACGAGCAGTTTTGCTCTTCCCAGAGGAGACCTGGTTCCACGACATGCTAGCCGCGATGGAGGGACAGATCCCGGCCGACCACATCAACGGCCACGGGCCCGATTGCCAAACGCTTTGGCAGGCTGTTTATAAAGTGTGCAGGGCCCATTTCCATGGAGAGACGGCAGAGGTGATCTGGGCGTTTCTCAACGCTCTGGGCGCTTCCACGCGCCAAATGACCGGCGCGTCGCGCCACGACATCATCAACTACGTGATAGACGCATGGAATACGGCCAAGGTTCTGCGTCAAGGTACGTTGCGGTGTCGGCAGTGCTACTCTCACTAACTTCGGATTCTTCGCAGCGCAACTCGTGGCAGCTGAACAAATCGACGCGCTGCGGCTCTTCGAGCTGCACATGGCCGTGCTGGAGGACCTCAGCAGGCAGCATGCCACCGAAGTCGCCGCCTGGTCCCGCCTCTCACGACTTACGACCAAAGGGCCTGGCGGCAAACCCCAAGGTGCGTATCAGCACGACTCGAGAAAAGGTGCGCCTGCAGTGTATTGTAAGAGATATTGGAAGCTGACTATGTCTAGGTCTTAGCATCCAGAGTATGCTCGCGTCGTTGGTCGCCGAGGAATGACACAAGGCGACCACACATGAAGCTGGGTCTGAGGCGATGACACCGGTGGCTCAATGGATACACGATGGTATCGACATCGAGCGTCGACAGTAAGTTTTCATTGTGATATGAGGCGACACCATGTGCTAATGTGTGCGCGGTTTTGCAGAGTCCATACCATCGCGCTTCTGAATCACCACCGGGCGCATCCTTTGCAGGAAACCTGGGACGCTATCACGAAACTGCGCGACGCTACCAATATCGAGCTCAAGAAATTCAGGGAAGGCCAGCGGGCGATATACCCGCGTCTGAAACTCAGCGCGCTCGATGTCGACGAGCCAGAGCTGACCGCCATCCAGCTACCTTCATACCGCATGAAGCATGGGCAATGCATTGCGGGCACTGCTGATGCCACCGACCTCGACTCGGAGCTACGGGAGTCCGAAATCCACCTACGGTGCAGCCAGGCGGACAGCGGAATTCAGGCTGTCCGTGCGGCGTCTCTGGCGTTATCCGCCATCAGGAAGGCGAGGGAAATGGATTACCGTGGCCAGCTTGGGGTCACCCGCTCGGCGCGCAATGTCCAAAAGGCCGAGCTTATCAAGATCTTCGAGATAGAGATGTACAACAAGGCGCGGACAGTGCTCATACATTTGGGCCACATGGCGAAGGATGCCTCGCAGCCCTACCCCCTGCTGACCCTGCGAGACACTCGCAGAAAGGAAACGCATTTGCACAGAGCGCGCGGCGACACGCGGCTATTCGATGGGGCGGCCTGGTATCTACAGAGTGGTGGGACGCTACCACCCATACACCTGCTTCTGTCGCCTATCAAGAGGCGGCCAGAGGCGGAGCAGCCGCAGCTATTGTCGGGCACTCAAGCGCTGAAGCGTGCAGGTAAGCAAGGGTTTTATACTCACAAGATTGGATTATTGACACATTTTGCAGGCGGCCTCGTGAAGTCTCCACGCAAGCGAAAACGGATGGATGACCTGATGCCCGACACCGAAGACACGGACAGCTCGCCGTCGTCTGAGGCAGAAGATAGCGACTTGGACACGTCGCCGTCCAAGCGCGCTAAGACGGCAGCGAAGGGCGGGAAGAAAAAGAAGGCAGACGGATGGCTGTGGCTGGAATCGGTGACGAGGGGGCAGCATCTGGGCGACGACGCGCAATTGGAAGAGTATAAGCGGGAAAGTGAGTGTCAGTATGATTGATTGTCGTGCGTATACCAACACTACACTAGGTGATCGCGTGCAATGGCTTCGCGCCGAGGCGGAGATGTACCGCTGGCTGGAGGCCTACGAGCGCTCGCACGCCGAGCTCATGCGCATCATCGAGAGGTTCCGCCGGGATAGCGTCGTGTGGGCAGGACGGGCAGACCGCCGTGAGACGCAAGCGGGGGGTGTTGATGGCAGGGTGACCTTCGCGCGAATGCAAGCTGCGATGTACAGCCGGCTGCAGCAGAATGCAGAGTTGATATTCAAAAGCCCCGAATCCGGTGCACACCACGATTGGGTGTCGGCAACGAGTTTCGACGAACTGGTGACGAAGGTTGATGGGTGGCGCGACGGGGTCTTCAAGTGGATGGACGCGATGGTACGTGACATTAGCATAACAGATCCGCTATTCATTGACCATGGTCTAGGATATACATCGGTCCTACAAGGATTTCTAGATTGGGAGGGGGTGGCGCTCTGTCCGGATAAGGAGACGCCGTGTGTCCGCATAAGGTAACGCCGCGACTTAAGCTGTGCACGCCGTCACTTAAGCTGTGCAGGTACTTAAGTTCGCCTCAGTTCAGCGAACTCAAGTTCGGGTTTGGGCGAGGACTTAAGATGGGGCAGAACTCAAGTCTTAGCATATGTATTATACTACAGGACCATAAGTAATGTGAATCCTGGGCGACTTAAGCTCTGTGCCTGGACTTAAGCTCGCTCGCACGACTTAAGTTCAAGTTCGCGCCACTTAAGTTCCAGTCCAGCGCCACTTAAGTTCGGCTGAAGGCCCCCCCATGGGTGCCCACAGGGCGGCCACACGGCTGCCCACGGTAGCGCAGGACTTGAGTTCGGGGCCTAACTTAAGCTCGAAATGCGGTCCGACCGCCCCGAACTTAAGTTAGGCTCCTCCTACTTCATCAGCCGGGAGCAACATAACCTTCAGCTGTCTATTCTTAGACTACACTGATGTGCAGGCGGGAAATCTTTGTGGAGGTACACCAACAGAGTGGTTCTGAGCTACTGGGAATTTTATTTCTCGAGACTGATGACTCTGGCGGACCCGGAAAGAGATTTGAAACTCAAGCACACATTTTTTCCAAACACCAACATAAATTCCGCACAAAACATCGTTACAAAACGCTGTACAAAACACAAACTACGCGCTCATTTCGAAAGAGTTCCGGTCAAAATACAACAATCCTTCGGCAATCCTCTTAAAGAGTGATGGGAATGCAATTAATAGCGATGAGGCTGCCGAAGGACTTCTCGGGGGCGTCGCAAGTAACCTCGGTTCCACCACTATGCATGCGCGTCAGTTTCCTGGCAAGCTAGACGACAAAGGAAGTGCCCACCAGTTGTTTCCGATGACGGTGATAGGCGAGCAGCCCAGACCGATGGGGACGTTGAGGCCACTGAGGTTGAGGCCCAGGAGGGCGGCGACGGCGGCGACAGCACTGCTGCTGGACGACTGCACGCTGCTGCAGCACTGGTTGGAGGTGGGGGTCGTCACCGGGGTGGTGGTGTTCGGGATGGCGGCAGCAAGGGTCTGCAATGTGCCAATTAGCGGGGGAAGCAGTTCAACGAATGGGACGTACGATGAGCACCGAAGTGACAACGACGGAGAGCTTAGCGAACATGTTTAAAGGCTTGGTAAAGAGCTTGAACTACAGGGGGATGTGTTCGAGTGAATAGTGGGGGAACGCTGGCATACCTTTTATACCTCTGGTCGAACATTGTGTGCCGAATTGGGCATGGATTGAATCGCCTCTGGTCGTCAGAAACGACGAAGTCAGCGCTCATGAGGCATGGAGCGGTGGAGCTGCTTGAAGGATCCAGGAACGATAGACAGATAAAACTTCACTGGTGGGTGGAAACGAGTTTGCATCCGTATTGCATGTCGGGGAGGTAAAACGACAGCGAAGAGTGGAGTGGTGGAGCCCATATAACACGGGAGAGACGGTGCCTTTGTCGAGAGGGGAAAAATATCTCTAAGATGGTCAGATGCAGTTCAAATAATAAACACATCTGAATCGACCCGGGGCGACGGCGACGCAGTGACAGTGGTGATGAAGCGGCAAATTTAACATTGAATCTGGAGGTCTGAATGACGTGGGGGGAAGACATCAGGCGAACAAAAGTCGGTCCTTGTATCAAAGCGATACCAGTGGTACGATACAGCGCTGTGTATAATTTCTCGTTTCGTTATATTATTCAGAAATGGCAGACGTCATATCGAGAGATGCGAGGTTCGTCTAACAGCGCGCAGAGTCTCCTGTGAAATACATCAGCGTGGGACGAATTTAATGCTGCTTAATTTATTACCGCAGTAAGACCCTCGCTGACATGATTAACTTCCAAAAGATGCTCGCCCCCTGATGGTATTCAGTATGTTTGTCAGGTGTCCTGTCGTCCCCACATTACTTGGGGCACAACTCTCTCGCGAACCAGTTGGAACTGCGGTGAGAAATTTACGGGCTGATTGCTGTGGAGAACACGGACTTTTGTCGTAAAGCTCGACGAGGCCATCGCCTCAAAAGACGCACGGACCCTTTACTCGGGCAGAAGAGCGGGATCATGTACGTCAACATACAGCCAGCCGCAATCCCGATGCAACACGTTGTCCTCGAGAAAAAGAGGCTAAAAGGGGACTTGAGTGACATCGTGGGGTCGGAGTTTGTTACACAAAAAGAAATTTGCTGGATGAGCGTTTCGTTTGACAATGCTTGTGCAGAAAAGGAAGATTGGAGAAAGATGCTCAGGTGTGTACAGGAGACCGAAGAAAAATGACGGACTGAGTACTGGAAGCCAGGTGAGAGTATTAATATTGTGATCCGATTCGAGAATAGAATACAAACCGAGGAGATTGAAGTCTGGAACCCGGAGTTTTTGACAAGGTAACTCGAGGTATTGTGTCATGCGGTTCCTCACATGCGGTACAAGGATGGGCCGTAAACAAAAACGCCTCAGGGAGTACCACCCAGCGCTGGTGGAAGTCGTGGCACAGCTTGAAGGGGAGAGACCGAAATCATTGGATGGTCTGAGCCTTGAAAACTAGCGGAGAGTATTGTTGGAATACCGTGGGCAGATCTCAGAAAAAATCCGCGCGCTTGGGGAGAAAGGGTTCATTGAAGTGATCTGGAACCCGGAGTCTTTGATAAAACACCCGGGGTATCGCGCCATGCGGTCCCTCGCGTGAATGAGCCTTGGGCATTTACCGAAGCGTCGCGAAAGTAACACCTCGACCTGGGATACTGTGTCACAGCCAGGCCCAAAGGTGGTCGGAAAAAAAGCGGGATCAATGCGTTCACGTGATGGCGGAACACACCCAAACAGAACACGCTCAAGCAGTCCCCGACATCTGAGGGCAAGTTAAAGCCGTTAATTTCTCATGCCATTCTTTCGAAGATCACCACGCAACTCGAAGTTGAAAATAATATTTTTCTACCTTTTTTAATCAAACAATCGCGGTTGAAGAATGAAGTGGGAATACGGCAAGGCGCATAGCCGGGTAGAGAAATATTTGATAGCTCTAGGGCGCATTCACACTCCATTTGATTGTGGTTTACAGATTATATGTGGAACAGGACCCGTGTGATTCTGGGTCAGGTCATACTTGCTTGAGGAGTTGCTTTTTCCTCACTGTCATAACAAATTCGAAACACAGAGCAACGTTGAAAAGGATGCAGAAGGGTGGGGAAAGCCTATTGGCGCATGGCGCGCATCTGCAAACTGGGGTTGCTTTTGATCCCAGAGCACCGTTCTTTGGGATCAGGTCATTATTGGCAGAACGAGGAACGAGCGAGGGAGTCTGTCAAGAGAGACTAGCGATGAGTTACCAATACGCTTTCCTGTTGGAAAACAAATTCAAAATAAGAATGAGGGTCTGTCCTAGACAGGCCGGTAATGTTGTTGATTATGCTGCGATGATACGTCCAACATCGATCGTCCGACTCGGGCGCCTTGGTGGAAAAGTAACCGCATCCAAAGGGGGCCACTGAGCATTTTTTTAGACTGCCCGAGTCCTCCGACCGTCGGACCCAAACCAAACCACTTCCCCGTCGCCGTAGAATCGACCACCATTGATCGGTAACTTAGGACTGAGATATTACCGTTTGAGTTTTTTTTAAATCAGCAGAACAGTAGCGCGCGGCACAATCGAGTGGAAGGGAAAAGAATAGTGGTATTCCTTGAGCACTGGATTGCCAATCGTCAATCTCAGGAACGTTCTGCCGTGAATCATGTATAGAGTTGGTGGAGAAAGAGCGCCTCATCTATCTATGCATACCCTCAAATTGGTTAAACGACGTCATTTATATGCGTGGTTCAATGATCCTATCCCGATGTTGATTGGCGTTTATGACCAGGTGGACTCGGGTTGAGACTGACCGCTGTTCTCGCACTAACGCCGGACGCCGTGACTTGACGTGGGACCCTGCTCACCATTCACGGTCTAGTAGTGATCCTATTTTCGCTGCTGTTCAACGATCCAAAGTTCTGGCTTCCTGCTTTAAGAGGTTCAAGGTCACAACCCGGGCCCCGATGCATTGTTGTCTACGTCATGCCCGCGGCTCCTTCCAAGCTATGACTTATCTGGGGATACTTCGTTCATTCACACCGCAATATGTATATTCTCGTCTAGAAATTTCCCGGCCCCCGCTGACGTTTTGTTTACTTGAGCGCGGACGTTGAGCAGTGCATGATGTTCAAATCCGCTCGCTTGTAATAACCTCATCCAGCCTACTTTAGTACTCGAAGAACGTCACGACTACAGTTCCAGTCGAACAATTATCACACAAACTATTCTCGGATCGAACTAGTTCAAACAACATTGCAGTGCCCGCGCAGCAGGATACAAACACTGTAAACTGCTAACCACACCGTTTCTTTTTTTCATCCCATCCCTTCGAGTCCAGCTCATAGCAACGAGGCCTTTTCCGCGTAGTCGATATTTTTAAAGGTTTTTCATATTTTAGACTAGGCCAAAGGGTTTAGATAGATCACGGAGGAGAAACAAAATAACACCTAGACGAAACACGGCAGGTTCCATGTGATCTTCACTATACGCGCGGCGCTTCCACTCGTCTTCAATCGCTCAATTAATTCTTCTTCGTCCTAAGAAATAAATGAGAATGCGCTCGAGAGGTCGGAGCGGCGAATGGACGTACCAGGGAGCCTGCCGTGTCTACCGAAACCAGAAGCAGAGCCACTTGAACGGGTTGCGCGACGACGGCTTCTTGGGGACGGACGCTGACGCAACAGAGCACTGGCGCGCCAGGTCTTTCGAGGGCCAGGCGAGCGGCGGAGGGCGCACACGGAGGCGAGTGATCATTTCTTGTGCCGCTGGCGATAGATTTGCTAACGACGGCGACGAGGTGACTGGGCAAACAGGGATCTCTGCGTCGCAACTCCGCGCCATGTCGAAGAGACGGACTGGAATGAGTTTGACGAACATGGAGGTGGCGTCCGAAGTGACGGGCGACGGGTAGTCCGAGGGGTTAAACTCGAAAGAGATGTCCACTGTCGACGGAGCGGAAGGTAGAGCATGCGCGCGGGGGACGGTGAGGAGCGCGGATGACTGGGCAGGTAGCTCGATCTTGAGCAGACTGTTCATATTCGCGATGTCGTAGCGCAGCTCGTCGAGGGAAGGACGCGCGCTGGGACTGGGCGGAAGTACTTTCGGAGGAGATCGTTCAGTTCGACCGAGATGGGGCAGTTGCGTAGGAGGTAGGTGTCGCTGAGGAGGAAGGCGCTCAACACATTGCTGAACTATGTCAACCAGATGAACCGCATCAGCAGCCTCGTTTCTGCCCGTGCACTCGGTTTCCTAGGCAAGGGAATTTCTGGCCTCCTCGCTGGCCTCCTCGCAACACAGGCCGCCGAGTCCGGGATAGAAAAGATCGAAACCCTCTTCCGCCAGGAAGCCAGTTTCAACGAGCTGGATTAATGAGGGTATTGGGTCTCCGTTGAGGAGAAAGAATTATATTTTAAATACGCACCCAGGAGTTTCCATAACGCCAGATGCTCACTAGCTCGAAACTTGAGAGGAAGGAAGAACAAGCAAGTTAGGTTGAAGTTCAAGTTGCACAAGAATGAGCCCAAGCCTTCATAGGCGTCCAGATGTATTATTGTCGTAACGAAGCAGAGGGATAACTCAAAGTGGCTGTAGAATTTCAAGTCGTAGCGATTGAAACTCAAACTGGTGTTCACCGGCGGATCAAGGGTCGTGTGAAAGTAACGGGAACTTCCGATTGTTCTCAATTCGTCTGCTTACCTTGTCGAGCTGCATCGTCGGGTGGTTAGAGAACAAACCCTGCTTATCGGTGACCAATGTCCCTCTTAGGCAGAATCTTGGACCATGTGAAACAAGAGCATAGTATTTCAGTATCAGGCAGACGGATTACAAGGCAAAGAGCTGCGCAAATATCTACTTTCCAGACTTCGATGCTTGAATGGCACAAATCGTGTTCGATTTCGTTTAGGAAAGTGGCTAAACAATTTCACTGCTAAGGAATCTGAGGGATTTTAAAGAGAAAAATTACCCAGATTCGAGCACACCTGCAAAGTCAGTATTCTCACTGGGAGGCCTCAACTGTCGAGTTTTCTGAACAAAGATGAGAAATGTGGCAGAAGTATGTGTGATGGCGGGACCTACCAGCTGATTCAATTTTACTGTGATGCAAGGAGTCAAGACCCTCGATGATCGCGCGCACGCGGACAAGTTCGGGTGGGGAATCGGCGAGTGTCGAGAGTTTGTCTGCATAAGCTAAGAAGGTTGTTTTGATGGTTTCCCGGGCTGCCGCGTTTTCGAGCCATGGTGTTCCATACCACAATGAGCCGTCGAAATGTTTCCATTGGGCATACACCTCGAAAATACCCTTATTGATAACCGCAGCTGCAAGGTCCTCGCGGCCCGAAATTGCCAATGCACCTTGCATTGACACAGCAAGTCTGGTTTGATGATTTTCGCGGATCAGTCCCCAGGGATGTGCGTTGCGGATTTTATTGACAGCTTCGGCAGCTTTGAACGGAAGAGGGTCGGATATACAGTATTCAATGAATTCTGCAAGAAGATTGATATAGAATTCTGAATTTCGGAAGTCCACGTCCACCGATCGCTGCAGTGTCAAATCTTCAGGGACATCGGGGGAAAGCATAACCACTGAGTCGATTGGTGATCCATCCAACAGGGCATTTTCACCATAGTGATGACAGAAGGCAATAAAAAAGAAACACGGGTGTCTAACACTGCGTCGATGAGGGGCTGGCTCGCCTGAGTGGGTTTTTTGAAGTTTGGTAATGAACCGAGTCTCCACAAGGCAGTTAATAATTCATCTGTCGTGACTTGGGGGATAAGGCTGAGACTGTGGTAACCGCCGAAGCCTGATGATCCGTTGATCAGCGTTTGCGGAAAGGCCTTCCAAAGAGATAGTTCAATCGCGGAGAATGTGACCGCAATTGAAATGTCGGAACGCCGTTCGTTTAAATAGCGTATAAGAGCTGGGGGTATAGGGACCAAGGGACCAAGGGATCTTGAGGCCGCCAGAAAGAGCACAACTCCCGCATGATTTCGTCCATCCACTCAAAATCTGTGGTGTTGAACCTTTTGAGCTGAGTGAACACAACATAATCCAGTGTTTGTTCTAAAATATGCTGTATGTCGGCGAACCGAAAAGATGGACATTGTAAGCGAGTAAGAGTTTCTCTCCACCAAGTAGGTAAGGAGTCCAACCCTGCTACTGATTAAAGATAGCTGAACAGGAGCATGTGAGGGGATACAGTGGAAATTGTTGCGATAATATTTGAGAATTTTGGGACCAAGGGGAGAGCAGATTTACCCTGTGAAAAATCCAAATAGGCTCCCACATCCGGATCTGCATTGATTATCCACTGATAGTGGGGGTCTTCTCGCAGGGAGTGCAAGTAAGATGTTACTGGAATTAAATCAGATTCATGGCCACTTGTAGTAGTCAAGTATTGTTTGAGGTCTGTGAGCCGAGATTGGATAGCCCTGAATGTGCTCCATTGTCGGAAAAATCCTGAATTGCACGTAACGACTTCGAATATGTTGTGTGACGTCGCAAGGTCATTGGGATTTGAGCGGCTTGCAGCACACATGTCAGGTTCTTGAAAGAAGTCCCAAGGCACCCCCCGACTCTCAAGATGTCCCAAGGTTCTGTTTGCCAAACGGTCTTTGGACACATCTCAAGGTGTCCAAAGCCGCATTTGGATTTCTCAAGGCACTACTGGGCATACTACGATATCTGGTATTGAATGCGGCATACAATAGTAGGAATCCAAGAAAAAATATATTCATGAAACACCTAGGTATAGGTACAGTCGAAACACACACTACAGCCCATGGTGGTGCAGAGATACAGTGCAGAGGGAGCTAGGCATTAGCGTGGATATAGCGGGAGCACCATCTGCCCCAGTCTAACGTGCGGCGGGGTATGCGAAGGGGAAGCGGGGGTATGTACCTGTATTCATCACTCTCCGTAACATTCCAACGCGCACTTTGCTTTAGGTCAGTAGGAGATCAATGGTGAAGAGGCGACGGACATACCTTATCACATTCGACGGAATTCCACAGGATCGTGGAGTACTGGCACGAGACATCAGCAATGAAGATGGAAGTGAGAGTATAGTGGTCGCTTACCGCGGTGTTGGGGAGGGTGCCGGCGTCGGGTGGTGGAACGAAAGCAAGAGAGGTGGAGTCACACAGTCACAGTCTGCCAACAGTCTGCGGATTGATATACGCATGGCCAAAAGCATGACGTCAGTCACTCCACCTCGCCGCTCCACAGCTCCTTCAAGACCACTCGTCGCGACTCTAACTCAGGTCCCCTTGCAATGCCTCCTCGGAACCTCACTCGTCGTACGGACTCCGAGATAACTCATGTCTCCGACTCTGAACCGGAGCGGGAAGCTTCCCGACTGGACCATGCCCACTCATTCTCTTCGAACTCGTCCGAACGGTCTCTGCCCGCCACACCCCCAACCGAGCGTCCGCCTCTTTCGTCACTCTCAAATACTACTTTGGCCACGGAGCCTGGTGCACTGCGCTCCCTCGACAGACGTCTCCAAGCCATTGAAGGAAGTCTTGCCGAGATAAAGAGGGAGCTCCATGTTCAGAGTGTGTATTACTGCTATTGCACCTGGCGTCCGCTGATGAATGTTGTAGAGCGAGACAGAACCTCATTGCGCGACGCTTCGACCACTCTCACCCTGCCGCGCAAACGCGCACGCGTCATGCGCAGCCAGTGTGTCGGCAGCGACTCACCTGTCGGTCGCCTGACAGAGCGCCGAATTCACCGCAGCTGCTTGATGGCGAGCACTTTGGACCAGGAAGAGATGGCTCAGTCCTTACATGCGGACTTCCTGCGCCTTCAGCGCCAATCTCTACGCCGGCCATATCAGCAACGAGGAAGTCCGTCCGCTCAAATGTAATAGTAGTATGAGCAATTTTATTTCATTCAAAAAAATCTAGATGATTTCGTATTCAATCATCTCCTTCGTCTCGAGTAGCGGCGAGGTAGGGGACTGGTGTTCTCGCGCCCGGATGAGGACGACCCAGCGTCGGAAGGCCCCGGCTGTGAGGATTCGGGAGGCGGCGACGTGGCGGAAGGTCCGCGCTGCGAAGAATTGAGAGGCGGTGACGCCGGGGATGGTCCAATTCGAGAGCAAGTCCCGGCGCAGTCCTCCATCTTCATCACGCTCGAACACATTGTATGTGGTGTCTTGCTGTGCCCGATTCTCGGTGGGAGACAGGATATGCATTATGTGATTGATTGTATTGACGAGGACATGTATCTGTGTCTACATAATATTGATTAAATGTCGCTGTAGAAAAATCCACCAAGACGTTGTCTCAACCCCTGGGTGCCTTGGGGATCCTTGCGAGCCGTAGCTCACCTTCCGACAGCTTGTGAGTGCTTGGGAGCCCTGGCTGCGTGCCCTGCAACTGCTGTCAAGCCGTCTCAAGGTCGTAAGCTGACTCAAGCCGTTGCAAGCAATTCAGCATTTTTCCGACAATTGCATCAGCAAATAAGCTGGAATGGAATTCTGCAAAATATTAGACTCCTCGCCGGACCAAAAGGGTGGGTGTGTTGAAGGAAATCGGAAGGTGGGATCTGTTGGTAAATTGAACAAGCTTGCCACTGTCCACATGGCCTTGTAGCAAGCGATCTGCCGACATTTCCGAGTTTCTGATGATAGAAGCCCTGTGTTACAAGAGTCCAACAGACGTTGGATGCAAGCATACAATTGAACATCAGGATTTTTGACCAAGGTCCGAAAGTGAGCAGAATACATGTTGTATGGCTTGTTGAAATACCCAGACCCATCAGATGGCTGGTTGAAATTCCAGAACACATGGTATTGCCTCCACAAATGGCTTCAGCTCCTCATCCGATAAGGACTGGACAGTCCAAATTAGTGCTCGACAGTCTCTAGCCGATCGCTCGTCAGATGGCATCCTGGCCTGTCTCGACATCGCTTCAACCATGGTTTGATCCTTGGTGCCATCGGGTTTTGAGGTTGTGAAACTGTGACGATGCCACAGTGTCTTGACATTCCGGGAGAGAGTCCAAAATGCCCCAGAGAGTGGCGTGCGATATGGGCAGTCGAGATATTGCAGCGGAAGCCAAGTGAGCAGACAATATACACTGACCACGAGGGCCAGAATTACGGCAGAAATCACGGTCATGGTGGTGTTGACAGGGATGAGGAATGCGACAAGCCCCGCAAAGAAAAACAGCAGGGATGCATGCAACAGCAGAGGGATGACCTCAACCATGTTAAATCATTTCAGCCCATAGTATAAGAAGGAGAATATGCGAGCGCGGATGAGTGGGGCCGAGCGAATTTCGGATCTGTGAATAAAGTTCCGCGCCCATTGTTCGAGGAGAGCCGCAATGAGGGCGCAACTGAGACTGAGGCCGAGACTGATGAACCACAAGGCATTGCATAGTACGAGCGACGATGCAGGCGGAATGAAGGGTGGGGGGACCGACATAGAAAAGTTGCCCCCACTGGCGGAGGCTGCTAATTGCTGTGATATCTGGGATAAAAATTTCACGGTGGTATCGTCGGAATCGGGATTGAGAGTCTTGTAGCTCTCGATGAGGAATGCCGTCAAGCTCGCCGAAAGAAAGACCGGCCTGCAATAGGTCGGCTCTGAGGCTGCATGAGTGTGGAGAAGACAATCCAAAAATATGAGCATTCCCTCCATATCACTTTTCCAGCTTTCCACCAAGCCTTTGTCGTATTTTTCGGCTTCCGCTATGTACACTGCCCAAATCTTGGCAGCGGCTGCCTCTGTAGTAGGATCGTCGACTGTACAAATTTAGAAAGAGATTTGTGCGAAGAACACCGAGAAATACCTTTGGGCTCGGCCACGCTTCCCTTTTCGACGTCCATAATGCTGCAGCTGGTGTGTGGGGGAAGAAGGCAGGACACAGTAGTGACACAGGCTTTCCCGATGGGGCCATTTGACAAGTGCTGTCTGTCACATTCGGTGTTTCGAGTCTTGCCGTTCTCCGTTTAATTTTTCCGCGATGTTTGAATGGGCCTTTCAAGAGCCCAGACCAGTCTGGCCCTCTCAGCAGCACAAAAAAAACTGAAAACAAGTGATATTGAGGGTATCGTATTGTGCAAGGTATAACTACTTCGGAATGTACAGGTGTAGGTAAACTGTGTACTTTTGACGTTAGCTGTGAGATGCAAGGCAGACAGCCATTAAATATGAGATGCGAGCCAAGACGTTAGATGTGAGATGCGAGCCAGTAAATACTAAATACATACGAAACAACCTGAAGGAAGGGAATGGGGAGAGTTCACAACTAGTACTAAGTATGTGAGTGTGCTTTTGATTGATGTACATGGAGCCGTCGCGGAATCCAGGCGTCGACGACCGACAGGGCCGGGGGGTACAGAAGCGATTCTGTGTAGGCGGGGAAGCGAGCGAGTCCTGCATATCATCCAACGGCACGTGGCGCAGCTTCCTTGCGAAGTCCAGAGCCCCCCGGGCGCCTACTCCTCACGTACCCACCACGCCCCGAAACCATCCTAACATACACAAGCCCCGCACAGTGCCTCCGCCACGCCGCCACATGCGCCGCGTCCTCCCCGGACAGACGTCTGACCATCCCCATCCCGCCGTCGAGCTCGCACGCGTCGTCGTCGTCTTCATTGATGTTCACGGGCACATTGTAGATGCTTTCGTGCACGTCCGCGCGCATGCCCGCGTCGCCCTCCGCGTCGCCTCACCCGTCCCACTCCCACGCCCACGGCACGCGCGGGGAGCGGTGGAGGCCGGGCGGGGTCGTGTGGGAGGCGGAGGCGGAGGCGGGCGAGGAGGGCGCGGAGGCGTGGAGGGAGGGCGTGCGCGAGGGCGAGGGCGGCGCGTGCAGTGGGGACGGGGCCACATACAGCCATGGGGACGGCGCCGCGCACCATCCGGATGAAGGTGGCGGGTGTAGAGACGGCGAGGGTGGGGGCTGTAGAGACGGTGACGGCGGTCCGCGCCAGGACGGGGAGGAGGCGCAGGCCCGCGGAATGCAGGAACCCCGACGTCGAGGGCGGGGACGGGAACATGAATGACGTCGGGCGCCGGGGCTCGCGCGCCGGGGGGCGTGTGAGGAGGAGCGCGCGCAGCGCGGGGTCGCGCAGGAGGATCGTGTGCATGATTTTGTAGAGCTGCATGGACCAAAGAACGTATCAGCAAAGTGGGAAGAAAGCAAAAGAGGGAAGAGGGGAGACGGAGACGGATATGCCCATACCTCACCGCGCTGCGCACCTTGAGTAGCTTGATGCCCCGCGCATCACCTCCGCTTCCACCAGGGCCATCTGCCCCCGCCTTGCGCACGCCCGATCCAATCGTGCGCAGCACCTTCTCCAGCATGCGCCGCTCGACGCGCGGGCCGAAAAGGACGTGCAGCGCAAAGCCGCCGTCATGTTCTGCTGCTTGCCCCTGTCCACCGTGGCCGGCTGTTTGCTCTTGTCCTCCGTGCGCGTGGGCTTGCGCCTGCGTATGTTGCTGCGCGCAAGGAGTTCGCCCACTGCACGCCCGGTGCGCCCCTCGTACAGCGGCCGCGGCACCGTGAGGCGCAGCATGCGTAGCGGGTGCCGTGCGTTCTTCGTCGCCTCATCTCCCTTCCCATCCCCTCATCCTTCTCTTGCTTCCCTACACCCCGAAGTCCACCATCGCCCCCCGCCAGCGCCGGGGCGGACACCGCTAGCTTCCCACTACTATTCACCCTCACCGACGCAAGATCATCGTTAACAAACGTCGGCGCGGGCTTGCGCCAGATGCGCCTCTTGCCGCTCATGCCCACAGATGCATTCCCCAGGCCCGTCAGCGTCTCCGCGCTCCCCGCAGTAGATGTCGACGCGCTCCCTGTAGTTGACGCATCCCTCCCCTCTTCAGCCTGATTGGAAGCGGCGAGCGCACCTGCACGCGCGCTCACTTCTTCTCCCTCTCCCTCTCCCTCTCCTCCTTCACATCCTTCTCCTTCTCCGGCTTTACGTCGGGAGAGAGGAGCGCGAACGCCGCGGGGGAGAGCTCGCTCGCGGGGCTCGTGTCGTTTCCATTGTGGCCGTTTGCGTTTGCAGTTGCGTTTTGCGCGTGTGAGAGGCCGTTTGCGATGGAGCCGGGTGCAGTGACTCCAGCGGCGGAAGTGGCGAAGGCCGAGGAAGTAGAAAGCAGAGGCGTGGATAACGACGTCGCAGTGGGGAAGTACAGCGGAGCAGCGGAACACAACCGTGCAAAGACGCGCACGGCGAGCGCGGGCGGGCGTGCAGGTGCGTTAGGTGGGGAGGAATGGTGTCCGTAGCTCAATCTGCGTCTGTAATTCGCTCTCCGAGCTCCTGTCTGTAATTCTCGCTCTCGAGCTCGTGGCAGCGATGTCTGTGGATCCTCTGTCGCAGCGTCTTCCGCCTCGGACGTATCGTCGGCAGCATCCTCGTCCCTCGTCCCCGATGACGGCGAGGCGCTCGAGCGTGGGGTGTAAGGCAAGGAAGGCGAGGAGGGCGGGGGTGTCGAGCACCGACGTGGGGCCCTGTGACCATGTGTCGAGCGCGGGTGTGTTTTGAGCGTAAGAAGGGTGGGGTGAAGGTGAGTCCCGGGGGAAGATAATGGTGAGACTGCGCAAGGCGGGGAGGTGGATCTGTCGTGAAGAGTCGGCGTCAACGCGTGGACCGGGAGGTGCAAAAGCAAAACGGGGAGAAATGAAGAAAGGTGGGGTGGCAAGGGGATATGTACGAGAACGGATGTATAAAGAACAATAACGAATGAGAGATGATGTTAAGGTGAGACGAGGATGAATGCGAGAGCGAATGAGGCGACGGAGAGGGTGGGGGATAGGAAGGAGGACGAAGAGGGGTCGCGCAAAAGTGGAGGGAGAAAGGAGGGAGAAAGGAGGGAGAATCCGGTGCGAGTAGCGGCGAGGAGATACGAGAACGAAAATGAATATATATAGTATAAAAGAACGAATGCGGAAATCATGTGAAGAGGACTTGGACGAGCGATGAATGCGAATGCGAGAGTGAATGACAGTGAATGAGGACGGAAAAGGGAGGATGGAGGACGGGCGGCGGCGGAGCACGGAACTGGGGAGTGTCGAGGTGGGGGTACGAACCAGGAAGGGTGGTGGATCTACGAACGAGGAAGGAAAGGGCGAAAACGAACAACGGAATTGAAATGGGGGAACTTCGTGCGCGGAGGTGTATGCTGGGGGGTGCGTCGTATACGAATAGATGAATGAATGAATATTTCGCAACGGCGCGCAGGAACGACAAGGTGTGGAGAGGAGGAACAAGGACGAAACGACGCGCTGAGAACGTGTGGGAGGAACGGAGTGGAACGAAGGGAGGAAAACGAGGAACGCGCGGAAACGCGCAAGTGGCAACGCGTCAAAAAAAAAACGCGATACACGACAATGTCTGGATGGAAGCAAACGAAAAAAAAAAACTCACCTCCTGCCCTGGCTCCCCTCTTTTAATCCCCACGGCGGCCACCCCGCACAAACCACCCCTCTACGCACCTCGTGAAGTGGGCCATCCTTGGACTCGCGCGGAGCTGCGTCGCTCTTCTATCTCCCCTTCCACTTGGGTCTCCACCGCCTTCTCGCCCAGCCCTCCCCTCTCGACTCGCGGCAGATCGAAGGCTTGCGTCACATTGAAGCACACCTCCCCACCTCCTTTACACGCAGCTGCACACACGCGCACCACGGAGGCCCTGTCCGCCTTGCTCGTGTGAAAGAGGATGAGGGCCCAGAGGGGGGGTGGGAGGGTGGGAGGGTTGGTACGCGGCGTGATTTGGGCGTGGGGGAATTCTAGCTGCGTTGGGGTTGAGCGATGAAGGCGAAGGTATGGGAGCGTTTGGTGGATTTGGCCGGGGCGGAGGGAGAGGTCGCGAGAAGGCCTGCTTTTGCTGGATTTGGACGGCACGCAGGACGGCGAATCCGCCGATGTGGGCGCGGCATTCGTGTTGGGGACGAGTTAAGAGACGAAGGCGGCGGAGGAGAAACGCCATCGGCGCGGAGTGTGCGCGTGTGCGAGGGCCATTCCTCTCGTTTCCGTACTCGCTCCGGTCATCACTATCATCCCCAGTGCTGGTTAACCCAAGTAGCGACGCAGCCCTTGAGACCCGTTGATAGTGGAGCACCGAGCAGAGCAAAATATGCGTCCACGTGACGTGCATATATCAGCAAGCAACCGAGATCACCGGCGCGTTCATCAGAATCGAACTGCGCGCTGCAAGCCTCATGTCCACTTGAGATGCTACTGGTCGAGTTTTTAATATCAGGCATCTGTCTCCGGCTTTTTTGCCCCAGCTCCCGAACTTCAGCAGCAGATTATGTGGTTCATTCACTTTTTCCCGGTTCACTGGCAACTAGCATACAAGCGCGTGGTTTTGTGAGACAAAGCTGAGTTTCAGACGCCGAATGACTTAGTTGACGAAACTGGGCACAGAAACGATCCCGCAGAACGCAACACTGACAAGGCAAATATCATATCGCCAGCCGTTCGAGAACATGGTTTCTCCCTGTTTCAAGGCTGTAAAGGCCCCGGAATAAGACCTCGTGGGGAATGAGTCGCTCATGCACTCAGTATCACTTTGTACTTTAGAAAACCGGGCCCATGGTTCAAATCCAGGCTAGGTTATATCTATAATCTGGACCTTGATTGACTTTTTGTTGTTTCAACGTTGTCGTTGTCCTGGTTTATCGCAGATTGAATTGGTAGAAATGAGAGGCAGTGGCGAAAGGAACGCTGCCGAACGCATCGCCATAAAGGATACTTACCAAGAGCGGGCAGCGGGTACATCAGGAAAACTGAATGACACTGTCCAGCACTACCCCGGTACACTGGGTCACGCAGATCACGGCGCTGAATCCCGTGGGGTCGCAGTACATTGCGTACGGGAACCTGGCGTCGATTGAACATGTATATGGGAATGCGGCGCTGTTCGTCCAGATTCCAGCTCTTGGGGAGGGGGTGCGCACCTAATGCTATCTTTTTCTAATGATATCTGCGTTCTGGTGTGGGTTAAGACTTGTTGAAGATGCCTGGCATCGAGTGGAGCAAAGAAGAGATATTTAAGTACCCGACAAGATATCGCACAGAGATTTAAAGCACTGAGATTGAATTGATACGTATGTACATGTACAAGGTGGACGATCGACGGAACACAAACTCATTCACGCTTTCTCCACAAACTCGGTCAATCCCTTCTCCTCACCCGTATCGCTACCCGTGTTTCGCCGCGCCCACACGCGTCGCCGCAGAATCCGCGATCTTCTCCGTCGCGCCGTCGAATATCACAGCGGTCTCCTCCAGCGTGTAGTTCTTCGTCTCAACCAGATCTGACGCACTGTCAGCCACGTACTCGGATGTAGGAATGGTAACACGCACATAAGTAGAGGAACACGTATTCGCAGACCAGCCAGACGCAGTACACAACGTAGTATTTCCAGTTAAGTACGGCTGGCCAGTTGTCAGTTGGAGGGTCTCTGCGGAATTGGAAGAGACAAGAGACCTACCGAGGGCGATGGGGTTGACATATTGGTTGAAGATGAGCGCGACGGAGATGGTGATGTTGAACACGTTGAACCCCTTTGCGCGGATATTGTACGGCAAAATCTCGAGGGCGTACGTGACAATGAGGGGCGAGAATGCCAGGCTGCCAAACTTTAATCAGCTATTGCGCGAATAAATAACTCGAACCAAATACTGACTTGTATGCCGCCGAGTACAGGAATATAAACGCGATCACGCCATTCGCGGCGTTGTTATTCCCGCTGATGGTGAAGCGCGCGAAGCAGACGGTCTGCATCGTAAAGAAGACTGTCATGAAACACGCCGACGTGATGAACAGCACGCGCCGGCCGAAGCGCTCCACAGTGGTAGACGCGGTGAGAGCATATATGAGGCTCCAGATGGTTAAAATACCATTCAGAAGCAGCTGCGGAGATAGAGGTAAATATAAGCACAACCATATTCACCCGGTGGCATGCAAGCTCAAGGGTGAGATATTGGGACATACCTGCGTGGTAGGGTTTGTGATCCCGATGTCGGAGAGGGCTTTGTTGAGGTAGTAGGAGGCGAGGCCGTTCCCGGACCACTGCGAGAAGAATGTGATCACGATGATGATTCGCATGCGCTTTAGGTTGCCGCGGGTGGCGATGAACGACTTCCAGCCAACGTTTGCAGTCACTGACACTAGGGGCAAAAGCCGAGGCAGGTAAAAACTACCTGCCGTTAGGGCAGCATCTGGGCAGTAACCAGACACTAATTACAGCAGGAAGTAGGAGCACCATCAAATTATTGTTCCAAAAATGGACGACCGTTTGTTATTGAACATTCATGCTCCCTCGGACCAGACTATTTATATAAAGATGTCAAAAGCTATGAGCTGCCAGATTCCTTTTCAGATCAAATCAACAGCCATGGAGTTCATGGGTACCTACCAGCTCTAGGTGTAAAATATTGTAAAACTAAGTCCCGCAGAGCTTCTGCAGACGTCGGTTGTATGAAAAATAGATGTCATACCAAAAGAAGAAATCCTTGTATTCATTTGTGTCATGAAACAGCTTTTCATGACTACCACACGCTCGACTACCTCCTGGGAGAGCGCACGGGTTATTGACAGGTTGTTAAATCCTGGGCAGGATTACCCAACTCCACAATTGGAGCCGTCGTTGACAAATTAGCTTCACAAGAGCTTGCTTTGTTTACCATGAATGTTGTAACTACTTTTGTGGAAATTACAAGCGAGTGACCTCATTTGGAAGAAGACCACATCAATCTTGCTACTGCTGTAGCCAGTACCTGCAAACTGCTTGCATACTGCCCTAATGGCAGTTTACATTTATCTGTCATGGGTTTCACCCCCCAGTGTGAATTCAAAGGGCGGCGTGAACTCGATGTTGGCAGGAGATGGAAGTCCTACCTGTGCGGTCAAATTCCATCGCTGCCTTGATTTCTTCGAACTCGTAACGGACGAGTGGATCGTTGCTGTTTATACGCCTGTTAGTATGGATGAAGCTGCAGAAGCGACGGAACTTACTCGTTACCGTCGGCGTGATAATATGCCAAAATCCGGAGGGCCTTATCCTCCTTCCCTTCTTGACCAGATACCGCGGAGATTGTGGGACGAATAAGAGCAATAACACCTGAACGAGGGACGGGACGGCCTGGAGAACGGACGGCAGGCGCCAGGCCCATGTGCTGTGTAGTTTGAATGATCCAAAGGTCGACCATGCAGCGCTGCATATATAGGTTGAATGAATAACTCAGGTAGAGAAGAGCGGAATACGAACACGATTGCTCCGGAGTGCCAGAGTGAGTTGTACGCCGATGTTAGCGAGGCGCGATACGTAGGGTATGAAAGCTCTGCGACAAGCATCGGCGCCGCGCTGGCTGTAAATATCGGGTGTGGATACTCACCGGTGAACGTGAGACCGAAGCCGATCAGGAATCTGCATAATTGTTATATAAACTGGAGCCATTACTCAAGGGAACGGAGCTACCGGGCGTTAATGAACATCCCGACGGACTGCGATGCGGTTTGGATAGCAGTCGCGATCACTATGATCAGAGTGCCAATGAACACTGTCGGCCTGCGTCCAAGGCCGTCACAGAGATATGGTGCGAACGGGTATCCGGCGAGCGCCCCAATATTCTTCGTAAAATCAATTATCTTGTTCGACGCAACGAGGATTGATACCCACTTGAATGGAACTGAGGAGACCCAGTTTTCCCCTGTGTCGAGAAATTGAAGTACCCTTCCCACTGAGGCAATGACTGGAGCCCGTTCATCATACTCCCGTCATAACCATTCGCAGACGAGGTAATGAGCCTTCAGACAAAAGCGGTTAGGTTAGACCAGAGTCGACCCCATTCTATTGACGCACAGCAAAACAATCTAGCCATTGAGGGCGATAATTCTGTCGAAAGATAAGCCTTATTTAATGGACGAGAGCCAAATGAAGTACCTTCTGTTATTATACCACCTGCGCTTCGGATAGATGAGGTCGGTGTATGCATTGGAACTATTCGGAGGCTTCACGGAAGTTTCTGCCATGGTTGTTGCTGTCAGCTAGCTGAGGGATTTGAAGCGGCAAGAGAGCCGTCGATTGACGAGAGCTTTCATAAATACAGCAGGGCGAGAGAACCGTGTTTCCGTGGCGGAAGTACGCCGTAACATCGCTGGTTAATCTAGGACTTTGAATGTGTGAAGCAATGGGTCCGTGGTCAGTTGACCACCTTTATCTTCGAAACGGTTCGGAGTGTGACACGAAGGATACGCAGCATATTTCTCGCAGTGGAAGTAGCTCGCCAGTGAGTCTCGCTGGGATGCAGCTTGGAACAGGGAGGGTTGAGGATTCCATGGACCCAGAGTTTTACAGTTTCGTCAAATGTTCTCTTGCAAGCCTCTTAGCTCTTCCGAAAATAGTCGTAGCAGGCCTGATGTTCTTCGAAGAAGTCAAACGACTTCCTCCGTGCCAGGTAGAATTACATCGAAGCATCGTTAGCCGGTGATCACCGGGAACGACCGGGAATAATCATAGCTGTAGAATGCAGTTCCAGTTCGTCTGCGAGGGAAGACAAGCGCAGGAGATGGGCACAGATGGGCTGACGGGAGAAGAGAAAGAGCCAGCAATGGGCATGTGGGCATCAATCAGTCCAAACAAGGCACGCGATGTTGGCACTGCCACGCCACGCTTCAGCCTTCCTGCTTCTCCTTCGCTTTGAAGTGTTCAAGACTTCATGAGACTCAATGGCTTAGCTTTATTTCTTTCAACCTGGTCTCATCCTGCAAATCCGCGACTGAATCAGTTGGAATTAGTCGGTGATCACTGCCCCGGACCACGGTCCAGGTAGTGGTGGCAAGGTTCGGTTCGGAAATCGGTCCGAACCTGAACCGAACCTGAACCGGACGCGCGTTCGGCGTTCAGGTTCAGCAAATGCTTGAACCTGAACCGAAGGTTCGGTTCAGCGTTCGGGGGAAAGCAGGCGCGTTCGAACGCCGAACCTGAAAGTTGGTGAGGTGAGTGATTTCTACACGAATTTCTCCATTTTTCGCGCTCGATTTACCTCAGATTGCATAGCCTGAACATTTAACCACCGCAGACAATACCTGATCCTTCCCTTCAAGGCAAATTCAAGGCAGTTTCGATGTTATGGGATGATGGTTTGTTGTCACATAATCTTCTAGTAAACTTGCGTGAGGATAGTTTGGTATACACAGGCATCTCGGCACTAGCCAAGGCATGTGGGATTCCTTTCTAAACCACCAGAGCACCGAAAAATCTTGGTGTGTGATATTTTTAATGAGATTTCAGTCGCCCGAGATGGCCGAAGTGCCTCAGGTTCGAACGCGTTCGAACGCCGAACTGAACCTGAACGCGCGTTCAGGTTCAAGGTTCGGGAGTTTCCCGAACCGAACGCCGCGTTCAGGTTCGGCGTTCAGGGCGAAAGGCCCTGAACCTGAACCGAACCGAACCTTGCCAGCACTAGGTCCAGGAGTACAGTTTTTAACCGTGAAGCGAAACACTCAGACGGCACGGCCGATTGCGGGCTCAATATGGCTCCAATGACATCATCCCGAGTTGTAGACTGGTCCAGTGCCTTCCTAGCTACCCCTAAATGCAAAAGACCCCAGTATTCTGTGTCGTTCTTGTGGAGAACGAGGGCAATCTTTGTCGGAGGCCAAATTTGGCCAAATCCATCCTCCCAGACCTTGGAAATCACCCTGGTGGCATCTGGTAGCTCATATGTGCACCCAGGCATGCCAAATAATGGCCCAAACAAAGTCGCACCGTGCGGGCGCTACAGCAGCTATTTTCGCTATTCCTCTTACCCTGAGGGACTTAATATGGAACACATTTATACCACAGAAATTCGGGCTCATCTTTGGCCTCTAAGATGGCGAACGACTGGGCGCTTCGCTTCCTGGTGGTGTTTCGCTTCACGGTTAAGGACTGTATCTGTAATTATATGTGGCATAACCCTCCTCCTGATTTATTTCACTGTGCCCATGTTTACCTTCAAGTCTCCTTTCGTTTTACTCTCCGAGGTCACTCTATATGATTTCTTTCGGTTTCGGCGATGCTGCCGTCGGAACTCATTTGAATACCGGTAGGGCTGGATTTGTGGCTGCGGTGAACTGATGAACGGCTGCAGGTCTTTTCAGCGAACACCCTCCGTATGGATAGGGGTGCCAAGCCATCATGAGTGTCCCAACTAGCCCATCCAAATGGGATGTCGAAATTATTTATCGCCGCCTTAACTTTGCAAAAGTTTATTTCTACCGTCACGCGCGCCCTCTTTCACCGGTGCCGGCCATCCACGTATCCGTATACCTACACGTTTCACCTGCGACGCCCTCCATCCAATCAGGTTAAGCTCAGGGAACACCCATTTCTCATGGTGTTTAGCATTCTGCAACGCCCCGACAGGACGCTGGGCGGCCCGCGCATTGGCTTCTACGTGGAAGTATAAATGCAAACCTAGGGCGCACTCGATTTCTCTATTCAACTTCACCTGGCTGGTCCCAATTTTTTCTATCCACTTAGCACTACTTTTACGTTCTTTTTAAACCACCTTCCATCTTATAATCCTTTGTGATGCACATCCCCCTTACTGCCGTTCTTGTCTTTGCCCTCTTCTTCCCGACGTTTGGGGCGCATTTGCCCAATAACAGCACGGTAGGACCTCCTTCCACATGAGATTATCCTCCGCTGATGATGTGGCACAAAGAGCGGGCTCTCGAAGCGCGTGACTAAGCCAGTGGCGGTTAAGGCTCCAACCACCGCCCCACCGCAGTGTTCAGCCGATCCTGACGATCTGCCCGCTGTCGCGAGTGTTACGCATTTTTCTGCAAAGGGTACCATTAGACTCTTCCATGGAACTAACAAGTACAATGCGGATTCGCTGCAGAAGGGGGTTGACTTAAACAAGAGTGTTCCTACCGGTGATTTCCACCACCGTACCGGTATGCACGTCGCGCCCCTGATTGTTTTGGATCTAACGGCCAAATTTAGAGGTGGTTGGCGGTTCTATATGTCTGATAGTATTGTTCGTGCCGCGCAATTTGCATGCTTTGCAGCGAATAAGCTTTAACCCGTAACTGTCGATGTCATGGGTATGTTTCAAAACACACAATATTTTTTTCTAATGACCGATCTCAGAATACGAATGGACCGGCGCCGGGTACGGAAATCGTCCTTCAACGACACCGATCAATGCTGATCTTGAGATTTATTAGCACCACCACGCATGAGTTCCTCAGCCAAACGAGTGACTGGAAGAACATCAGTCCTGTATTCGAAACCACACTCCGCCATCTGTTGATATTCCCTAAGTTCCAGCTATATAATTCGAACGCAAACCCGGCCCACCCCCCTCATCGACAAGATCCGGAGCCCCTTCATCCCTCTGGCAGAGAGCATATTCCAGAATGACATAGTGGCAGGGTGGGTCCCAGCGTGTCTCGGATGCACATTGAATTGCTAATTGTCTCAGGCCTCTGAAAGGATTAGTTGGTACGTAGTTGCGATTATTTCGTTGCACCTTGGCTGAGTTATGTTTAGATCAGGATCTCAGTGACGATGCCTAGCAATACGCAGTAATCAAGCAACCCCCAGCCACAAAAAAACCTGGTATTAAAAGCACGAACCATCTTCGAAGTACGGTGTTCCGCAGGCGCAACTTCGGTTTTTTTGGGGGGACTCCCGGGGGAGGAACGATTTATGGGGTAGAATATGTCGTCTGGGGAGAGATACATGAGTTGGGCAAGACCGCGGCGAACTCAAACAGGCACTGTATCAGGAATCGAGAGCCCCGATCAAATCGAAGGCCCATCAGGATGCCAGGGCCATCTGTCACCCACCCTCCCGCACCACTTCCGAATCTCCGCTCTGCGATAAATTCGATTTCCTGCCGTTCTGGAGTGCGAGACACCGGTTCGCCGCGTCGCTCGGAGTTCTGGTAGCCACTCCTACTCTAAGTACTAGTTCTAATCTATTGAATCTAATGAATTTATCGCGGCTACAAGTCAAATAAGCCAAGTTCGACAAGGGTCTTAATTGGTCTTACCTCCAAATGTTAGAAGTCAAGTCCCGGACGGAAAAAATGGAGGTCTCGTCGGGCGCACACACCTGATAAATTTGAGTGTTGATCAGATTTCTGCGCTGAAAGGACGTGGTGAGTGAGCGGAATCACTGACAGCACGATGGAAACGCACCGTGCAAAATTTTGGGTCCGAGAAAGCCGGAAATGAATGTAAATGGGACTTCCCTGCCGGCAGCAAAAAAGCGCCTGAAAACGCGTTAAAATGGCGGCAAATGGACTTTGAGAATCAAGCACGTACCGTATTTGATATATGGTGTCGAAGTTGGCGCCGCTGCGTGGCGCCTGCGCGGAGGGTCACCTAAGTCCCCGGGCCGGACTCATGGGTTCATTCAGTTGGAGGCGCAACAAATTTGCACTACCTAGGATCCAGATGCTACTATGCACTAGCCTTGGAATAATTTAACTTGTTCAATCTATCATACATGTTATCCACATTAACTTGTTTAACCTGACAAGTTGACTTGTTCACTTTTTGTTGCATACAACGGAGGCTACTATGCTACTATGCACGAGCCAAACGACTACTTCTACATGCCCCCTGGGCCGCTTCACCTTTGAACTTTCCCCTAGCCGTTGGACGACGTTTCACTTCACTTTATCTGGATTGCTGGCCTCTGCAGCAGTGTTTGTGAGCTTCTTTGCGTGTTTTTTAGCAGGCGCATTGGCTGTACCCCCACTATGTTTACTCTTCCCCTTTCGTGCCTTTGCAGGGATCGTAGGAGCGGGAAGACTCGTGTCTGGTACAGTGACATTTGCAGTGGGACAGATACAGCCGTTTTCAAAAAAGAATATGGGTTTGATCGAGTGGTGCTCCTTCGTTTTTGTTTACCTATGCTTGACGCCGCGTCTCGTTCTACTCCACATATGGCTGTGGGGCCGCTCCACTCTGCACGGCTTGTACGACCCACTATCCGCTACCAGCGCAACTCTCTCGACTCATACAAGGGTATATGGAGGAGGAAGGTCCCCGACAGGCTGGGAACCAGGTGGTGGAACGAGAACAGTCCAACCATCCTGTTCCCAGGTGTGGTCACGGTAATGTGATACAGTTGGGCAGTTATTCTGTAGCATAGTTGTTTTGCGGTTGGGGGAGTTTGGAATTGAAAAATGAATTGCTGTAGCTATCTATATACACGAGCGAGCAGTGGGGCAGCGAGTGGAGTCACACCACCGTGTTGCAGGGCCATGACGAGGGAAGTGTGGAGCAGAACAAGACGCGGCGTCAAATGTAGGTAAACAAAAATGAATGAGCACCACTCGATCAAACCCGTATTCTTTTTTGAAAACGGCTGTATTGAAGAGCACAGGGTGAAATTGGATAGTCGAGCATCAACCCCGTTAGGAAAGCTGGCCGCAACTGGTACTGTCAGTGGCCAATACAACATTGCCACTCACTGTATGGATAATTGTGTCAGTGATCGGCGGAACCCAGCGTGAGGGACCAAATTTTTGGCTCGCTGCATGTCAATTTGTTCACAGTGACACAAATCAATTTGCGAGAGTGACTTGTAACACAACCTAAATAACTTGGGTCCGACTTGCCACCCGTCAATATCTATATGAGACACACAAGTACATGAATTCTGTTCATCCATAGGCACTAACGTGCTACCCATTCATCTGCGGGAACATGCTTGCATCAAAACCAAAATTTTCACTCTGCTTTGGGTGTTCAACCTCAAATTTTGCGACCAGCACACATCCTATGGCACTGATACTTGGGTGTGCGCAATTTAATGAGTGCAACTATGTTTTGAGGTGCGCAAGTCAGTGATTGGTGGACATGATGATAGCTTATGACCGGTTGAACACGCCAAAGTTGGCCGTACTCCCCTGGATTTGGTTGGCAACGAGCCTCACTTGGTCAATACACTCTTAGGATAGTATTTCTCGGTTAAAACGAAATGTTGAGCCTACCCAACATTGGCATTGTGCCCAAGTTAACGACGACAAGTTAACTTGTCCCATGTCACATTTGTGACATGCACGTCAACATTTTGACTTGCACACTCAAATCCACGTGCAAGTCAAAACAAGTCAATCTGCACGGGCACAAGTCAATTTGGCAAGTCAAAAAGTGAACCCTCTGTAAATTGCACATCTTGCTTAGTCATCTCTGTCAGGAGCACTATACGAGCGACACCCAACAGCCTCTGCAACTCATATAGTGTTGCCGGTCAGTTTAAAAAAATTGAAATATAGCTGCAAACAAAAGCGGGAAAATTCTGAGGATATTTGGGCAGGTAGAGGACATAAAAAGCTGCAGAGTCTTCTGTGAGCCCTAAATGTTCAGTGTGGAAGGGGGAGATGGGCTGCTCATCACCTTCTCCCCAGTCTATATTTACCCACTTACTTTACTGTACATTGGCCATCAGGCCACATGTTTGTTTCGTACGTACACATTTATATATATCACCCTTTCTACCAAGAACCACAACCATCGACGTGACCAGTGACCAGAGGGCTCCATCGTGAGCACGCCACCAGTGAATATATTCCACCCGAGCCCCAGTTTATCGTCCCCACCGAGCCTTTACGCCCCACACCCACACCCCATGCCTACACAGCAATTCCCCCTATCGACACCCAATTTCTATTTCCCACTTCAACAACTTTCTTGGGGCCATTCTGATATTCTCTCCTTCACCCTTGCACCCCATATCCCAGCTGACCGACCCACAATTCTGTCTACGAGACCCAAACTCACTTCTGCGACATTGGTGTGGTTGGTCGAATATCTTCATGAGGATAAGGTGCCTTGCTTAACACCAATGAGAGACTCCTTGGCTTTCAGGATAATCTATTCGCATGAATACTTTCAGAATTTTCGCTATTTTACCTGGAGCTGCACGGCAGTTTTTTGAAATTGATTGGCTTAGCCGGCGGCAACACTAAACTCATATTTCAATGTGATAGCCAAAATAAATATGTGATCTACAAGCAAGGTCTCTGCCGACGCAGTCGGCGCTCCCTAGTCGAATAAGCTGATTACAGCTCTTTGCAGAACTTAGGGCGCGACTCGAAATTTTTCCTTTTTGGATACTTTTTTGATGGTTTGGACCAGGACAGCCGCCCTTGTCTCAATTCTTGTCCGTTGCCTTGGCCGATATGCTCAATCGCTTCGCATACCAAATACGCAGTTAACCGCATCTTTAGAATTTTTATATTACACTTAGGGATGCTTTGTGAGCACCGAAAGGAGTTGTTTCTGATCATTTTTGATTATCTTTGAGCAGGACAGCTGTTCTGATCTCAGTTGTCTGCCTTTTTCTTCGGGAATAGGCTCAATCTATTCGCATTCAAAATGCGCAGTTAACCGCCTTCTCAGATTTTCAACCTGACCTCCAATACGACTTCCTGTTGGATGAAATACCCAGTAGGTCATCACTTTTGATTGGCATTCAGCAGAGCAGCTGCTGCTGCTTCAATCCTTTACCGTTTTCCGTCATCATAGGCTCATTCTACTCGTATAATCTCTCCGCAGGCAACCACCGACTCAGAATTGGGAATTATAGATTTAATATAATTTTTAGCTTTTCACCTGCTCTCAGTGAAAACACACGGTGAATATCCTGTAGTGTGTATTATCATAATGCAACTATGATTTAGGCAAGGTACTAGAGTAAAGTGCAACATTTCAACGAAATAATAGTTTGTGGGCACCCCAAAAGCAGTTCACAACTGTCTTGCTGGAAAGCCTGCTTACAAACAAACTGCTGTACCGGGCAAGTGTCGTGAGAGCCAGTTGGGAAATCGAAGGGCGTCATAAACTGCGGATTCACTAGGCGAAAAGATTGCGCCTATAGGTTAAACAAACGATTAAGATCTGAGGCCGCAGCAGCTGTTCTACTGAATGCCAATCAAAAGTGATGACCTACTGGGTATTTCATCCAACAGGAAGTCGTATTGGAGGTCAGGTTGAAAATCTGAGAAGGCGGTTAACTGCGCATTTTGAATGCGAATAGATTGAGCCTATTCCCGAAGAAAAAGGCGGACAACTGAGACCAGAACAGCTGTCCTGCTCAAAGATAATCAAAAATGATCAGAAACAACTCCTTTCGGTGCTCACAAAGCATCCCTAAGTGTAATATAAAAATTCTAAAGACGTGGTTAACTGCGTATTTGGTATGCAAAGCGATTGAGCATATCGGCCAAGGCAACGGACAAGAATTGAGACAAGGGCGGCTGTCCTGGTCCAAACCATCAAAAAATTACCTAAAAAGGAAAATATTTCGAGTCGCGCCCTAAGTTCTGCAAAGAGCTGTAATACATGTGCGTAACCGATATTTAAGATACCTCGAATTGCTCTCAAGTCTGGAATCGACTAATTGAAAGATTTGTAACCAGTACGTAGAGGGGCTGTCAAAATTGTACGTGGGACGCTGTTGATCATGAAGAAGTTGAGTGCGCATGCGGAGGATGAGCAATGGAGAAAATGTACACCGTGTGAGATGAACAAACACTCAACGCTGGTGTTTGCGGGGACCGTGAAGATGCTGCGAGTCGGCAGCAGATTCATCGCGGTCAGGGCACCGCCCAAGACGCAGCGGTGGGCATGACCTCAGTGAACAGTGCTGCAACCACTTCCGTTAGATCTGGCTTCTTGGCATGGAGCTTGGGGCGGAAGCTCGGGCTGTTGGAAAGCGAGACGCGGGCTTCGAAAATCTGGAGGAACACAGGGAGATCAATCTAATAAATCAAGATGGGAAGCAAAATGGGGCATACCTGGTGCCTCACCGCGATCTCTAAGTTTCGGAAAGTCTTCTGTGAGCTCTCCCGCAAACGCCAATCGTTCGACGACTCCGAACCGATTGATGAGCGTCTGCCTCCGATGCTCGTCCTTGACATCGTCGCCCAGCGGCAAACCAGCCTAGATACCCGTAGGTAAACAAACAAGAAGATTACTGAATAGCAGCAGAATCGTACATTTTCATGGTAGATCCAATGCACCGGCAGCACATTGATCACATCGCGCACAATATAGACGTACTTGACCTGCCCCGTGTTTCTGATGTGGTTCATGATTGGGGATCGTTTGGCGATCAATTCCTGCCTGTTTTCCCCGAAATAAGCCACCGTTTTGTGGATGTCCTGCAAAAGTATCTCGTTCACCTGCACAGCGTGTTAGCACTGATCTCTGGGACTATGGCGGTCCGGATGCACATTTATTCCGAGCCCCGAAAGGTCGACCCCGGCCCTATATATGAGTGTTTTGATGATCTCCGCTCTATCGGAAGTTACAAAAGGAAAATTCGATGACGAAATAAAACGTATCAGAACGCTGCGTGAAAAAGTGGAGCAAACTACTGCTGGGGTACAGAGAACAAACAGACATACACTTGAGGATCTTGACAGCAGGGGGAACTGCGGAAGCACGTTTTATTGATGGATGACCGAATGTTAAATGGAACTGAAAATACTCAATCATGAGCACTCCATTGTGCAACATAAATTATTGTCTGCGCGAGCAATACTATATCAAATTGACGTCCTAGTGGGTGGTAGCGATCTACCCCACCTTGAAATAGTACGGTGCCGCCGGCGCGGGGCTCCAGGGTCGACACGATAGAATCGGATAGATCCAAGTGTTCCCAAAGATAAAATTGAGCAGTACGCGAAATACATACAGAAGTCGCACTGGACAGGCAAGGAAGTTAGCTTGGCTGCGGAGGTAGCATGTGAAGGGAAGAAGTAGAAGGACCTGATTTTTGAATGGGAGATGAAGGGTAAAAACACCTATAACAATGCCTTTTGAACGGCTCTTGAACGGCTGATCGGCGAGGTCGAAAATAAAACACACGTAATGAAGCCGCCGGCTAATATTCAACGTGCGGGGTCAGCTGGTAAACACAAAAAAAATGAAACCTGGAATACTGAAATCTGTGGACCGTGGAGCAGTACTGTTGCAGTGAGAAAAAGAGGGTGGGAAGGAGGCATATAGTGCAATCTGATTTGACCCCCATATACGAAAAATACGAGAAAAAATACGGGAGTCATTTGGTCACTCAATCATTCAATGGTCGCCGCCGTTCTCCCGAAATGAGGCGCGAAGAAGTGACTAAGAAGTGGCTTACTGTGCTGAATTCATTTTCGGTGTACAGCCCTAAGAAGCATCGAATCTAAAGCGGAGAGAATCTCATTCATGCTGTAAACGGGGGATTGTCGTAACAGGGTAAACATGTACAATGTGATTCGAGGGATCTCCTTAAGATACGAGAAATACGAGAAATGCGCCGACAAAAGCAATCTTCCAACCACAAAATTTGGTATACACACTTTATAGATGTCAATAAGACATTCTACGATGCGAACCAGACATTTAGACCGTCAGTGGTATTTCAACTGCTCAAAGTCGCCCAAATCATTGATATCGACAGTTTCTTTGGAGATAATCATTGGAAAGATTTTTTGGTCGTCCAGTATCGTATCTGGTAACGTAGGAGGGACCCCCTAGAGTATGTAGAACAAAATATCTCAGTAATCGACCAAGAAACAATAGCACCTAGAATCACCTTCTGACTGCCCCTAATTTCTGGAGCGGGAGAATCGCCGAGCGCCAGAAACATCGAGAGGTGATTCTGATTCTCGACCATCACAAATCTGTCAACGTCAGTACGATGTGATCCAATAGCGGCCTCAGAATCGACCTCAGAATCGTCTACAGAATCAACTCCGCAACGGGACGGTCAAAGTTGAGGTCGATTCTGGAAAAAAACTCCCACGATTCTGAGGCAAATCAATTTCCAGAATCATCCTCAGCATCGACCCCAAGTCAGATCTATTTTTGTGGTCTGTTATTTAGAGCTCACCTACTCTGACTGCCCCTAATAATATGTAACCTACCACCTAACCGCCAAGAGCGATATCTCAATAGGTTCAACGAGATGAAAACAACAGGTTCTGCTTCCTCGGATGTCCAGACTTGTCGGTGGCTTGGCGTGTGCCCCAGTTAGCCACTGCTTAAGGCATCCACGGGTGTGGAAGGAGCCGGGTCTATTACAGAGTATCAACGAGAAGGATAGGAGTGGCACTCTTCCACTCCCATCATCGGCGGCTGAGTCCCATTCTGTAAGATGGAAAGACTGGAACTACGGCCCCTACGCCATCACATCTGCCGAACCATTGAAATATCTTCTCCGACCATACCGTATAGCGGACTTAGAAGTGATGGAACTTAAATTTATGGCTTGAACTCTATTCAGTTTTCCACTTAGAAGTCCACGGCTCAAGTTGAACATCAATCTACCACTATTGAGCGCAAGAAATGCACCAAAATATTCAGGGCTGGAATTCTTCCCCCAGCAGCCACATTATCAAGTTTCCTTTAACGGAATCACTAAAGGTCCTTCTTCTTTCGCCAGCATCTTATTCGAGGTAGTTCCATGTCGATTCGCGCTATGGGTCGCCGCTCAAGTCCTCTTTTCACTATGGTTTACTGCGAGGTCTTGTTCGTTGGCGATGCATGTTCACAACTCGCACGCACAGGACGCGTGCGTACGGAAGACGGCGCGCGGGATTCCGCGGCATACTCCACTCGCTGACCACAAACCGGCGTCCAGATATATCTATACCTCGTGGCGCAGATTTTAATCTACCCAGACCGGAGAGATGCACTAGTAGCGCTCTGCCGCCTCGCCGCAACTCCGCCGAGTGAATTGTATGGTATGCTATTTTGGAGCTGTAAAATAGCATGGGGATATGAAACGGTATAAGAGCAGCCTGGAGAGGAGCTATTCTCCATCCCCCCACAACTGAGGCGGATACAGAAGCTTTCGCTCCAGTTTACCTTTGTAAGTTGCTTTCCTCTACTCGGGCAGGGAATTTATCGACCCGTCAGGCAAGCATGAAATTCTTCAACCTCTCCGTCGCCGCCGTCCTGCAGCTGGCCATCGCCACAGGAATCGTCCACGCCGCCCCTGCCCCCGACAATGGCGTCTCCGGGATCGTCATCTCCCACATTGTCCTTGTGGGCGAGTACAACATGACCTACTGGGTCGACGCCCCGGGCACCGGTACCGTCGCTCCCCGCGCGCTCAGCGCGAGGGCCTGCGGCACCAACGACGTGACCTGCTCGGGCAGCCACCTCGCGAGCACCAACATCTGCAGCCAGCTGGTCAACAGCCTAAACACCGGCATTTCCATCGGCAATTCCCCCCGCTCCATCTGCTTGGGGCAGAGCAACAACCAATGCTGCGTCAGCTGGTCGGGAGCTGTCGGGACCATGCCGGAGAGCGATTTGGTTAATGCGGCGAATTCTATCTTCGCCACCTGCTGGAGCCCGACCAACGGATCGGGGTTGGCACGCAACGTCATCCTCAACAATATCTGCGTTACCGAGTGTCTATCTAACCGTCCCGACGGATGCTCTTAAAGGGGGGATCGGGGAGAAAGACGAGACGAGGCTCTCTTCTTGGGAGAGCAGTCAGAAACTGATGGATGGATTGAAGGGGTTTAAACGATGATGATTCTAGTTCTTCTTAGGCTCGAGTGTTCCGAATATGATTGATCATTACTGTTTTGCACTTGGAAGAAAGGAAGGAAGGAAGGAAATATAACTTGAACTTAACGCAAGGTGATCATGGAGGGCCTTCAAGCCACAGTCGAAGTGAAAGTGATCATCTTGACCGATGTCGATAGAAATGGTACATTTGCATCCGATCATTCCGCTCATTGCACTGGTCAACAGACTGAGCTCCCTTTACTTGTATGCCTTGAATTATCTTGGTTCAGCATGTCCCTACGAAATATGTTGCTCAGCTGAAAAACGAATCACTCATTACTACTCTCCAATGCCCATGTAGAGGAGTGAGCTCGACTTCAGGCTTGATATTGATTTCTGCAACCTCTTCGAACCGTCAAACAGAAAAACAGCAAATTAGTGCTATTTTCCAGTACAGACGCCGCCCCGGGGGGAGCCCCAACAGTACAGAATCCTACTTAGAGTCTCGTGAGAATAACACCAGTGACCTGTCAGTTGACCTACCTTTTGAGCAGCTAGCATCTCCTAGACAGATGCTTCAACAAATTCCAACTCGTTCCTCGTTTAATTGAAGTCTGTTAAGGTAGACCCCATCCACCCTCGACAAACATCACGTGGTGTTACGGTCACATTTCCTTTCTCGGTCGGACGGTCGAAAACAATTAGTATTAACATAACGAAGGATGCCAGTGCAAATCCCTACGACCAGATTGTGTATATACAGGTGCAGTAAGTATAGAAAAAAAACTAGAGCTCTACACACTCTGTGAGTTGAGGAATTGTAGGAATTATAATAAATATGATGGATGCCAGCGTGGCAAGCGATTTGGGTCGATTATGGGACAGATTTGATAATTCCAGGTCCAAAATCCCCATTCCCCCATATATTTTCGGTTCCGCCTTATTCACAGCACCTTATCCCCAAAGTGGTCGTAGGATTTGGCCTAATTAGAGCTAGTGATTATTTTACAGATTTTTCTACAGGAGCCGTCCGAAAAAGGCAGTTGTCACACCGCACCACGTGACGTTCGTCGAGGGTGGATGGGGTCTACCTTAGTACTGTACCATTTCGACCAAAGGTTCACGTGACGGGTGACGGAGGGTCGTGAACTGAACAATTTTCACTTAGGTGACGGTGACGGACGGTTTTTGGGGCCCAAATGGGTCCAAAAAGACGAAATTTTTTGCTCCGGCATCCGCCGGCTTACCATTTAGGGTAATTTTCCCATGATTGCCGAGGAATGAACATTCAATCCAGTGAACAATTGAGGTGACGGGTGACATACCGTGAACCTTTGGTCGAAATGGTACAGTAAGCGCGGGGGTCCGTGCAAAATTTTGTTACATAATCAGCGGAGTTTGAATCTCGATGCGCTTGACGCGTCCTCTTCCTCTCTCTTCTGCATGTGTTTTCTTCTTGCTTTCTTGCAATACATCCCTAGCCAGCATCCCCACACATGACTCGACATTCCTATGGCTCCCCGACTCCGCTGGCAGGATGAAATCGGCCGGCAAACTCTCGCGTGTACCGTCAAGGTCTTACCGTAATGAGAGGATGGGCTGTGTTAACAAACGAAGTTGGCGTACAGCGTTTCCCTACCTACTTATTTTAGTCTATTTACTAATTGGGACTCGACCTATTTAAGGGTGCGGACGGTTTCATATCCCTCAGTCTTTACCACTACGAGTGCGACTGAGGGGTATGTCTTCTCTTACTTATATTCTACTCATTCACTTACTTACATATTACTTGTAACTTACTCGTATTCTTTACAGGCTGCGTCCCGTGCAAGCGGATCTCGTATCAGCTATACTGAATGGAGATGACGTGCTGTGCTGTACCGCGACCGGTGACGCCAAATCAGCAGCATTCTCCGTTCCAATTCTCGTTTTGACCAAGTACAATGCACATCCAGACCTGTATCCAGCTGGACTGCCTACTCGCGTGGGTCCCATCAGCATCATCGTTATCCCCACGACGGCAATGAAACAGCTGCATGGTTTGTCTTTTTTTGCCCTGCCATATCAACGCGCGCTGACTTCGTCGAGGTAACGCCAGGAAACGAAACCACAGCCCCGAAACGCAAAACGAACTCCAAAAGGAAGCCTCGCGCGCCGATGGAAACAGCGAAGGCATTGATGCTGGTCGAAAAGCACTGCTACATTGCACTTCTCAATAAACACTGCGGCAATCCCCGCTCGAAACGACCACATTGGATTGCATAGCAGCCAATCGACCGCTCCCCTGCTCTCTTTGCCTGTTCCGCTCCAACAAAACTTTAGTGTTTAATGCGCCTCCCTCTGCGATTGAGCTTCCAATTCTAACTCCACCCCCGAAGGCTCGCGTATCTACACATTTTGGCCCGAAAAAGCTGAAACTCACTGCAAAGGAACGCATACTAGCATTATCCGACCTTACATAAGAAATTCAGGAATGCACTTCGCATCCAGGAACAGTACGAAGGACGATTCCGTCACCATCCGCTAACACTTTTCCTTCGTGCTCCTTGCTCGATTGCTATCCTTCTCTTCTTCGTCCGATTTAGATCCGCTCGTCAAGTCTTGGTACCATCGCGAAATGCACACAACACACAGATTCTCTGTACGACGCTATTACCAAGATCCAGGATAAAGTGAACCGGCGGCGAGAATGGGTTCAAGAAGAGCGGAACAGGAAAGCGCGCGAAAGGTGGGGTCAACAAAACGGAAGGCAGTAATCACAGAGGATGAATGCGACGATGTTCAAGAAACCGACACCGATTCTGACATCTCACTGCCTGCTGCCGACGAGGAGGAAGCCCAATCTGATTCCTCATTCCCTGCTGCTCTTCTTCCGAAATGGCAGCCGTGCGCAAATAAAAGGCAAGCATTGGATACAGTTACTAACAAACACGGGCCATAGTACAGAGCGCCGCCAACGTTAGCAAAGATTATGGGCCGTAATATCGGCCGCGGACAAGAAGATAGTTATTCTTACTATATCAACATCGCTTACCATGTATTAAACAAACGCTGTATAATTGTCAGAAGTTAATATTAGAGCTCCAAATCATCCTCTTCATCGGATTCACTTTCCACAATCGGCTCTTCATCCTCTTGAACTTCGTCGTCATCGTCACTCTCATCCCCGTTCTACTCATCTCTCTCTTCTTCTTCATCGTGTTGTAGCAATCCAGTTTCGGGATCCACATATATCGGATTGGAAGACCTGCAGGACCGGGGAGCATAGGACATATCGACTCGGACACCATCGTCCTCGGGCTTGTTGGGATCCGGGGCGCTCAAGACAGAATCCAGTGATGCAGCACTTTCCGCACTGCCAGTAGATCCACAACCCGAATAAGATTCTTCACCACCAGATGAGCTAGAGGCAGGAGAGTCGGAGCGTGTGGGTATTTCATCGCCGTCGAAGTTGACATGGGAAGACTGAGAGCTTGGTGCGGGAGAATCAGAGCGTCCAGGGGATGCATCTCGAGTTGGGACAGTAGATTCAGCTTGACGGTTCATCACCTGCAAAATGTCGCCCAGGGCTGTCAACGAGGAAATAAAATCAGTCAGTTTTCCCTCGTTCAACTGATGACGTCCTCGGGAGAACTGATTTACGGCCGCGTGCCCCATGGATCTCCCTTTACGGAACATATGAACCTCCTGCTCCTTGAACATGGTGAGGAGAAGGCGAAGCTCGTTACGCTGATGAGGAGATGTGTGAGATTTGCTGCGATGTTGCATGTTTCAATTTCTTCCTTGAATCGCAGGAAGTGCTCCACATTCGGCAAAATGGTTTCTCGATACAAGGAACCGTCGAATTTGTCAACGTGTCTCTGCACCATGTCTTTGAGCCAGCAGTTGTAATGCTCTTGATGGAGATCTCCCGGCATCACTTTTCCAAGTTCTCCCATAACGTTCACGAGCCAGTTATCGAGGATGGTGTTTCTGAGGCCCCTTTGACGTCTCATAGCGCAATAGGCAGTATATCTCTGAAAGATATTTCATGTATTTTGATGTGACAAACCTGCAAATTTGAATATTAATATCGCCCTTCGGAACAGCCCACGCCATTTCTATCCACCATCCGAATTCTAGCATAAATTTTTTGCTGTTTCGGAGAATATGATCGCCAGTAAATCCGGGACATTCTTGATGAGTTTTAGAAGGTTCTTGTGCCTTTTTGCCGATTTTTGGATGCAACTCCAGGATATGCCATTCGTACTGCACATCACACTTTTTTCCTTCTGAATTGCTCGCAGTTCACTCGCAGATAAATTACAGTTGAACGTGCACGAAAGGAGACCTAGTAGCGGAGGGAACGTGCCTGCTTTCGATAGTATACGAGTAAGAGTGTGTCGCGGGAAAGCTCCTAGTTCGACTCCAGACTGGGTCATGATCTGATAGTCTCGATTTCTTTTTGGTTGATTCGTCGTTGGAGCGGCTGAAAACTCTCTAATCTGTCAGAGATCGAAAGGGATTGAATGAAACCTAGTAGTGGAGGGCCCGCACCTGCTTTCAATAAGTGAACGAGGTTTATATTGCAAGGCAGGAGCTCCTGGTTCGACTCCAGGCCAGGTCATAGCATCCCCCTCGAGGCTTTTTGTTCCGTTGTCCATGCTTCAAATTCTCTGCTATGTTACGGGTCAAACGAAGGGGAATAAGACCTAGTAGCGGATGGATCGCACCTGCTTTAAGTGAAGAAGAGCTTGAGATCTTAGGTAGGAGTTCCTGGTTCGACTCCAGGCTAGGTCATAGCATGTCTGCTTCTCTATCTTTTTGATTGATTGGTGGTTCTAACTGCTAGAAATACAGTACAAGGCAGAGGTGGAAATGAGGGAAGGAAGACCTAGTAGCGGATGGACTGCGTCTGCTTTCCGTGCAGCAGTCGACTCAGTAGTACGGCAGGAGCTCCTGGTTCAAATCCAGGCTGGGTCATGATCCTTTAGCTACCAGCTTTTTGTTGAATTCGTGGTTTACGCGGCTTCGAATTATGTGACCTATTCAAGGTTGAAAGAGAGGGAAGGAGACCTAGTAGCGGAGGGACCGCACCTGCGTTCAGTGTACTTGGATACAAAACGATACGGCAGGGGCTCCTGGTTCGACTCCAGGCTAGGTCATAGTTCTTTATCGTTTCTCTTTTTGTTTCATTCGTGGTTCGAGCTGCCAAAAATACAGTACAATACAAGGCAGAGGTGGAATTGAGGGGAAGGAGACCTAGTAGCGGAGGGCCCGCGCCTGCTTTCAATAGCACATCTTCGGTCATAGCAGGAACTAATCCCTGGTTCGACTCCAGGCTAGGTCATGCATACTTCTTTCACAACTTTTTATTCGATTTGCGGATTCGCTGCCTCGAAGTCCTGCATGAATTAGAGTTGAAAATGAGGGAATAAGACCTAGTAGTGGACGGACCGAGACTACTTTTAATAGTACATCTTCTTGTTACAGCGGGAACTAATTCCAGGTTCGACTCCAGCCTAGGTGCATACTTCTTTCAAAACCTTTTATTCGATTTGCGGTTCTCGTTGCCTCGAAGTCCTGCATGAATTAGGGTTGAAATTGGGAGTAGGAAGACCTAGTAGCGGATGGCCCGCACCTGCATTCAGTGACGATTATTTGAAAATCTGTGCTGCAGGAACCCCTGGTTCGACTCCAGGCTAGGTCATGTGCATCGTCTTTCAAAACTTTTTGTTTGATTTGTGGATTTGCGGCTCCAAATTCTCTAATCTATCAGAGCTCAAAATGAGGGAAACAAGACCTATTAGCGGACGGCCCGCAATGATTTTAGCTGAACGCAGGAGCTCCTGGTTCGACTCCAGGCTAGGTCATGATAGCGTCTTGCGAGTCTTTTTGTTTACTTCGTGGTTTACGCGGCTTCGAATTATGCGACCTATTTAAGATTGAAAGGGAGTCTAAGGGAAGAAGACCTAGTAGCGGAGGGACCGCTCCTGCATTCACTCGTGAATGATTTTAGCTGAACGGCAGAAGTTCCTGGTTCGATTCCAGGCTGGGTCATGGTCCTCTACCTACCAGCTTTTTGTTGAATTCGTGGTTTACGCGGCTTCGAATTATGTGACCTATTCAAGGTTGAAAGGGAGGGAAGGAGACCTAGTAGCGGACGGCCCGCACCTGCATTCACTGGTAAATGATTCGAACTGAACGGCAGGAGTTCCTGGTTCGACTCCAGGCTAGGTCATCCCGCTCTTTTGATGTTTTTTATTCAATTTGCTGCTGAAAATTCTCCAACCTATCAGAGCTCAAAATGAGGGAAACAAGACCTAGTGGCGGACGGACCGCACCTGCATTCAGTGGCAGTGTGTACAAATTCGCTGCAGGAAACCCTGGTTCGACTCCAGGCTGGGTCATAAAAACTTCCTCGATAATATTTTTTTATTTCTTCTTCCTTGGCTTTAGCTTCGAGCTACAAAATGCGTCTATTGGCGCCCGTCCGTAGTCTCCCGTAGTCAGTCCATGAATCAAATGTTTTTTTTTTTTTTTGAGGCGGATGGAAAAAAACTTGATTATGACCCGTCCGCACATCGCGTACCGAGGCACCATTTTTCAGAAGCGATCAACGCCGTAAGGAAGCCGCATTTTGAAAATCTCCGTGCTAAGAAAGCCCGCCAACTAGTAAAGACCCCGAGCCGGTTAGCCGATGCATCAACACGCGCACACTCACACGATGATATTGATAGCTTCGCCGCTTGAGAATCTCGTCCGCGTCCACGTCGCGTCTTCGTCGGCGCGCCCGTGAGCCAGTAGTTGTGCAATCATTCAGGTAAGCGGATATATGGCTTGGCTGGGCAGGGCTGATTGATATCGGGTGTAGGCCTCGAGTGAGATTGGTATTGGTACATATCGCCGGCGAGCATCGCATTAGACTCGGTGAGTTTTGGAATGGTGGCAGACGGACGTTACTCACCATGACCAGCTTTACCGCGAAAAACACCGAGTTCGCCGCCTATATACTTTTTTTAACGTTAACGCTGGTGCCCGAAAATCACCGTCTTGGCACTCGCAACCCCCGGTCCATCCACACACACGCGTTATACTCGGACGACGGCGACGCGTCCCACACCGGTGAGTAGGTATCACGGACAGATGGATTGCTGATACGAGAATCGCCACAGACTAGTACCAGGTGAGATATTTCATTTGCAGTTCTGGCAGATGGAGATGGACGGCTGATAATTAAAACAAACAGGCTCAGACATCGACGGACAGGGGTACGTTGGCAGATGGCCAGTTATTAAACATATTGTTAATCTCTCCATAGTCAGATTAGTCTGAAAGCTTCTGAAAGCCACCGCAATCGGGTCCCCGTTATAGACGCGGCGCTAATACGCGTGGATGATCTGATAATTGAATTGCTTCCTCACCGTCGGTCGTCAAGGCAACATCTCTCGCCTTCACCATTGCAAATACCTTTTTTCTCTACCTGCACTTATCTTTGCTTGTCGTCGTCGTCGTTTTCTCCCGCCCGGTGCCCCCTATCCTATTTGTACGCGGAAGCAGTCGCGCGTCGCAGTTTGCACAAGACATAAATAACTCACCCACGATTGGCTTGGCTTTGGGTGGATTGTATCGTTATCTGGATGCTGCGCCACCGCCGCTCGCTCGCGGCGTTCGCGTCCGTCTCGTCCGCGACCGAGTCCACCAATGACCCCGAGGAGGAGGACGAGGAGGACGACGGCCCCCCGCTCCCGCTGGGCCTCGCGCGCGCGTCCATGCGCACTACGCCCAGGAAGCCCGCGTCGTCAGCTGCATCCGTGAACGGGAATGGGAAGCCCATGAAGGACAACGGCCTTATTCGCCGCGTCTCCTCCCTCTTCCGCTCCTCGTCCTCGTCCAAAAACACCGGTGCGTCCCTCCTCCTATCTATCGTACACGCGACTGATATATTTGGATTTGGCGCTCAGGCTCGTTCACGCCCACGGCGCGCTACACGAGCGCCGCCTCCACGCCCGACGTGCGCCTCGTCACCGGGGGGACGTTCATCAAGCGCACGACGTCCGCGTCTGCCAAATCATCCCTCCAGTCCCCGCCCCCCTCCCTCTCCAATTCCACCTCCACCTCGACGCCTAATAGGTCGAGATCCCTCGCCTCCTCGCTCGCCTCCTCCCTCGGCCGCTCCCCCAAGTCGAAGCTCTCCGCGCTGCCCGCGCTCCCCAGGTCGTTCCCTCCTGCGATATCCTCAGGGAAAGCCGCCAAGAACTCGAAGGCGAAATCGAAATTCGGCCGCGGGAAACCGCTCCCCGTGCCCTCCTCCTCTGCCTCCGATGAGGAAGACGAGGAGGATGATATCAGAAGGCCCTCGGGCCTGGGGCAGGCTGCGTCGTTACTCGGTTCTGCTTCCGAAGAGGAGCCTTCTTATTCGACATCGTACGCGGCTCGCGGGAGGGGTTCCGCCTCCGCCTCCTCGGAAGACGCCTCAGAGGATGGGCAGGGAGATGAAGAAGGGGAAGACGACATCCGCCGGCCCGCAGGCCTGGGCCCGCCCGCTGTTGGGGGATTTGGGGGCGAGGAGTGGCAGTTTGGCGTGCGCAGGCCGGAGGGGTGGCTTCCTGGTCGGGGTGCGGGTGCGTCCCCTTCGTCTTCGGCGTTCCCTTCACCTTCAAGGGGTTCGCTGGGGGGGAGGGACGATGCAAGGGGGGCCCGTATTACGGTGTTTCCGACGAGTGCGAGGGGGGCTGTGTTCCCGCGTACAGCGGACAACAGTAATGAAGGGAGCGATGACGGGGACGGGGACGGGAGGAATGGAAGGGCAAGGGACGGCCCCCGAACACGGGCACACTCGGCGCCGATGGCTGCGTTGTTCAGGTTTCCTCTGCCGCCACCTTCTTCGGGGTCGTCGCCTTCGTCGCCTTCTGTGTCTGTGCCTTCGCCTTCGCCTCTTAACTTCCTGCATACGAACGCCGGCTCTATGCCCAAGTCCACGCCCGGCTCGGCGCCCAAGTCCACTTCGCCGCCCAAGGAGGATTCGCCCCCCGGCTCCCGACCGCGCTCCCCCCCGTGTGTACCACCCAAATCCGCACAGCGCCAAGCAGACCTTCTCTTTCAACGGAAACGCGAGCGGCGGACGGCACCACCGCTGCCCGCGCCGCTCTGGGCGCTCATCCTCTCCTTCTCCTTCCCACACCTCACAGGGGAGGGCGAAGGGGACTTCCACCTCACGGAGGCAGACGCGGCCTCCGTGGCGCGCGTGTGCAGGGCCGCGTGTGAGGGGGCGAGGGGGAGGCTTTATGGGGAGGTGTGCTTCGGTTCTGCGTTACTAGGGAGAGGAGAAACGACGCCGACAAGTGGGGACAGAAGAGCGCAACAGCTCCGCGCGAGTCTACGACGGCCACACCTCGCGCGGTGTGTGGAGGGGGTGGTTTGTGCGGGGTGGCCGCCGTGGGGTGGGGAGCGGGGGTTGAATGAGCCCGAGGTGAGTTTTCTACTTTCATTCATCCACTGTCGTGTATCCCGCGTTCTTTTGACGCGTTGCCACTACTCGCGCCCTCCCTTCTTTCACTTTCTTTCTCCGCGTTTCGATGACCACCCTTCCTCCTTCATATCTATCCCCCACCCTAGTTCCGTGCTCCGTCCTGTATATTCGAAAGAGGACATACCTTCTAAAGGTGCATTCGTTATGATGTATCCTCACCATTCGTCTCCGCATCCTGCCCTCCCTCCACCACTCCGTCATTCCTGCCCCCGTCTACCCTCCCCCCGCGCTTCCTTCGTCTGTGTCTCCGTCTCGCCCCCAACGCTCACTCCCCACGATCTTTGCCTTCTATGTTTCCTCATACCTCTTACTCTACCTTCATTTCCCGTCCCCCCCCCCCTTCCTTCCTTTACCTTCCCCTTCTTCACTCCATTTATCCGCGTCCCTTTATACCCCCGCTCCAAATATTGACTTTTCGCAGATATACCTCCCCGCTCTGCGCAGCCTCACCATCTTCCCCCCGGACTCCCCTTCACCCTCGCCCTCCTCGCCCTCCTCTCCCTCGTCAGTCCCCACCCCCACACTCGACACACGCTCCCAACCCCCCGCGCAAGGACTTGACACCCCCGCCCTCCTGTCCTTCCTCGCCTCGCACCCCACGCTCGAGCGCCTCGCCGTCGTCGGGGGCGAGGATGCGGCCGACGATACGTCCGAGGTCGAGGCGACGGAGGATCCACGAGCTCGAGAGCGAGAATCAAAGACGGAGGGACGCCCCTTCCTCCCCCGCTTAACACACCTACACGCCCCGCCCGCGCTCGCCGTGCGCGTGCTTGCCAGGCTGTCTTCCATTGCGCCCCTCTCTACGTCGTCTTCTGGCGTAAACGGCACAGGCAAGCTCTCCCCCGCTGCGCTCGCGCTCCTCGCTCCCGACGCCAAGAAGGAGAGGAAGTGGGCGCTGGCGGGGGCGTTGGTCGCTTCTGCCGGTGCGGGTGCGGGGGCGCTCGTTTCTGCCAGTGCGCTCGCTGCGTCTAAGCAGGCTGAGGGGGGGAGGGATGCGTCTGCTTTGCCTGCAGGAGGGAGTGCGTCTGCCTCGCCTGCAGGAGGGAGCGCGTCGACGTCCACTGCGGGCAGCGCGGAGACGCTGACGGGCCTGGGGAATGCATCTCCAGGCGGCAAGAGACGCATCCGGCGCAAGCCCGCGCCGACGTTTGTTGATGATGAGATTGCGTTGGTGGGAGTGAATGGGATGAATGGGAAGCGGGCGGTGTCCGCCCCGGCGCTGGCGGGGGGTGATAATGGTCTTCCAGGAGGAGCGGGGTTATTTGTGAAGCGAGAGATGGAGGTGGAGAAGGGGATGGACTTGGGAAGGGCAACAAAGGACGCACGGCACCCGCTGCGCGTGCTGCGCCTCGCGGTGCCGCGGCCGCTGTACGAGGGCGGCGCGGCGGCGGGCGGGGGGCGCGTCGGGCGGGCGGTGGGCGAGCTGCTTGCGCGTGGGCGGCAACAGACGCAGGCGCAAGCGCAAGCTCAAGCACAAGCACACGGCGGAGAAGTGCAAGCAGCGGGACACGACGGCGGCTTCGCGCTGCACGTCCTCTTCGGCCCGCGCGTCGAGCGGCGCACACTGGAGAAGGTGCTGCGCACGATTGGGTCGGGCGTGCGCGAGGCAGGGGCGGATAGTCCTGGTGCTGGCGCTGGTGAAAATGGAAGCGAAGGAGGAGGAGGCGATGCGCGGGGCATCGAGCTGCTGGAAGTGCGCAGCGCGGTGCGCATCGGCGAGGTACGTGCATATCCGTCTCCCTCTCTTTCCTTCCTCCCTCCTCTTTTCCTTCCCCATATCGCTGATGCTGACGTTCTTTGGTGCATGCAGCTCTACAAAATCATGCACACGATCCTCCCGCGCTACCCCGCGCTGCGCACGCTCCTCCTCACGCGCCCCCCGGCGCCACGCGAGCCCCGGTCCCCGCGCGCGACGTCCTTCATGTTCCCGTCTCCGCCCTCGACGCCGGGCTTCCTGCATTCCGCGGGCCTGCGCGCGCCGCATGCGCCCCCCCCGCCGTCCTGGCGCGGACCGCCGTCACCGTCTCTACAGCCACCGCCCTCGCCGTCCCTACAGCCGCCACCTTCGCCGGGATGGCGCGCACCGCTGTCCCCGTCGCTGCAGGTGCCTCCGTCCCCACTGCACGCGCCCCCGTCTCCGCCCTGGCGCTCGTCGCCCTCGCCCTCCCTCTACGCCTCCGCGCCCTCCTCGCCCGCCGCCGCCTCCCCCACGACCCCGCCCGGCCTGCATCGCCCCCCGCCGCGCGCGCCGTGGGCATGGGAGTGGGACGGGTGGGGCGACGCGGAGGGCGACGCGGGCCTGCGCGCGGACGTGTACGATCTGCCCGTGAACGTCAACGAGGACGGCGACGACGAGAGCGAGTTCGACAGCGGGATGGGGATGGTCAGACGCTTGTCCCCAGAGGACGCGGCGCACGTGGCGGCGTGGCGGCGGCACTGCGCGGGGCTTGTATGTGTTAGGATGGTTTCTGGGGCATGGTGGATGCGCGAGGGGGAGTAGCCTCTCGACTTCGTTTCGACCACCGCTGGATCTGCCCAACGTAATGCAGGACTGCAGCCTGAGCCTTCGCTGCCGGCCACGCCAACAGAATCGCCTCCACCCGCCTGGATTCCGCGACTGGATTCCGCGATGGCTGCATGTACATATCATGGGTCCACACCCACTGACGCCGGTCGCCAGACTCAAAAGTACGCTCACTAACTAGTCGCGGACTCTCCGCATTCCCTTCCTTCAGGTTGTTTCGTATGTATTTAGCATTTACTGTCTGGCTTGCATCTCACCTCACATCTAACATCTGTCTGTCCGCCCTGCATCTCACATCTCACGTCAAAAGTACACTCATTAGCTAACTTATCTATACTTGCACATTCCGAAGTAGTTATACCTTGCACAATACGATACCCCTCGATTTCACTTGTTTTCAGGGTTTTTCCCCGTTAAGAACGGGAGACTCGAAGACCGAATATGACAGCGCTTGGGAAAGGTTGTGTCACTGCTGTGTCCTGCTACTTCTTCCCCTCACACATCACTGCAGCACTATGGACGTCGAGAAAGGAGGCCCTGCCAAGACGAAAGGTATTCCTTGGTGTTTTTCGCACAAATCTCCTTCTAAACTCATTACAGTCGATGCCCTCACTGCTGAGGCAGCCGCTGCCAAGATTTGGGCAGCGTATATAGCGGAGGCTGAAAAATACGACAAAGGCTTGGTGGAAAGCTGGAAAAGTGATATGGAGGGAATGCTCATATTTGTGAGTTATCCTCTCCACGCTCATCCAGCCTCAGAGACGAGCTCCTGCAGGCCGGTCTTTTTTCGGCGAGCTTGACGGCATTCCTCATCGAGAGCTACAAGACTCTCAATCCCGATTCCGGCGATACCACCGTGCACCTGTTATCCCAGATATCCCAGCAACTAGCGGCCTCCGCCAGTGGGGGCAACAGATCACTTGCTACCAAGCCATGTGGACACTAGCAGGCTTGTTCAGCTTCCCAACAAATCCCACCTTCCAATTTCCTCCAAAAAAAACCCCATCCTTTTGGTCTGATGAGGAGTCTAGCATTTCACAGCATTCCATTCCAGCTTACGCGCTGATGGAATGGAGCACATTCAGGTCTGTCCAAGCCCGACTCACAGACCTCCAACAATACCTGATCAAATCTGCAAGTGGTCATGAATCTGATTGCATTCCAGTAACATCTTACTTGTGCTCTTTGTGCCATTATCCAGAGTATCAGTGGATAATCAACAAAGATTTGGATGTGCAAGCTTATTTGAATGATTCACAGAGTAAATCTGTGCTCCCCTTGGTCCCAAATATCATCGCCACAATTTCCACTGTATCCCCCCACCTAATCCTGTTCAGCTATCTTAAATCAACAGCAGGGTTGGACTCCTTGCCTACTAGGTGGAGAGAAACTCTTGGTTGCATGAAATGTCCGCCTTGTTGGTTCGCCGACATACAGCATATTTTGGAACAAACCCTGGATTATGTTGTGTTCACGCAGCTCGAAAAGTTCAACACCATAGAATTTGAGTGGATGGACGAAATCGTGCAGGTGTTGTGCTCTTTCTGGCAGCCTCAAGATCCCTCAATCCCTATACCCCTAGCTCTTATACGCTATTTAAATGAGCGTTGTTCGGACACTGCTGTGGAGAACACATTGTTCCAAATCCAGATATATCTGTGGCAGGCTTTCCCGCAAACATTGATCAGTATCGATGGCTCCTACCTTTACCCCACAGTCACGGCCGACACATTATTGACTGCTTTGTGGCGGCTCGGTTCATTACATGAGTTTACACAACTCACTCAGGCGAGCCAGCCCCTCATTGATGCTGTGTTGAACACCAGTGCTCCTTTTTTACTGCCTTCTGTCATCACTATGGTGAAAAATGCCTTCTTGGATGGAGTGCCACTCGATTCAGCGGTTGTGCTTCCCAATGTCCCTGAAGAGAACAAGGATTTTACACAGCAGCAACGAGTTGACCTCCAACTTTCGGAGGCCATTGATCTTCTTGCCGAATTCCTCGAATCATGTGCATCCGAACCCCTTCCGTTCAAAGCCGCAGAAACCGTCAATAAAATCCGAAACAGACATCCCTGGGGACCGATCCGCAAAAATCATCAAGCCAGACTTGCTGTGTCAATGCAAGGTGCATTGGCAATTTCGGGCCACGAGGGCCTCGCAGCTGCGGTTATCAATAAGGGTATTTTCGAGGTGTATGCCCAATGGAAACATCTCGACAGCTCATTGTGGTATGGAACGCCATGGCTCGAAAACGCGGCGGCCCGGGAAACCATCAAAACAACCTTCTTAGCTTATGCAGACAAACTCTCGACACTGGCCGATTCCCCACCCGAACTTGTCCGCGTGCGCGCGATCATCGAGGGTCTTGATTCCTTGCATCACAGTAAAATTGAATCAGCTGGTAGGTCCCGCCATCGCATACTTCCGCCACAATTCTCATCTTTCATCAGAAGACCCGACAGTTGAGGCCAGTGAGAATACTGATTGCGCAGGTGTTCTAAAATCTGGGCTTCTCCAAATCCCTGCACATACCTAAGGACATCTCAGTGTAGTTATCTATTTATATAGGCACTTTCCTGAAAGAAATTGAACATGATTTGGCTATTTTTATGTTGATATCTAGAAAGTACTTTCACTGCGTTCCGGGGCGTCCTAACCACAGCTGAGGTTATGAGCCTGAAACACAGCTGAACAGAGGGCTGTGCTTAGGGCCATAGGACAGACCATGGTTATGTCTGCATAGGTCTGGCTAGGCTCAGGCGTATCTGGGGTTTTGATATATCGCGAGGTTCTGATGAGAGGAAGTAGCGCGATACATCCACAGCTCTAATCAGAGACCCTCGCGATACATCGCGCTAGAGGCCTTCCACGCTGACCTCGGGTAATGTCGTCTATCAAACGTCAGATCTCGCGTCGGCGCTTCTTGCAAAACGGCGCTTGATGTCGCATCATTTTGCAACCGAATTGAGCGTGTATTGCATCTATTAGGATTCCAACACTTTCCTTCCTCCCTCCCCGATCCTGTCCTCCCAGGGTCCTCTGGCTGGCTTTTCCTCTTTGTACCTCCAAGGGTAGTCTTAGGGGTCCTCACTCCTCCGTTTTACGCACTCTTGTGCACGTTTGATTGTGTCATTGGCCAGCTTGTGGCCAGCGCAATTGTTGCCTGCTCACCCCCGGATCCGCCCTCCCTGGCTGCTCGCCCTTGATTCGCTTTAGTCCTAGATAGGTAGTACTTCCATCAATGCATCACCGCCGTCTCGAGGCCTTTCCAGGCTCCCTGGACCCTGCTCCCATCATTTCGACGCAATTAACTGGTGCACAGCTGCCCTCGATCCCGGCCGCCGCGGCCCTTCTCGCACCGTTTCTGCCCCGAATACCCCCTTCCATCTAAGAACGATCCACAGGATTGGGCATTTTCGCACCCCGCGGCAGGTAACGACCGGCACACGGCTTTTGGTTCTCAGTTGCGCTATTTGTGGCTTTGCTGGACAGGCGACGCGTTTTTGGCGACAACCCTATTCATGCTTTAATTACTCGTACTTCTCCGCATTTTTTCCACCGCTACTACCACCTACTCACCCATCCCGTCCCACCACCCCTATACCCGGCCTGCCCGGACCACCCTCTCCCACGGTCTTGTCTGCACGACAAGCGTATATCCTCTTCTTGTAAGCTTTGTTGCACCACACATCACTTAAAATCACTTCCGATAACTTTCTATTGCATGCTCCATGTCAGATAATGCAGAATCATCAGGAACAGATGGTTAACCTGTAAATTGCACATATTCCTCACCTGTGTAATGGATACACCTCGAATATAGTTTTACCACAGATTATAGGACTACCCTGGGTGGTCAAGATGTGTTTTGTATCCCTCAAATGAGCGGGCTACGGAAAATTGGCCTGATGGTTCACATTTGTATTCCTTTTCAAAAACAGCCTTACCCTACCGAAACCTATATAGCTTTGGAAAGGTGAAGACCCCCTGAGATAGTATTTGGTGTCAGATGATGAACTTCTGTTCTCTGTCTCCGACCAAAGCCATTTCAAGTTGTTCCTGACTGTTAATATCATAGACCTTGCGCTTGGCCATCCGGGAAAGGACGACAGGGGAGGGATCACTGAGCAGAAATATGAAGTGTGGCTGACAGCAGGCAGCGCAACAGTAAAACTCGAGCGAGCGGCCGAGGCGGAATCCACCAGGGAGTCGAGTGATGGTGATGTGATTGTGTTACTGGCGTGACAATTCCCTTAATCACTTCCCGTCGCGTCCTTCAGAAACAGCATATACGGCGCGTTTGGTACCATCGGAACACCCGGTAATCGTGTATATACATTCTCCTTCCTCAATTATGACCTTATCTGGACTATTTGACTCTACAGTTTGATCAAAATCACCTTGAGGTCCAGTTCTCTCTGCACGTCCCAAATTCTTCAGGATTTCACAGTACAGGGTCAATAGTTCATTTTCCGCATGGTATGATTGATAGAATCAGCTGGTTGAAATTGGGTACTCTCAAAGCTGTTACAACGGACATGGTAAAATCACAAATTATATTAGTTTCCACCTCGGCAGCCTCGTCCTGTGGGTACACCTGCAGATATGCCCATTTATTTGCTACCCAAAATTTTGAGACTTATATCGGCCTAGAATATTATCCTACGGTTCAATTCTGAGCCAAAAGTTGTGTCCAATATATTTCGACCATTCATGAAGTTATTCAGGATGCAACCTTGCCTATCGATAGGTGAACTTCACGGTTTCCAACAAATCTTTTTCATATGAGCTCTTTTACATCATAAGTTCATTCCCACTTGGTCATACTACCCGTATAAATTACATAGCCCTCCAAAACCAAGTCGAATTGATCGGAGCTCGTACACAACGACTCATTCAACCCAAATCTGCCTCGGCTCGGCTTCCACCTGGGAGCCCAGGTAGGATTGCTCACATATTATGACGAAGGCAGCTCATAAGTCATTTCCAGTAAATATTTCGGGCCCTCGGTCTAGGCCGCTCGTCGTTCACGAATTCTTTTTGGAGGAGCGGAGTGATGCGGACCGGGACGGACCGTTACCTCCGGCTGAGATCGCCGCGCAGAAAATAGTTCTGGTACACCAGATGCTAAACAAATGATTTTTTTGGGGACGCAGGACACAAGATAGCACGCGTGGCTACGTCCTCCATAGACGAGTTTAGAAGCAGGAGCCTACCGCACCCATGAATGCCCTAGATTGTCACGCTGACTTGGTATTTGCTTGTGTCCTTTCTCTAGGAATTGATTCAGAATTCGGATTCTAGATGTTCTGAATATGTTCCATCGAGTCCGTTGTCACTGAAGGTGATTCAGAGTGTGAATGAGGACAAAAATTCTGTTCCTGACCACGATCCAGGTCCATCCTCTCATCGCCCGGAAAACAACTGGCAAAAACGGCACAAGCTCATTCTTCTGCTTCCTCAATCCATTTGCAACGATTTGAAGCTACATTCCTCATTTGGAGTTTGGAAGATGACCGAGTCCAGTCCTGTACTGTGTTCACGGTTGTGAATGGATATTATTTATGCAACTCTTCAACCACAACTTTCCAGCACAAAAACCTATCATCTGTGGAAAGGTATAGACCCAACGAGACAGTATATGCTGCCAGATCACCCGAAAACAGAAATCTGGCTCCGACCAAAGCCATTCATGTTGTTCCTGACCTGTGCATATCATCATTTTCTTGCTTTTTTGCCCACAAATTGATCCAGAACTCTTATTTTAGATGTTCCACGGACTGCATTTCTACTGAGGATGCTTCGGAGTCCTGAACGAGCACGAAAACTGTTGTTCCTGACCCGCATCAGGCGCCATCACTCGTCGGTCACAGGTGTGACTCACCGTGTCTCTCACTTCCCGCCCGACAACACGCTCAAAAACGGCCAAAACCTTGCTCTGCCACTCGCTATTGAATGAGGCTCATTGGTGCGTCCTCTTATCCTATTTTCACGTGTCTAATGCTAGGACATGAGCTGGATGCGGCTCCGTCTATACTCGGGTCCGAGTCTGAGTGTCTCAGTCTTTGAGTGTCCGGTGCGTTACAATACGCCCCCCGCACCGCCTTAAATTGATAAATCACCAATAGCCCGTGGGATTTTCTAGCAAACCGCCTCAACGGAGCGCTGGCACCCTCGTCACCGCCCGTCTTCTTACCCCCGCGTCCTGATCGCCACCCGCACGCACTGCATTGGGACATGTGCACATTCTGGATGCACCATTCAATGGTATCCTGCTGTACTCATGGTGTAGTCCCGCGTTATTCGTCTCGTACCGCCCGGCGTGTCCCGCAGGTCGCATGCCACGTCCGGATCCACTTCCAGCTTCTCCAAGTAGCAGCCGGCTCAAAAAGCCTGTCGCTCGTGGGCTCGTGCTTTGAAACGGGTTGCGCAGCGCATCGGCAATGCCTCAAGGTTTACCAGTGGGCCGGGAAATCAGCGTGTGCGGGTTTGACCGTGAGACGATCAAAACTCGTGGACCCGCCTATTGCGTTGAAGGTACCTGCCCGTCGCGCTATGTGTGTGCGTGCATTTGGTCCACCCTTGAGGGTGATGCAACACGATGCAGGTACAGCGCCTTCCGCTCAGATTATGTGGTGTGGACCCTGATTGTGGTAAAATGGATTTTGGCACCGGTTTGTCGTACGTATTCCTTTGATTCTCTCGCAACCTTTATCAACAATATAATTCTCGTACCTCAGTATTTTTACTGTGATTTTAAACCATCGTTTTGGACGTCAACGATGATTTGATGGTTTGTGTTCCATATGCGGACGTTGTGCAAATAGGGCCAATATGTCGGTGATGCGCGCTTCAATCTGTGATGGCGCACTGTTTCTCATGCGCCATCAGTTTCTTCCGACGGAATCAGACGGCATCAGTAGATCGAGAAGCCACCGGCAGCTTTATAACCTTTATAGGTGGCTTAGATACGGCATCATTGGAATAGGGAAAGCCTCTAAGGCGATGTATCGCGAGGGACTCTAACGAGAGCTCTGGATATATCGCGCTTAAAGCTCTCATGAGAGCTCGCGATGTATCACTCCCCCAGGATGTGGTGCTAGGCTGTGGGTAGCTGTGTGTAGGTCTGCGGAGGTATGGGTAGCTCTGTGTAGCTCTGTCTAGTGCTATAACCAGAGGTCCAAACATGCCATAGCCACACCTACCTCGACCTAATTCTGATTCAGTTATTCTTCTAGATTATTTACAACACGAAATTATTGTTGAGATCGGCAGCACTGAGAGTCGTGCCGTGTCCGTTTAGGTGTGGCTAGCTGAGCACATGTGGTCTAAGCTCACCTACCTTCACATAAGCAGAGCTAAGCTGACATACGCAAACTCTGTTTAGGTGACCTAACCTCAAGGGTAAGCAGAGCTGAGACAAGCTGACCGAAGTTTTGCTTAGGGACTATCAACAGAGTCTGCTTAGTTGGCTAACCTGACCTAGCCGTGGCCTAAGCAGAGCTGAGACAAGCTCAACAGACCTGAGGTTAGGGCGCTCGGAACGCAGTGTTTGCTCTTATTTTCGCTAACTTGAAGTTGGTTGAAGATTTGTTCCTAAAAGGGACAGGGTCATTTTGACTATCCACACAGAGTGAGCAAGTGCGTTGAACCAACGTTTAATGACGTGTAACAGGTCTGATCGGTCTGCCTCGAGTTTCCTTGGCGCGAAATGGAACCCAAAATTTACGCAATTGCCCAACACTTTCTCTAATCGCCGTTTTGCGTGGGAACATGCGCCCACATACGCCCACACCACCGTCGCACCTCTTATTGATAACGACATCCATGAATCAGAACAACCAGGAGGCAAAAGCGGTAGCCTTCTCCCAGCTTCAAAATATGAAGCGTCTTCACGAATCGTTTCCGTTTGGAAAGGTACGGGGTCCCCGTGGTCGCTTGGTTTGGCTTGACATCGCGCAGGATATGTCACAGATGATCCTGAGGCGATTTTCAAACCTGTTCCACAGCAGTGCCCGGCAAGAGAGCAGAGGCTTCGCCCGGTGCGTATTCGACGGCCATCAGCCGAACTAAACACTAACGAAGACCTGTGTCCGTATTCGAGGGGTATCGTCCAGACGTTTGAAAATGCATCTGCTGCATACAACGAACTTGGTAGGATGCCGCACATGGACTGGATAGAACACCACGAACTCGTCCGAGCCCGCTTTCTTCAACTGCTATCTCCCAAGAAGGCTCATCCATATTTGATGGATGATGCGCAGTGGGCCATTCATGCCGTTCTGTCACTCCTAATACACTGACTCTTGGGCAAGGACCAAACAATGGCGAAGCGATATTCTTTCCTTCACAAAAACCCTGTCTGCTGGTCTGAAACGAAAGCGTAACTCTCAAGACCTTTTCCAGAGGCGCGCTCAGATATGTATCGATGTTCTCCACACGATGATAAATGTCAGTTGTATTTCCTACGGTGCTGTTCTCAATTTAATGCGCCCCGAAAGGTCTTGCGTGACAATTCCGAGGAAGCTATGTATCGCGAGGACTATTCCTTCCTTGTCAAGCTCTGCCAGAGAGCGACGATATTACCCGCATCGTTCAGTTGTTCTGACACCCTCCAAATCAAGGACAACGGTTTTGACGCAGGCGCTTCCGCCACAGTTCATCGAGGTTCGCTCGATAAGAAGGAGGTGGCCGTGAAGAACTTCAGATTATATTACTTTTCCGTAACCCGGGTAAAAAAGGTTGGCCATTACGCTCTGGCTGGGGTGGATCTAATATTGTATTTTTAGCGCTTTATCAGAGAGGCACTCATCTTGCAGCTGGCCCAGCATCCCAACGTACTGCGTTTCATAAGCATCCTGAACGAACCATTCAAACTTTGCATAATCACCCCGTGGTATGAACACGGCCACATCATGAAATATATTTCCGCAGTCCCCGACGCCCCGCTGAAGGAATTGGTGTGTCCTTCTTCAGCGGTGTGATTCAATATCAATGTCATTGTACTTGTCGTAGATGGAACAAGTCGCAGATGGGCTCCACTTCCTTTCCGAATATGCAATTGTTCACGGGGATTTGAAGGGCGTGAGTACAGTATGTGAACTAACTGCGGTCGACTTCACTGACTACTAAAATCAGGAAAATGTCCTCATCGACAACGACGGTCGGGCCGTCATCGCTGATTTCGGGTTATCCTTCATTCAGGAGTTCAATTTGCCCGAAACTACCTCGGCTGTGGTCCAAGATCCCCGTACCATGGCAATCATTCGCGCCCAATGTTCGGAAGCATTGCGGGTCGGTGGTCTTTCCAGATCCAGTACATCGATTTCTACCTTGGCAGCGACCATTTTATCTGCGGCTTCCTCGGGTGCGGGTGGAACGCTACGATGGATGGCACCTGAGCGCCTCGACCCAACTGCATACGACCTGCTGACTCAGAAGGCGACCGCAAAGAGTGATGTATATTCATTTGGAATGCTGGTACTCGAGGTACATACCATTTAGCCCCTGCTCGAGGTTTCCAAATATTTTCAGGTATTCAGCGGTAAACCTCCGTGGAGCTCAAGAGCGGAGGTCGGCGTCTTACTGAGTGTCGTAGCAAGTCTCCGCCCTCCTCGCCCAGGAAACATCACCGATAGTTTATGGGAAATCGTGGAGAAATGCTGGTCGCATTTTCCCGGCGACCGACCGACGATATGGGAAGTATATAATCGGCTGGCTTGCATTCCATGACTCCTGGCTGGGATGTTTTCACTTACAAACTGTTCGACGGATCGCAGGCACAGTCCTCAGATGTATGTTCCACACAACCGCTATTCTTCGTTCGCTTTGAATGAACGAATAAAATACAAAACCCTTCCAAGCCGGACTTGGACAACTTGCCGTAGATGATGAGGCTCACCGCCGTCAATCAATCAAAGCACATAAGAAGCACACGGGTTTATATATATTTGGATCAGTAGTGGGAGGATGCACACGATGTGCGAGCTGCTAGCTCACTGGCGTCGGCTCAACGGCTGTGGGTTCATCAGAACGAATGCACCTTCGTATCCTCTTTCGAAGATACACGACGGAGCAGGGAACTGGGGGGTGGATACGGAGGAAGGGTGGTCGTGCAAAAAGTGGAGAAAAAAAAGGAGCCGCAAAGCAGCACGGAGGAAGGAGATACGACAATGAGAACGAGAACGAATGTGTACAGTATAGACTGTATAATGAATGAGGGAAATCATGTGAAGGTGGGACGGAGGACGAACAACGCGCGATGGACGCGCAGAAGGGATTCGGAGGGTGGGGAATACAAAGGAAGAAGGGTGATCGTACAAAACACGGAGAAAAGAAAGGAGCCGCAAAGCAGCAAGGAGGAAGGAGATACGACAACGAGAACGGATAAAATGCGAGAGTGAATGAGACGCGCCATATCGCATGGAAGGAATTCGGAAGGTGGGGGATACGAAGGAGGAAGGTGGTCGTGCAAACCGCGGGGAAAAGAAGGGAGCCGCAAAGCAGCACGGAGGAAGGAGATGCGACAACGAGAACGGGAACGGGCGAGAGTGAATGAGGAATGTGAGGACAGAGAATGCGAGAGTGGAGGATACGCAAAAGGAATGCGGAAGGTGGGGTGGGGATACAGACGGGGAATGGCGGTACATGTACGAACCAACAAGGAAGGCAGGTGAGGAGAACGAATGACGAATAAAAAGCACAGAAGGGATGCGGAATAAGAGTGCGGACGTGCAGGGTGAGGAAGGAGAGAGGATGCGGGTGGTGAAGGGAGGACGCAGGGAAGTGGTAACGCGTAAAAAACGCGAATATACACGACAACGAATGAAGGTAGAAAACTCACCTCCTGCCCTAACTCCCCCTTCCCTCCCCACCCCACGGCAGCCACCCCGCACAAACCACCCCCTCCACGCGCCGCGCGAGGTGTGCCATCCGGAGACTCGCGCGGAGCTGCGTCGCTCTTTTTCCTTCTGCTACCCTTGTATCGCCTTCTCGTGCTCTTGCTTCTCCATCTCCGCCCGGATCGTGACCACCCGTAATCGCACGCCCATTGCGCTCCCCACCGAGCGAAGTAAAATCACACACGCCATACAACCGCCCCCTCGCCCCTCACACGCGGCCCTGCACACGCGCGCCACAGAGGCCGCGTCTGCCTCCGTGAGGCCCTCGCTCATGCGGGGTACGATGTCACCGTCGCGTGTGTGGTCGCCAGCGCTCGTGAGGGGGGCGGAAGAGGAGGAGAAGGAGAGGATGAGCGCCCAGAGCGGCGCGGGCAGGTGGGGCGCCGGGCGGCGTCTCGCTGAGATAGGCGGGGTGTAGGAGCGTCCCGCGAGAAGGTCCGCTTCACGTTCCCGTTGAGAGACAAGGTCCGCTTCGCGCCGTGCGGACTTGGGCGGTACGCGGGGCGGCTCGCCACCTCGCTCATCCTTTTCGCGTAGAGAATCCTCCTCCTTGGGCGCCGACCCAGAGCCCGAAGGTGGCGGCACCGAGCCGGCGTTCACGTTCGCATTCGGGGACGAGGTAAGAGGCGACGCCGGCGATGACCCAGAAGAAAGCAGCGGGAACCGAAAAAGCGCAGCCATCGGCGCCGAGCGTGCGCGCGTGCGCGGGCCGTCCCTTCCCCTTCCATTCCTCCCGGCCCCGTCATCGCCATCCCCCGTACCCGTCCTTGGAAACGCCCCCACCGCCGAAGATGAAGTTTGCAATGGTGAGGGCGAGAGATGTTGCCTTGACGACCGACGGTGAGGAAGCAATTCAATTATCAGATCATCCACGCGTATTAGCGCCGGCGTCTATAACGGGCGGGAGGCCGATTGCAGTGGCTTTCAGACTATGGGAGATTAAAATATGTTTAATACCCAGCCATCTGCCAACGTACCTGTCTGAGCCTGTTTTAATTATCAGCCGTCCATCTCCATCTGCCAAATGAAATAAATATCTCACCTGGTACTAGTCTGTGGCGGTTCTCATATCAGTAACACGAAACTTCCATCTATCCGTAATACCTACTCACCGGTGTGGGACGCGTCGCCGTCGTCAGTATAACGCGTGTGTGGATGGACCGGGGTAGTAGCCGGTGGCTTTCCGTTAAAAACAGTGTGTACAGGCGGCGAGCTCGGTGTTTTTCGCGATGAAAGCTGATGGTCATCGTCAGCCGCCCACGTCTGCCACCGATCTAAATCCAAAACTCACCTCGAGTCTAATGCGATGCTCGCCGGCGATATGCACCAATACCAACACTCGTCCTACAACCGATATCAATCACATCCAACCACCATCCATCCATCCACTCACCGAAACAAGTACAGTGTACACAACTACTGGCTCACGGGCACGACGACGTGGACGCGGACGAGATTTTCGCGGGGAAGCCTTGGGGAAGCCATCAATATTATCGTGTGAGTTTACGCCTATTTACGCATCGGCTAACGGGCCGGGGTCTTCATGAGTTAACGGAGCTTTTCCTTTGGAGGATGTGGCCTCGGTACGCGATGCACGGACAGGCGCCGGATGGAAGCATTTTTTAGTTCGAAGCTGTACAAAGAAACAACCAAGGAAAAGCAAGATAAAAAGAATGCTGTTCGATTTCTATGACCCAGCCTGGAGTCGAACCAGGAGTTACTTGCTGCGTAATGCGAGCCATCTAGATCACTGAAAGCAGGTGCGGACCATCCGCTACTTTCCCTCATTTTGAGCTCTGATAGTTTAGAGAATTGGAGCTGCAAATCCACAAATCGAACAAAAAGTTTTGAAAGACTATGCACATGACCTAGCCTGGAGTCGAACCAGGGGTTTCTGCAGCAGAAATTTTCATGTATTGCCACTGAATGCAGGTGCGGGCCGTCCGCTACTAGGTCTTCCTACTCCCAATTTCAACCCTAATTCATGCAGGACTTCAAGGCGGCGAATCCGCAAATCGAATAAAAAGTTTTGAAAGAAGTATGCATGACCTAGCCTGGAGTCGAACCTGGAATTAGTTCCCGCTGTGACAAGAATATGTGCTATTGAAAGCAGTCTCGGTCCGTCCACTACTAGGTCTTATTCCCTCAATTCCACTTCTGCCTTGCATTGTACTGTATCTTTGGCGGCTCGAACCACGAATGAAACAAAAAACTCAAGAATTATGACCTAGCCTGGAGTCGAACCAGGAACTCCTGCCGCAGAGCCGGCATTCGCTATTGAAAGCAGGTGCGGTCCGTCCGCTACGAGGTCTTTCATCCCTCAATTCCACCTCTACCTTGAGCTGTATTTCTGGCAGCTAGAACCACCAATCAACCAAAAAGATGGAGAAGTAGCCATGCTATGACCTAGCCTGGACTCGAACCAGGAATTCTGCAGCATAATACGGTATTACATTCTATTCCACACAGAAAGCAGGTACGGTCCCTCCGCTAATAGGTCTTCTTCCCCTCAATTTCAACCTGAATGGATGAGAGAATTTTCAGCAGCAAAACCGCAAATTGAATAAAAAGCTTGGAAGCCTGGATGACCCAGCCTGGAGTCGAACCAGGAGTTGATCCTGCCAGAAGCTTGTGCAGAAATACTGTACCGAAAGCAGGTGACGTCCGTCTGCTACTAGGTCTCCTTTCCCTCAATTTCGACTCTAATTCATGTGGGAATTTGTGACGGTGAATCCGCAAATCAAATAAAAAGTTTCGGATGTGAGAGATGTCATGACCTAGCCTGGACTCGAACCAGGAGCTCTTGCTGTATTGATTCGTGACTGCCTTACTGAACGCAGGTGCGGTCCGTCCGCTACTAGGTCTGCTCTTCCTCATTTTCAACTCTGTTGAATGCTGCATTCTCAGCGAAGGAACTAAAAAAAATTGAGGGCCATCAAAATATGATCAAGCTTGGAGTCGAACCAGGGGTTCCTGCAGCAGATGTCCTCAATGTAATTGCCACTGAATGCAAGCAGGTGCGGGTTGTCTGCTACTAGGTCTTTCTCCCCTCACTTTGACCCGTAACATGGCAGAGAATTTGAAGTAGCAAGAAGTACGAATCAAAGAAAAAGAGTCTGGACAACAACAAACAACGACCTAGCCTGGAGTTGAACCAGGAATTAGTTCCTACTGTGATGCACAGATATTTTAACGAAAGCCGGTGCGGGTCGTCCGCTACTAGGTCTCCTTTCCCCTACTTTCAATGTCTGATAGATTAGAGAATTTGGAGCAGTTAGAACCACGAAACGAACAAAAAAAAGTCCTGCAGAGAGATATGCATGACCTAGCCTGGAGTCGAACCAGGAAGGTAATTCTTGCTGTGCAACAAGACAGTTCAATAATGAAAGCAGGTACGGTTCCTCCGCTACAAGGTCTCATAACCTCCCTTTCGATCTTTGATAAATCAGGCATTTTCCAGCCGCTGCAATGACGAATCAAACAAAAAGGATTGGAAGTTAGATGACATGACGGGATTAGTTCCTGCTGTGCGACGAAATTGCTCAGTACGGAAACTTTTCTTTCCCCACTTTCAATGTCTGATAGATTACAGAATTTCCAGCAGCTAGTACTGTAAACAAAAAGGTTTGGACCTAGCCTGCCACCTGGAGTCGAACCAGGAATTTATCCTGCTGGAAGCATACATCTCGCAGAACTGATTCACCGAAGGCAGGTACGGTCCATCCGCTACTAGGTCTCATTTCCTCCCTTTAAACCTCTGATATTTAGAGACCATCAGCGATTTAACAGGCAGCTTGCGGCTTGTTCGGGCTTGTGAGCTTGTCAGCAAGCTCACAAGGTCAAAAAATTAAAAAAGTTGGAAAACACACCACATGGAATCGTAAATCAAATGCAGGACGAGCCTCAAAAAAAAAGAAAGTTCGGAAAATTTCTGAGCTTGTGAAATTTCGGACATGGTTTGTGAGGTTGCAAGCTTGCGAGTTTGTTTGTCCTTTTTTGACCTTGTTTGGCCTTGTTCAAGCTGACAAGCTGCGTGTTAAAACTCTGATGCTTCTGAGCAGCTTGAACCACGAATTGCCAAATTCAACAAAACGATGGTTCATAACATGCATGACCTAGCCTGGAGTCGAACCAGGGGTTTGATTCCAGCTGTGCAACAATATCACTCAGTACTGACTCGGAAAGCAAGTGCAGTCCATACTCATTTCCTCCTTTCAGACCTCTGATAGATTAGACACTTTTGAGCAGCTCGAACCATGACTTGCTAAAATTAACAAAAAAAATGGGTCCTAACATGCATGCCCAGCCTGGAGTCGAACCAGACATTCAATTCCTACCATGAGACAGAGTCGTTTATTGACAGCAGGTGCGGTCCATTACTTTCAACTTTAATTCATTGGAGAATCTTGAGCAGTGATAACCATGACTGGGGATTGGGCCTCTTCGAGGCGGGTGCTGAACCTTTAGGTTCAAGTTGAAGAGGGACTTTCTACGATTCCAAACAGTCGGATCGAGCCGGAGCAAACGGAGCGTCGGGTAACATTTTCTGATTTTTCAAATGTTCGGCTTCAACCGTTCAATAACTTCTCCTGCAAAAAAGTGCAGTTACCTTCATCCAGACCACCCTTACCGGGCAGGAGGTATTCCGGCTATTCCAGACCGGGTGACGACACAGCTCGTGATGACTTGCCGTGATGCATGTGCATGACGGCACTCTCCCTTCGACTCTGCTGCCACGATGTGTCTTCCTTGTACTCGCCTGAGTCGCCTCTACCAAATTCCTCAGCACACTCAATTCAAAACAAGAGATTGTCTATGTCCACTACTACATGATCTAGAGTCTACAAGAGTTGGGGTTTCGGCTCGTGCGGGCAGTGCACACGACATGGCGGTGCTATCAAGTTACAAGTAGATGCGACTTGGATGCGATGCACGCATACGATCAGGTTCCTACCCAGCCGCGGTTTCGAGGCTCACAATCTCTGTAGCGGTATTTTAATTGAATACAGAAAAGTTGACTGACCGGGGATTTCGGACCGTGTTATGCGTGATGTTACTAGTGACCGAAAGTTGGGATGAGCCTCTCCACGGAGGATAACCCAAACTTTCGGTCACTAGTAACAACACGTGTTTTCGGTCACACTACAAATAATCACATTTTCTCTGTATTTAATTTGAAGACCACTACAGAGATTGTTATCCTCGAAACCGCGGCTGGGGAGGAACCTGGCATACAATACGAATGGAATATCGGCTTGGAAGACCGAGGGACAGCCAGGAACCTTCAACACGAACCACGATTCGGTGATTCGGTGCGTCATCTTTGCGCGGGGCAGTAGAAAAGGAAACGTGAGTCTTTGCCTATCAGTGGCGCTGGCGCATTGTCAACTAACAGCAGATTAGTAGATTGCTTTGTACTTAATCAATGTCAATAAATTCGTACCTGCTTGGAGGTGCCATCACAACGTCAAAATTAGACCCTTCGACTCCACTGGGTTTTTCATGTCAACTGATTGATTTCGGAGACAAAATATTCCGAGTCCGATGCGGTCGGAAGAACTCGAAAAGAAAATGACACATCAGAACAAAAAGCCAGTAGTGTTTTGGTAGCAGTAGTAACTTATGTGAACTGCGATGCTGGCATTTGGTAAGAAAAAGGCACTGCACATCAGAAATTCCACGTCGCAACGCCAAAAACTAATACTGTTTAGCATGATGACCAAATTTGTATGACGCATTCCCTGTTTGTGCATGTTAGGAAAATAGATTGTGATCGAAACCCAAGTTCCCCAGGGTAGCCAAACCTAAAGGTTCAGCAATGAATGGAGCAAAAAGCCTTGAGGAATGGTATGACCTAGCCTGGGGTCGAACCAGGAATTGGTCCTGCCAGAAGCTCAAGCAGAAATATTGTACCGAAAGCAGGTGCGGTCCCTCCACTACTAGTCGCAATTCCTTCACTTTGACCTGTAACATACTAGATAATTTTGATATAATTTGAACCCGCGGGGAGCAAAAAGTGATCTGGAGGACCTATGACCCAGCCTGGAGTCGAACCAGGAATGTGATTCTTGCTGTGCAACAAGACAGCTCAATAATGAATGCAGGTGCGGTTACTCCACTACTAGGCCTCCTTGACCCACTTTCAACCTTTAATTCATTGGAGAATTTTCAGCAGCAAATCCGCAAATTGAATAAAAATCTCCAAAAGCATGGATGACCTAGCCTGGAGTCGAACCAGGAGCATTCCCGCTGTGTAATACTATCACATTTGGACCACTGAGTCCCTCTGCGTGGCCGCTACTAGCTTTTATTTCCCTCACTTTCAACTCCCATTTAGGGCATGGAACGAGTCCACCTGCGAGTGACTCGGATCCGTGGCCTCAGGTACCTGCAGTCAAAAGGGCCCAACTCGGATCCATGGGTTGAAAACTTGCGGGTCAACAGGCTATCCGTGAATTTCCGAAAACCCGCAGGTACTTGTGAGTACCTGTAGCCTTCTTCTATATTCTGATATTTACAGCCGCAAAACCATTATTTTATGTGATGTAAAACAATTTAAACAACTTTATAGCCTCTTGACATCACATCTAAACATATCTGGGGCACTTTTGAACCTATGTTTACCTTCAAAACAAGTCAAAAGCTCGTAGGTTCGAGCCCCAAATCACCAAAATCCATACCTGGATCCTTGACGACCTGTGGCAATGGGTACCCGAACCCGCGAGTCGGGTTTCCCACGAGTATTCCCATGGTTCTACCTGTCGGTACTCACGGGTGACCCGGACTCGTTCCATGCCCTACTCCCATTACTGCTATTTTTTGACACCAAACGAGAAAAAAACCAGTCAGGAACAGGCCAACTATGACCTAGCCTGGAGTCGAATCAGGAATTGGTCCTGCCGTCGCTGGTAAGCATCTATCTTCTGAAAATACCGAATGCAGGCGCGATCCATCTGCTACTAGGTCATACTCCCCTCACTTTTGAGTCATACCTTAGCACAGAGTTTCAAGCACAGACAACCACGAATCAAACAAAAAGTGGTACGAGCAAGACATATGACCTAGCCTGGAGTCGAACCAGGAGCTCCTGCCTTGCATCGAATTGTGTGAACTGCTTAGTTCAAGTATAATATTGTGGATAGGTATATTTGGGCTCAGCATCAAATTATAACCACACTCGGGTCAGATGAGATAGTGGGGGCTATGCGCGCCTGCGAGACTTCTCCCATTATTCGAATCCGGATCCGGAATAAAAACAATTCAAAAAAACGTGATATTTCGCGACGTTGAACACAAGACAACGCCCGAACGTAGAAGGTACAAAGTTACAACAGTGGAAACCTCAAAACATCAACCCAGAAATTTCCACCCATCCATTCATCAGACTCATAGGGTGATGGGAATGCAGTTGATGGCGATGAGGCTGCCCCACGCCTGCTCGGGGGCATCGCAGGTGACGCTGGTTCCTCCGCTGCAGAAAAGAGTGAGTTGAGCAGTTCAATTAATTTACGACGTGTTCGCGTACCAGTTATTCCCGATGACGGTGATGGGCGAGCAGCCCAGCCCGACGGGGACGTTGAGGCCGCTGAGGTCAAGACCGAGGAGAGCCGCGACGGCGGAGGCGGAGCTGCTGCTGGACGACTGCACACTAGAGCAGCACTGGTTTGAGGTGGGGGGCGTCACCGGGGGCGTGGTCCACGGGATGGCGGCAGCAAGGGTCTGAAATCATATAATAGTCAGTATGTGGAAGCACGTCGATGCACGGGAAGCTCACAATGAGCACCGAGGTGGAAAGGATAGAGAATTTAGAGAACATGTTTGGTTAGAGCTTGAATACAGAGGGATGTGTTCGAGTGAAGATTAGGAGTCTATCGCGCGGGCTTTTATAGGGTCGCGTCCAGATTTTCCCGCGATTGACGAGGGGCATAGGATTTGCAGTAATTCAGGAACATGGTCGAATTAGCAGGAGGAACAAGTCCCGAGGTGTGGAGTAGTGGAGCTGCTCGACAAGAGAGAACAAGCAGACGTCGAGGAGGGGGCAACTGAATTGAGGTCCTGCTGTACACGTGGTCCGGCTGCAGATTCCATTTGGCAGCGAACCGGTGCCCTTTGTTCTTCCACGCGTCATAGGATGCCCGAATAATTCTTTGATTAACGTTAGTGGTAAGGACAAATGACGTCGAAGATTTCCGTAGTTCCACCGTAACAGCGCTTTTGACCGCGGCGGAATATTAAATCCGTCAAGTCACCCATTTTTAACTCATGTTTCATCATCCGTGACAGGAATCCCGTTGAAAGACGGAAAAATCCCCAAGAGAGTGGTTGTCTTAGAATATGGTTTACCGTGGTACGGCCACAAAAGGATTCCTACTCATAACTGCACCGACTCCGTGGGTGCACTTAATTTACCTCCAACGCAGGATCTTCCCATGTCAAATCACTGAGTGAATTGCTCCACAGATGGCCTTCGGACGCGCGCTTTGTCTGGGGGGACAATTGACGTGAGGATATCAACATATCATTTACTTCTTATAGCTATATTTCCGTTATTTTATGTTACCATACGTCTATCAGCTCCACAGCTCCACTCTTCGCGAACTTACGAGTCAACGGACCTAAAACTATGCGCGCACGTCGTTCTCTGGACTCGCGGGAATATCTGTAACCGAACGAGATAAAAAGCAGTCCCAGGCAACTCCAACTCTCACTCGAACACATCCCCCTGTAGTTCAAGCTCTCTCAACAAACAAATATGTTCTCCAAACTCTCTGTCGTTGTCACTTCCTCACCATTGCAAATTCCTTTTTTCTGCGCTGTACCACACTTATCTTCGTCGTTTCCTCCTGCCCGGTGCCCCTATCCTCCTTGTGCGCGGAAGCAGTCGCGCGTCGCAGTTTACAGGAGAAGCAAGACATAAATAACTCGTCCGCGATTGGCTTTGCTAGTGGGTCTACTGTATCGATATCTGGATGCTGCGCCACCGCCGCTCGCTCGCGGCACTGCCCTCGTTCGCGTCGGGCGAGCAGCCCAGCCCGACGGGGACGTTGAGGCCGGAGAGATCGAGGCCCAGAAGGGCAGCGATGGCAGAGACGTCACTGCTGCTGGACGACTGCACACTAGAGCAGCACTGGTTTGAGGTGGGGGGCGTCACCGGGGGCGTGGTCCACGGGATGGCGGCAGCAAGGGTCTGAAATCATATAATAGTCAGTATGTGGAAGCACGTCGATGCACGGGAAGCTCACAATGAGCACCGAGGTGGAAAGGATAGAGAATTTAGAGAACATGTTTGGTTAGAGCTTGAATACAGAGGGATGTGTTCGAGTGAAGATTAGGCAAGAATCACATTCCTGGTTCGACTCCAGGCTGGGTCATAGGTCCTCCAGATCACTTTTTGCTCCCCGCGGGTTCTTTTGTTTGATTCGTGGTTGTCAGTGCTTGAGATACTGTGCTAAGATATGGGTAAAAGTGATGGAGTAAGACATAGTAGCGGACGGACCTGCTTTCGATAATACCAGCAAGAGTATGCCGCAGGAATGCTCCTGGTTCGACTCCAGGCTAGGTCATAGATGGAAAGCTAACTGTTTTTTTTCTCCAATTCATGCAGCTCTATTAAAGATGCAGCAGTCATCAGGCGGAGAGTGAGGTGAGGGAAGGGAAGGCCCACACCTGCTTTCAATAGAACATCCCCAATTAAATCCGTGGTTCGACTTCTGCAGCATCGAAGTTTTTATTTGTTCTCGGTGCGAGCTTGTCTCTCTTGACAGACGATGCAGTGGAGGTGTACCAGTGATGCGCTCGAGGGAAATGGGGTGGGATAGATGTATGCTTCAGCACCCCTTTATATAGGGCTAACTGTGGCTATTTCTGGATGACAGACTCGCCGGCGCCACACCGGCGCTGCTTCTGCCGCCGGGCGTGAATTGATGGATCTCCCGAGGAAAATAAATAGTTCTATATCCGCTGAATCTGCCACTTTTTATTAAATGTCTGATCGCAGATTGCTATACTGTTATGGTATTTCTCCCAATTCGCCTTCCTTCCAAGTGGAGACACTGACCCTCGGGCAATTTTTTTTTCCTTCCTGGGCTATTCTGTGTGGTAATGCCGGATACCACGATGTACCGCCCGGGAACGACAATAAGTTGAATCAGTCGCCAGAGCATATGCGTACGACGTGTCCAATGACAGTGCGTCGATTGTCTCAGCTTCGTTTATTTTTGAAAGTGCGATTCCCAATACCCTGTACTTCCCGAAACCGAATTTAAAAATTAAGTCTTCCTGTGGGTAATTATTTCAACAGGATTGACTTCAAGAGATGGAACACGCTTTAGCCAGACATCGTAAACGAAGTGCGACCCGGCGGGCGGATCTTTTGTCCTCGGACTGACTGATCATAGGTCCACGCCTTAGCCTAGTAGATCAAGCTCTGCATACTGTATCGTTAATTGAAATCGGAGCGATTGGAACCAAGTGCCTCCAAGTAGCCAAGTGCGAGGTGATTACTTATTCGAAGCAACACTCCAGGTCCATAATCATCGAATATGTGCACATCCAGAAATCCAACACGACAGTATTAAATTTTCAAGACAGCGGCTACAACACTACGATCCAGGGAAATATGTGCAGCCATCTCTTCAAAGTAAGTACTCATCCAATCAGAGGGTGATGGGGATGCAGTTGATGGCGATGAGGCCACCCCATGCCTGATCGGGTGCGTCGCAGGTAACATCGGTTCCACCGCTGTTCATGCGCATCAGGGCCGCCGCACTCGGAATAAAGCAAGTAATTGCCTACCAGTTGTTTCCGATGACAGTGATGGGCGAGCAGCTCAGACCGACGGGGACGTTGAGGCCGGAGAGATCGAGGCCCAGAAGGGCAGCGATGGCAGAGACGTCACTGCTGCTGGACGACTGGACGCTGGAGCAGCATTGGTTGGAGGTAGGGGGCGTCACCGGGGGAGTGGTCCACGGGTTGGCGGCAGCAAGGGTCTGCGTTAATAGTATAATTAGCAGGAGCACAACCTCAAAAATGGAGAGTGCGTACAATGAACACCGAAGTGACAACGACAGAGAGTTTGGAGAACATATTTGTTTGTTGAGAGAGCTTGAACTACAGGGGGATGTGTTCGAGTGAGAGTTGGAGTTGCCTGGGACTGCTTTTTATCTCGTTCGGTTACAGATATTCCCGCGAGTCCAGAGAACGACGTGCGCGCATAGTTTTAGGTCCGTTGACTCGTAAGTTCGCGAAGAGTGGAGCTGTGGAGCTGATAGACGTATGGTAACATAAAATAACGGAAATATAGCTATAAGAAGTAAATGATATGTTGATATCCTCACGTCAATTGTCCCCCCAGACAAAGCGCGCGTCCGAAGGCCATCTGTGGAGCAATTCACTCAGTGATTTGACATGGGAAGATCCTGCGTTGGAGGTAAATTAAGTGCACCCACGGAGTCGGTGCAGTTATGAGTAGGAATCCTTTTGTGGCCGTACCACGGTAAACCATATTCTAAGACAACCACTCTCTTGGGGATTTTTCCGTCTTTCAACGGGATTCCTGTCACGGATGATGAAACATGAGTTAAAAATGGGTGACTTGACGGATTTAATATTCCGCCGCGGTCAAAAGCGCTGTTACGGTGGAACTACGGAAATCTTCGACGTCATTTGTCCTTACCACTAACGTTAATCAAAGAATTATTCGGGCATCCTATGACGCGTGGAAGAACAAAGGGCACCGGTTCGCTAGGGGGGACGCACCGGTGTTCTTGGACGAGGACGAAGAGCGAAAGAGCGAGGAGACGCGGCGGATGAGGCCGCCGTCCTTCACGGGCTTCCCATTCCCGTTTACGCTCGATGCTGACGACGCGAGTTTCGGCTTGGGCGTGGTGCGCATGGACGCGCGCGTGAGGCCGAGCGGGAGCGGCGAGCCGTCATCCTCTTCCTCCTCCTCCTCGGGGTCGTTGATGGACTCGGTCGCGGACGACGCGGACGCGGACGCGAACGAGGGCAGTGCCGCGAGCGAGCGGCGGTGGCGCAGCATCCAGATATCGATACAGTAGACCCACTAGCAAAGCCAATCGCGGACGAGTTATTTATGTCTTGCTTCTCCTGTAAACTGCGACGCGCGACTGCTTCCGCGCACAAGGAGGATAGGGGCACCGGGCAGGAGGAAACGACGAAGATAAGTGTGGTACAGCGCAGAAAAAAGGAATTTGCAATGGTGAGGTCGAGATGTTGCCTTGGCGACCGACGGCGAGGAAGCAATTCAATTAGCAGATCATCCACGCGTATTAGCGCCGGCGTCTATAACGGGCGGGGAGGCCCGATTGCGGTGGCTTTTAGACTGTACAGAGATTAAAATATGTTTAATATCCAGCCATCTGCCAACGTACCCTGTCTGAGTCTGTTTGTCCTATACATCCTATCCTATCCTATACATTAAAACACAATTAAAACACAATTAGCCATTGTTCCCTTCTAGTTGAGACAGAGGATAGTAGGAAATTGCGAACGTGGAAAGCACAGCTATACCTAGTAATTCATGACATGAACATGCCGGCCGATGACCGTAACCTCACGGCGTACATCTTGGAAAAAAAAATTAATGATACACTCACAGAACTTGCACAAGGGAAACAGGACTTATCACAGACCCAATACGACGTCGAAGGCGAAACTCTGCACAGCCGTTTCTGGACGCGATCTGCGGTTGGATATCATTTGAAGGAAATCATCCACGAATTTGTAAAACCCAACCCGGCTGCGGCAGCTCCCCAATACGAATCTAGGCCGAAATTTATGGCGGAGATAGGGCGCGCATACCATGACAGTGTACAGCACAAAGACAAGCCCGATGCCTACGCAAAACTCCTTGCAACATCAATGGTACTTGAGCAGTGCCAAGCACATCTGAATAAAGTTCAACATGATTCAATGAACAACAGGTTACTTGCTTTTGAGCTGAAAATTGCCCTGAAAATGTCGAAAAATGGCTCTGCCCCCGGGTTAGACGGACTGCCATATGAATTCTACAAATGGTTAGAAATTGAATTCGGAAAGGACCAGGAGAATGCTTTAGACATCATGGAATTTCTGGAAGCCCTCTTCGGAGATATCGAGACCTATGGAGTAGTCCAAGACACTGAATTCAACACAGGTTGGATGTGTCCAATATACAAAAAGGGTGATCGTGCGGAGGTCGCCAACTACCGCCCTATCACACTGCTGAACGTTGATTATAAATTATTAACGAAAGCGCACTCACTGAGACTCGCAGACATCGCTCCTGAAATCATACACCGCGATCAAGCTGGGTTCATGAAAGGACGTAAAATTGAGGCCCAAGTGAAACAACTAAAACACTTACTCAACTATGCCGATGCCGTTGAAGAGAACGGAATTGTGGTTGCTCTTGATCAGGAGAAAGCGTATGATAAAGTGGACCATGACTACCTATTAGCAGTCCTAGAACGAATGCGATTTCCGGAAAAATTCCGCAGCCTGGTTAAGATTCTGTACACTGATGCTCGGACTCGAGTAATGATCAATGGTGAAATGAGTGAACCCTTTACTGTAATCCGGGGGGTCCGTCAAGGGGACCCACTTTCCTGCCTCCTTTTTAACCTCGCCATTGAGCCGCTAGCCTGTTTGCTGCGAAACTCTGATCTCAACGGAATAAGAGTGCCCGGAACTAACCGTAAATTACTGGTTTCCCTCTTCGCCGACGACACAACTATCTACTTGTCAAACACAGACTCGTGGACAACACTGTGGCAAGTGCTCGATCTGTGGTGTACCGCTTCCACAGCAAAATTTAATACGAAAAAGACCATCATTTTACCGTTTGGCTCTGCAGAATACCGAAAGCAAGTTGTCCTAAACCGCAGAATGAGCCCGACATCAACTCAGATCCGCAGTGACCTCACAATTGTTCCAGATCAGCAAACCTGCCGGTTTCTTGGAGCATGGGTTGGGAATGATGTACCCTACCTGACCCCGTGGCCCGAGGTCATTGAAACAATCTCGAGAGACCTAACCCGATGGAATGCAAAGAATCCTACTTTAGAAGGGCGAAGGCACGTAATCAACATGATTATTGGCGGAAAAACACAGTACCTGACTCGCGTCCAGGGCATGCCCAAAGAAATTGAAGAAACAATAACTAAAATGCGAGATGATTTTCTCTGGGAAGGAAAGAAGCCGCGCATAGGCCACCATACCATGTGCCTTCCACTAGACGAAGGCGGAAAGCAAATTTTGGACATACATTCGAGGAATGAGGCAATTGACCTGTGGAACCTGAAAGAATTTCTGCGAACCGGAGATGACCGAGCAAACTGGCCGTTCTTTGCTGAGCATACCATTATAAACCGTTGGAATGCGAGCCAAGCCCCGGGTAAACACGGGTCATTGTATAACATTTTCCTGCAAAGTTATCATATCCCTCTGTGGAGAAAGGAGCCATTAGCATACGATATCCAACGTATGATCCAAGCGGCCAAAAAATATCACCTGGAGTTTACTGCACTCTCCATCCCGAAAGATATCCAGCTCCAACTGCCCCTGTGGGGCCACATAGCGCTCATTGGACCAAAATTTGAGAAAGTCCGCAGGAAAGATGCAGTAAAATGCTTGCTACAAAATCACCGGGTACGAAGTGTGGCAGACATCGTACAAATCGCAGGGCGCAGAACTATCCTGCCAAGACATCCACATGTTATTAATCCCTCCGGAATTGGGCGCAAAAATTGTGGATGCACACTGTGTCGACGAGATCGGCTTGAGTACGGCTGTGATAACCCCGGGGAATGTGTTGAAGCTGTCAAGATATTGCTTGAATGTATCCACCCAAAATGGAACCCCAATATAGCCAACAGTGATCTGTGTGAGCATCTTGCCCTCTCTGAGCAAGAGAAAGCAAGAAACGACAATGGCTACCAGGAACTGACTTTTGATCCGGACTTCCGTCTGCCAGGCCTTTCACAAGGTTTCCGAATCTTTGCATTTGAGGACCACATGACTCAAGTTCCAACAAAACGATTCAAGCTGCGACAGGCCGACTCAACCACACATGATGTATATCTCCATGCCAAAATTAAACATCCAGGCCAGGCACATGCAGAGATGGAGGTTATGCTGCTGGTTCGCACAAGGGATAATCCAGATGTTGTAATGAAGCACTTGCTGCTCCTCTCCTTCCTTGACAAGAAAATACCCCCCTCATTCAACACTGCGATCCTTGGTGGCTTGTTGTATATTGCACGAGAACTTCCTCAAGATATTCCACTCAATATTCATTGTTGCTCAAACTTCTTAGGCAAGGCCCTTGTGACGAATCGTAATGACAGCGAAAACAACCCGCTGGGCCCAAACTATGACCTGATAAAATCTGTTGTGTCCACCTTGCAAGAGAGATCTGGCAGAATCCGCTTTAAGAAGGTGGAAACTAACCCAGCAACAGGACTATCTACACTAACTCCCACTCCAGTATCTTTGGATATACAACCAGACCTCATGTTTGCCAGCCCCGGAATTCTACTACAGGAAGGAAGCCAACACCTATTCACGAAATTAATCAGATCCTTGAAGGTGAATCCCACACGGAAATCAGCAACATACAATCTCGAACGTATACGATGCTGTATTGATGAAACATTTGGATACCAGCCAACTGACGGTGCCATTTGGACCTCGATCAGGTCCTCCAATATCCACAGACTAACTCGAAATTTCCTCTGGAAGAGTATGCACAACATTTACCGCGTTGGTTCGTTCTGGGACCATATACCTAACCTTGAAAATTTTGGACAATGCCCAGAATGTCGAGTGCCAGAGTCACTTGAACATATTATGTTAGAATGTGATGCTCCTGGTCAGCGACAAGTGTGGCGACTGACCGAGATACTTTGGAAGTTCAGATATCCCACCTTGCCCAAACTAAATTGGGGGCTACTCTTAGGTTGCGGGCTTGCCAGATTCAAATCTCCTAAAGGTAAAACTGGACCAGCCCAGAACCGTTTTTTCACCAAGATTGTCTCGACATCAATGAGACTGATCTGGAACTTGAGGAATGAAAGAGTATTTGAGATACATGCACCAGCCTCAGAAAAGGAAATACAAAATCGCTGGGTGTCACTGATAAACGACGCCCTGAAAAGAGACATGTTGCTCACCAATCAAGCTCGCTTTGGTTCTCTCGCAATTAAAAAGCAACTGGTGCTTGACACCTGGAGTGGCACACTCCTTGATGAAGATTCCCTGCCGGATGACTGGACAAGATCAAAGGGGGTTTTAGTGGGTATATGGCCCATTACTCGAAAAAATGGAGTAGGTTAACTTGACGGCCAGAGTCCCACACGAAGGTTTGAAACCTGTGCGTAACGGCATTTCCTCCTGGACATTTTCCCGGCTATATTGGCTTACCCCAATTCAAACAGCGGATATGCTTGGAATGCTTTGCAGACTGAGTTGTATTATCAAACGCTCCAAAAAAAAAAAAAAAAAAAAAAAAAAAAAAAACACAATTAGCCGAGTCACATGTCCTATACATTAAAACACAATTAGCCGAGTCACATGAAAAGTCACATGAAAAGTCACATGAAAAGTCACGGGACGCTGTCGAGATGTTGCTGCCGGCTGTCGAGGTGTTGCCGCCGGGTCCCACGACTCGGAATTAGCTGTGTGCGGGCGAACCCCCCGACTCTGTATCCGCCGTGTGCGGGAAGAGCTCTGTATCCACTGTGTGCGGGCGTCACCGTGGCGAAGGCACGGGTCCGAATAAACTGGTTTTAATTATCAGCCGTCCATCTCCATCTGCCAAATGAAATAAATATCTCACCTGGTACTAGTCTGTGGCGGTTCTCGTATCAGTAACACGAAACTTTCCATCCATCCGTGATACCTACTCACCGGTGTGGGACGCGTCGCCGTCGTCAGTATAACGCGTGTGCGGGTTGTGAGTCCAAGTCGGTGGCTTTCCGTTAAAAACACTGTACAGGCGGCGGGCTCGGTGGCTTTTGCGGTAAAGCTGGTCCTGGTGGCTATCAACCATCCAACGTCCGTTTGCCGCAACTCCGAAACTCACCTGGAGCCTAATGCGATGCTTGCCGGCAATATGTACCAATATCAATCTCACTCGAGTCCTGCCGATACCGATATCAATCACTGGCAGCCCGCCCGTTCACCATCCATCCAACCCATCTACCCACTCACCTGAAAGATTACACAACTACTGACTCACGAGCGCGACGACGAAGGAAGACGCGACGTGGACGCGGACGAGATCCTCAAAGCGGGGCAATATCATCGTGTGTCAGAGTTTGCGCCTGTTGACGCGTCATCAGGCGTGGGCCGCTCGGCTAACCGGCCGGGGTCTTTACTAGTTGGTCTGGGGAAATTGTCATGGATCACTTCTGAGGAAATTCGCAGTGATGGCTTCTAAGAAAAATGGCCTCGCTACGCGATGTGGACGGGCGCCGGATAGACGCATTTTATAGCTCAAAGCTTACAAAGGAAGAACCAAGGAAGAGCAAGAGAAAAAAAATATCCACCGAGGACTTTTATGGCCTAGCCTGGAGTTGAACCAGGAGCATTAATATTCCCGCTGCGTAATGCGATCACATCTAGATCACTTAAAGCAGGCGCGGGCCGTCCGCTACTAGGTCTCGTTACCTTCAGTTTTAACCTCTGATAGGTTGAAGAACTTGAGCAGCAAGACTAAAAAAGTGTAAGATACAAGAAGACAATGACCTAGCCTGGAGTCGAACCAGGAGCATTCCTGCTCAATGTGTCACATTTTGTCCACTAAAGGCAGGTGTGGACCGTCCGCTACTAGGTCTTGTTTCCCTCATTTTGAGCTCTGATAGATTAGAGAATTTGGAGCGGCAAATCCACAAATCGAACAAAAAGTTTCGAAAGACTATCCACATGACCTAGCCTGGAGTCGAACCAGGGGTTCCTGCAGCAGAAATCTGTAAGTATTGCCGCTGAATGCAGGCGCGGTCCATCCGCTACTAGGTCTTATTTCCCTCGATTTCAACTTTAATTCATGCGGGAATTTGTAGCAGCGAGAACCACAAATGGAGCAAAATGTCTCGGAAGTCGAACCAGAAACTCCTGTCAACGCAGTCTGCGAGATCACTAAAAGCAGGCGCGGTCCCTCTGCTACTAGGTCTTTCTTCCCTCAATTCCAGGTCTGCCTTGTACTCTACTTTTGGCAGCGAGGACCACGAATCTAACAAAAAAGTTACGATCGAGAAGGAATGACCTAGCCCGTCGAACCAGGGATTTGATTACTTCCTGCTTAAATCCTCAGGCATACCCGAATTGGAAGCAGGCGCGGTCCGTCCGCTACTAGGTCTTATTTCCCTCCTTCAACTTTGATACATTAGAGAATTTTCATGACGAATCAAACAAAAAGCAGGTGTGAAGGACGTTCATGACCCAGCCTGGAGTCGAACCAGGGAATCCTACAGATATATCCATGGAGATAGCGTCACCACGAGCAGACGTGGTCCATCCACTACTAGGTCTTATTTCCCTCAATTTAAACCTGAATAGTACATGAGAGAATTTGGGGCAGTGAGAAGCATGAATCAAACAAAACATGGATCTACAAAGACGTATGACCTAGCCTGGAATCGAACCAGGAGCTCCTGCCGTATTGATTTGAGACTGCCTTAATGAACGCAGGTGCGGTCCGTCTTCTACTAGGTTTTACCTCAACTCCACATCTACCTTCTACTCCATTTTTGGAAGCAAGAACCACAAAAAAAGTCACAATCGAAGATGAATGACCCAGCCTGGAATCGAACCAGGAGGATTCCCACTGCTTAATGTCATCGTTATGGAGAATTGAAAGCAGTGCGGTCCCTCCGCTACTAGGTCTCCTTTCCCTCAATTTCAACTCCGATTTATCTTCGAGTGAACCGCGAGCAATTCAACAAAAAGAGGTAGACTGAAATATGGCCCAGCCTTGAATCAAACCAGAAACTCTGTGGAGTTTGAATCTCACTGTTCAGACACTCGACACCATTGTATTTTCCCTTAGAGTCTTCCATAATTTTTGCTTTGATTTTTAGGCATCTCTTGGCAGCTCATGGGACTCTGGTCATGGTTGAGGAAGTACAGTCAAAACTGCGGTGGGAGTGGGCAGGAGGCTGGAGCGGAAAATTGGATTTGATTGGTCAGCTATCTAGTCACAATAACTTTGTATGGTCATCAAGATGAAGCAATTATTAAATCATAATCACATGTTAATTGCGCTGAAGCACCTCCAGAAGTGCTTCAGCGATTCAAAAGCAATTAAGGATTTAAGGGATTCTCCCATGTTTTTGAATCACCGACTATAATCGCTTCTAAAGCATCTACTGTGACTGTCCCTATTGAGACCACAGGACCAAAATTCAATAACTTTGCCCATAGGCTCCTTTTTTCCTCACTGATTGTGGTTTCAGTCAGGCAGTTAGTTAATTGAATTCAGGAAAATTCTAAGAACTGGACCATCCACCTAGTGCTGCCTGTCGCCACCTTCAGTCGCTCCTCGCAGAACAGGTGAATTAAATCTAATTTTGGCTTTAGCAAGGTTAGGGTGGTTAATTAAGTTGAGGAAATTCTAAAGAATGGTACCATCCACCTTGTGCTGCTTGTCGCCTAATCTTATTCCATCGTGTGAGTGAGTGCTGGTCACGTGACATCAGTGACTAAAGAAAGCCCGACACAATCGAGACGAGAATTTCCACAGATTGAATTTCTGGATTTACATCATGATTGAATTAGAGTGACTGATTGTGTACTTCAATTATTAGATAACCAACTACACCATTGGACTGATAAGAACACCAACCTGTAGAGAGTGAGAAGGGTAGGGAATGAGGGAGTGCCAGGAGTTGCCCAAAATTCCACCCTCTGGCATTCTGTGCTGACTCTCGGTGAGGATCGTAATGGGTGCACTAATGTATTCCACATAGAGGCCACCAGGTCCACAAAGTTATACTTATACTTTCCTGTAGTACAGTACTGCCATCTGTGCAGAAACTCACAATCTCAGGCTGCCATGCGAGGATGATATTACACTTCACCTGGGTCCATGGTCTTTCATGTCTAAAATATCTCTCTCATATGTGGACTGATCATGACCCATGGTTGAAAGTCAACTTACAGGTGCCCATTATCCAAACCACTGAACTAGGCCATCAATGTCTGAGTCCCAGTAAATAGAAGATGTGTCATTGTACCCTACAACTGCTTCCCATCCTCATATTTGACCTTCCATTATGCTGTTCTCATCATACTCTTGCTACCTCCCACCATTGTCTTGGTCCCTGCTCAACCCTGCCTTGGATGATCATGTGGTGCAAAGCAGTTCCATGATTCACTCTCTGCTATCAGTGTATGTAGATAACACATCCTCTATCCAGCATAAGCAGGCAAGTACAGCATTATGATGGTGGCAGTAATAGATGGCATTGAATTGATGTGCTAAGAGGAAGTGATGCAACAAAAGATTTATCCCACTACATTGCAAAGTCACAAAGAGCATGTGTGAGAGGAGCATGGAAATTATACCTGTACTCGTGACAATATTTTTGACTGAAATATCAGAGAATCTGATGAAAATTTGCATGTTGGCCCAGTAATAGGTTCTAGTGAATTGAAGTGACAAGAGTGCACCGGGGGCACTTCGTCTCGGAGGTTATGTCATGACACCACATCTCTCCACATTCAACTGGCATATTCCAGTCATGCATTTGAAGGAGTCAAGCAAGAAAGGCCCTGAGGTGGACAAAAAGCGGAGGTGTTGGAGATGGTCAAGCAGAGTTTGAAGGCTTCAGACAATCCAATTTTAGAGCCTAATAAAGTTAAGGTGTCACGGGGATTTATTGCGGAGAGTGTCTTTGACAGAGACATGATGGAGCTGATTGTGTGGGAGCACTCAGCACTGTGGCATGTGTTCCGAAACAATATTGAATTGATGAATCAATGGCAACTGGGTTGATAAAGGGTCGGCAGCAAGGAAATCAATCAGCGGAGATGGCGGAGTTTAAAAAGCTTCGGTGAAAGGCTGTCATTCTCTCGACAGACACTAACAGACAAACTGGACAAGATACACACATGTTAACAGGACCATGATATATTCCAAGTGGCGAAACAAACCAGGCTACGAGCAATGGGGGGAATATAGAGTGAAGAAGTCGGGAGTTTTATTAAGGTAAATGATGGCTATATATAAGAATGAGAATGTGGCTGATTAAGTAGCTGAGTAAGTGGTCACGTGGAGAACCAGGTATGGGGAATACCAGGCAAGATCACATGTGAGGACAGCATCCTTACATTCGGACAGACAGAAGCCCATAATGTTATAAAGAGGGACACATAACCGAAATTTGTCCCACTATAGAATGCAAAGTGCGGGAGAAGCAGGAAATACATCTGCACTTGTGAGAGTATTTTGACTGAAATAGACAGCTTGCGCACAAGCCATTGGAGCCATACAATAGCTTATGACGTGTGTGCAAATGAATGGCTCCACAGCCAAAATATGATGTCAGTGGCTTTGTGGAGCCATTCACAGCCACTCACCTGCCATATCTGCACACTCCACAAGCCATCAAATGGCCCCAGTGGCTGTTGCACAAGCTGTCTAATATCAGAGAACCTGATGAAAACAAGATGCATCATGATTCTGGAAGATGCTGCGAAGGTACATAAAAGAGGCTTCATCTCACCTTCTCCCCCCCCAAAGATGCCTCCCAAAACCATGACCACCGAAACATGCTTGGTCAACATTGTTGCCAGCTTGACTCCTGTCATACCGCTCTTGGACGAGTTCAGTGATGCCTTTGGCACCCCTTTTATTCCTGCAATTGCAAATACAACCCGGTCTCTGATCACTCTGGTGCAGGTAATAGTGGTCATCATAAATTATGGTACCAGCCTTAATAATTATTTCAGAATGTGAAGAAAAATAAAGAAGAATGTATCCAGCTCATGGAAAATTTGCATGAGTTGCTCTATGCTATTGTCAATCTCCACATGAAAACTAGGAATCCATCATGTCTTCCTCCTGCAACCTTGTCTGCTTTTGGAGAGCTCACAGAGTATGTTCCTCTAACCCCTTGTAATTAGAACAACACCTGAGAATTCATTTAGAACACTTCACAAGGTCTATGCATTCATAGAGGCACAACAAGAGGGGAACAAAATCAAACACTTCTTTCGGCAGAGTGAAATGAAGACACTGCTCAGTGACTGCCATGTAGGATTACAAAAGGTTTTTGACATGCTCAAGGTATGTGTTTTGAACTTGCTCTCAGCCTGAATATTCAAAACTTCCCTCAGATGGAGGGTGCCATCAGCTTGCATGGAAACATTGTTCAGATGCAAACAGAAACAGAAAGAATCCACATGGAACTGCTTGAATTAATTTCAACCTCTTCTGATGCAACAATTTCAGACAGGTCATCCTCGGTACATATATTCCCCACTGAAGTTCGAACTACAACTGATTCTGTAATCAGATTCACCATTGGTCCAATAGTTTGCATAATAGGTAACACAATCTGTGCTGGTTCAACTCAACACCACTCATGTTTCATTTTCTCTCAAGCTCAAATTCAATTTCCATGTTGCCTGCAAAGCCCAAGATATTGCATGGTCGGGAATCAGAGCTTAAACACATTGTGGAAATTCTCCATGAGGAATCTGCAAGAATAGCAATTCTAGGTGCTGGTGGCATGGGGAAAACAAGCCTTGCCAAAGCTGCCCTACACCACCCTGACATTGTCTCCAAATACCAGAATCAGTTCTTTGTGGCTTCTGATTCTGCTACCACTAGTATTGAACTTGCAGCATTAATTGGGTTACACCTAGGATTGAAGCCTGGGAAGGACCTTACAAAGCCAGTTGTGCACTACTTTTACAACAAAGGTCCTTCTCTGTTGGTTCTTGATAATCTGGAAACTCTGTGGGAGCCAATGCAGTCTCGTGGTGGTGTTGAAGAATTTTTATCAAGTCTTACAGATGTTTCACATCTGGCCCTTATGGCAAGTACATATCAATTTCTACTGTTACTTCCACTCACATGTTGCTAGATAACTATGCGAGGTGCAGAAAGGCCAGCAAAAGTCCACTGGACTCACCCATTTCTGCAGCCTTTGGAGCCCCTGTCAGATGAGGCAGCACATCAAACATTTGTTGATATTGCTGAGGATTTCCATGATAGTGAGGACATCACCAAACTGCTCTCTTTGACAGATAACATGCCTTTAGCTGTGGATCTCATAGCCCATCTTGTGGACCATGAAGGGTGTGAGAATGTCCTGCTCCGTTGGGCAACAGAAAAGACCTCTTTGCTTTCCAGTGGTCATGATAGGAGGTCAAACTTGGATATGTCCATCACAATCTCACTTTCAAGTCCTCGGCTCAGTTCTGGGGCCAAGGATTTATTGAGCTTGCTTTCAATTCTCCCAGATGGCCTCTCAGAAGCTGAGCTGCTCCAAAGCAAGCTTTCCATAAAAGATATCTTGGCATGCAGATCAATACTGCTTAGGACATCTCTAGCATATGAGGATGACAGAAAAAGGCTAAAGTCACTGGTGCCTATCCGCGAGCATATGCAGAAGTTCCACTCTGCTCCATCATCTTTAATTCACCAAGTTCAAAAGCACTTCCATCTGCTTCTGGATATTTATCACAATCATTTTGGATCAAAGCAGGTGGCAGGACATCTCAACCAAATAATTTCAAATCTGGGGAACCTACATCAAGTACTACTGCGAGGATTACAACAAGACAACCCAACCCTTTCAAATACAATAAATTGTGTCATTTTTCTGAACAGTGTCAGTCAAGCAGCAGAGTATGGCCGCCATGTATTAATGAATCATATTCCTGCTGCTCTGTCTTCAATTCATGATGACAGACTTGAAGCATTGTTCATTGTAGAGGTGTTCCATTCTCAGCGCCTCCATCTCATTGAAAATCCTGAACAATTAATTACTCAAGCCATAACTCACTTTGGCAACTTCAATGATCCAGTGCTTGAGTGTAAGTTCCTCTCATTGTGATGCATGTTTTTTTAATAAAAATGTTAACAGCAAGGTTCTATCAGATAGTTGGAGAGTACTCTTTTTATTTTCAAAGGAACATATCCAGAGCCAACCAATTCTTTGAAAAGGCACTTGTACTAGCAAAATCCTGTGCAAACAAGAAGCAACAAGCCTTAGTATTGAATGGGCTTGCCTCAATGACATACAATATTGGGGACTACAGTGCAGCCCAGATGCATGCTCACGAGGCCCAAAGACTGGCCCAGTTATGTGCAGATTTATACACTGAATCTCGTGCACTGTGGATTGAAGGCATATGTGCCCGAGAGCTTGGTGACTACAAGAATTGCATGTTCCTATACCACAGAGGAAGAAAGCTCCTGGAGCTTTGTGGAATGTCTCACAGTCAGGTGGATTACAGTATCATGAGCAGTGAGGCTGAGCTACATCTGCTGAAATCAGAATATGCTGAGGCACACAAAATCCGTGCTGAACTTGTTCAGAATACTCAAGATACATTTCACTATGCTTTTGGCCTTCTAAATCTGGTACAGATTGATATTATTACTGGTGCAAGTGCACAAGATGTGCACCAGAACCTAGACAAAGCAAGAGAACTATTCACTGGTACAGGAGATCAACAAGGATTGACTTTATGCGAAATTTTGTCAGGAGAGCTCCATCTCAGAGAAAGACGAACTCACACTGCAAAGTTAATATTCCAGCAGTGTTTCAATTCAGCCCGAAATTTCAACCAGGCTGTACTTGTCTGCCTGCAGAAACTTGGTGATACTAGCCAGTGGCCCACAAGTGATTTTGAATGGGCATCAAAATGGACAGTGGTATATTTGGCATATGCAAAAGGAAAACAGAACAAGCGGGAGCTTCATAAGGCACTTCAATTTCTAGGAGACATATTTCTTACACAGGGAGATCTTAATACAGCAGGCAGTCTTTTCACTGTTGTGTTGGATACATTCACAGATATGAACATCCACCGCAGTCGAGGCGAGTGCATGCTTCGCCTTGGGGATATCTCGGAACAAAGAGGACATTTTGTGGAAGCAGTTAAATTTTGGAAGGAGGCTCGACCACTCTTTGAGCGTTCGTTGCAAACAAAGGAGACCACTCAAATTGACACCAGACTTGCTGCTGTTGGTCAGGATATATTGGATGGAATTTAAACACCAGCTCTACCTATGGCATCTTGAATCTTCTGAGGAGCTGTTGGAATTGGAAAAGATAGACATACACGGCTGAAATGATGGGAGAATGTTGCTGATTTTTATTGCCCTTGGACTTTTTTCTGTACCGATATTTATGTAGTAGGGGCTCTGTCCAATATTACAGGTTCATGTGTCCATTGATACCAGACTTTACATCTGTAAGCTATTGCTCAGTCTGTCTGACATCACATACACTGTGTTTAAGACAAACCTAGACCTATTGAGCAGAGGTCAGCCTATGATGTCTAGGCAGACCTTTTCAGACACTCTGTATATGCCATTTTTTTGAAGGCTGTCAAGGTTTGTCTAAGTGAGGTTTACAAGGCTACAATGACATCGGTTGATAACACCTCGGCAAACCGATCATCCGAGATCACCGAAAATGATCTAGCACGGTCCACAGAGGTGAGGAAACATACAATCGACAGACATTTTTCAGCCTGTTAGAACACCTCCACCGACGTTGGTCGTGGTCAGTTAGCATGCCTCGGCAGAGCTTGACTACCTCTGGATAAACCAGGAACTCCTGCTGTACAGCATACATCAGCAAAAACCTCCCCAGATAATTTGAGATAATGTTGCTCAAATTATTTTAGCCCAATATAGTTTCACGAAAGTTGCGATAATTTGAGATAATTTGCTGAACATTCGAACACATTCAGTGAACATATCCCTGGGAACTAGCGGGTGGTTTATAGAATCATTATAGTGGACATGAAAGCCAAATTCTTCCAGTCAAGGCCCAGAATGCAATGAATGGGCAAAAAGAGAGAGTCGGTGTTTACGGAAATCGTGTGAAATCCAAGTGAAATCACCTCAAGTCATTCAAACTCCGATGATGCCAAACAACATGAAACACAGACGTGGCACCATTCCTCTTTTCACTCCCACTCTCTTCCCACTATTCCTCGCCATTCCTCACCGTCGTCCATGCTGAGCCTCCAGGCCCTCCACGTCCCACCACCACTACCTCCCCGCGCTCCCTCGGGCTCTCGTGCTCCATTTGCTCCTTGCTAGGATCACCATCGGCTGCCTCATCACTGGAGGTCTTACGCACAGAGCAATACCCTCTCAGACGCAAGACAGCAGCCACCCGTCCATCCACCATCCGTCCATCCACTGCTGCTCCGTTCGATTTCAAGTTCGGGCCGTCATTTCATCGGTGTCAGCTGCTTGATTATGGGTGCCACTGCCCGGCCACCGTGTCCACAAGGCTGCCAAGCCCAATCAATGCGCAGCAATGCCGACTGTCAACACCGAGGTTACCCAGCATCGTCATGACTTCAAATCACCGCAACGATCATCAAGTCGGTCAAGTCTGCTCTCTCTGCCCCTGCTGTCGCCGGCTATCTTCAAACCTCCTGCCCCTTCATGTGTACGCTAGGACACCACTTTCGCTCTCAAGCTCTCCCAGCTACACGCCCTCAGCTCATTCTCGTTGACCGCTTCAATATTTTGTCGTCAAAATCTCATCCTTCATACAAGTTCAGGCCCGTTTCTAGTCCGTCAAATGAATGGCCTTCGAGTTCGGTTCGCAAATATTTTGTACCCCTCCCCCGATATCCGTGGCCGTCTCCTGGGTATGTACGACATCTTTTGTCTTTTTTATTATTGTTGCCGCCGTCATGTATTACTTGTCCCTGTATACTTGTCACTAGCAATGAATATCACTTGTTTTGTTACTATGCAGTGTTCTATGTGCGAAAGTAGAAGGAATAAGGGCCCATATTGACCGAAAACTCGACTCAAACTCGACTCAAATGTGGTGAAATTAGCTCAAATTTGCTCAAACTTTGTTTGGGTAACATAATTTGAGAACATTTGAGAACATTTGACGTAACCTCACAACTGGCGATAATTTGAGATAATTTCAACACAATTACCTCAAATTATCTGGGGAGGGTTTTCCTGATGTATTGAGGGACGCGTACTGTATAGTGTTGTCAAGGTCCGGTTCGGGAAATCGGTTCGAACCCGGACCGGACCGAACTGAACGCCAAGTTCAGGTTCAGGTTCGGGAAATGCCCGAACCTGAACCCCAAGTTCAGTTCAGCCTTCGGGACAAGCAGAAATTCGCTGAACGCGTCCGAACGCGTCCGAACCCCCGAACCGGGATAAAAAAATTCCTAAATGGCGCTACTAAACTACTTTAAAATCCATCTCTGTTGTCCCTGCAGGCAACTTGTTGCCTGTGTGCCTAACCAGGTACCAAGCCTGCTGTCTGCCACCATTTCTTCCCCATTTTACGGGCTCATGACTAAGTGTACTCATTGTATAAAGGCAGGGCAAATTATGCTTTCATCTCAGTCCTTTTGCCCTCTTAAATCTCTCTCACCTATTTCGCTCTCACCATGTCACACTTCACACTCGGATGCACTCAAAATGCGGATGGCTCACTCCGGGACGCCTCCCAGATTTTGTGGTATAACGACGTCGACGATGAGCACTCAATTACTGGACCACCACCTGCCAGCACTGTGTCCTCTTCTTGTCCACTTGCCCCAATTTTTACATGTGCCAAACCTGTGCATACCGTAATAGACACATCAGTGCCAGAGAAATTGCCGCAAAACAGATGGAGGAACTCATTTCAGAGCTTGTGGAGGAGGGCTTTGGTTTTAATGACGACGAGGATGATCTCTGATACACTTAATGCATTTTTTTCCTTCTGTGTGTTAAAATTTACAAGTGGAGAGAAAAAAAGTTCGGTTCATGCATTTGAACGCTGGTGAACGCCGAACCGAACCTGCGAACCTGAACCTGAAGTTCAGGTTCAGGTTCGGGGAAATGCCCGAACCGAACCGAAGTTCAGGTTCGGCGTTCGGAAAAAAAGGTCCCGAACCTGAACCAAACCGAACTTTGACAACACTAGTACTGTACTGCGAGCGGGTGCGGTCCATCCGAGTCTGCTACTAGGTCTCATTTCCCTCCTTCAACTTTGATACATTAGAGAATTTTCATGACGAATCAAACAAAAAGCAGGTGTGAAGGACGTTCATGACCCAGCCTGGAGTCGAACCAGGTATTACCTCCCGGTGTATTTTGATTTTTCACCTAAATCAGGCGTGGTCCCTCCGATACTGGGTCTCCTTCCCTCCCTTTAAATCTTTGATAGATAAGATAATTTTCCGTTAATCAAACGAAAAGTTTTGGACCTCCAATATGACCCAGCCTGGAAACAGGGAATTTCTGCAGCATAATACTATGGAAAGCCAGAGCACCACGCTCGTTTGATGGCCGGAGATTGCCTGATTGGGCAGTCGGACCCAGGATACTGCGCCGCCCTTGGATGATCATGATAGTAATTACAAAATGTGCCTACGCTCCACTTCGGCAAAAAGTGTTAATAGTACAATTGAAAATACGAAGCTATCTCCTCTCGTGATGATTGCAGGATGTTCAATCATGGTTCTTTGACGGATCTACTGGGCCGGCGGCATTCACCTCAGCCTCAACATGGGGGAAAATCAGATCTCGTCGACGCGGGCGCACAGTACAAGACATGAACGAACCCAGATGATTCCAGATCATTGAAAAAAATACAATGGCAAAAAAGATGTTGCACAAGAGATTTTCCGCAGGGTTAAAGAGCTTGATCCAGAATTTGATGTGTTGCGAGCAGGTTTGTACAGGGAAACAAACAGAGGGGTGCGCCGGGAACCTAAACACAATGGCGGTGATGCTGGCCTTTTATATTGTAAAACAGCACTACGGCCGCAGTTCGGCCCAATGTCACCCTGCGGTGCAGTGGGTAATTCGCAGACATTTAGGCAAATCACACTACCTTATCGATTGCTGTTGAACACCCGATTCGTCTTGACAGCTTTCGCGCAGCGCACAGCCGGTCCGCCGTTCAGAAGTACCGGGAATTCGAGCATGGTGCGAAGACGGACCTGTATGGGGATCGATCAAGGATCAATTCAGGGGTCAGTTGACATCGAAGAAGGAACGAAGAGAGAAGGGGATAAGTTGTATGGCGATGAGACCAAAGACATCCAAACGAAAGCCGTCTATCTCGTTAATAGAATGGATACTAATCATTGAACTTTCACTGTGATATACCTATAGGCTATAGTTAGCGGGTGTTTGCTCCGGGCGGCTTGTAAGCGATGACATTGTGCAGCCCGAGGGAACACATGCAAAGGAAAACAAGACACACATATCATGACAACGACACGGAGAGCGGCTCACACCTACTGTAAAAGCTGGAAACTTGGAAGAATTATACAATTGAATTAAAATAAAATAGGAATCACCTTCCAGTTTGGGCCTATGGTGTTGAAGTGTCGGCGATTTCAGCCATCACGCAAGCCTCAGTCTAGCGGTAGTGACAAGAGAAAAAACTAGGAATTCAGATCAGAATGAATAAAGAAGTAGTTAGGACTTGCCGCGTGGAGCCAGTTGCCCGAGATGCCCGAACTGTGGTTGTAAACACAAAAAAGACACGTACCGAAGTCGATCCAAGAACCTGCAAAGGCAGAATACACGTACCAGATTCCAGAGCGATGGTTAAACGGTCGTTAAATTGGATGGAAAAATTAAATATCGCAATAGGAAGACTCGCCCGAGATACCCGAAGCGCCGTTGAACTTCCACATTCAAACAAAGGTTCAGCTGATGGATTGAAATATGAAAGGTCTTATGCTCGAACACTTGGAAATCTCCGCATGTTCACAGACACCTCGCTCCCGCGAAGGCCCAAAAATTGAATCAACCAAAGACGCCCTGGGACGTGCCGGAAACGCGTCTGGAGCCGATGCCGTGGTCCCGGAATGGCAGGGATTGAAATTGGATGCAAATCATAGTTCATACTCTTCATCTGCAACCTGAAATGGTATCGGTGGGTGATTGATTGTCTACAACCCGCGTATCAGAGGCACCGGATGAGCTGAGTGTGGGACAACGTCGGAGTATCCTGGGTCCGACTGCCTGATTGGGCAATCATCGGTCATCAAACGAGCATGGTGCTCTGGCTTTCCATATAATACAGTATTAAATTCCACTCGTTCAACAGCAAGCAGGTGGGGTCCATCTGCTACTACAGTAGGTCTGCTCTCCTCCACTTTCAACTCTAATTCATGCAGGACTTCGAGGCAACGAGAACTGCAAATTGAATAGAAAGTTTCGAAAGCCTGGATGCATGACCTAGTCTGGAGTCGAACCAGGGCTCCTGCTGTACGATGGCAGAACGGAGTTATTGGATGCAGGTGCGGTCCATCCGCTACTAGGTCTTCCTTCCCTCAATTCCAGGTCTACCTTCTACTCTATTTTTGGCAGCGAGGACCACAACTCGAACAAAAAAACACGCTGCGGATAGACGTATGACTTAGCCTGGAGTCGAACCAGGACCTCCTGTCATAAATAGATGGAAATCATTGATTCACTGAAAGTAGGTGCGGTCCGTCCGCTACTATCCCTCGAGTTCAACTCTAATTTATCTGCGAGTAAACGCGAGTAATTCAGAAAGAAAGAACAAGGAGCCTGGGGCACCAATACGACCCAGCCTGGAGTGGAACCAGGAACTCCTGCGTTACAGTATATGTATACACCGTAGCAGCACGGCGGAGGAGGAAGGCAAGGGAGGGGGAGGGAGGGAATTATGTTATGGAGGGGTGGATAGAAGGCAGGATGCGGAGAAGAATGAGGACGGGTGCATCATAACGAATGCACCGGGATACGAGCGAGGAAGGAAACGAGGACGAAGAAAGGAAAGAGAAGAAAGGAGCCGCAATAGCAGTGAGGAGATACGAGGGATGTATGTGGTATATAAAGAACGTAATTGAAGGTGGGGATGAGGATTGCGCGATGGACGCGCAGAGGGAATTCGGAGCGTGGGGATACGAGCGAGGAAGGGCGGTCGTGCAAAACGCGGAGGAAGGGAGGAGGAAGGAAGGAGATACGAGAACGAGAACGGATGTGTGTGGTATATAAAGAACGAAATTGAAGGGGGGATGAGAATTGCGCGATGGACGCGCAGAAGGGATTCGGAGGGTGGGACACGACGGAGGAAGGGCGGTCATCGAAACGCGAGAAAAGCAAGGAACCGCAAAGCGGCAAGGAGGAAGGAGATACGACAAATGAGGGAAATGATGTAAGGCGGGTCGCGGATGGAATGCGAGGATGGAGGACGCGGAGAAGGAATTCGGAGCGCGGAACTGGGGAGGGTCGGGGAATGGTGGTATGTGTACGAACGAGGAAGGAAAAGTGGGAGAGAGAAACGAAGAACGGAGGAGTGAAGAACAAGAATGAGGACGCAAGGAGGGGTGCGTCGGTACGAATGAATGAACGACGAAGGGCGCGCGGAAACAGGAAGACGTGGGGGGAGGAAACGGAGTGCGACGAGGGACGCACAGCCGCGGAATACGAAAGGATGGACGCAAACGCAAAGGAAAACTCACCTCTTGCCCTGGCTCCCCACCCCACGGCGGCCACCCCGCACAAACCACCCCCTCCACACACACGCCGCGCGAGGTGTGGCCGTTGTAGACTCGCGCGGAGCTGTTGTGCTCTTGTGTCTCCTCCCCCACCCTCCCTCAGCCCTCCTCCTCCTCCGCCTCCTCCTCCGGCCCTCACTCCGGCTGTTCCTCCCCCCAGTGGTGCACGCGCTCCACGCGCTCCCCCCTATAGCGCAGAACCGAAGCACACCTCCCCCTCGCCCCCTCACACGCGGCCCTGCACACGCGTGCCACAGAGGCCGCGTCCGCCTCCGTGAGGCCCTCGCCCTGCGGGGCACGACGTCGCCCGCGCTCGTGTGGTCGCTCGTGAGGTGACCCGCGCTCGCGAAGGCGGAAGAGGAGGAAGAGAAGGGGGAGAAGGAGAGGATGAACGCCCAGAGCGGCGCGGGCAGGTGCGGCGCCGTCCGCCGCTCGCGCTCCCGTCCCGCGAGAAGGTCCGCTTCGCGCTGTGCGGACTTGGACGGGAGGCAGGGCGGTGCAGAATCCTCTTCGCGGTACGTGGACGTGGACTTGGGCGCCTCCTCCTTGGGCGCCGACCCGGACGTGGGCGGCGACCCGGGCGTGGACGTGGCTGCGGCGGCAGAAGACCCAGACCCAGACCCAGAGGAGCCCGAAGGCGGCGGGTTCGCGTTCGGGGACTCGGACGAGGGAAGACGCGTCGCCGTGCTCCCAGTGGCCGTGGTGGGCGACGCCGAGGCGGACGAAGACCCCAAAGCCGGCAGAGGGAACCGCAAGAGCGCAGCCATGGGCGCCGAGTGTGGGTGTGCGGGCCGTCCCGTCCCCTTCCATTCCTCGCGTCCCCGTCATCGCTCCCTTCACTATTGTCTGCTGTACGCGGGAACACAGCCCCCCTTGCAGATGAAGGCAACGCACGCACACCACCATACGGCGCGGGCCTGCGGACCTCAAACTGCCACTCCTCGAACCCGACGGCGCGCAGGCGGGTCCAGGCCTGCGGGGCGGGGGATGGCCTCCTCTGAGGCGTCTTCCCCATCGCCTTCACCTTCGTCTTCTGACGCGGAGCCAGAGCCCCGAGCGCGAGGCGCGTACGATGTCGAATAAGAGTGAGGCTGAGGCTCTTCGTCGTCAGAGGCAGAACCGAATAAAGACGCAGCTCGCCCCAGGCCCGACGGGCGCCGAATATCATCCTCTTCCTCATCGGAGGCGGAAGCGGAGGAGAGCGCGGGGAGGGGTTTCCCGCGGCCGAATTTCGATTTCGCCTTCGAGTTCTTGGTGGCTTTCCCTGAGGATATCGCAGGAGGGAACGACCTGGGAAGCGCGGGCAGCGCAGAGAGCTTGGATTTGGGGGAGCGGCAGAGGGAGGAGGCGAGCGAGGAGGCGAGTGATCTCGACCGATTAGGCGTCGAGGTGGAGGTGGAGTTGGAGAGGGAGGGGGGCGGGGACTGGAGGGATGATTTGGCAGACGCGGACGTCGTGCGCTTGACGAGCCCCCCGCCGTTCACCAAGCGCACGTCGGGCGTGGAGGCGGCGCTCGTGTAGCGCGCGGTGGGGAGCGCCCAAATCCAGATATATCAGTCGCGTGGATTAGAGGAGAGGAGGGACGCACCGGTGTTCTTGGACGAGGACGAGGAGCGGAAGAGCGAGGAGACGCGGCGGATGAGGCCGTTCTCCTTCGCGGGCTTCCGATTGCCGGTCATGGATGCAGCCGACGACGCCGCCGCAGGCTTCGGGGTCGTACGCATAGACGCGCGCGTGAGGCCGAGTGGGAGCGGGGGGCCGTCATCCTCTTCGTCCTCCTCGGGGTCGTTGGTGGACTCGGTCGCGGACGACACGGACGCGGACGCGAACGAGGGCAGCGCCGCAGGCGAGCGGCGGTGGCGCAGCATCCAGATATCGATACAATCGCGGGCGAGTTATTTATGTCTCCTGTAAAGACCGACGCGCGTGCAAGTAGGATAGGGGCCGGGCAGGAGAAAACAACGACGACGACGACGAGATGTTGCCTTGACGACCGACGGCGAGGAAGCAATTCAATTACCAGATCATCCACGCGTATTGGCGCCGGCGTCTATAACGGGCGGGAGGCCGATTGCGGTGGCTTTAGACTATGCAGAAATTAAAAACATGTCTAATATCCAGCCATCTGCCAACGTACCGCGTCTGTCGGTGTCTGAATCTGTTGGTTTTAATTATTAGCCGTCCATCTGCCAGAAACGGAAATGGAAATATTTTCACCTTGTAGGTATGAGTCTGTGGCAATTCTCGTATCAACAATCCATCCGTGATACCTACTCGCCGGTGTGGGACCATTGGCGTCGTCAGTATAACGCGTGTGTGGATGGACCGGTGTGGCTTTCCGTTAAAAACACTGTGTACAGGCAGCGAGCTCGGTGTCTTTCGCGGTAAACCTGGTCATGGTGAGTATCAGCCATCCAACGTCCATTTGCCACCACTCCGAAACTCACCTTGAGTCTAATGCGATGCGATGCTAATCTTCTTGTCTTAATACCAATTTCGCTTGTCCTACAACCGATACCAATCAGCCCCGCCCGTTCACCATCCATCTATCCACTCACCGAAACAATCAAGTACACTGACTTACGGAGACGCGACCAAGACGCGATGACGCGTACGAGATCCTCAAGCGAGGAACCCATCAATATCATCGTGTGAGTTTACGCGTGTTGACTCATCATCGCGTGTGGCTCGGCTAACCGGCCGGGGTCTTTACTAGTTGGCGGGCCTTCTTAGCACGGAGATTTTCAAAATGCGGCTTCCTTACGGCGTTGATCGCTTCTGAGGAAATTGGCCTCGAGAAGGGCACCGGATAGACGCATTTGATAGCGAAAATATTTCGACGTTTGTATCAAGGAAGAGCTAAGGAAGAAGAAATAAAAACAACATTACCAAAGAAATATTTATGACCCAGCTTGGAGTCGAACCAGGAACCCCTGCCTCACAATCATGACCATTCAACTCTACTGAATGTAGGTGCGGGCCGTCCGCTACTAGGTCTTGTTTCCCTCCTTCAACCTTTGATACATTAGAGAATTTTCATGACAAATCAAACAAAAAGCAGGTGTGAAGGACGTTTATGACCCAGCCTGAAGTCGAGCCAGGAAGTGCTCCTGCCGGAAGCATGTATCATCCCCCAATACTGAAAGCAGGCGCGGTCCATCCGCTACTAGGTCTCATTTTCTTCCCTTGCAACTTTAATTCATCAGAGAATTGAAGCAAGGACAATGTCAGATCAAACAAAAATCGAGTCGATGACGACGTTTGACTTTGAACCAGGAATTAATCCTGTCGGAAGCATACATCTTACAGAAATACTGTACCAAAAGCAAGTGCGGTCCCTGCGCTACTAGGTCTTATTTCCCTCGATTTCGACTCTAATTCATGCAGGATTTCGAGGCAACGAGAACCGCAAGTCGAATAAAAGATTTCGAAAGCAAGGATGCATGACCTACTATCAACGACCGGGTACTGGGCCACCTTAGGATTTATCGCTGGTTCTCGAGAGCCATAGTGTCCATATGCAATCAATTGTTTGGTAGAATGAAGGCAGGTATCCTGCAAATGGTTCGAGACCATATCCGCGAATTTACATGGGGTGTTGATTGACCGGTGAATTTCTTTCCGCCGGTACCCCCAACAGATGCAAATAGTAGCTAGCGGGCCACCCCGTCAAATTGAGTTCCGCAGGCCCAAACTGGCGGCCTCATTGTTCAGGAATGATACAGAGAGGTACTAGGGAGGATTCTGCGTAGTTACGGTATACATAGAAGCAATGAGACGGCGAAAAAAAATGCCTGAGACGGCAGCGGAACCGGCGGAATAGCAGATTCCAGACTACCCAGGCATCTCGTCGGGACCAGCAACTGTGGCCACTGGCGGCCCAAAATCAGAAACATGTCGTTTTATATGAAGCATTCCGACATACCAGGACCCCCACCTACATTTTGAGATGTCTCTAGCTCCCAAAGAAAATTCAAATGTCTCGGGCATCGAATTTGGGTGGTTTGGGATAAAGGACAGCAGTGAGAAGGGAATTGAGGGAAGAAAATGTTGGAGGACATACCAAGCTGGAGTATGCCCAATTGAAAAAACCCTTGCCAAATCCCAGACCCATAGCGTGGATGGTCGCACGCTGTGGACGTGGTCAGTATGAGCTACTCAGGATTGAAGCCGAGGTGTATCCGCGCCATAGCAAGAGTGCGCAGCGTGAATGGGCGCCATATTTGATCAGGGATTGAAGCCTTGCATCGTGCGAGTAGAATGAGCCCAGGAAGTCGTCGAAAGACGAAGAACTGGCAGAGAAAGAGCTAGGGCAGTTGTACGGGAGAAGAAAACGGCAAGAAAACGACGGTCGGAGCCCCTCGGCCGACGGTGCACGTGCCATAACTTTGACCCGAACATCACTTTCGGTCGAAAAACGGTATGAACCATCATTAGAGGTCCCATTCCATCCTCAACCCCAAACTCGAACATTTCAGGAGGTCCTGCCTCACTAGAGGCCAAGTGGCCCACTACCCAGTCACAGATAGTAGCCTGGAGTCGAACCAGGAATCAGTTCCTGTTATGCAACGAGATCGCTCAATACTGAAAGCAGGTGCGGTCCCTCCGCAACTAGGTCTTATTTTCCCCTTTGATACATGAGAGAATTTTCAGCGAATCAAACAAAAAAAAGTAGTATCAACAAGATGAATGACCCAGCCTGGAGTCGAACTAGGGATTCCTGCAGCAGACGTCGTCAGCGTAATTGCCACTGAATGCAAGCGCGGTCCCTCCGCCACTAGGTCTCCTTTGCTTCAATTTTAACTCTAATTCCAGGACTTCGAGGCCACGTGAACCAAAATTCAACCAAAAACGATTAGAAGGCAAGCATGAAAAGCATGACCTAGCCTGGAGTCGAACCAGGAGTTACGTGCTCCTTGCTGCTGATCTGGATGAGCACATTGAAAGCGGGTGTGGTCCGTCCGCTACTAGGTCTTTCGTCCCTCAATTCCACCTCTGCCTTGTACTGTATTTCTAGCAGCTAGAACCACCAATCAACTAAAAAGATAGAGAAGGAGACATGCATGACCCAGCCTGGACTCGAACCAGGAATTCTGCAGCATAATTCTATTCCACACAGAAAGCAGGTGCGGTCCCTCCGCTAATAGGTCTTCTTCCCCTCAATTTCAACCTGAATGGATGAGAGAATTTTCAGCAGCAAAACCGCAAATTGAATAAAAAGCTTGGAAGCCTGGATGACCCAGCCTGGAGTCGAACCAGGAGTTGATCCTGCCAGAAGCTTGTGCAGAAATACTGTACCGAAAGCAGGTGACATACGTCCACTACTAGGTCTCCTTTCCCTCAATTTCGATTCTAATTCATGTGGGAATTTGTGACGGTGAATCCGCAAAGCAAATAAAAAGTTTCGGATGTGAGAGATGTCATGACCTAGCCTGGACTCGAACCAGGAGCTCCTGCCTTGCAATCGAATTGTGTCAACTGTTTAGTTCAAGTATAATATTGTGGATAGATATATTTGGGCTCAGCATTAAATTATAACCACACTCGGGTCAGATGAGATAGTGGGGGCTATGCGCGCCTGCGAGACTTCTCCCATTGTTCGAATCCGGATCCGGAATAAAAACAATTCAAAAAAAAACGTGATATTTCGCGACGTTGAACACAAGACAACGCCCGAACGTAGAAGGTACAAAGTTACAACAGTGGAAACCTCAAAACATCAACCCAGAAATTTCCACCCATCCATTCATCAGACTCATAGGGTGATGGGAATGCAGTTGATGGCGATGAGGCTGCCCCACGCCTGCTCGGGGGCATCGCAGGTGACGCTGGTTCCTCCGCTGCAGAAAAGAGTGAGTTGAGCAGTTCAATTAATTTACGACGTGTTCACGTACCAGTTATTCCCGATGACGGTGATGGGCGAGCAGCCCAGCCCGACGGGGACGTTGAGGCCGCTGAGGTCAAGACCGAGGAGAGCCGCGACGGCGGAGGCAGAGCTGCTGCTTGACGACTGCACACTGGAACAGCACTGGTTCGAGGTGGGGGGCGTCACCGGGGGCGTGGTCCACGGGATGGCAGCAGCAAGGGTCTGAAAACATATAATAGTCAGTATGTGGAAGCACATCGATGCACGGGAAGCTCACAATGAGCACCGAGGTGGAAAGGATAGAGAGTTTAGAGAACATGTTTGGTTAGAGCTTGAATACAGAGGGATGTGTTCGAGTGAAGATTAGGAGTCTATCGCGCGGGCTTTTATAGGGTCGCGTCCAGATTTTCCCGCGATTGACGAGGAGCATAGGATTTGCAGTAGTTCAGGAACATGGTCGAATTGGCCGAAGGAACAAGTCCCGAGGTGTGGAGTAGTGGAGCTGGTAGACAAGAGAGAGCGAGTAAACGTCGAGGAGGGGGCAACTGAATTGAGGTCCTGCTATACACGTGGTCCGGCTGCAGATGCCATTTGGCAGCGAACCGGTGCCCTTTTTTCTTCCACGCGTCATACAATGTCCATTGATTAACGTTAGTGGTAACGACAAATGACGTCCACATTTTCCGTACTTCCACCGTAACAGCGCTTTTGACCGCGGCGGAACATTCAATCCGTCAAGTCACCCATTTTAACCTGTGTTTCATCACCCGTGACAGCGCAGGTCGAGAAATCCCGTTGAAAGACGGAAAAATTCTCAAGAGAGTCGTTGTCTTAGAATATGGTTTACCGTGGTACGGCCACAAAAGGATTCCTACTCATAACTGCACCCGACTCCGTGGGTGCACTTAATTTACCTCCAACGCAGGATCTTCCCATGTCAATCACTGAGTGAATTGCTCCACAGATGGCCTTCGGACGCGCGCTTTGTCTGGGGGGACAATTCACGTGAGGATATCAACATATCATTTACTTCTTATAGCTATATTTCCGTTATTTTATGTTACCATACGTCTATCAGCTCCACAGCTCCACTCTTCGCGAACTTACGAGTCAACGGACCTAAAACTATGCGCGCACGTCGTTCTCTGGACTCGCGGGAATATCTGTAACCGAACGAGATAAAAAGCAGTCCCAGGCAACACCAACTCTCACTCGAACACATCCCCCTGTAGTTCAAGCTCTCTCAACAAACAAATATGTTCTCCAAACTCTCTGTCGTTGTCACTTCGGTGTTCATTGTACGCACTCTCCATTTTTGAGGTTGTGCTCCTGCTAATTATACTATTAACGCAGACCCTTGCTGCTGCCAACCCGTGGACCACTCCCCCGGTGACGCCCCCTACCTCCAACCAATGCTGCTCCAGCGTCCAGTCGTCCAGCAGCAGTGACGTCTCTGACATCGCTGCCCTTCTGGGCCTCAACGTCCCTGTCGGTCTGAGCTGCTCGCCCATCACCGTCATCGGAGACAACTGGTAGGCAATTACTTGCTTTATTCCGAGTGCGGCGGCCCTGATGCGCATCAACAGCGGTGGAACCGAAGTTACCTGCGATGCACCCGATCAGGCATGGGGTGGCCTCATCGCCATCAACTGCATCCCCATCACCCTCTGATTGGATGAGTACTTACTTTGAAGAGATGGCTGCACATATTTCCCTGGATCGTAGTGTTGTAGCCGCTGTCTTGAAAATTTAATACTGTCGTGTTGGATTTCTGGATGTGCACATATTCGATGATTATGGACCTGGAGTGTTGCTTCGAATAAGTAATCACCTCGCACTTGGCTACTTGGAGGCACTTGGTTCCAATCGCTCCGATTTCAATTAACGATACAGTATGCAGAGCTTGATCTACTAGGCTAAGGCGTAGACCTATGATCAGTCCGAGGACAAAAGATCCGCCGGGTCGCACTTCGTTTACAATGTCAAAAATCTTCGAATTCGCTAAAGCGGTGAGACGGCGGGTCTGCGCCTAGGCGTGTAAACCAGCTATTTTGTCGCTCCTAGGGACGGCTTACCTCCCTAGGAACATCTATAAGGGAACAGTCACCATTCCTAGGGACCCTGTTCGGTGATATACAATTAGAGTCAGAGTGAGCTCCGAGCTGTTGACTGAGTGTTAATGATACAAGAGGTCTGGAATAGTGTATGTACGTGGGATTCTTGGCTCTTCCCAAATGGGAGTCGGGATCGCTGTCATATAGTAGGAAGCACCGTCTGATTCAGTCCATAACCTATATGTAGGGGCGGATTGCGCGGCGAAGTTAGACACCATACCAAGGAGATATGCCAAAGCCCAAGGCAGACAACGAGGATTATATCCAGAAACAACCCAAGAGACTGCACGGTTGAGGTTTATGGCACGGCGTTGACCCTAAATAGGATAATTATCCTCCCTAGGGGACATCGTACAGACGGATAGCTGCATGTCTAGGATGGTCAACCGTCCTAGGAGCAGTAATTACTATTACGACTGAGTGGCGCACCCTACCTAGGGTTACTTCCAACGAAGTACGAACCACCAGGCATAGCCCACGGGACCTGGCTATAGGTCTAGAACACACGTGACACATGTGTCGCGTTGCAAAGGCAAATACAAAGACAAAGCAACCATATTTGAAATACATGTGGAAGCTGGTTTAGAAGAAACATATACCCGAGCGGGTTGCGTGGCTAGACGGCCCTGCGGCATCCTTTAGCTCAACAAAATGACCAAAGGCTTGGTGTTTACAAACCAAGCCGCCTCAAAACGTCTTCATGGCAGGATACGCGTCAGCCCGGCCGTTCCTAGGAGTCATCTTGATGACTGTTTCGGCTGTTTCAGCTACGAATCATGGCGGCATGACCTGCCATCTCTCCGAATTTCCAATACTCTCTACTCAGTTACTCATTTCGTATTATTTCTGTTTACTCATATCTCACTGTCATGTATTTTCAAAGTAGTATAAAACCCCAGCTAGATCCTGCAGTTGAGGAGGACATCATGCCCCAGTATTGCCTAGACTTTGGTCGAAGCACTGCTTGTCAAGGCATTGGTGTACTCTTGACCTAGCTGCAGAGATTTGTTAACTCATATCTTCTGTATCTGTTCAATATAAGACCTTTGATTGTTGGCTACACTCGAAAGCTTTAAGTACCAAGCTCGCTTGTAGCGGCCGCTGCTAGTGAAAAGGTACCTCAGTTTGTATACTGAGGTCTGCTGTTGGAATCGTACGAATTGGTGCGGTCGCAGTACCCTAAAGGTACCTTGGTTTGTATACCAAGGTCTGCTGTTGGAATCGTACGAATTGGTGCGGTCGCAGTACCCTAAAGGTACCTTGGTTTGTATACCAAGGTCTGCTGTTGGAATCGTACGAATTGGTGCGATCACAGTACAAAGGTACCTCAGTGCCTGAGAGCCGAGGTCTATTGTTGGCATTCTACGAATTGGTAGCATCGCAATACCGTCTAAAAGGTACCTGTCGTTTGTACACACAGGTCGTCTGTTGGAACTCCACGAATCAGTGTGGTCGCAGTCCCCTATACCCACTCCTAGTGATCACAGTAGCATCCTAGGGAGTAAAGCCCGTTCCTAGGAACACATAAAACCCATATAAAAACCCGTTGCTTCGGTAACTTGGTAGCCCATTTCAGTTGTTTATCAACTATCGTTGTTTCCCACAAGTCCTAGACAGACTCCAAAGTTTGATTCGTCCAAATATCAATAGTGTTGATTCAATCTTAGTCGTATACTGCGGCGTAGACCTGAACTCAAGTCCGCACTGTGTGTTGTGTGTGTGTTGGTTGGTTGGTTTGGTGTTTTACATCACTCTATATCAGTCCTAGCATAGGCCACGCTCGAGTGCACCGTTTCAGCGGGTTCCATCTCTGGAAGTCAATCCTGTTGAAATACTTACCCACAGGAAGACTGTAATTTTTAAATTCGGTTTCGGGAAGTACAGGGTATTGGAAATCGCACTTTCAAAAATAAACGAAGCTGAGACTATCGACGCACTGACATTGGACACGTCGTACGCATCTGCTCTGGCGACTGATTCAACTTATTGTCGTTCCCGGGCGGTACATCGTGGTATCCTGCATTACCACACAGAATAGCCCAGGAAGGAAAAAAAAATTGCCCGAGGGTCAGTGACTCCACTTGGAAGGAAGGCGAATTGGGAGAAATACCAGAACAGTATAGCAATCTGCGATCAGACATTTAATAAAAAGTGGCAGATTCAGCGGATATAGAACTATTTATTTTCCTCGGGAGATCCATCAATTCACGCCCGGCGGCAGAAGCAGCGCCGGTGTGGCGCCGGCGAGTCTGTCATCTAGAAATAGCGACAGTTAGCCCTATATAAAGGGGTGCTGAAGCACACATGTATCCCACCCCATTTTCCTTAAGCGCTTCGCTGGTACACCTCCACTGCATCGTCTGTCAAGAGAGACAAGCTCGCACCGAGAACAAATAAAAACTTCGATGCTGCAGAAGTCGAACCAGGGATTTAATTGGGGATATTCTATTGAAAGCAGGCGTGGGCCTTCCCTTCTCTCACCTCACTCTCCGCCTGATGACTGCTGCATCTTCAATACAGCTGCATGAATTGGAGAGAGAAAAAAACAGTTAGCTTTCCATCTATGACCTAGCCTGGAGTCGAACCAGGAGCATTCCTGCGGCATACTCTTGCTGGTATTATCGAAAGCAGGTGCGGTCCGTCCGCTACTATGTCTTACTCCATCACTTTTACCCATACCTTAGCACAGTGTCTCAACCACGAATCAAACAAAAGTGGTACGAGCAAAACATATGACTTAGCCTGGAGTCGAACCAGGAGTTCCTTGCTGCTGATCTGGATGAGCACAATCAATGCAGGTGCGCCCCTACTAGGTCCTCCTTCCCTCACTTTCAACCTTTGATAGATCAGGAATTTTTCAGCTATCCAACAATGAATCAAACAACAAGTTTTGGATCTAGAGCATGCCATGACCCAGCCTGGAGTCGAACCAGGAACTCTGGCATTATACAGTACTACTATCACTGAAAGCAGACACGGTCCCTCCACTAATAGGTCTTCCTCCCCTCAATTTCAACTTCAATTCATGCACGACGTCGACTTCGCGGCACCACGAACCACGAGTCAACGAAAAAGGCATCAGAAAAACAGATTCATGACCCAGCCTGGAGTCGAACCAGGAACTTTTACTTGAGACTTCTATTCGTACACACTGAAAGCAGGCGCGGTCCCTCCGCTACTAGGTCTTCGTCCTCTCATTTCCAACCTTTGATACATTAAAGGATTTTCATCGCCTAGTATAAGCAAAAAGGCTTGGTAGAGCAATGACCTCGAACCAGGACCTCCTCTCGTAAATAGATAGAAACCATTGATTCACTGAAAGTAGGTGCGGTCTGTCCGCTACTATCCCTCGAGTTCAACTCTAATTTATCTCCGAGTAACCGCGAGGAATCCAGAAAGAAGGAAAAAGGAGTCTGAACCACCAGTACGACCCAGCCTGGAGTCGAACCAGGAACTCCTGTGTTACAGTGTATGTATGCACCGTAGCAGCACGGCGGAGGAGGAAGGAAGCGCGGGTGGAGGGTGGGAAGGAAGGAATTATGAAGTGGAGTGGAGTGGTGGATGGAGGGAGGATGCGAAGATAAATGAGGACGGGTGCATCATAACGAATACACCTTCGTATCCTCTTTCGAAGGGATTTCCTCTTTTAAAGATACAGGATGGAGCAGGGAACTGGGGTGGGGGATACGAAGGAGGAAGGGCGGTTGTGCAAACTGTGGAGAAAGGAAGAAAGGAGCCACAAAGCAGCAAGGAGAATGTATGTAGTATAGATAACGAATGAGGAAAATGGTGTGAAGGTGGGACGAGGAGGGATGCGAGGACGAATTAATGGGAGAGCGAATGAGGACGGACAACGCGCCATGAACGCATGGAAGGAATTCGGAGGGGTGGGGATATGAAGAGAAGAAAGGAGCCGCAAAGCACGGAGGAAGGACATACGAGAACAAATGCGGAAAAAAATGATATGAAGAGGACGAAGACGAGCGATGAATGCGAGAGCGAATGAGGACGGAGGAGGCGATGGGGGATACGAAGGAGAAAGGGTGATCGTGCAAAACGAGGAGAAAGAGAAAGAAGGGAGGAGGATGCGAGTAGCAAGGAGATACGAGAACGAGAACGGGCGAGGGGCATGATGTGAAGGTGGGACGGAGTATAGAAGACGGACAGCGCGCGATGGACGCGCAGAAGCGCAGAAGGGAGGATTCGGAGGGTGGGGGATACGAAGGAGGAAGGGCGGTCATCGAAACATGGAGAAAGGAGGGAGGGTGCGAGTAGCAGCAACGAGATACGAGAACGAGAACGGATGTATGTAATAAAAGAATGGATGAGGAAAATGAGGTGAAGCTGGGTCGCGGATGAAATGCGAGGATGGAGGACATGGAGAAGGAATTCGGAGCGCGGAACTGGGGAGGGTGGGGAAATGTGATAGATAGGCGGACGTGGAAGGCAATAGGAAACGAAGAACGGAGGAAGCATAAGAACGAGGACGCAGGGAGGGGTGCGCCGGTATGAATGAATGATGAATGGAAAGGGGACGCGCGGAACGGGAAGATGTGGCGACGAAGGACGCGCAGCCGCGGAATACGAAAGGATGGACGCAAACGCAAAGAAAACTCACCTCCTGCCCTAACTCCCCCTTCCCTCCCCACCCCACGGCGGCCACCCCGCACAAACCACCCCCTCCACGCGCCGCGCGAGGTGTGGCCGTTGTAGACTAGCGCGGAGTTGGTGCGCTCTTCTGTCTCCTCCCTCCCTCGTTCCTCGCCCATCTCCACCCGGATCGCGAACCCCACGCAGAGAAGCGGGCAGACGCCCCCCACCGAGCAAAGTAAAATCACACACCCCATACAACCGCCCCCTTGCCCCCTCGCACGCGGTCCTGCACACGCGCGCCACGGACGCCGCGTCCGCCTTCGTGAGGCCCTCGCTCATGCGGGGTGTGACGTCGCCGACGCGCATGTGGTCGCTCGTGAGGTGACCCGCGCTCGTGAAGGCGGAGGAGGAGGAAGAGAAGGAGAGGATGAGCGCCCAGAGCGGCGCGGACAGGTGGGGCGCCGTTCGTCGTGGAGGTGTGGAAGAGGTGTGGGAGCGTCCCGCGAGAAGGTCCGCCTCCCGCTGTGCGGACTTGGGCGGGACTTGGGCGGTGAGCGCGGCCGGGAGCCGGGGAGCGAATCTTCGTTGGGCGCTGACCCGGGTGTGGATTTGGGCGTGGACGTGGGCGCCGAGCAGGGCGTAGTTTTGGGCGGTATGGCAGGCGACGGGGACGAGGGAAGACGCGTGGCCGCGCCACCCTTCGCCGTGATGGGAGACGCCGAGGCGGACGAAGACCCCAAAGCCGGCAGAGGGAACCGCAAAAGCGCAGCCATCGGCGCCGAGTGTGCGCGCATGCGCGGGCCGTCCCTTCCCCTTCCATTCCTCGCGTCCCCGTCCCCGTCCCCGTCCCCGTCATCTGCCCCGTCATCGCCATCATCCCCCGTACCCGTCCTTGGAAACGCCCCCGCCGCCGAAGATGAAGGGAACACCGTGACCCGCGCCTCCCTTGCATCGTCCCTCCCTCCCAGCGAACCTCTCGAAGATGAAGGGAACGCCGCAGATGACGGGAACGCCGCAGACGAAGGCGACGCACCCGCACCCCGCCCAGGAACCCACCCCTCGGCCTGCACACGCCAAACTGCCACTCCTCTGCAAAGGCGCGCGCAGAGGGCGGCGCGGGCGGGCCCAGGCCGGCGGGGCGGCGGATGTCGTCTTCGCCTTCTTCATCGTCTTCCTCTCTATCTCGATCGTCGTCATACGAGGAGCCAGAACCCCGAGCGTACGCACGCCCCTCATCCTCCTCCGAACCGAGTAAAGACGCAGCCCCCCCAGCCGCCGGCCGGCTTATATCGTCTTCCTCGTCCTCGTCCTCTGAGGCGGAGGAGGGCGCGGGGAGCGGTTTGCCGCGGCTGAATTTCGCCCTCGACTTCGACTTGGCGGATTTCCCGGGCGGCGAGGACGACACGGGCTGGGGGAAGGACCGGGGGAGCGCGGGCAGGGCGGAGAGCTTCGATTTTGGGGAGCGGCCGAGGGAGGAGGCGAGTGATCTCGACCGATTAGGCGTCGAGGTGGAGGTGGAGAGGGAGAGGGAAAGGGGCGGGGACTGGAGGGATAATTTCGTGGACGTGCGCTTGACAAGCCTCCCCCCGGTTACCAGACGCACGTCGGGCGTGGAGGCGGCGCTCGTGTAGCGCGCCGTGGGCGTGAACGAGCCTGAGCGCCAAATCCAAATATATCAGTCGCGTGGATTAGATGAGAGGGGGGGACGGGACGCACCGGTGTTTTTGGACGAGGACGAGGAGCGGAAGAGCGAGGAGACGCGGCGGATGAGGCCGCCGTCCTTCTCTTTCGACGTCGACTTCACACTCGACGCTGACGGCGCATGGACGCGCACGTGAGGCCGAGCGGGAGCGGGGGGCCGTCGTCCTCCTCCTCGGGGTCGCAGATGGCGTGGACGCGAACGAGGGCAGCGCCGCGAGCGAGCGGCGGTGGCGCAGCATCCAGATATCGGTGCAATCGCGGGCGAGTTATTTATGGCTTGCTTGTTCCTGTAAAGTCCGACGCGCGATTGCTTCCGCAAAGTAGGATAGGGGCCAGGGAGAGGAAACGACAGTGCAGTAGAGAAAAAAAGGATTTTGCAATGGTGAGGACGAGAGATGTTGCCTTGACGACCTCAATTATCAGATCATCCACGCGTATTAGCGCCGGCGTCTATAACGGGGGCGGTGAGGAGATCGGCATATCTCGTTAGATGTCCGATCCATTTTTGCCGATTTTTGCCGTTTCCGTACACCCATTTTCCCTCCAAATCCGTGCGCATTGATATCGGGTGGCCCAAATTTGGGCTCGCTCCGTCCGCACAAGTGAACGGACCTCTGAGCGACGCACTTCCATCAGCATAAGGGATCGGACCTCCATCGAGGCGACTTCCGTCCGCATAATTGTGAAAAACACTTATATACATGCAGCAGTAGACGTAGTGACTGTATTAGACTATTGAAAGCTAGATAGGTGTACTAATCCTCCTCAATATGCTCTGTGTCCTCTCGCAGCACAACAAAACTCAAGGGTTCCTGGGGACCGGTATCGACGTTCTTGTACTTGGCCATCTTCACGAGCTCTTCGATGGCGATACTGAGGGAGTGCTGGTGCTTCTGGAACTTCTGGAACAAAGCAGTCGCGACGAGCCTGAGTCGGATGAGTCATGACCAGTCACCTTAGGTAGTCGGCGGCAAGTCCAATTTGGCAGCCTACATGAGCCTGCATGGCGCCTTTCATTTAGTTATTGTAAGTAGGCAGAATCTTAGTGTAGCGGTGAAGGAAAAGCGCACTGAAGTGGTGTGCACAAAGTCGAGAGTCAACAGGGTCACGCATGTGACACGACGCGAAAAGGTTGCGAATCGTTAGACGTATAGCTCTCGGGGGATGCTTAAAGGCCTTGAATCTCAGACGGAAATATTCTTGAAATTTTCAATAGACATGTGAGAAGTAGCTTATGAACGGCGGGCTTTGCACTGGGCATGTAGGAATATTATCTTGACGCGTCAAAGTTAGCCGAGTCGCGTCGGTGATCACCGTGCGTGACTGCTAGTCAATTTGTTTTTTCTCCCTCATTGCGCGCATAGCACCGGTACGCCATATGAAAATGGACAGAGGAATTGAGAAGAACGGAACTGAAGGCCCTGCACGAACTGAGATTGTAAAATGTAAAATAACATCAAAGTGTGAATTAATTGAAGCATTGTCTTGAGAAACTTAAACAGGAAAGAAGAGAAGGTATGCGCAAAAGGAGCAAGACAACAAATATATTCGGAGACAACGGACAGGGATGGGGCCCCACGCGCCCCAAGAACCGCCGCCCTGAGTTCCCTGCGCCTGATAAGCGGATCGGACATGGTACCCGACCGGCCACTTCCGTCAGCGGTATATATCGGACATGGTGCTCCGTTGAGGCCCGAAGCGTCCGCATTCGTATCAGACATTGACCCCATTTTTGGGCCAAATCCGTCCGCACAAATATCGGACGTGTCATGGAGTTTGCCGATCTCCTGGGCGGTGGCTTTCAGACGAGGGATGACCAAAGTAGTGGAAGTGGAAGTCACTTCCACTTCCATTATTGACTGCCAGTGGAAGTGGAAGTCGCTCCCACTGACGCCCCAGTACTCACTTCCACTTCCATCAAGCAGTGTCACGGCCGCCATCATCCCGCCTCCCCGGCGCTTCTTCACCTCGGCGACGTATCAGCCCGCGTTGAACGGGTTTGTGTATGTTTCGTGAACATGTAATTTTATGGGAGGGGCTACATTATAATTATCAGAGAATAAGGTGTCACTGGTGCAGCGCGAGAGACGTGGACAAGGGAATTCTGATAGGAGAACTTACGGAAATTATTCATGGTACACAAGCAGTGCCATTATGCACAATACCTCGCGATGGTAAAATCCTTTCAGCATTTTCTTATGCCACCCATTTGTTTTTAGGAGAATCCGGCCCCTTTCTTTCCCGAAAAAGCCTAGGTGCGTACTTCTCTATTTATGCCTTCATGTATACAGACCAGGATCGGAGGTCGGAAGTGAAGCTATGGGATCCTTTTTTTACCGGGAGAAGTTCAGACAGGTTGTGGTGGAGAACAAAAAAGAAGTGAAGCCTGGGTGGCAACAAACAATTAGTGTTTTTCTGGCTTTGGCCTCAGGCCAAAAAGCCGTGGTTTTTTGGCTTTGGTACCAAAGCCAAAGCCAAGCCAGTGATTAGCCGATGGCCTGGCCTGAGATTTCCTCAGGCCAAAGCCAGATATCATACAAATTCCCCGCCAAAAGCCATGGCTTTGGCTTTGGCCTGGCCCGTTATTTTGGAAAGCCAAGGCCATGGCTTTCAGGCCAAGCCAAGGCCAGAAAAACACTACAAACAATGCAATCTTCGCATCATGATTGCTGAATGGATCCAGAGACGCGTCGGCGGCGCATCAGTGGTGGCCGCAGGCACTGTCACACCACGCTAAGCCGTTCACTTCCACTTCCACTGGGTCGCACTTCCACTTCCACTACTTCTGTATATACTCCTTTCAGACTATGGAGAATGTTTAATAAAACTAGCCATCTGCCAACGTACCGCGTCTGTCCAACGTCTGTCGGTGTCTGAGCCTGTTAGTTTTAATTATCAGCCGTCCATGATCTCCATCTGCCAGAACTGCAAATGAAAAGATTCTCACCTTGTAGGTATGAGTCTGTGGCAATTCTCGTATCAGCAATCCATCTATCCGTGATACCTACTCACCACGCGTCGCCGTCGTCAGTATAGCGTGTGTAGATGGACCGGGGTTGTGAGTGCCAAGTCGGTGGCTTTCCGTTAAAAAAAGTATACAGGCGGCGGGCTCGGTGTCTTTTGCGGTAAAGCTGGTCCTGGTGGCTATCAACCATCCAACGTCCGTTTGCCGCAACTCCGAAACTCACCTGGAGCCTAATGCGATGCTCGCCGGCAATATGTACCAATCTCACTCGAGTCCTGCCGATACCGATATCAATCAGCCCGCCCGTTCACCATCCATCCAACCCATCTACCCACTCACCTGAAAGATTACACAACTACTGACTCACGAGCGCGAAGACGAAGGAAGACGCGACGTGGACGCGGACGAGATCCTCAAAGCGGGGCAATATCATCGTGTGAGTTTGCGCCTGTTGACGCGTCATCAGGCGTGGGCCGCTCGGCTAACCGGCCGGGGTCTTTACTAGTTGGTCTGAGGAAACTTCTGAGGAAATTCGCAGTGATGGCTTCTGAGAAAAATGGCCTCGCTACGCGATGTGGACGGGCGCCGGATAGACGCATTTTATAGCTCAAAGCTTACAAAGGAAGAACCAAGGAAGAGCAAGAGAAAAAAAATATCCACCGAGGACTTTTATGGCCTAGCCTGGAGTCGAACCAGGAGCATTAATATTCCCGCTGCGTAATGCGATCCCATCTAGATCACTTAAAGCAGGCGCGGGCCGTCCGCTACTAGGTCTCATTACCTTCGTTTTTAACTTCTGATAGGTTGAAGAATTTGAGCAGCAAGAGTAAAAAAAGTGTAAGATACAAGAAGACAATGACCTAGCCTGGAGTCGAACCAGGGGTTCCTGCAGCAGAGATTTCCAAATACTTGTCACTGAATGCAGGTGCGGGCCATCCACTACTAGGTCTTCCTACTCCCAATTTCAACCTTAATTCATGCAGGACTTCGAGGCAGCGAATCCGCGGGTCGAATGAAAAGTTTTGAAAGAAGTATGCATGGCCTAGCCTGGAGTCAAACCTGGAATTAGTTCCCGCTGTAACAAGAAGATGTGCTATTGAAAGCAGTTTCAGTCCGTCCACTACTAGGTCTTATTCCCTCAATTTCACTTCTGCCTTGCATTGTACTGTATCTTTGGCGGCTCGAACCACGAATGAAACAAAAAACTCAAGAATTATGACCTAGCCTGGAGTCGAACCAGGAACTCCTGCCGCAGAGTTGACATTCGCTATTGAAAGCAGGTGCGGTCCGCCCGCTACGAGGTCTTTCATCCCTCAATTCCACCTCTACCTTGAACTGTATTTCTGGCAGCTAGAACCACCAATCAACCAAAAAGATGGAGAAGTAGCCATGCATGACCCAGCCTGGAGTCGAACCAGGAGCATTCCCGCTGTGAACCGGGGCTATTTTTTTCCCCAGTGAAAGCAGGTGCGGTCCGTCCGCTACGAGGTCTTTCATCCCTCAATTCCACCTCTACCTTGAGCTGTATTTCTGGCAGCTAGAACCACCAATCAACCAAAAAGATAGAGAAGCAGACATGCTATGACCCAGCCTGGAGTCAAACCAGGGGTTCCTGCAGCAGATATCTTCAAGCATTACCGCTGAACACAGGTGCGGTCTGTCCGCTACTAGGTCTTATTTCTCTCAATTTCAAACTTTGATACATTGGAGAATTTCAGCAGCTAGTAAACAAAAAGGTTTGGACACAGAGTATGACGTAGCCCGGAATCGAACCAGGAATTCCTCCAGTACATCCTCTGCTACTAGGTCTTATTTCCTCTCGTTAGACCTCTGACAGATTAGAGAGTTCTCAGCCGCTCCAACGACAAATCAACCAAAAAAGACTTGTCACAGGAGCAAACCATGACCCAGCCCGGAGTCGAACCAGGAAATCCCGCTTTTCATCTTAAAGCGTTGACCAGCCCAAGCAGGCGCGGTCCCGCTACTAGGTCTTTCTCCGCTCATTTTGCCTTATAAGATAGCAGAGAATTTGAAGCAGCAGGAACAAAGAATCAACAAAATAAAAAGGCTTGGAACAAGAAGTTATATGACCTAGCCTGGAGTCGAACCAGGAATTTCTGCAGCATAACACAGTATTACATTCTATTCCACACAAAAACAGGTGCGGTCCCTCCCCTGCTAGGTCTCATTACCACACTTTCGATCTCTGATAGATTATGAAATTTTCAGCGGGTAGTAAATAAAAAGGCTCGCATATAAAGGCCATGACCTAGCCTGGAGTCGAACCAGGAATTCCTGCCGTACGACGTCAAGTCTTCGGATCTGGCATACTGAACGCAGGTGCGGTCTGTCCACTACTAGGTCTCCTCTCCTCCACTTTCAACTCTAATTCATGCAGGACTTCAAGGCAACGAGAACCGCAAATCAAATAAAAAATTTCGAAAGCCTGGATGCATGACATAACCTGGAGTCGAACCAGGAGCTCCTGCCAAATCGTTTTCAATCGAAGCATAGTAACTGCAGGTGCGGTCCGTCTGCTACTGGGTCTTCCTTTCCTTGATTTCAACTTTGATGGAGTAGACAATTTCCAGCAGCTAGTAAACAAAAAGCACTGGATGAGGCCTATGACCCAGCCTGGAGTCGAACCAGGAGCATTCCCGCTGCATAATGTGATCCCATCTAGAGCATTGAAAGCAGGTGCGGACCATCCGCTACTAGGTCTCCTCTCCCTCATGTTGAATGCTGCATTCTCAGCGAATGAACTAAAAAAAATAGAGGGCCATCAAAACATGATCTAGCCTGGAGTCGAACCAGGTATTACCTCCCGTTGTATTTCGATTCTTTCACCGAAAGCAGGCGCGGTCCATCCGCTACTAGGTCTACTGTACTATACATTCAATGTGAGAACCTAAGTTCGGCAATCCAAATGAAGACTGGGAGGATGTATTCTGGCACCGAGCGGTGAGTCGAGGGAATAACAGAGGATGGATTCCGAGAGGAATAGAGTAGATTCTCAACTACTGACAAAGTTGATCTACGAGGTAGCTAGGAATTTGGAGGAGTATTTATACAGGAAGAACTGAATTGAAATATGTGAGACAAGGTTGAACAATTAGAACAATAAAGTGAGTCATGGTAAGGAATGGAGGATAACAATTAGACTCGATCAATAATGGAGGAAGAAGAATTAAACAATAAGAATTGAAGAATGGAGAGAGCCCGGAGAGTCCGATGGAGCGTGAGAGCGAGGGGTTTCTCACATTCAATTCGACAGTCACATGTCACAGGGGTACCTGTCGATGACGAACTTTGGTGCTTGTCAGGGGTCACAGGGGGGTTGTCGAATAGGTCCGACAGTTTGTAAAATTCTAAAAAAAAGGCACTCAGCAGCGAGAGCGTGACAAAAAAAAATAATTTGTGCATCCCCCGCATCGAAACTGGCTATGTATTTTGTTCTTTTGTCAAGTCTACATATGTATCAGCCTAAACTCTCACAAAATCACTGGGAAAACCATCATCAGGCAATTAATTTAAACCAAGGTCGGCCTGGCTTTCCCTGCTTCTGCAAACTATCCCAAATGATTCTATGATGTCCCTGCATCGTTTGGGATGTTGTCACGGTCCAACGTGGCCGTGTCGAAGTGTCGAATATGTTCGACATGTCACGTGCCAACCCGTTGTCGAATTGAATGTAATAGTACAGTATCATCGTGTGAGTTCACGGTTCTACACCACGTATTTGCTGCTCAAGGATTGAGTTTTGGAGGGCGCCAGCGACCTAGTGAGTTCTGGTGCGACGAAAACAAGATGAGTCGGAAGGAAAGATGGAACATCACGTTCACGTGATAGATCGATGCGTCTCTGTTAACCAAACAACCCAACACACTGCGCATCAAAGTCATTTGCATTCCCACTAGTCTCCCTAGTCAGACCAATAAACAAATGTTTTTTTTTGGAGAGAGCGAACTGGAAAAAAACTTGTTTATGGTCTGATTTTGTTCGCGCATCAAATACCGTAGGTCGACCTTCGCAACCCGGGATTCCCAATTAGGCAGGATCTTCCGCATTGAGACGACCTGACAAATCCCCACGTGCGCCATCACTTCTCAGTCGCGTCCCTGCCCGACGCGCTTTTCTGATGTGTCCTTCCAATGGAGGGGTACGAAAATGACCTCCAATGGTCGTTCCATACACCCCCCGTGCACGTATGGTTGCAGACCAAACTTCGTGACAAACTTTGGTCCCGATTTGGGAATTGCTACTGTTCCTCTAGTTTTAACTCAGGCATCAAGTTATTGTGTAAATAGCACTATAAGAAGGCCCTCTACAGATCCCCCGGAGCGAAAGTTCAAAAAGTGTAAATATCTATTTTTCCCACCGAGATTTTGCGTTTTCAGTTCGGGCCGGTCATAACCGGTGGCTGTGCTCTGCCATCAATCGCGCCCGACGTCTTTCTCCCGCTCCACACCATGCCGCGGGTCTCCCAGACCACCTCTCACCAGCACCGGGGCACCGGGGGGATGTTTGCCCCGTCTCAGACTGTCCCCGGGAACGCCGAAACTGAACCAGAAGACAATAGGGACAATATGTGGGAGAGTGATACGGAATCTGACACGGAGGAAGACGCCGACTATTTCGAGGCCTGGGAAGCGCAGCCCAAGCCGCGGACTTATGACGAGCGCGAAGAGAGACGGCTTGAGAAGCAGGAGAAGGCCGCTGCCAAGCACCGTGCCGCTGAGATGCGAAGTGCCGAGAATAGGGAAGGCGGGGCATTGAATAAAAATGGAGGCACATTTTTTTGCTGTGGAATTTGAACACCAAGTTAATCACCATCTTTAGGCACTCACAGAGGAGTGTATGGTGTTGGGGGCGCGTCCAAGCGAACGGTTCAAGCTAAGAAGAAAAAACTTCGGGACACCTTCAAATCTGGTTCTCTCCGCATCTCAGAAGATGAATTCAAGTGCCAGTTGGCCGCCATTGACGCAACCGAGGTTCGTTCTGATTCTAAACCTGCTACCAAACCGGCTCTCGCTACTTCTGGGTCACTGCCGGCTCCGCGCACCATTGCCAATATGTTTGCAAACCAGAAACGGGCCCGCGCACCCTCTCCGGACGACGGAATTGAAGAAAATTTCCCCCTTCCTGGTGTTTCTTTCAAACGTCTCAGAATGGACCCGCCCGAGCTTCCTACGGAAGAAGAGTCTTTGTCCGACAAATTAGGAGATGAGGAGGAGGAGGAGGAGCCTGTGCCGGAGCAAGTTGAGGAACAGGCACGGGAAGAACATGGGGACGAGGTGGTTGACTCTATTGTCTTGGCAGACGATGTTGCGGACTGGGTGGAGACGGTTCTCGATGATGCAGCCCCGCGGGACCCCAAAGAACTCGGACCTCTCGCTGCTGCATCCCTCAAAACGGCACGCAAGCAGAAGGACTATCGGAGCGAGGTTCTGTTTGCTTCTCTAGTCGATTTTTATCGCTGGATGCCTCGCATGGGACGTCTCAGGGCAGCGCTTCGTGTTGCTAAATACCATGGCCGTGGCCCCGCCTTTCAGCGCGTCATTGCAGCGCAGGCTCGCTTTTTCGAGGTGAATGGTGCACTGAAACCCAGTCACCAGGGCCAACGCGAAAGGTCTAACGGTCTTCTCGACGATGAAGGGTTTTACCTGGGTGTTCAACGATGGTTGAGAACACTTGAGGTCGGCACCGTAATTAATTTTCCCTTGGCTCCCCGCCTACCCGATTGTTGCTGATATTTAATTCCAGGTCAATCCAAAATTACTGCAGCGTCATATCAATGAAACGTTACTTCCCTCGCTCGCACTCAAAAAGAAGACCGTTTCGATCCGGCATTGTCAGCGATGGCTTTGGAGGCTCGGATACCGCCGCAAGCGCCAGCAGAAGGGCGTTTATTGGGATGGGCATGAGCGTAAGGATGTGAAGCGGCGGCGCAAGGAATTCCTCGCGGAGCTGCATGCCTATGAACACCTTCGCGCGACGTATGCTGAGCCCGACATGCGGGAGGTTCTTCCCGAGCTTCTGGACGATGAGATCGAGCACGTTGAAATCGTGCATGACGAGGCCAGCTTTCACTCAAATGACTACCAGAATAACCAATACTGGCTAAAGCCCGGCGAGCAGGTCCTCAAAAAGAAAGGCCGTGGTCGTTTGATCATGGTGTCCGCGTTTTTGTGCGAACGCTATGGTCTTCTCGCTCTCACTCCAGAGATGATAGTGGAGAACGAGAAAATGGCGATTGAGCTTCGTTTAGCAATCACAGATTCGACGACAGTTATATATCCAGATAACAAGACTTCGGGCGACGATTATTGGAATATGAAGCAGATGATTGAGCAGGTGAGTCATTTTGTTCCTGCATTGATTTTTCTTGTCAATTCTAATTGAATAATAGCTCATCATCGCCATTCTTATTGCTCGTCGTATGTTCCCCAAAGCTATCATTCACTGGATCTTTGATAATTCATCTGCACACGGGAGTCTTGCCCCAGACGCCTTAACCACCACCAAAATGAATGTGAACCCGGGTGGGAAGGTTCCGGAAATGCGCGACACAATAATTCCTGACAGCAATCCCCACGGCCACGCGGGTGAAGCACAGAAGATGACCTTCGACAAAAATCTGCCTGCTGACCACCCGTACAAAGAATTCGAGGGTCTTCCAAAAGGAATGAAGGTGATTTTGGCCGAGCGGGGATATACCAAGGACACCAATGGTAAGACGTTGATCGGTGATTGCAAAGCATGCAAACTCGCGAAGGCTCGCAAACCTCATCTCGAAGGTGCTTCAGCCGATGAGGAACGCGAAATGTATGGTGAGAATGGCAACGACACGGAGGAAGAAGACGAAGAACGCCCTGTTGATTGTTGCATGCGGCGCTTGCTTTCCCTCCAACTGGATTTCGCTGGGCAGAAATCTCAACTCGAGCTGGTGCCCTTCATTTTACTTCTGACTGACAATTTACTTACTTGTTCAAATTTTAGCTCATCGCAGCCGCACCAGGGATGGTGTGCCATTTCCTGCCCAAGTTCCACCCCGAGATGAATCCTATCGAATATTTCTGGGCTTGGGTGAAGCGGTGGTTCCGGGAGCGTTCTAACGGAACTTGGCAAAAGGCCAAGGACCTTGTTGATGAGGGACTTCGGTTCTGCCCCCTCCCAACCATCCGCCGGTTCTATCGACGTGCACATCGCTATGCCAGTGTCTATCGCCTGGGTGCCACAGGACCGATCGCTGAGTTTGCTGTCAAGACATACCGGTCGCACCGCGGAGTGCGTGCAACTGAATTGGCTGATGCAACAGCGAGGTGGAAGGCCAAGGCCAAGGCGATGTCACAAGGGGTGGTGCCAGTCAAGGGAAAGGGCAAGCAGAAGGCTAAATAGGTACACTAAATTTCGAAATTTTCGCTCCAGATTTTGCGTTTTTTTTTCCCACGCTATGAGACGCTCCAATTTTTTTGAAATGAAAATTTAACACACAAACTATACCTACTTTCATGCCTAATCCTGAATCTAGAAGGCCCTGGCTCAAAATTGCGGTTTGTCATGAAGTTTTGGCTGCAACCATACTGCACCCGGAGCTGGTTCTGTCCTGACCACTCGCTCATACGAGGCCGGCGGCTCTTTCTTCGCCAACATCACCCCTTCGACATCTGCAGGGTCTATATCAAGGCCGCGATAGCTCACGTTCCAAACACACGTGCAGATGGTTAAATCGTTTCTTGAAGGCACAGCGAATTATACCCCCTCCAATATTCTAACCTGCTGGATGACATCGCCGGACGGTGTTCTGCACGCTTATTTCCCGGATTCGGCTGACATGCACGGCAGAAGAATAAAACAGTAAGAAACAGCCATAGAGTGGCCATTGGCGCGTGTATACGGTGAACGCGTCTCGTCAAGTGTGGTGTTGTTTGCAAGTCACGTTTCTCATCCCAATCCGGAATGGCGACCCACGGTATGTACACATCAATCAAATCTAGACTACATTCCCACTGAGTTGAGAAATTAAATTGCCACGGGTGCCCAATCTGGCGTCATTTGTAAAAAAAATATGACCTTGAAATTCAAAGACATAACTGTGGACGAATTTGTTCAAAAAGGCATCTGAGATTCATGACGGCTTCGTGAAGACCCAATGTCGGAAAGAGCATCGATGACGGGGAGTTGAAGTCACGGTCGCAATTACATTCTGATGAATTAGGACCAGAACCCTCCAAATACATAGATACCGGAAATGTTTCCGAGAAGTCACTCCCACAAGCCACAGAGTACAATGCATTTACAAAGTATGGATACAAAACGATATATGGGCGAAACTATGGTTACATCTAGTCACGAACCGTACATTGTGAGACACACAGCAATTGCATTCCAGCGTGACTTCTCGTTGGAGGACCGAATCACCCTCCGTCCCTTGAGTCGTCCCGAACCTCTGAAATCTGGGTCTAAGGGCGATATATCTTGCTTGATCTGAGAAAGGTCGAGATATTCGGTCGAGACAAATAACTTGAGAAACCCAGAAGATGTGTTCTGATTTTCCTCGAGGATGAACTCGAAGGGATCTTCAGTGCCCATGCCAACTGTGAGCGAGCCTTGGCTACGCAATGGGGGTGGAGCCGTCGGGTTTTCGGGCGAAAACCAGCACTTGGAAAGGTGTCATCCCATGAGTCGGTTTCGAAGATGGTACTCACCAGGATTGTATACGTATCAGGATCAAAATAGAACAAGTACGGGAACAAATCCACATCTGAAGTGTTCCGTATCGTAAACCCATAATCGGCTCCCACCTCTGAACGGACCCGGATCTCAGATTGCATGACGAGATTACCCTTGTCCCCTTTAGTGAGATCGGGCGAAGCCTGCGGGTGAGAACCTTGCAGGCGATGCATCTCCAGTGCAAAGCCAGGGAAGAGAACATTCCCATTATGCACCCGGAGAAAATAATGGAAGTGTGCAATACCGTTGAAAGCGGACGGGAGATGTACCAGCTTTCCGTTCTGCTCTGGATCAAAGCGGGTCTCTTCGTGCACTAGCTCGGATGCGACAGGTGGCATCAGTGCGGCCTCTTTCAACGTCTCCTGAAGGAAGTGTGTGGTAAGAGCTAGACGGTCAACCACGATTTCATCCCCATCGGTCCGCAGGGCAATATGCGCTTTTTCTTGTGAATGTTCTCGCTTGTATGAAGTGTCTGTGCACGAGAACAAAGCTTCCGCGTATTTGAAGTCCGGGTGAATGTATACGTGAAGGGTCATGGCCGCGTTATTGAAATTTTTCACGACCGCGGAAGATCTCTGAGGGATTTTGATAGTGCCGTCGTGTTCGAGTGCAACGGTGTTATTAATCGGTGCGACAGTCCGGTCGAAAGTAAGGACCGTACGGTGACTCTCTACACTCTCTGCACTCTTTGGAGCGACCGTGCATATGAGGTGATTGTCCGGGGTGTAGATGGAAAATTCTGTGTCAACACAGACACCCTGGATGGCCCCGATCGACACGGAGAAAGACTGGGTGCCAGAAGACTCCTTGATCAACACCCTGCGCTGTCCGACGGCGGGCGATTTATTCGTGAAGATTAGTCGATGTTTATTGCCGTTGCAAACCGGGGTCTGCTTGTTGGGCAGCTTCGCAAGACCATCAACCAGCTCGGCATACGTCGTGTTATTTAGATCGACCCCGCGCAAAGCAGCAAGAAGGCTTTGTGAGAAGTAGCCGTGAGTGCTCAGACTCCGAGGGGACTCGTATGCCGCCCCTTCTTGGCTGCACGCAGCCAGAAGGACGTGAGAAGTGGAAGTGGGAGCCCACACACTGTAAGAATGTCCCGCGTGAGGTTTTTGTTTCCACAGGTGACTGTCGAGTGCTGGAGGGATGAAAAGGGACGGGGTCGTGGCATTGCGAGACGAGCCTTCCACGTCAGCCTTCCGCCCCATTCCCCCCGAGTGGCACGAATCAAGGATCACAGTCTATTGATGAAAGACTTCAACTAAAGGAAGGGAACTGAAAGACAAAAAACTCACGATATTTTTGCCTTTCTTCTCAGCCAGGATGTGGAGAAGCTGCCCGAGAACGTAGTCGGGGATGCCATAGATATAGTCTTTGTCGATCGCAGAATACGATCCTATGTCCACAACGATTCCCTTGGACGTCCTCTCATCAACAGGGCAGATGGCTTCCACCATTCCGTCGGTCGAGAGTACATTGTTTTCGAGGGTGGTGCGGCTTCCGTGGCCAGCAAAGTATAAGATCATAGCACTGGATCCGTGATCGGGGATTTCGGTGTTATCCAAGAAGTGAGATATAAATGTCGACAGGATGGCCGCGCGGGTGGCGTGCTTATTCGTGAGTAGCTTAACGTGAGAAGATGGGACTGCGAGTCCCTGCGGATCCAAAAGGAACTTGTTGAACTCGGTTGCGTCATTTACTGCCCCATAGAGGATGGGTAAACCCTGATCTTTAGCCACATACTGATGGACTCATATTAGCCACAGTTTTTTGGTTGGGATTGGGATAGAGAAAGGGATCATCACCTTATCGATACCAATGAGGAGTGCAAACACATCGGCTTCAGGTTGCGAATGGGTGTTCATAGCTGGGTATTGAATTTAGCAATGCCACACTACTTATATCCGGTGGCGGACCCTAGGTAAACGGCATGCCGTTCAACGTGGGCTGTCAGACGGCTGTCAGATGGCGTTCGGCTACAGAGTATTTTACATCCCAGCCAACGCGGGGCCATCGGAGATGACTCCTGCCCTTGTGGCCGCACATTTGACGAAACCGATGAGAAACACGACATAATATCCTCATGTTCAGGACATTTCTATTCTCCTCCGGTACCGCAAGGCATTGCATGTTTATTTTTGTCACTCTGAATCCGCTGAACACATGTTACAACTGCACCCATGGCAGGCGCCTTTTCGTGCCGTTAATACACTGACAAAGCCTCGTCTGGCGTCCGACGAAGTCGGGAGGAAGACCGGGAGGAAGACCGGGGCCAAGGACATAGCACATTGACAGCTTCGTAGATCACACTCATCCGAAAAATACTCCGGATGTAACGTGTGACGAGGATGCAGGATTCGGACCGAGAAGCTCAGTGAAAACCCAGAGATAATGATGGGTAGGCAAATGTAGTCCACGAGCATCCTTGAAGCAAGCCCTACAGTTGGAGCACTTTCGCACAGATAGAGCCACGAAGGAGACCACTGCTTCCGTAAGTCGGCGCCTTGAGGCTTGTATCTTTGGATTGTTGCCGGTCACCCGCACTTGGTGAGTCATCGACACCTGGAATGGTGTGTGCTCGGTTATCATGTAGGACGACCACCCTCACACACCGTCATTTGTCTTCGACAGTATGTTTTACGTAGCTTGATCATGCCAGCGTCAGGTTTGCATACAGAGCCGTAAATAATTGACAGTTTTATGTCCTGATTGCATTATATGAGGAGAATGAATCATTACATCATTTCCAGGTCGTACAATAAATATCAGGACTGCGATCAGAACCATCTCCTGCGGCTGGCCCGCCCAAAACACGCAGTTACCTACATCGGCACTCGGAGAATGCGCTGGGGCGCCGGCAGCTGGATTCTGCGTGAAGTCACGCAGCCACTGGCAGCGCTTATATTCGAAGTTCAAACTCTGGTGCTGATGTTGCTTAAGCTCCTTCACAACCTTTTTTCTTAAGAACTTCGTGGTTTTACTTTTCGTGTGAATATAAGCTTTCTATCAGGGAGGATTCAAGTTACTGAAAATAGTCGTTGGATTGTTTCTATTTTTACACTCGGACCGAAATGCCGTGATTAACTGCCGTGAACGGGCTGCAGTATAAAAGGACCACCAATCCGCTGATGATCCCAGACCCGCTGTTCCCCTGCGCCACCATGTCAGAAGTAAGCTGTGTATTGATTTCTCGGCCAGGCAATTGACCGACATAACAGAGCCTCTCTTCCGTTGATGTCAATAATATTGGTGATTTGAAGAGTAACATTGAGGTAGCAGAGCTGTCTGACCAATCGGTCCGCGAATTCAACGCTCACTTTATATTTAGGACCAAACCCAGAAAGTGCAGAATCCAGATCTTGCTACACATGGGCAGAAGCCTGTAGAATATTCCGGTGCTATGAGGGATTTGGTTGACCTGGAGACTGCTGTGATGAAGAACCAAGCAGCTGTGGATGCCACTCCGGAAGGTGACCCCCACAAAGCAGAACGACTGCTGGCTCTTGCTTCATCGTTCAGACAACGATACTTGAAATTTAGGGCACTCCAGGACCTTGAGGCTGCAATGCAGAATGGGCAAAAGGCAGTGGACCTCACTCCAAAGGGGCATCCCGACAAGGTTATATCTCTGCATAATCTTGCTTTATCATTCACAGATCGATTTGAAAGACAACGAGATCTCAAGGATCTCCAGGCTGCCTTGCAAGCCAAACAAGAAACTGTGGACCTCACTCCAATGGGGCATCCCCATAGGCCTTCATATGTTCATAGCCTTGTTGTCTCCCTCAGACAAAGATTCCAGATATTGGAAGATCCAGAGGACCTTGAGGCAGCACTGGATAAATCTCAAGAAGCAGTGGACCTCATTCCAGAGGGGCATCCTGACAGAGCTGGATATTTGGAGGGTCTCGCCCGGTCCTTCATACTTCGCTTTGAAAGGCTAGGAAATTCCGAAGATCATGAGGCTGCAGTGAAGACCAGTGAAGAAGCTGTGAACCTCACTCCAAAGGGGCATCCCAATAGGGCTAGATATCTTTATAGTCTGGCTGCGCTTTTTGGACAGCGCTTCCACAGGTTAAATAATCTGAAGGATCTCCACAACACAGTTCTGAGATTTCAAGAGTCAGTGGAACTCACTCCAGAGGGACATCCTCTTATGTCACAGCGCCTACACATCCTTGCACTCGCTTACACTGAAAGATACCAGATATTGGATGATCTGGATGACCTTGAAGCAGGGCTGTTGAGACTTCAACAGGCTGCTGACCTCACTCCAACAGAGAGCCCCAATAGGGCTGGACTTCTGCAGCAACTTGGGTCTGTATTGGAACTACGGTTCCAAAGGTTGAGTGATCGGGAGGACCTTGAGGCAGCAGCGGAGAAATATCAAGAAGCTGTGGACCTCACTCCAAAAGGTCATCCTGATAGGGCTGGATATCTTCAGACTCTTGGGATGTCTTTCACAGATCGCTTCCAAATATTTGGAAATCTTGAGGACCTCCAGGTTGCACTGGAGAGCAAACAAGAAGTTGTGGACCTCACTCCAGCAGAACACCCTCAGAGAGCTCGACGTCTGCAGACTCTTGCCTCTTCACTTATACAAAAATATGAGAGCTCAGGTGATCTGAGGGACCTTGATCTGGCACTGCAGTCCAACCAAGAGGCTGTGGCCCTCACTCCAAAAGGGCATCCTGACAGGGGTAAATGTGTACATATTTTAGGTGTATCTTTTGCACACAGATTTCAACGATTTGGAGATCTGAAGAACCTGAAAGATGCACTATATAATTACCAAGAGGCTGTAGACCTGAGTCCACAGGGACATCCCGATAGGGCCAGCCGTCTACAAAGTCTTTCTGTATGCTTCATGGACCACTTTCATAGGTTTGCAGATCCACATGACCTTGAGGCTGCCATCCGATATGGTCAAGAAGCTGTTGACCTCACCCACAATGCTGATAGAGCTGAACGGCTGCAAAATCTGGCTGTGATGTTTACAGAGCACTTCCAGACATTTGGAAATCACAAGGACCTTGAGGCTGCACTGCAGAATGGCCAAGAAGCTGTGAACATCACTCCAAAACAACATCCTGACAGGGCTGGATGTCTACAGAGTCTTGCTTTATCTTATGGTCATCGATTTCGGACCTTGGGAAATCTGAAAGACATTGATGCTGCAGTGCGCATATATCAAGAATCTGTATTCCTCACTCCCAAAGGTCATCCAACCAGGCCTGGATTTTTACAAAATCTTGCTACATCCTTTACAGATCGCTTCCAAAAATTCGGAGATATCAAGGATCTTGAACTTGCACTGAAGACTAACCAAGAAGCTCTGGAGCTCACTCCAAAGGGTCATGTTGAGAGAACTCGATCTCTTCAAGTTCTTGCATCCTCATTCAGACAACGATTCCAGAGGTTGGGAGATCCCAGGGACCTTGAGACTGCCCTGCAGATGAAACAAGAGGTTGTGGACCTCACTCCAAAGGATCATCCCCTAAGAGCTGGAAATCTACAAAGTCTTGCTGTATCCTTTGCAGATCGCTTCCAGAAGTTCAGGAACTACCATGACCTTGAGTCAGCATTGCAGAATGACCAAGAGTCTGTGAACCTCACTCCAAAGGGACATCCTGACAGGGCTGGACGTCTGCAGAGTCTAGCACGGTCCTTTACACATCGCTTCCAAGCACTGGAAGAAGTCAAGGATCTTGAGGCAGCACTGCAGGTCAACCAAGAAGCTGTGAGCCTGACACCAAAGGAGCACCCTGATATGGCTGGACGTCTGCAGAATCTCGCTGTGTCCTTCACAGATCGCTTCCAGAGGTTTGGGGATCCCAAGGACCTGGAAGCTGTTCACCGCTGCTATGCTGATTCATTTAAAATTACCACTGCCAATCCAGCAGCATCATGGGCTGCTGCTCTTCGTTGGGCTGCTTTTTCTACAGCCATGTCACCCACTCATCGCATAACTGCTTTCTCAGCTGCATTGGATTTACTGCCTGAGATCATTTGGATCGGGCATTCTGTATCTGTCCACCAAGCTGCCAACACCTGGAACCGGGTTGAAGAAACAACATCAAATGCTATAGCTGCCTGTGTTGATGTTGGCAATTTCAGCCTAGCTGTAAAGTTCCTTGAACAAGGACTAGCAACCACATTTAAGCAGATGTTGCAACTTAAAACAGGTGTTGATTTGCTTCCCAAGCAATTTGCACAGGAGTTTGAACATCTGTCATCCTTGCTGTACCAAAGGCAATTAGACAATCCCATCACCATTGTTGCTGACAGAAACGAGCTTCTTGGCAAGATCCGGGTACTCCCAGGGTTGGGCCATTTCCTCCTGCCAAAAGAATACACAGAGCTTCGCCAGGCTGCCCAAAATGGTCCCATTCTCATCCTCAACTCCCATCAAACACACTGTGATGTGATTGCAATTCTGAACCCCACCTCAGACCCATTGCACATCCAACTGCAAGAGGTTACTGTGGTACAGCTTGAACTCCACAAAACTATTCTCAAAGCTGTTCTTGAGAGATGTAATTCCAGGACTCGACAATCAGAGTCCTCTCGGCTTTTTGGTGCCCAAAAAGTATTAACTCTGAAGCCAGTTCAGGAGTGTTTCGCAGACATGCTAAGCTGGCTCTGGGAATATGTTGTGAAACACATTTTTAATGCATTGGCAGATGTAAGTTTCCTCAGTGCATTGAAGGTTGAATGTATTCTAATTATTCTCATATTTATAGCATAACATCTGTGAAGGCCGACTGTGGTGGTGCCCAGTTGGAGCATTCACTGGACTTCCACTTCATGCTGCAGCTCCATCTGATCAATTTGTTCAGTCTTACACCTCAACTCCAGGGGCTCTTTTGGAGTCCTTTTCTAAGCAGGCTGCTGATCAGAGTATAAAAATTGGTCTGGTTGGAGTAACCAGTCAATTCGGAGGTGTCTCAGTACTTCCTGGAGTTAGAAAGGAAATCACCAAGATCAATTCCATCACTGGCAGCAAATATACAACTCAGAACCTGGTCGGAGACAAGGCAACAGTAGGTGCTGTGAAAGAGCAACTTCAAAACTGCTCCTGGGTTCACCTTGCATGCCATGGAACGCAGGATCTCCAAGATCCCCCAAAAAGCTGTCTACACTTATATGATGGCACCTTGGAGTTGGAAAGCATCCTGAAGATGCCACTTTCAAATGCAGAGTTTGTGTTTCTTGCTGCATGTCAGACTGCAATGGGGCATCCTGAACTGCAAAATGAGTCATTCCACCTTGGAGGTGGACTTATTGCTGCCGGATTTCAGGCAGCCATTGGAACTATGTGGTCTATGTGTGATGAGGATGGACCGGTGGTTGCAGAGATTGTATATCAGTATCTGTTTGCAGATGGGAGAGGGCCCAAGGTCACAGATACAGCTAAGGCTCTTCAGCTGGCTGTGCGGAAGCTGCGGGATGATGGAGTCCCTTATGAGCGCTGGGTGCCTTTTATTCATATGGGTGTTTGATATGTAGTAGCTTTTTGTTGCTAGCATTATGCTTGACTTTGTACTTTGGTTTCTGACTTCAAATGACCAGTTGTGATACTCAAACAGGGTGCTTAAGCTCTACCTTGGTCAGTTATTTATGACAAATTAGCAAAAGGCCCTGTGTCAATGTTAAAGCTGAACTGTTGAAATGGTGATGGTTTGTGATAAGAGTGTAGAATAATATTACATAATACTGAGCACATGATTTGTAGCTAAAGACACTGGTTGAGAATTTCAAATTTTTCAGTGAAAAAATTGGTGAAAAATGTTGTTTATTTTTTCAGACATTTTTGCCTGAAAAAGGATGTGAAAAATTTAAAACATCTTCAGTACTTTCTTTATTTCGAAAATTTCACCTTGAATCAAGAAAGTGCTGAAAAAGTTTTAAAATTTTCACCTTCTTCAGTAAAAAATGTCTGAAAAATAAATAACATTTTTCACCAATTTTTTCACTGAAAAATTTGAAATTCTCAACCAGTGTCTTTAGCTACAAATCATGTGCTCAGTATTATGTAATATTATTCTACACTCTTATCACAAACCATCACCTGCACACTCCAAGCACTCGTCAAGACTCTCCGACTGGGCACTGCACATAGGCAACACTTATTTGCTCTATTTTCTTTACAAAACTCACTGATTCTTATGAATATTGCATCTAGGACCCTTCTGACTTGACAAGTCATCTAGGTCTAGTCTCTACTCATCAAAGTGAGTACAAATCAGATATATTGGAGCAAAGAATATCTTAACTCTAGTCTGAGCTCTGCAAGAGATTAGACCATCAGATTGAGGGTCTTTACCACAACTACTCAACTTATCACCCACCAAGGTCTGCATATGGTGAATCCCCTTCATAGCCTCTAATAGAGTTTTGCAGGTTCTTGGCAGTCCCATATCTGGTTCTGGGCACACATGATAGTTGAGGCTATGCAGGGAGCACATGGAACACAATTTTGGTACAGCATTACTGCTACTTTGGATTGAATCTCGGTACATACTAGAGCATATTTGCAGCCCCCAAATCACTCGTTTGATCGGAAAAATGAAGCCTGATGGCAGAAATATGTGACACCAGAAATGGCAACAGGTCCTCGGCAAACAACGGCAAAATGCACAGCTCCCGCCAAAAAAGCAATAGACATACCATTTTTTTCCTGGGTTGATACATGAGGACTTTCGTAGATACTCCCAGCTTCAAAGGATTTATTTGCCTCATATATGGGCTTATAACTGGGATGCAGAGCAGTTTTGGTCACATCAGTCACTTGACATCGGGTAAAAACAGAGGGTGATGGCAGAAATATGGTGTCGATTTTGGGGCTTGCAAATATGCTCTACTGCAGGCAAAGTACATTGTAATCACTGATTTCAATGAGGATTTATTACAGTTTTATTTTCAAGATTTCACCAAATTATCAACTGATTTTCTCGTGATTGTATTGTTATTTTACAATATAATCAGTGATTATATTTTAAGTCCTGCCATTTTACTTTGATTTCTACACTGAAAGCAGGCATGGTCCGTCCGCTACTAGGTCTCATTACCTGCCTTTCGATCTCTGATATGTTGAAGAATTTTCATCAGCTAGTAAATAAAAAGGGTTGCATGTACCAGTCATGACCTAGCCTGGAGTCGAACCAGGGATTTTACGCTGTCCAGAATCACATAATCATAGTGACTGAAAGCATGTGTATTCCATCCGCTACTAGCTCTCCCTTCCCTCAGTTTCAACTTTAATTCATCTATGGACTTGAAAGTGCAAATCAAACAAAAAGTGTTCAATGAGAAGTGTGTAATCAATCTAGCCTGGAGTCGAACCAGGAGCATTCCCACTGCATAATGTGATCCCATCTAGGCCACTGAAAGCAGGCACAGTCCATCCACTACTAGGTCTTCCTGCCCTCAATTTCGACCCTAATTCATGCAGAACTTAGGCAATGTGAACCACAAATTCAACCAAAAAGGATTGAAAATTAGCTACCATGACCTAGCCCGGAGTCGAACCAGGGATTCCTCCAGCATAATTTCGCCTTCTTATGCACTGAAAGCAGGTGTGGTCCCTCCACTACTAGGTCTTCTTTCCCTCGATTTCAACTTTAATTTATGCAGGACTTTGAGGCAGCAAATCTGCAAATTGGATAAAAGCTCTCAGAAGAACTTGTATGATCTAGCCTGGAGTTGAACCAGGAATTAGTTCCCACTTTGACGGAGGATGTGCTATTGAAAGCAGGTGCGGGCCCTCTGCTGCTAGGTCTGCTTTCCCTCCATTTTAACCTGTGATATATTAGAGAATTTTCACTACGAATCAAACAAAAAGCAGGTGTGAAGAATGCTCATGACCTAGCCTGGAGTTGAACCAGGAGTTACTTTCTGCTTTATGCATCGAAATACACACAATGAAAGCAGGTGCAGTCTGTCTTATACTAGGTCTTCTTCCCCTCACTTTGACCCATACCATAGCAGAGACTTTGAAGCAATGCAAAGCATGAGCAAATAAAAAAAGGTGTGGGGGATGATGCTATGACCTAGCCTGGAGTTGAACCAGGACTCGTTTTATTGCTTCCTGCTGAATCCTCAGGTATAACAGAATTGGATGCAGGTGCGGGCCCTCCGCTACTAGGTCTTGTTCCCTCAAATTTTTAACCTGAACAGATAAGAGAAATTGGAGCAGTGAAAACCATGAATGAAACAAAAAGATAGCAAAAGAGTGACCCAGCCTGGAGTTGAACCAGGTATTACCTCCCATTATATTTCGATTTTTTCACCAAAAGCAGGCATGGTCCCTCTGCTACTGGGTTGTCTTTCCCTCACTTTGACCCGTAACATGGCTACAATTTTGAAGCGGCAAGAACCACAAATCAAATGAAAACTTTTTGGACCTCCAATATGACCTAGCCTGGAGTCGAACTAGGGATTTGATTCCTGCCATGCAAGGAGATTGCTCAATGTGAAAACTCCGGTGATTTCACTTCAGCAGATCTATGTTGGTACTATGTCTGCTACATAAAGATAGGACTACTACACATGGTATCTTTAAGCTCCATAGATAGTGTGGGGTACCTTACTGAGCTGTGGAAAACCAGCTGGAGACTGGTTTTTTGTTGTTGTTTGGTGTTGTTTTGTGATCGCTAGGAATGCGACTGGTCACGTTACAAATAGAAAGAGAGGCCTTTCCGACTCCGAAAAAGTTGTCAAAACACAGATATATACCTCAAAATAATAAAAGCATACATTGACCACCATAGGTGCATGAATAGGGTAATGAAAGAAATTGTTTTAAGGCTGAAATAAAGGTTTCGACCATCACAATGCAATGCTAACAATAGCCTCAACCGCATTTGTACCACTCTCAACTTCAACTTCAACAGCTGATCTGCTGTCATTGGAAATTGAAAGCTGCTCCAATGGCTGGACAGGTGGGTGCAATTCTGCAAACCTTTCCTGAGCTTTGTCAAGAGTGGTGAGCCTGGAGTCAATGTTGGCTACATCTTTAGCTTGCAATGATCGCTCAAACAGGGGTCTAGCTGACTTCCAAAACTCAATAGCCATTGAGATTTCTCCCCTTTTGTTTGCAAGATCTCCGAGGTGCAGCATACATAACGCACGACTGTGATGCACATCCATAGACGTGAATCCCTCCAGAGCCACGGTGAAGAGACTGAGTGCTGTATTGTCATCCTCATTTGAGCTGAAGACATCTCCAATAAAGCATAGTGCTTTATGCAGTGCCAATTTATCTTTTGAGTTGCAAGCATATGCCAGGTATATCACAGGCCAAAAAGATTCCAGGACAGAATTTTCCCAAGCCTTTCTGTTGGCAAGTCTTTCCAGGCAGTAGGACACAACCTCCATGTCCTTTCCCCATGTTGAACACAAGTACTTGTGGAATTTGACCATTGCCAACTGAAGCTTCTGCTCTCTGAGCTCTAGATCTGCTTCAATCATATCACAAAAGATGATTGCCCAATAATCCAAACTGTTGTAAATTTCCTTGGCTTTGCCCAGGGTTTGATACACCTCTTTTGCGGGTCTGCCAGTTGTTACATAGATTCCTGCAAGATTGAGCAGTGCATTTGCATGAAAGTGGACATTAAGGGAAGTGTTCTGATGGAGTTCTGTGTAAAGGCACCTTGCTTCAACGTATTCAGATTTTACAAGATGGATATCTGCCTGTGCAATTGTAATTTCGTGATCGGTGCTGCCTCCAGACAGGCCGCAAAGACCAAGAAACTCTCTGGCCCTGAAGAGTTGGGTCATACTCTCCTGCCAGTTCCCAGCACTTCTTGAACACATAGCCAGAATCCGGCACACCTGGGCTTTCTGATACAGATTGGCAGACAATTTTAATATCCTCTGTGCTTCACCGGCATGTACTTTGGCGGTGCAATGATCTCCAACCCTCCACTTGAGCTCAGCAATGTTGAGCAGCATATTACACTGCTGATAGGTGTCACCGCAGGACTTTGAAAGTTCAAGGCCTGTATCAAGAAATTGCCTTGCACGAGGTAGATCCAATTCAAAGTCAGCAAAATAAGTTGCAGCTGCCCAATAGAATCTACCTATATCAAATAGAGTTGATATGACATCATCACAAGGGTGGTTTGGGACTTACACTCAAGAATAGGATCATTAAAATGCTGAAAGTGAGATTGGGCTCTGGGAATCACACTTTTTGGCTCTACACTTGAAGTATTTATCCTTGAAAAAATCACCTCTATAAAAAAGCTTGTCTCCAGTCTGTGTCCACAGTTCTGGGGGAAAATGGAGGGAACACAATTCATTAATTCCATATAACCACGTCCAGTGATCCGATAGAACGAGTTCAGAGACAATATGCAATATATTACATCCTCCAGATTAGGGTTGCTGCTGCATAATGCACGTTGCAGAACTTCTTGCAAATTCCCCAGGTTCAAAGTTATTTGACTGACAATAGGTCGTAGCTGCTCTCCATCATATCTCTGATATAGTTCCAAAAGTGAATAGAAATGTTTGCAGAGCGAATGTGTAAGAAAAGAGGATGGAGGTGAAAATTGCTGAATGTGTTCCCTGATTGGCATCAATGACCGCAGCCGCTTCTTGCTGTCTTGATATGCTAATGAAGTGGCGAGCAATATGGCCTTGCAGGCAAGAATATTAGGAATTGAGAGATTCCCTTGAACCAGTTCAAAGTCTGAAAGTCCATCTGGAAGAATTGAGAGCAGACTCAACAATTCCTTGCTACCAGGTGTAATGCGGGGACTTGAGAGAGAGAGACCTATCGAGACATCTAAATTCGACCGTCTGTCATAGCCTATCGAAAGCAAGGATGTCTTTTCAGTCTCCCACCGCATCAAGACATTTGACAACCCCTCATAGTCTACCAGATGAGCCACAAGATCCACCACAAGTGGCATATTATCTGTGAATTTGAGGAGATGGTTTATCTCCTTGGTTGCATATGAATTATCTGTAATATCCATAAAGGTTTGTTGAGCCGCATCATTGGACAGAGGTTGCAGAGGCAGGAGAAATGGATGAGACCACTGGACTTTTGTTGGTCTTTCTGCACCCCGCATTGTGATCTCCAGCATAATGTGAGCACCTTGAATTGAAGAATTAAATCAACCCTCACAATCAATGCCACATGAGAAATATCTGTGAGCAGGGACAGGAATTCTTCAACTGACCCTCGAGACTGGATTGGTTCCCAAACTGTTTCCAAGTTGTCCAAAATCAGGAGGCATGGTGGCTGCCTCAGGAAATGTTGAACCACTGGCTTAGGGAGGTCATGACCAGGATTCAGTCCAACATGTAATCCTATGAGTGCTGCCAGCTCAATGCTGTTTTTTGCAGATTCTGCACTGACAAAAAATCTGTTTTTGAATTTCTCCAATGTGTCCAAATGATGGAGAACCACTTGGGCAAGGCTTGTCTTCCCCATTCCACAACCTCCTAGGATGGCTATTGGAGGTGAGGGCTGGGCAAGGATCCCCATTACATGCTCTAGTTCAGATTCACGACCATAAAATATCTTTGGTTCTGCCGGTAGGATTGAAAATGAATTTGAGCTTAAGAATGGGTGAGTATTTGTCAAATTATAACTAACTACATACCTGTGCCGTGAGTCATGTGCTACAGAGTATATCTATTTCAGAAAATCAGCTGTGAATTCAACGTCACACAAGAACGGACACACCGAGGATGACCTGTCAGAAGTGTCCCCATCAGACAATGTCGAGATCAATTCAAGCAGGTGCTTGTGCATATTCTCTGTATATTTCTTCATTTCCTCAATGCTGTTTAAAATTGCAGATCGAGTCTCAATCTGCCTCTGGGTGAATGCCAGTCAGAATAATATGATTTCGATCATACCTTGAACGTTTCAAAAGCCTGAAGCAGTCCAGCCTGACAATCCTTGAGCAACACATTCATCTCACTCTGACGAAAGAGCTGTTTGATCTTGTTCCCTTCCTGTTGTGCTTCAATAAATGTATATATCTTGTGCAGAGTCCTATGAGGCAATCAGCCACAAAGAAGACTTTCCAGATGAACACCATTTACTCCATGAATTTCCCAATGTGATCCAGCATTGAGGTAGGTACGGATCCAGGAGTTTCAGATTCCATATGAAGGTTGACAATTGTGTACAAGACTTGGTGGAGGTTTTCTATGAGTCGGAAACAATCTTTTTTTTTTGTGTTTCACATTCTATAGCATACGATAAGATTACTAGAATCCCATTCACTGAACTCATTACCTGTATCGCTGTGATCAAGGACAAAGTGATGCACGAAATGGGCTGAATGAAAGGTGGGCCAAATGCGTCATTGAGCTCATTGAGCAGTGTCAACGCTGAACTCAAAGAGACTGTGATGTTGGAAGGGCGAAGTTCAGTGGCGGTTAGGTGACGGGGCATCTTAGAAAGATGGGATGGGATCCAACCTGAGAGCTGTTTCATATATGTAGTCTTCCCAGCTGTGTTTTCCCATGCATGTAAACAAGTCGTTGTCACCATCACGCTCCACCGCTGGATTATCTGTTCAACAGAGAGACTTCCACATACTCATCTGCGATTCTATCTACGCTGATAAAACACTTCTTCGTGATGCCGGGAGAAGCAAGCAGTAAAGATTTCCATCTGTGTTGATTATTATTCCAGGTGTTGCGTGATTCTCGCCATACCGACGTGTAAGGATAGGTCGACGTCGACCCATCGTGACAGAGAGATGGTTACTGGGTGAGCATCAGAAGGAATGGGAAAATGAAGAAGAGCCCAGTGTCAGCCTGAAATTCAACAGGCATCAGCCATATAGGACGCGACAGATGATTAAAGAAAGAAAAAAGAAGGAAAAAAGAGCAACTTGCAGCGAAAGCCTTTGGGACATCGAGGATTGAGATCTATGCCCTACGGCTGTCATAGCGCCAATCATTCTGGAAATAGATAGTGCTGAAAAACTGCGTGGTGGTCCAAAATTATCTAAATTTAGGTTAAGGAGCGAAGATCTGGAGCACTCTCAAAAATAGCCGATCGCAACTGTGTTGAGAGATAATCTTCTCCTCAAGAAGCCATTGGCGACATATCATCACGGCTACGGGTGATAGATGCTACGCGACGACCTCTCAGCTGAGATTCGAAGTACTGGTTCAAGTCTAAAGGATTTCTTTTTATTGAGTGGCTGTCAGTAAAGGAAATAATGAACTTGTCCGTAGATGTGAAGAAGCCCATCCCACTGCATTGAAACAGTCAAAAAGTCGCCCGCAGCAGGACTTCGAAAGTATATTAATTTCACATCAAACGTACCATCCGGAAAAAGATGATGACGCTTGTCCAATCCTGCCGTTGGTGACCGAGCCATGTACCTACATATCTCTCAAAGTGTGCGACGGCAACAGATGCGGACGGGAAGTGAGACGAACTTCTATCACACTCCTCCCAAAAACAAACACCGGCTCGACACGCGATATCATGACTCTGGCTTCCACCAGCGACGCCCATCCGCGCGGAGTAAGTGCAACGCCGTTGCACTTTTCGATGCAACTACGTGGAAGATCAGCATCATGTTGCCAGGGAACTAAGACGACTCGCGTTGTCATTCCACCGTAACGTGCGGGCCGTGCTGCAGTTGATTCCCTCATGCTCTGCTACACCTGCACCACCCTAGGCGGAATACAGCCGGGGGCACTCCGCTCACTGCAAGAACACGACCGCTGCACGAGCCCGGTCGAGCCCAGCTTGCCTCGGACGACAGCAGATCATGAAATATCATCGTGCGCAGGAAGACGAGACGCTGCAGGCGCGAAGGCGTGTCTGAAATACGCAGCACCCTGCCCCTTCCCTCCTCCCCCCTGTTTCAGCCGGAACCGCGCATAATTCCGCATTGAGCCAGAGCAATTGCAGATCAGGATGAAAGCATCCCCACTACTCCCGGAGAGCGGACTCGTGCCCAGTCCGGTGCGTGCAGCGTTGAGTAAGAAGGGGACAAATATGTCCCCGGCGTCCGCGTCCACCCAGCCCAGAAGCCCTGTGCCTGTGCAGTCTCCTCCTGCTCCCTCTTCCTCCGCCTTCCGCAGCGCAGCCTCGTTCCACTCCCACTCGCTCACACTCTGCTTGCGTATCGATACGCCGGGAATACGTCGCGCTTCAGCCAGCCAGTGCTCCGGGTGCGTGTGCGCGTGAGCACGGGCACGGGCGGCGGAGCGGATATGCATTGCCTACGGGGGCAGATGGGGGCGCAGGCGCAAGACGGAGGAGCAGATATCCGTCGACTGCGGGTGCGACGCAGAGAGGAGCTGCATACGGGAATGGGTCGCCACTGGTCCATCGGATACGGGCGCAGCCGTGGCGACTACGGGGGTAGATGAAAGAACGGGCGTGCGGCGCAGACTGAGGAGCGAGCCACGGATATCTGTCAAGAACCGGCTGAGCTGCGTCGGCCGCGGGCGTAGGTGCATGCACGCAGACAGCGATGGCGCTACTACACCTGCACTTGCGGTACGGCGATTGCGGGCGCAGACGGGACGCGACTGAGACATGGGTACAGGTCAAGCTTCGGTGGCGGCTGTACGCATCGACTGCGGCCGCGGGGATCGAAAGGGAAGGGCAGGCATAGGGGATGGAGGCACGGGCGTATCGACGGGCGTATCAACGGGCGCAGAGTCGGAGGACGAACTGTAGTCGATGCGCAGACGGAGGCGCAGGCAAGAACTTGAAGAAGCGCGGATGGGAAGCGAGTCAAAAATGATGGCGGCGGCCCGGTCCGAACCCCCGACCTGTGCGCCCGCCCAACTCAAACTTGTTTTTTCTCTCTCGATGTGCCATTATATTTGCAAATTATAATAAATAAGCTGCGCCAATAACCCTTACTTCATTCCATTCGAGGAACTGAATTCACCTGTCCTGTGCATATATTCGCCTGGACCGCACACCTCACGCCAACATCAAAATACACAGAAGTTCCATCGTAGCCTGTGCGAGATCTGGACTACACCCCGTGTCCATCCGAGTCCTTCCCCAATTTTTAAATCCATTTTGTTTCCTCCGTACCGGTCTGATTATAGAATTCCAGGGGTGGATTTACTCGGCATTGGCTACCCCGGTATGCGTGCGTGTATTTAAAAAGTTCTGCCAGGCCGTAGATATTATTAATACAGCCCAGAGCACATTCGGCTCAGAACCGGTCATGAGAATGGACAAGGCTTCTCGAATTCCACGATCTGACCACGGACAAACTTAGGCCTAGACCAACTCTATACTTGAATTATTTCGCGTGTTCACCATATATGCTGATCGTTGTCCTCTGCCGGTCTTTATTGTGGACAAATCGAATTAACCGTCCTACCTGTACTGGACTTTGAGTCTTGCGTCAGCGTACTTGACCGAAATGCACTGGGAAAACACGCCGGGGAACAACATTGGAACAACACGAACCCAAACATGCATTCTAGATTCTAGATCCCCCCCGGATTCAACACGGGGTGCACTGAACCTGGATTCAGGCCTGGGCTCTTGCACGCATTTACTCTGCTGGTTTTATCCAACTTTCTGCCAGTGTTAGTCTTCATTCATTCATTTATTACAAACTACCATCCGACACATGTTTCCTCTGAGGACGAACATCTGCAGGCTTGGTACTCTACTCAATTTTTTTCCAGGTCGCACTTATGTAAATCCATTGTGTGGAGGCACGAGCCTCCTACCACGCGCTCGTCGCATGGTAAAATTTGAAGGTGGGCCGACCGTTACTACCCTCCCGTACATCAACTTCATATACCTGCACGATATCCCTTATTACCCTAGCAGTAATTTGCTTTATTCCTCCACGAATCCTTGCATCAGCTCGGTTATAATAGTGACACTATGTGAGCGCGGACAATGAACAATCTATTTTCTCTTGAACTTCCGTTCTACAGCGAGGAGGCAAGATACGTTCGGGATCTGATCCATTTTATTTCGTTCTTGCATTCTTTTCGGTAACGTCTGAAACCCAGACTAATTTACGTCGTGTTTCCTGCATTCATACATTGTCAATGTTCCCATTAGGTATCACTGTGGACTCTGGCTTCTGTATTCTTTCCGGTACCCCATGTGGTTACTTTGCCTAGATGTGGTTTAAGCTGATGCGGATCCGCAACGGATGATCTTTTGTACCCACACGGTGAGTGCTGAGCTCAAATTCTGTGCTCAAATCTCTCGCCAACTCTGTGATTCTTTTCCCTCATTTTGGCATTTGGTCTTTTAGTGGTAAACTGGTGGTCGAGTACTGAATAGATATATTTACATTCCTACCCTCCTCTCATCAGCCTTTTGACATTTTGATTGTGGTGTTTTCACGTGTTGTTGGCGTTTTCGCGTTGTTGAGTGAAAATATCGGAACTTGTCAGAGGGCTTCAGCCAAGAAGTCTTGCTGAAACTGTGCATGGTGGCCAGGGTGATGAGGGAGGGTCTTGGGGAGATCCAAGATTACTCTGATTGTCGCCCATTCTGCCGGGATCAGGGGCAGGGTGAAAGTGACGCCTTGACGCCCAAACTGCCGCCAAACTGCCGCCACCTGTTACGATTGACGCCAACTTGCTGGGAAGTCGGCGTCAGTTTTGTCACACTGCCGCCATGTCACGCAATATTTTGCCGCCCTCAACTGCTGCCAGTGCAGACCGACGTAGCACCTTACAACCTTATATATACCCCTATGTCGCTGATTAATGATAAATACAGTACGGCTCCCCGACTCTACCAATAGGATACTAACTGGGCTCAAGTTTACCTTTGATCCTGTGGCTTCTGCGCACGTTTGGGGGAGGGGGTTTAGGATCCCATTTGCTCCCGCTCTTGCATGGTTTCTAGGGTTAATCATCACCGAGATCTACTTCTCGAAGCGTCCTCTTCTTCTGTGGACGAGTTGGAGGCAGATCCGTCACCGAACAGATTATTCGCCCGTTGTGTTGAATGTGCGGCTCTCCACGCCGGCAGAAAAATAACAGTGTTGGAGTCTTCATAGACCGCCAGATAAATGATGGAACATTGGATACCAATCAATGAAGTCCCTGGCATTGCCGGAATTGCGAAATATTGCCTGGGTGCTGAAATATGGCGAGGATTCTTACAGCATTTGTGTCGGTCAGACAACAAATGGTTTCTATAGTAGATCCCAAGAACGGTGCTCTCAGGGCTTCCATGTAAAGTAGTGAGGGTCTCTGAACATTGAAGTAAGCACCTAACTTATTATCCTCATGAAATAGGGCCTGGTTTCTCGCTCAACAACAATAATCAATTTATATGCGTGAGCTTGCGAATGGTAAAGACTGAGGTAAATGTCAAGCGACATTTGGAAGGTGTAATTCCTCAGTTATTCTGTGGGCACAAAGGAAAGACCGACGCCGACTGGCGCGAATATGGTTCACAACTGACGCCAACCTCAGGTCACACTGCTGCCATGTCACATTGAATTGACGCCAAAGATCGACGCCGTTGAAATTTGATTGACGCCAAGTGCCGCTGGATTGACGCCGGCAAACTGAAGTGACGCCGCACGATTGACGCCCTGCCGCTTGATTAAGGCCAAGTGCCGCCGCCGTCCCACGAGAATTACCAACTTGGAGACCATCAAGTAGCTCAAAATATGCTGTTGAATTGACACCGTGCGTTGTATAATATGTATCTAGTGGCGAGAAGTACTGGGAAGGCTTGACTACATGGGTGCTATGCTGCTGATCAGCCGACTGACGCCAACTTGCCGCCGGATTGACGCCAACTGCCGCCCGGGAGTCAAGGCGCCACTTTCACTTTGCCCCCGGGATCAGCCGATCTTTTCACGTGTTGTGAGACTTTTTAGAGAAATTGTCATTTTGTGTCATTTTCACGCGTTTTTTTTTTGACGTTAAGTGTTGTACAACACCACAACAAAAATGTCAAAAGTCTGATGCTCACAAGTCATCTGAAGTGCGTGGTTTGAAAATCGATCGCACGTCGGAGCTCGAAGCTAGTGATCAGTCCCGCCCCCGAGTCAATTCGACAGCATGAACTGGACTTCCTGTTTTCCTTTTTCATAAAAATTGGTGTTTGTTTATTTATTGAATCGCATTTTGTTTGATCTTCCACAGCCCCACAATAATGTTGCAGGGCTCGCTGTAAAATTCGAACCTGGCTCCTCTTCAACATCAAACGGCCACCCCCGCCGGAGAGCCGAGACCAATTTGGATTTGGCTCTGGTTCTTTCCTGCCGGTATGTAAAAACTCCGATTCAAGAATGTGTGTTGGTTCAACAATGTACTGTAACTTCCCAAGTTCAAAGCCTCCCTGGAACCGAAGGGCATGTCGAGGAAGCCGGCCATCGATACGCCGGCTTAAAATCCTTTGTACTCACCTAGTTTTCATATGCCAGAGCGAAGGTGGATATTTCATTATTTCACCCCGCCAAATAATTTTCTTAGGCTCAATTTCCACTTTTTAACATCGATACCACAGGGAATAAATTCGATTTGAGGTAGCTTCACTAACTACAAGGTTCGTTATTGAAAACATAAAGGATAGGAAGATACTGCATGTGTGAAACCAGCATATAGGGGTGATGTGAAAACGAGTAGTGCATCTGCGAATGCAGTGAGAAAGGCTCCCAATACTCCCCAGTACAAAGGACTACACGACGACGCACCTGGCAGGCAGTGAGAAAGGCTGAAGAGCCTTGAGGCTGCCTGCCAGGTCATTGACATCTCCTCAGTCAACGTGAGAGCACGTCAGCAATTGTCGGAGTGTTGTCGGACCCAGGGCGCGAAGACCTGTCAGACGCGTAGAGGTGAGAACATCGATGCAGTGAACAGGTCGGAAGGGGTTGTAATTGTCCTGCGCTCAACGATTCATGTTGTACAAATTGCTCTCTAAACTCGATACCGCATCGTGCGGCTTCTACACCTGATCATTGAGCTGTATAATTAACTAATCAAACGAATGAAAGCCCTGCTCTAGCAGTGTGTTCTGTTCCATCATTGTTGACCTGATTGATGCCAGGGCAGTGTATCACCTGAACCTAGAGTCCCCGTGTCTTGAAAAAAAGACACTGGACAATCATCCAGCATGGCAACAATGTGGGATGTGCGGACTCGGAATACGCAGACTTCTCTTCAATTCTCAACCAACCTAGTCTCAAATAAAAGAACGATCAAATAGTGGATCGATCCAAGCCTCGGTCTTCTGCACATCACGGCAATTGGCCAAAATAGGATGTTTCTTTGTTTGCCCGCGGCTCGTGCATGACGCAGGCCGTGCTTCTCGTGGGAAGGCTGTGGTATAAATCTGGTGTGACGAGTGCGGATGGCTGCTTGGCCTCATCCTCCACCCTACGACACTCTATTCTACCATCCACCAATATCTGAACTTCCACGGGACGTAACATCTATTATGTCGACAACACTCCCCAAGCATGGTCAAGATTTCGGTGTGAGGGTGTTATCTCTGGGTATGAAAATGACCTGTGAGACTGGAATCTCTGGTTACTGATGCCCTTGTTTAGATGGTGGTGGAGCTGGCGCGCTCTCTGAACTACTGATACTCCAAAGAATGATGTATCGAACAAAGATTGAAGGCTGTCTCGACACCATGCCTTCTCCATGTGAATGCTTTGAGCTGATTGGTGGTAGCGGCACAGGCGGGTCAGTGATTTCTACTTAATCTCACTATAAATCCTCGAACATGATTGGCATTTTGCAGTATCATCGCATTAATGTTGGGCCGTCTGCGGATGTCGACAGCTGCCGCCATTTCAGCTTATAAGACACTTCATCCTCGACCAAAAATGGGATCCCCTGAAGCATTCCAGACGAGCAAATTTGAGGAGGCTCTCAAGAAGATCTTCAAGCAGGAAAAAATGAATGATCTGGGCCCCAATGTTTGCAAAAGGCATGTTGCCAGTCGCCATTAAAAGAAAAGGGGTTGCTTACATGTACAGTTTTGTGTGCGCTATGAATGAAAGCAACATGAATGCTGGGATCCCCCATCTGTTTCGCTCATACAGCACATTTGAAGAACCAGAAAGCGACTGTATGATATGGCAGGCTGCACGAGCCACCTCTGCTACCCCAGGACTGTTTAAACCGATGAAGATTGGACCTGAAGGGCACAAGCAGCAGTATATCGATGGATGTGTGGGGAACAACAACCCAACTTCTTTGGTTGTCAAGGAAGCACAACAAATTTATCCATCACGGCCCATTGTACTTGTAGCCAGCATTGGCACAGGGCATCCTAACACAATCCAGGTCCCGAGATCACGGAGTTTAAACACTATCACAAAGGTCATGAAAAGTATTGCAGTTGACTGTGAAAGGACCCATGAAGAAAATGCCCCCAGGTTTTGGAGCATGCCCAACACTTACTTTCGGTTGAATGTTCAGCAGGGTATGCAGGCCTTGGAGCCCAAAGACTGGAACAGATTGACAGAGGTGTCAGCTCACACTGACTCTTATCTGAGAACAGAGGAAAACTCACAGAAGCCATCACGGTGATCCTGAGTAAGTGTCATATCTTCGAGAGGCTCACAATTGAACAAACGACATGGTTAGATCCTGTTATACCAGTCTCCCCACATCTCACACAGAGGATTCACAACATGTCAACAAGTGTCCTCCACCATCCAGAATATTTCATGGGAGACAGACCCTCCTGGACCAAATGCATCAATTTTTCATGCAGAATATGGGAAAGCAACTTATATATGTGCTGCATGGATTGGGTGGTTCTGGAAAAACACAGATTGCACTGAAATTATTGATGGATCAGCTTCTCAGTGAGTTTTATGACCTAAAAATGTAGAGGTGTATTCATTTTATTCCCAGGTTCACCGACATATTTTTTATCGACAGCAGTTCTGTTGATACAATTGACACAGGCCTGAAAAATGTGGCAAAAACAAAGAGCATTGGAGATTCTTCACAGGATGCTCTTCAATGGCTTAGCAGCAAACAGGATAAATGGATGTTATTCTTTGACAATGCTGATGATCCAAAAATCAATCTGAACAACTATTTTCCCCTATGCACCCATGGGAATATTATCATCACATCTCGAAACCCTGGGCTTTGTGTCTATGCTGGCTCACATTCTCTTGTCAGTGATATGGAAGAAACAGATGCCACTGATCTATTGCTCAAGAGTTCTGCCCAAGATACAACAGATTATAACAAAGCAACTTCTGCTCAGATTGTTAAGGTAATTTAGGGCATTCCCTGATTGTATAATCTTTTGAAGATTGTTCTCAGGCACTCTACTATCTGCCTCTTGCTATTATTCAAGCCGGGGCATTCATCTCAAAATCAGGAAGTCTTCACAGCTACCTGGACCTGTATGAACAGAATCGAGCCCGGCTGCTAAGCCAACAGCCTGCTCAGTCACACGATAACTATGCCTGGACAGTATATACAACAAAGCAGATTAGCTTTGAGAAGCTCAGTCGGCCAGCTACTAAATTCCTGCAACTATGCTCATTGCTCCACCATCAAGGCATCTCTGAGAAAATATTCAAGAATGCTGCAACTTACACATTTGGGCCCTCCAGCCCATCCCAAGAAGAGCTACAGATGCCACTGGAATTCTTATCACTGTTCTTAGGATCTGCTGGTGTCTGGGATCCATTCTGCTTCATGGAGGTGACAAATGAAGTCAGATCATATTCTCTTATTAACTGTGACTCGGAAACAAGCCTGTTTTCAATCCATCCACTTGTACATCAGTGGACTCGCAGCACACTCTCTGATGTGGAGGCATATCATCGTTGTGTGGTTGCAATAGTTGGAATGTCACTTGCAGAATTATCACCAGAAGATCTTTCGTTGGCTTGCTTTTGGATGCTGCCTCACATTGATTTCCTAGTGCAAGGAAACAAGGATATACTTCCAGATTTCAGACATGAGTATGCAAAACTATACACTGGAGGAGAGAAACAAGAAAGGGCAGAAGAGTTTGAAGCAGCTGTGGTTCAGAAAAGGATCACTCTCCTGGGCCATGACCATCCTGACACTCTCGAACCTATGTATTGGCTGTCATGGATATATAGGGACCGAGGTAAACTAAAACAGGCAGAGGAACTGGGAATGATGGTCTTTGAGAAACGAAGTAGTCTTCTGGGGGACAACCATCCTGACACACTGCTTGCCATGGGAAATTTGTCACTCACATACCTCATGTTGGCAAAATGGCAGGAAGGAGAAAAAAATTTGGTTGAGGTTCTCAAACAGCAAAGGAATCTTTTGGGTGACAGCCATCCTGATGCAATGCGCACTATGGCGAGTCTGGCATCTACCTACAAAGCTCAAGGGAAATTGAAAGAGGCAGAGGAGCTTGAGGTTGTAGTGTTTAAGAAGCGCAGGAATGTTTTAGGTGACAACCACCCAGACACCTGGCTGGCTATGGGAAATCTGGCAACAACATACAAGGGCTTGGGGAAATTGAAGGAGGCAGAGGAGCTCCAGGTTGTAGTGCTCGAGAAGCGAAGGAATATTTTCGGTGATAACCATCCAGCCAGCTTGGGAAACATGGGGAATTTGGCAACAACATACAATGACTTGGGGAAATTGAAGGAGGCAGAGGAGCTCCAGGTTGTAGTGCTTGAGAAACAAAAGAATGTTAGGTGATAACCATCCATCCACCCTGCAAGCTATGGGGAATCTGGCAGTCACGTACCGAAAGCAGGGGAAATTGCAGGAGGCAGAGGAGCTTGAAGTTCTAGTACTTGAGAGGCGGAGGGATCTTTTAGGTGATAACCATCCATCCACCTTGCGTACTATGGAGAATCTGGCAGTCACATACAACAAGTTGGAGAGATGGCAGGAAGCGGAGGAGCTTGGGGTTGCAGCACTCCAGAAGCTAATGGATGTTCTGGGAGACAAACATCGATGGACCATAGAGGCCATGCAAAATTTGGCGGTGACATATGACAGGCTGGGGAAATTGAAAGAGGCAGAGGATCTGAATGCAAGTCTCAAGAGGAGTCAAGCTCCAAGTATGGTATAATAATGCAATTCATGTTTTACCACTTTCTACCGTCTGGCCTGATTAAGAAAATGATTCTCTTAATTTTGTTGAATCACCCAGGAAGCTGTTAGGCAATAATGTAAATCCTTCTGTGTACATCAATTCTGCTCTGAAACCGAATATATCAGTCATGTTCCTTTCTCATCTCTGAAACTCTTGATATCCATTATGTGCACTTGTTTTCGGAACTGACATCGAGGCAAGTGGTGGCACACATTTACATACAATTTGCGGACAAATGTGAACAAATGCGATGTAATATGGAACATTTATCTCTACTTGCGCTCAGATGTAGTTAAAATAGGATGAAAAACATTGATTACAGTTAAATCTGCATTATTACATGGTAACAAAGGTATACTAGATACGGTGCCCAGACGAGTCAACGATGACCACAACATCCCTGCACAAACCACCTAGTACCCCATACTACACTTGTCGGATATCAGTCAGGCAGGCACACATTTTTCACAGGTGTCAGGAAGGGTGGACCAGGAAAGGCATTGCAGCGAAACCCCCTGTGTTTCCCATGCAAGATTGATTCATATCACAGCATCACAATTGTGCATACTGGGAGGTGCACGTGAGCAGCCAGGAATTGAATCAGGGATAGAGGACATATCAATGGTGACCATGAGGGATGCAGGTGTGGGGGTTGAGCTATGCAAAGGGCTGCAATGTACGTCTACAGTAGGCGGATTGGTCGCAGTTCGATTTCTCGCGAATGTTCGAACCGGCCCGGAGGTGCTACTTTTTCGGCCATATCAGTGACCTTCTCCTGAGTCAAAAGAACGATCCTGGATATTTTTAATCCTCTTCGCTGCATATTCCAATACATTCAGTTGATCTTCCTCCAACTGCTCAGTCATGACACTTGCAGAACACATTTTAAAAAATCAGGCCAGAAGGTGTGCTCATGAAGTAGGCTTCCTGGAGAGTTCATTCTGCTGATGCGAAAATTCTTAATTTCTGCATACTTCTGAATGATGTATTCAAAGGTTTAATCTGTATGATTTGGCCCATTTCCACTTCTATTCCATTTCAATGTTGCCATATGATTGTTAGGGATAGGGGCTACTTTTCGGTTTGATTCTTTTTTGCCTTATTTGCTCAACTGAAAATGATTAACTACATCTCAGTGGGTGACTTTCCATAAGCATAGAATACTCCCCGAGCTTGTTTGAAAGTGCCAGCGATGGGATCACTGCAGGAAATATTCAAATATTCTGTAGACGGTGTTCATTCCCATAAGAAAGAATTTAAAAATCAAAGTTCCATTCATGGTCGCCGAAGGGCTGGGGCCGAGTCCAGCAGCAAAAAGGAGGTTGTTCAGGTGTTGGGAATTAATTTGGCTGCTTTACCATTCCAAGGGAAGGCACCAAGTGCCCATCATCCACCAAAAACAGTTTATTCATCTAATAAAATCTGTAGGGGGGGTCCTTACCCCTCGAACAGATTCAAATAGACTTGGAATAAATCTTGTACGTTTTCGTGTCTCCGAGCTGATGGGGTCCTGACACCTGCCTCGGCAAGGCTTTTAAATACTCTGTACAATTTATCTATGCTTATGGAAAGTCACTCAGTGACTACCCAGAGTTGTATCTAATCTAGGTTACTTTATTTACGACTCATCAGACTCTCCTTTATGACTTGCAATGCATTCTGATATGTGTTTACACTTATTTACCTTCGGCTTGACATACTACGCCTGCATGTGAATATCAACCCAAATTGGGAAGTTGACTCTGTTTGAGTGTGAATGCCTGAACACGTAAGTGTTCTGGTTCCTATGGACATAGCACTCGTGTCACATTTTGTTACATCACTGCAGGTCACAGTCACTGGTCCGGAAAAGAATTCCGGGTGTTTTTATATCTTTTTCGTCTGAGAAACGTGAGGGAAAAAAGGGAATCCCTCTCAGCTGTTTTCGCTTCCTGTTTAGGTGTCACATCACATATTTGCAGTCAATTTCTCCGATGACATCACGTCTGCGTTTCGAAGTTGGCTTATATCGCAGCCCAAATTCCTGGATCCGGAGGAAATGATACTTACCTACCAGGTTCCAAACCCGTAATTATCTGTCTTACTCGATCACTCCCAATATTCCCATGCTTTTTGGCTGCACTTGCTTACTCCTCCCTGCTCATAACTCTCATTGGCCCTTTTACTAACCCAGTATGCTGTGAGCTACTACCCGCACCGGAAAGCTCATAAAGGATAATAAAAAGCCCCTCTGTTATGGAATATTATGGAATTCACCATCTTATTGAATTCTCTGCGCATTACTGGTCATAAATATTTTTTTACTGGCTTGAGAGTGCAGACACACTTCTAAGGCATTATTCTGAGTCCTAGCCTTGACTCAGAAGTAGGCTCAAGCCTCCGAACTATTTAAACTCAAGTATGTTCACATCCATCAATATTTGATCGGAGCCATCAGAGCTTGATTTGAACTCGTGCTCACTATAAAAACATGTTTCCCACATGTTTTCACATTCTTTAAGTGCTAAACCCTTATGGTTGAGTGCATGGCCAATCTATGTAGATGTTTCTTTACTCCTACAGCACCTGTGAGATGTTTTGAGAATAATCTTGGACTCCCCACTGGTTGAACATTTCAAGTCTTTCACTGGAAATATTGGTGAAAAACCTCCTTCATTTTTCACCCATCTTTCACCGAAAAAAGAGGTGAAAAATTCAAGCTTTTTTCACTACTTTTTTGACTGGAAACCAAGGTGTAAAATTTGAAATAAAAAGTTGGTGATTTTATTTGCAAGAGGAACAGCCATAATTCATGCATGTTCACACCTGAAAAGGATGGTGAAAAATTCAAAACTTTGTTCACAACAATTTTCGCCACAAAAACCACAATAAAATGTGTGGGTAATGTTAGGTGAAAATTCGTGTAAAACTTGAAACCCAGGATCTAGGTTTTCAATCCTTTCTCACCATCTTTTTTTCCACTTTTTCACTGGAAAATGAGGTGAAAAAGCTACCTTATTTTTTTCACATTTTTCAGTGTAAATACAAGTGAAAATGTTAAAATATTTTCCTGGCATTTCCCGCCAGCAATCAAGGTGAAAAATGTGAAATAGGGTTCAAGACTTTTCTTCAGACATTTTCAGAGAAAAAGCACAGAAAACAGCTTTTGAATTGGTCACTGGAAGATACAGAGAGTTTTCAATGAACAATTTGGGTGTAAAAGGGCTACTGTAGTGCTCAAGACTTTGAGGCTAAGATGGTGTAAAATTCCAAACATCTACACCAGGTAGTCGAGGCTTTTAATCCACGAAGCCCTGAGCCGAGCCAAAACACCTGTCAGCTACTTCAAAGTCCCACGGATATAATATCTGTGGCCAAACTGAGCCAGAATCACAACTTTTCCTCCCCAGCGAGGCAACAGTGGCATGGATTTCTAGTCTGTGACTTGTTTCACACTCACACAGATCCACCAAGCCTTGAGCCAAGCCACAACATCTGTCAGCCTCTGCAAAGTCCCATGGATATGATATCCGTGGCCAAACGGAGCCAAAATCATGACTTTTGCAGGTATTTCCTCTCCGGCAAGGCAACAGTGGCAAGGATTTCTGGTCTGTGACTTGTGTCACACTCACACGGATCCACCAAGCCTTGAGGCAAGCCAAAACACCCATCAGCCTCTGCAAAGTCCCATGGATATAATATCCGTGGCCAAACTGAGCCAAAATCATGACTTTTGCAGGTATTTCCTCTCCGGCAAGGCAACAGTGGCAAGGATTTCTGGTCTGTGACTTGTGTCACACTCACACGGATCTACAAAGCCTGGAGGCAAGCCAAAACACCCATCAGCTTCTGCAAAGTCCCATGGATATAATATCCGTGGCCAAACTGAGCCAAAATCATGACTTTTGCAGGTATTTCCTCTCCGGCAAGGCAACAGTGGCAAGGATTTCTGGTCTGTGACTTGTGTCACACTCACACGGATCCACCAAGCCTTGAGCCAAGCCAAAACACCCATCAGCCTCTGCAAAGTCCCATGGATATAATATCCGTGGCCAAACTGAGCCAAAATCATGACTTTTGCAGGTATTTCCTCTCCAGTGATGCAACGGGGGCATGGATTTCTGGTCTGTGACTTTTTTCACACTCACACAGATCCACCAAGCCTTGAGCCAAGGCAAAATACCTGTCAGCCTCTTCAAACTTCCACGGATATAATATCCGTGGCCAAATTGAGCCAAAATCACAACTTTTCATCCCCAGCCAGGCAACAGTGGCATGAATTTCTGGTCTGTGACTTGTGTCACACTCACACGGATCCACCAAGCCTTGAGGCAAGCCAAAACACCCATCAGCCTCTTCAAAGTCCCACGGATATAATATCCGTGGTCAAACTGAGGCAAAATCATGACTTTTGCGGGCATTTCCTCTCCCACGAGGCAAGAGTGGCATGGATTACTGGTCTCTGACTTGTTTCACACTCACAAAGATCCACCAAGCCTTGAGCCAGGCCAAAACATCTGTCAGCCTCTTCAGAGTCCCACGGATATAATATCCGTGGCCGAACTGAGCCAAAATCACGACTTTTGCGGGCATTTCCTCTCTGGCGAGGCAACAGTGGAATGAATTTCGGGTCCGTGACCTGGTTCACACTCACACAGATCTACCAAGCCTTGAGCCAGGCCAAAACATCTGTCAGCCTCTTCAGAGTCCCACGGATATAATATCCGTGGCCGAACTGAGCCAAAATCACGACTTTTGCGGGCATTTCCTCTCTGGCGAGGCAACAGTGGAATGAATTTCGGGTCCGTGACCTGGTTCACACTCACACAGATCTACCAAGCCTTGAGGCAAGCCAAAACACCCATCAGCCTCTTCACAGTCCCACGGATATAATATCCATGGCCAAACGGAGCCAAAATCACGACCTTTGCAGGCATTTCCTCTCCAGCGATGCAAGGGGGGCATGGATTTCTGGTCTGTGACTTGTTTCATGCTCACACGTATCCACCAAGCCTTGAGGCAAGCCAAAACATCTGTCAGTCTCTTCAAAGTCCCACGGATATAATATCCATGGCCAAACTGAGCCAAAATCATGACTTTTGCAGGTATTTCCTCCCTGGCAAGGCAACAGTGGCAAGGATTTCTGGTCTGTGACTTGTGTCACACTCACACGGATCCACCACACCTTGAGGCAAGCCAAAACACCCATCAGCCTCTTCAAAGTTCCACGGATATAATATCCGTGGTCAAACTGAGCCAAAATCACGACTTTGCAGGCATTTCCTCTCCAGCGATGCAACAGGGGCATGGATTTCTGGTCTGTGACTTGTTTCACGCTCACACGGATCCACCAAGCCTCGAGGCAAGCCAAAACATCTGTCACTCTCTTCAAAGTCCCACGGATATAATATTCGTGGCCAAACTGAGCCAAAATCACGACTTTTGCAGGCATTTCCTCTCCGGCGAGGCAAGCGTCGCATGGATTTCTGGTCTGTGACTTGTTTCACACTCACACAGATCCACCAAGCCTTGAGGCAAGCCAAAACACCCATCAGCCTCTTCAAAGTCCCACGGATATAATATCCGTGGCCAAACTGACCCAAAATTATGACTTTTGCAGGCATTTCCTCTCCAGTGATGCAACGGGGGCATGGATTTCTGGTCTGTGACTTTTTTCACACTCACACAGATCCACCAAGCCTTGAGCCAAGGCAAAATACCTGTCAGCCTCTTCAAACTTCCACGGATATAATATCCGTGGCCAAATTGAGCCAAAATCACAACTTTTCATCCCCAGCCAGGCAACAGTGGCATGAATTTCTGGTCTGTGACTTGTTTCACCCTCACACAAATCCACCAAGCCTTGACCCAATCCAAAACACCCATTAGCCACTTCAACCTCGCACGGTGATGAGCAGCACTGCTCGCTGATCATGGAATCGGTCCGGTCAAGGTCGACAACTTTCGATACAAACACCACCACATGTGTCTCCTTAGATTCTCTCAACACGCTCGTTCCATGTGTCCTTCACATTGTATCGATTTTTGTCATACCTGGTGACGTTCTCATAGTTTCCATGGATTTCCGAACCAGTGCAAGGTCCCCGTTGTCCGAATATATTGTTTTTGCCCCTATTGGTGATATTTCCTCATTTATTAGTGATTTCTCCGACAACGTAGCACTGACACGTACAGCCTTGTACTCATTATTATTCATTCCCCCCTTTATTGTTTCACCTTTTTACTATATATACAGCACTTGTATTTCCCTTACAGACAGAATTGATCATACCCATTCTGATCCCACCTTTTGTATGCCGCTGCGAGTCTTTGTCGTTGTTCATGTCCGCCTCTGTCTCCACTCTCGTCCTTGTTATATACCGAGCCGAAAGGGGACTGTATCCGAACTCTCGGATGAGAGTAATGATCGCCGGAGTAAATACCGGAGCCGGAGTTCGGAGTTACGACAAGGTTAGAACGCAATCACCACAGTAAGGTAAGGGTGAGCGAACTACCTGAGCTGGCAAGACAAAATGATGGACGGAGTTCGGAGGACCGGAGTTGAACGGAGGTTGGAACGACTCAGAGCAAAGCAGAGTGCAAAGCAACGTCAATAATCAAACTGAAGTACATGAACGTAAGTATTGTAACTTTTATAGTAAAGTCCGTTATTGTAATCCTAAATAAAGTAATGAAGCGTTAAGACAATAAACGTGATATATAAATAGAAAAGAAGCTAAGAAGTCAAAGTTGAACAATAACGAAGAAGTGAGAATAACGGATAAACGGGAAACGCTCAGTAATCCTTCATTGCGTAGAAAACCCGATGTACCGAAGTTCCGCCGACCAAGTCCGATGTCCGAGGTCCGGAGTCCGGAGTCCAGAGTTCGGAGTTGCGGAGGAACGGAGTTGGATGCACGGATATAACAGTCCTGTCCCTTGTCATACACCTCCTATTAGTCTCGTTTTGCTTTCTCGTCGTCCCCACCACTGCTCACCATCACGTGAATATCCCTGCATTCCTGCCTTCAGCGCTGTTCGCACCCATACGAGCACTGAGCATGGATTGGCCTACTCGCACAGACATAGTATATTGGCCGTACTTGGAGTTGTGAGCCTGGTATTTGTTTTATCAGCTCGCACTCTCAGACGCGCTGTATGTGTATCAACAGATATCCATGGTCGAACACAATTTGCCCTGGCCACTTGCTAAATCACTATTCAGTTGAGGATTCACTCTCCGTCAGGTTTACAGATTGAATTGAGCAGCTGGGCATTTATCTGCCATGGGGCTGTACACTTATCTGGCATGCATCCATTGGTCTGGAGAGCACATCGCTGGGAAAGTCGTGATTTCGGCTCGGTTTGCCTGCAGATGTTATATCCGTGGGACTTTGAAGAGGTGATGGGTGTCTTGGCTGGGCTTGAGGTGTGGGGGATGTCTATGATCTCTGAACAAGTTGCAGAGCAGAAATCCATGCCCCCGTTGCATCACCAGAGAGGAAATGCCCACAAAAGTCGTGATTTTGGCTCAGTTTGACCACAGATATTATATCCGTGCAACTTAGAAGTGGCTGGCAGGTGTTTTCGCCTAGCTCAAGGCTTGGGGGATCTGTGTGGGTGTGAAACAAGTCACAGACTCGAAATCCATGTCACTGTTGTCTCGCCGGGGAGGAAAAGTCGTGATTGTGGCTGAGTTTGGCCACGGATATTATATCCGTGGGACTTTGAAGAGGCTGACAGATGTTGTGGCTTGGCTCAAGGCTTGGTAGATCTGTGTGAGTGTGAACCAGGTCACGGACCCGAAATCCATTCCACTGTTGCCTCGCCAGAGAGGAAATGCCCGCAAAAGTCGTGATTTTGGCTCAGTTCGGCCACGGATATTATATCCGTGGGACTCTGAAGAGGCTGACAGATGTTTCGGCCTTGCTCAAGGCTTGGTGGATCTGTGTGAGTGTGAAACAAGTCACAGACCAGTAATCCATGCCACTCTTGCCTCGTGGGAGAGGAAATGCCCGCAAAAGTCATGATTTTGCCTCAGTTTGACCACGGATATTATATCCATGGGACTTTGAAGAGGCTGACAGGTGTTTCGGCCTGGCTCAAGTCTTGGTGGATCCGTGTGAGCGTGAAACAAGTCACAGACCAGAAATCCATGCCCCTGTTGCATCGCTGGAGAGGAAATGCCTGCAAAGTTGTGATTTTGGCTCAGTTTGACCCCGTGGAACTTTGAAGAGGCTGACAGATGTTGTGGCTTGCCTCAAGGCTTAGTGGATCCGTGTGAGTGTGAAACAAGTCACAGACCAGTAATCCATGCTACTCTTGTCTCGCGGGAGAGGAAATGCCCGCAAAAGTCGTGATTTTGGCTCAGTTCGGCCACGGATATTATATCCGTGGGACTCTGAAGAGGCTGACAGATGTTTTGGCCTGGCTCAAGGCTTGGTGGATTTGTGTGAGGGTGAAACAAGTCACAGACCAGAAATTCATGCCCCCGTTGCATCGCTGGAGAGGAAATGCCTGCAAAGTCATGATTTTGGCTTAATTTGGCCACGGATATTATATCCGTGGAAGTTTGAAGAGGCTGACAGGTATTTTGCCTTGGCTCAAGGCTTGGTGGACCTGTGTGAGTGTGAAACAAGTCACAGACCCGAAATCCATGCCACTCTTGCCTCGCCAGAGAGGAAATGCTTGCAAAAGTCATGATTTTGGCTCAGTTTGGCCACGGATATTATATCCATGGGACTTTGAAGAGGCTGACAGATGTTGTGGCTTGCCTCAAGGCTTGGTGGATCCGTTTGAGTGTGAAACAAGCCACAGACCAGAAATCCATGCCCCCGTTGCCCTGTCGGAGAGGAAATGCCCACAAAAGTCATGATTTTGGCTCAGTTTGGCCACGGATATTATATCCGTGGGACTTTGAAGAGGCTGATGGGTGTTTTGGCTTGCCTCAAGGCTTGGTGGATCCGTGTGAGTGTGACACAAGTCACAGACCAGAAATCCTTGCCACTGTTGCCTTGCCGGAGAGGAAATACCTGCAAAAGTCATGATTTTGGCTCCGTTTGGCCACGGATATCATATCCATGGGACTTTGCAGAGGCTGACAGATGTTGTGGCTTGGCTCAAGGCTTGGTGGATCTGTGTGAGTGTGAAACAAGTCACAGACTAGAAATCCATGCCACTGTTGCCTCGCTGGGGAGGAAAAGTTGTGATTCTGGCTCAGTTTGGCCACAGATATTATATCCGTGGGACTTTGAAGTAGCTGACAGGTGTTTTGGCTCGGCTCAGGGCTTCGTGGATTAAAAGCCTCGACTACCTGGTGTAGATGTTTGGAATTTTACACCATCTTAGCCTCAAAGTCTTGAGCACTACAGTAGCCCTTTTACACCCAAATTGTTCATTGAAAACTCTCTGTATCTTCCAGTGACCAATTCAAAAGCTGTTTTCTGTGCTTTTTCTCTGAAAATGTCTGAAGAAAAGTCTTGAACCCTATTTCACATTTTTCACCTTGATTGCTGGCGGGAAATGCCAGGAAAATATTTTAACATTTTCACTTGTATTTACACTGAAAAATGTGAAAAAAATAAGGTAGCTTTTTCACCTCATTTTCCAGTGAAAAAGTGGAAAAAAAGATGGTGAGAAAGGATTGAAAACCTAGATCCTGGGTTTCAAGTTTTACACGAATTTTCACCTAACATTACTCACACATTTTATTGTGGTTTTTGTGGCGAAAATTGTTGTGAACAAAGTTTTGAATTTTTCACCATCCTTTTCAGGTGTGAACATGCATGAATTATGGCTGTTCCTCTTGCAAATAAAATCACCAACTTTATTTCAAATTTTACACCTTGGTTTCCAGTCAAAAAAGTAGTGAAAAAAGCTTGAATTTTTCACCTCTTTTTTCGGTGAAAGATGGGTGAAAAATGAAGGAGGTTTTTCACCAATATTTCCAGTGCAAAACTTGAAATGTTCAACCAGTGCCCTGGAACATTCTAGAACATTTGTGCAACCATGTAGCACATTCATTATTTCTGTGTTGTAGAACATTCTAGTACCTCACAAGAATGTTCTCCTGCTATGAAGAACCTTCTAGCATCCACAATCCTTACCTATATATATGAGAGCCTGTCCTCATGTGACGGCACCACATCTTTACTTCAATCCATCATGTAGTACTTCTGCACTCAACTTCGAAGACACTAGCTTATAGCCTATAGCCAATTCAAACTAAGACCTAGCCTTGCTGCCTAGGGAACTTAGTGCCTTGTATACTCTTGTCAAGCCACTGCCCACTGAGTTACAAGGTCACCCATGTAGTGTGATTCTGTTTGACTGATTTAAGTTTGAGTTCACTCGCATTGAGAATTTACGAATCTTGCTATCTGCTCTATTCAGATATGCTCTTACAACTTACGAATAACTTGCTAAACTATAAAAACATCACTCACGACTTCAGTATCTACTACTGACTTACGCTTGTAAAACGCTAAACCTTAACACCCTCGTAGACTCGGACCGATAACAACACATTTCCAAATAAATTTAGAGGAGTGTACGAGCACCGAATAAGCATGCAACCACAATGAAAGCACTGGAGCTGCTTTTTGGAAAGTTATGGTGAAGGCAGGAAGCAAAAATCTGGAAGAGTGCACGAGTGAGGCACAAAGCACTGAATAAGTGCACGACAGCAGCAATAACATTGGAGCTGCATTCAGACAAGTTCTAGTGAAGAAGAATAATGAGGTGCGGTGCCCATGACCCGACTTTAAATACATACAATATCACTGAGAGGTCAATGTTCCTTCATTAAGACACAAAAATTGCTTCACCGCTGATAAGCCTTGCAAATAACCACTAGTGGAACACGCTATTTTTGCGCCTTTCAGTTGTGTTTGCAATGCATATTATCTTATATCCAGAACTAGTACCGAGACTCAGAGGTAGCTGGTTGGGCCAAGATCACAGAGTAACGGGTCATCGAGGGGGTAATACGTTGAGGTGACTGGCTGCACTCGCCCTGAAACGTGTAGGGGTTTGTGTAGTCCGCTAAACATCATGAGTAACTTCATATTCAATTGGGTTATGTTGGGTATAAGCTCAAGTAACGAATTGGGTTGAATTGCAATACCGTTGTGACGCATTTGGGTTTTAGCGAAGTGGACATTAGATCAGATGACGACCTAGAACACCGATCGGACCTTGTTTTGGACTATACCCGACTATACCCGACGGGCTCAACTATATCCGTAGTTGCCGGCCTGATCGGAGATTCCCAAAGGGTCAGATTAGACTTCTACCAAGAACCCAATTATGGATATAAGCCATGAGGGGTATCATTCGAAAGCTGCGACACTATACTACACGGTATAGGGATGCTAGCTGAAGGGGAACGAATGGGGAGTGCAGGATATAGGAATAAATCCTGTATCTGATGTCAGTTTGGCGGATTGGAAATAAGCTCAGTACTGACTAAGCTTGTGGCCTTTCAGCTGATTGTTGACTGAGGTTCTGTCTTGGTGGATGACTGTAATATGGTGTGCTCAAGACTTGCAGCCAATGGCATTGACGGATACACGGCTGTTTGACTCATATTTTCTTATATCTGCTTGTACTTATTTATTCTGGGACTTGTATATAAGTAGTAGGTCATTGCTACTAGAAGGACACAGCATCACCCCACAACTAGTAGGCATACGCTTGCGATTCGGGGCGATCTGGGATCTTCTAGTTGTGCACTACCATATAGAAGGGTGTGGCATCTCGAAATCTTACTTTATTGAATGTGTATTTGAATCGGAATTGTATGGGATACTAGAACACTGCCTTGGACGTTGGAACTGCTACTAGAACACTGCCTTGGACGTCGGATTGATACGAGAACACTGCCTTGGACGTCGGAACTGCTACAAAAACACTGCCTTGGACGTCGGATTGCTACTAGAACACTGCCTTGGACGTCGGAATTGCTATTTTGGATTATATCCACACACACCACAAACCCCACGGAGTTGTAAACTCACCACACGCTCTTGGATATTGCGCCTACCGTCTCCTGACACTCAACCTTGCCTTGTCGCTGTGAAGCATTATAATATCTACCATTTTGGATATATTGTTTTGCGCAAGCAAGCAATATCTCCGCAACACAGTACTCTACACACTTTCTCCTATCCAAAACCTCTCCCTTCAACCTTTTAAAAGGCTCTGAAGCAGGGACTGACACTCGTCAGTTTCTACTGGGAATCTTACACCTTATATCTTGCACTTTGTTGGTCAGTTGCATAGGCTTTTGCTTATATCCGCAAACTTTGTGATTGGTATAAACGTTTCGAGTTTCCCTACTAGTTTACGAGCACACAAATCACCGCAGTGAGGGTACTGAGACCTGCAAAAAGAGCGGAGCACAAGTGTGACCAGAGGATCCAGATTTACCTGGAGGGCATTTGTATTGATTCCTTGATTCACATTTTTGCTGCAAGAGTGCTGAGGATCTGCATTCTTTTTGCATGTTAGATGAATGTTAAGGACCACACTGAGGCGAAGTACTGGGGTGCAAAGCGTCCCAGTGCGCTTGTGTACTCCATTATGATTATGTTCTCTAGTTATGCACAGTGTAATTTTCTTCTCAAGAAAGGTGTTCAGGCTCTGCCCATAGGGCAATTACCGAGGAATGACTCAGAATACTTCCACAACTCATATCCTGAGTCATAATAAGTCACTTCCAGTCACAAGCACTGGTTGAGAATTTCGAATTTTTCAGTGAAAAAATTGGTGAAAAATGTCGTTGATTTTTCAGACATTTTTCACTGAAAAAGGATGTGAAAAATTAAAAACATTTTCAGCACTTTCTTATTTTTATTTTGAATTTTTCACCTTGCACTGGTTGAACATTTCAAGTTTTGCACTGAAAATTTTGGTGAAAAATGTTTTGGATTTTACAGCAATTTTTCGCCACAAAAGTAGGTGAAAAACTTGAAACATTTTGGTGACTTTTTTGAACCTTATGAAAACTTTCTGAAAAAGTGCTGAAAATGTTTTGAAGTTCAAAAAATTCATGAAGAAGTTTCAAGTTTTTCACTTGATTTTTTACTGAAAAATTGCTGTAAAATTCAAAACATTTTTCACTAGTTTTTTCACTGAAAAACTTGAAATGTTCAACCAGTGTTGAATCAAGAAAGTGCTGAAAAAGTTTTAAAAGTTTTACTTTCTTCTTCAGTGAAAAATGTCTGAAAAATAAACAACATTTTTCACCAATTGTTTCACTGAAAAATTTGAAATGCTCAACCAGTGAAGTCATACAGAACGTCTCAGAACATTCTTTAGCTATAATTACAGCTCTTTGCAGAACTTAGGGCGCGACTCAATTTTTTTTTCTTTTCCTTTTTCGGCACCTTTTTGATGGTTTGGACCAGGACAGCTGCCCTGTCCTCAAATCTGGGCCGTTCGCCTCGGGAATATGCTCAATCGATTCGTATCGCGAATCCGCAGTTAACCACCTCCTCAGAATTTTAATATGACACCGAGAATTGCTTTGTGAGCGGCGAAAGCAATTACTTTTGATCATTTTTGATCATTTTTCAGCAGGACAGCTGTTCTACCCCCGTTTCTGAGTCTTTTTCTTTGGGAATAGGCTCAATCGATTCTTATTTCAGATGTGCAGTTAACTGTGTTCTCAGATTTACGGTCCCACCTCCAATACGGCTTCCTGGTAGACAGAATCCCTGGTAGGTCATCACTTTTGATCACCAGTCAGCAGAACAGCTACTGCGGCCTCAGTCCCTGACCGTTTTCCGTGTCCATAGGCTCATTCTACTCGTCTTCTCCCTGCGTAGGCAACTGCCGACTCAGAATCCAGAATTACAGATTTAATATAATTTCTAGTTTTTCACCTTCTCCCAGAGAAAACATACAGTGAACGTCCTATAGTGTGTATTATCCTAATAAAACTGCACAGTAGGCTGGTTAATAGAGTAAAGTGTGACATTCCAACAAAACAATAGTTTGTGGGTGCCTCGAAAGCAGCTCACAGCTGTCCTACATGAAAACCTGCTTAAAAACAAACTCCTGTACCAGCAAAACGCCGTGGGAGCCAGTTGTGAAATATAAGGGTGGTGTACCCTGCAGATTTGATAGGCCAAGAGACTGAGCCTATAGGCCAAACAAATGATTAAGATCTGAGGCCACAGCAGCTGTTCTGCTGACTGGTGATCAAAAGTGATGACCTACTGGGGATTCTGTCTACCAGGAAGCCGTACTGGAGGTGGGGCCGTAAATCTGAGGACACAGTTAACTGCACATCTGAAATACGAATCGATTGAGCCTATTCCCAAAGAAAAAGACTCAGAAATGAGGGTAGAACAGCTGTCCTGCTGAAAAATGATCAAAATTGATCAAAAGCAGTTGCTTTCGCCGCTCACAAAGCAATTCTCGGTGTCATATTAAAATTCTGAGGCGTTGGTTAACTGCGGATTCGCAATACGAATCGATTGAGCATATTCCCGAGGCAAACGGCCCAGATCTGAGGACAGGGCAGCTATCCTGGTCCAAACCATCAAAAAAGTACCGAAAAAGGAAAAAAAAAATTGAGTCGCACCCTAAGTTCTGCAAAGAGCTGTAAATACAAACATGCAAACTGCATAAAAGACAGGCTTCCTCCTGCTTTGAGGCATCTTATCTCTCACTAATACTACCATCTTGCCCATTTCAATTGTCTGATTAAGTAAGCCAAATTGAATACGACCTGCTCTATTCACACTTGAGGAATCACTATACACCACGTGCTATACCAATTCTTGTTGTCCTAAGTTCACCATTGCCTTGCACTAGCAGACACGTTAGCTACAGACTCACTTTAGCTTTTAGCAATTTATGAGAAGCTTCTTAACTCTCAAAACCCATCCTCTCAAAACCCTTCTGACATTCTGAACTTTGGTAAACTTGTATTCTCTCTCTGATCAAATACTAACTTTACAGCTTTCGTTCAATCCCACCAGAATTATCTTTCGTCACATAACAATGACAGTCAGATTGCACTTTTATTATTCCGACATATATTTGTGTTTCCACAACATTTTGAACAAAAAATGCACTTTTGAGCACATCCTGCAAGTGTATATACTTTACTTTCCTTGGAGAAAACCTTTCATTTGTACACACAAAACTTTTGTGTTGCCGGTTGGATCAGTCATGATGACGTGATATGTTGCATTCCCTCCGATCATACAGCAGTGGCAAACAACGGTGTCTTCACCTGTTTTCCCATGCTCTACATGCTCAAGTGATGCCCACAGACTCCTCAATGTACATAATAAGACCCTTCATTATATTCCTATCTGCTTCCTTGATGGTTACTGTACTGACAAACCAACCTACTGTGCAAGCGTGTAGCAAAACAGAAGGAAGGAATATAAAAATGCGAGTTGGGACAACAAAGCTCAGGGAGCTTGCGACCGCAGCAACAACGAGGGCCGGGCATGAGAGTGATGAGGGACAAAACGAAGCGAGAGCGTAAATGTGGGGGAAACAGATCGTGTTGGATGGGGTGCAGAAGTACAAGATATATCCCTAGTACAATAGGGGTAAATGAAAGGTACCAATGTTTCACTAAATCAAGGGGCAAGGAACAGGAACAGGGGCGCAGCGTGAAGGTGGAAGCAAACTGGGATGATCAGGGCCTCAGGCATCTCGGTGATGCTATTCGGATGCAGGGAGACGCGAGGCGCGTCAGTACAGACAGCCCATAAAATTGAAATCAGGGCACCTATGTACAGAAACCAGCATCTGAGCACTTAAAGGTTGTTCAGCATCCTGCATGCCATGCTGTTTATTGGGGAAGTTGTCTGTAATAGCTGCTCAGAATGTTTGATCCTTGCCGAGGGATTGGAGATAGGACTACGAACTGACTTGTTTTCCCAATTGGGCGAAGAATCACGTGACCTTTCAGAGGCTTGGGAGGAAATTCCTTTTGCGCAATGGATTTTCTCATTCTTTTTTTTTTCCATTAGAGGTCCAAAATGAAGGGGGAACCCTCAGTCTTTATTATTTCCAGAAATGTTTTGGGGAACCATGAATATTACCAGGAAAATGATGTTTATCACCCGGGATAGTAAAAGTACAATCTGACCATCATATTGCCAGAGTAAATAGAATGAACTCAAATTAATAAAGGCCCACTGGGTGGCTCATTGTTGCTCGTATAACTTCGAGTATTTTAGACATGCCGTAGAGGGTTGACATTTCCAAGTGCTTTTGTATTTGAAAAAGGAAAAAAATCAGACCTGCATAAACATTTCAGCTCCTGGAAGAAAAGACTAACTGGAAAACATACATTGCACACTTTGACAGAAATCAACACAAATTGATTGTAATTCTCAGCATACTCAAAGGTGTGGGCCCATTGTCACCTGCTGTAGCCCAAAAAATGGTCCGAAGAGGTGTGTTGAGCACAATATGAGCATAAGTTCACTTATTGAAGGCATACAATACATGTTGAGCACTGTTTTTGTGCTCTCTGAAAAATATTATCCCAGCAAAAAAACCTTTGCCAAGACTTGAACCCAAGATTGGTTGAAATATTGCTTATATTAGTCTTCCTGATTAAAGTGGTCCTATGGCAGGTCCAGGAGACAACTCTCTAAAGATTGGACACATAAGATGCTCAGGAGGGTGCCCTGAGCACTGGACACCCATACCTCTCTGTACCTCTGTACCTTAGGAGGTTGGGAGAGGTTTGGCCAAAGGTACAAATTGGTCTACCTCTACCTCTACCTTACCTATACCTTTGTCCATACCTTTGGAGATATACCCTTACCCTAGTGTGGGAGGTTCTACCTGGTAGCAAGGAAGATCTGGTCCACATAAATTGCTCATGACAACTGTAAGTTTACTTGCCATTATGTTACCTAGCTTTTCCCTCTTCTAGAGGACTGTGATTTATACTAGTGAAATTTTATAGATGACCATAGCACCATATAGTCAATTGGTTCAACTCTATAGACCATCATAGCTCACTATAGCTTCATATAGCCAATCAGGTCAGTTATATAGCTCACCATAGCCCCAGATAGCCCATAATAGCCACCTATGTGTCTATCATAGCATTTCGGATTTTCCTGACGTAAGTACTTAGTTAACTCTACATGTAGGCACTCAATTGACAAGCCTCTATGACGATGGAACTCATGTTCGTGGCTCCCACTGCTCGAATACAGGACAAAAACAATGCAAAAAAGAGGTGCTATTTCGCGACATTGAACACGAGACAGCGCCTGAACGTAGAAAGTACAACGGAGCTACAATGGAAACCTCAAAACATCAACCAGAGATTTCCACCGATCCATTCATCAGACTCGGAGGGTGATGGGGATGCAGTTGATCGCGATGAGGCTCCCTGGAGAACACAGAGTCAGCAGGCAGTATTCGGGAACGAAGAACAACACAAACCCCACGCCTGCTCGGGGGCATCGCAGGTGACACTGGTTCCTCCGCTGCAGAAAAGAGTCGAGTGAGCAGTTTAATCAATTGCGAGCTGTTAGCGTACAAGTTGTTCCCGATGACGGTGATGGGCGAGCAGCCCAAGCCGACGGGGACGTTGAGGCCGCTGAGGTCAAGACCTAGGAGAGCCGCGACGGCAGAGATGGAGCTGCTGCTGGAAGATTGCACACTGGTGTAGCACTGCGGGTCACCGGGGGCGTGGTCCACGAGATGGCGGCAGCAAGGGTCTGAAATCATGTAATGGTCAGCATGTGGAAGCTCGTCGATACACGGGAGGCTCACAATGAGCACCGAGGTGGCAACGATAGAGAGTTTAGAGAACATCTTTGTTTAGAGCTTGAATACAGAGGGATGTGTTCGAATGAAGATTGGCAGTCTACCGCGCACGCTTTCATATGGGTCGTGTCCAGACTTTCCCGCGATTGACGAGGGCTACAGGATTGTAGTGCTTCAGCAAAATGGTCGAATTAGAAAGAACGAGTCCCGAGGGTCCCGAGGTGTGGAGTAGTGGAGCTGCTAGACAAGAAAGAACCAGCAAACATCGAGGAGCGGGCAACTGAATTGAGGTCTGCTGTACATGTGGTCCCGCTCCAAATGCCATTTGACAGCGAACCTGTGCCCTTTGTTCTTCCACGTGTCGTACGATGCGCGAATAATCCATTGATTAACGTTAGTGGTAAGGATAAATGACGTCCCAGCTTTCCGTACTTCCACCGTAACAGCGCTTTTGACTGCGGCGGAACATTCAATACGTCAAGTCACTCATTTTTAACCGGTGTTTCATTACCCGTGACAGCGCAGGCCCAGGAATCCCGTGGAAAGAGGAAAACTCCCCAAGGGAGTCGTTGCCTTAGAATATGGTTTGCCGTGGTACGGCCACAAATGGATTCCTACTCATAACTGCACCCGACTCCGTGGGTGCATTTAATTTACCTCCAACGCATGATCTTCCCATGTCAAATCACTGAGTGAATTGCTCCACAGATGGCCTTCGGACGCGCGTTTTGTCCGAGCGTGAGAATATCAACATATATTTTACTTCTTACAGCTATATTTGCGTTATTTATGTTAGCATATACGCCTATCAGCTCCACAGCTCCACTCTTCGCGAAGCTACCAATTTTTCTTTCGGAGTACGCCCACAGTTCCCTGAACTCGCGGGAATATTTCGAAGCGAAGGAAATAAAAGCCGCCCCCCGCTCAACTCCCAACCCTCACTCGAACACATCCCCCGTAGTTCAAGCTCTCAATAACCAAACATGTTCTCTAAACTCACTCTCGTTGCCACTTTCATTGTACGCGTTCTCCCCTCCCTTCAGTTATTCCTATGACTGATTGTGGTACTAACGCAGACCCTTGCTGCCGCCATCCCGAACACCCCCCCGGTGACGACGCCCACCTCCAACCAGTGCTGCTCCAGCGTGCAGTCCTCCAGCAGCAACGTCGTCTCTGCCGTCGCCGGCCTCCTTGGCCTCGACCTCAGCGGCCTCAACGTCCCCATCGGTCTGGGCTGCTCGCCCATCACCGTCATCGGAAACAACTGGTACGCGCACTCCTCCTAAACCAATTAAACTGCTCAATCCATTTCTGACCCCCATCAATAGCGGTGGAACCCAGGTTACCTGCGAGGCGCCCGAGAAGGAGTTCGGCAGCCTCATCGCCATCAACTGCATTCCCATCACCCTATAAGTGGATGGTACTTACTTTGGAGAGATAAACACGTAGATATTTCCCTTAATCACTAGTTTTAGTGCTGTTCCGATAATTTGATGCTGTCGTGTTGGATTTTTGTGTGAGTTTGAATAAGGAATGGTCCACTGGACTATTGAAATTCGGCGCGCACCGTTATGGTACACTTGCTTCAAGAGAGGGGTAAAACCCGCTTTAGATCACAATTCACGTAGTCACTAATACAATTGGCAGAGCCCGATCTGACGCCTAAACCTACATATGATAATCAGTCCCCTTTACTTCAAGCGGAAACCGAATTTATAAAGTATTCAACGATATCGACTACAAGAGATGGCACCCGTGATTAGTCAAGTCTTTGAGAATCGTGAAAAAGGAAAGTCCCATCCGGCGGGCGGATCTTCAATTATGTCTTCCGCATGCCAGTGGAACCTTCAAAAATAAATACAGCTGAAATTATCGATTCCCAGCCACACTGTCATTGGACACGTCGTACGCTTGTGCCGTGGAGACTGATTCAACTCTTTGTCGTGTCGCGGGCGCCGGACGATACAATGTGTTGTTCGGCATCACCACACAGAATGGCGCAGGAAGGGAAAAAATTGCCCGAGGGTCCGGTGTCTCCACTTGGAAGGAAGGCGAATTGCGACAAATGCCGCATCATTATAGCAATCTGCGATCAGACATTTAATAACAAGTGGCAGATTCAGCGGATAAAGATCTATTTATTTTCCTCGGGAGGTCCATCAATTCACGCCCGGCGGCAGAAGCAGCGCTTGTGTGGCGCCGGCGAGTCTGTCATCTAGAAATAGCCACAGTTAGCCCTATATAAATGGGCGCTGAAGTCCATGTCTAGCCCAACCCATTTTCCTCGAGCGCGTCGCTGGTACACCTCCACTGCATATCTGTGTTAAAAATGGCTGAAATTTTCAACAGTATCACCACCTACCAGTTCTCGCCAACTACGGGGATCTGCGCCAGTTCAATCCCACATCGGCGCCGAGGCCCAGAGGCCCAGATGGCGAATCTGCGACGCTTCTTGACCGCATCAAGTCTCGGTTGAGTTGCAGTGGGGTGGGGCTACAGCAAGCCGGGTGTCCACCGGCGGAACTGGTGGTGCGGGGGGCGGGGTCAATCGTCTGGCACAATGATCGACTCATGGAGGAATTCATCTAAATTCGGAGTCGCGAGAAGCGAACGGAAAATGACAGAGAGCTTGGAGAACATCTTTAGAGGCTTGTTGGATGACTTGAACTACAGAGGGATGTGTTCGCGTAACTAACACCTTAAAAAACATGGTCTTTCTTGTCCACAGCGGTGATGAAGCGTGTCAATGGTCGTTGGCGGTGCATAAATGGGAAGGATGGAAAAATAAACGGCAGCTGACCAACCGAGGCGGCGACTGAAGTTGGGAAATCGTTTCCTCGGTCCTCGAGGCTCGGTAGATGTACCCGAATATTTCGCCCTAATGGCATCGCATCCAGGGTTGTCACCGCCGATGGTAAAGACACCGCAGTTTAAAATTATGCATGCCTCGTTGCAGCCTCAAATTACCCAATTACCGCGGACGGCGTCTGTGATATACTTGAGCGCGTTTATCTTAGGACTCGGCGGCAGTCTCAGAAAAACGAAAGGCCCATATTATCTGGGCCAAGATGCCATTTATCGAAGTTGAAAAGACTGTGGATCTGTGCTCAATGCATCTTAATCGTCGGGGGATGATTATGTCGCATCATTCCTGAGAGGCTCTCGGCACTGTCGTGCCACAAGCCAGAAGGATGGTATCACGGAATATGAGCTGATCGATGGAGTCGGCAAACTTGCCGAATCAATAACTCAGGGAGAGGATGGTGGGCTCGGGTGCAGGCGTTACCTCAACCCGGCAGATTCCTTGGCTCAGAACGGCGGAGAACAGAGGAATACAGTAAGATTATCTCCGAGGTCGGCCAGAGCTTGACGACGAAGGGAGTAATACACGGATTTTCAGCTTGGGTCAGATCTCTGTTTTTAGTCTTGTATTTGATTTGAAATTCGACCCGAATTTGGGGAGCCACGGTGACGGTGAATTTATGGTTCGCTCATGGTTGCGAGGAGATAACGAGAGGTCCGGACTGGGCGTCGATGATCCGCTATTTTGTGGTTTTAATCAGACGGTCGTGCCATCCACTTGAACGTAGGAAACTTCCAAACAGATGTTCGCCTCCGGATGGGATGTCTGGATATTTTTCAGGTGGCTTTCTTCCCACCTCACCTCGGCACAACTACCGTAAGAACCAGTTGGGCTGCGCAGAGAAATTTACAGGCCGATTGTTGTGGGAAATCCGGAACGTTACCGTGAAATTCAACGAGGTCATTACTTCAAAAGACGCACGCACCCTGACTCGGGAGAGCGGCATTAGGTAACTCGAGACGTACGACAGCCACAATCCCTTGCCGTCGAGAACAAAATACCATAAGGGGACGTCGGGACATCAATGACATCGTGGATGCATCGCATTCGGCGACTATGGAGAGCATACAGTCTCTAGATGACGCTTTTTTTCAGAAAAGGGAAATCGCCCTGCGGAGGTCACTGGTCCAAAGCATGACGGAAGACCGAGAATCGGTGATCCGAGTGGGGGAAGCCAGGCGACAGAGTGATTCGGAGGAGACAGGGCTTCATTGGAGTGGTCTGGAGCTAGCTGGTGGGTAGGCAGGTAGGTAGGTAGATAGGTAATATTACACAGCACGGTCCAAATAACGAACACCGGTTTCCATATTTTTTATTCAATTCGACAGGGGGGTGACACGTGACACCCAGAACATATTCGACACCCAGGGCCAAAAAAAATTGACACTATCCTAAAATGATACAGGGACATTATATAGTCATTTGGTATTTTCTGCGGAAGCAGGGAAGCCAGCCAGATGCTGATTTAAATTAATTACCTCGCGAATGGTTCTCTCAGTGATTTTGTGAAACTCAATTGAGTTTAGGCTTAGATGTAGCAGAAATTTGAGAACACGCAATAGATGTAGTCAGTTTCGATGCAGGGATGCAACAGAGATCTACTGGGGATTCTTGGGACATTTTGGACGATTTTGTGAACCGATTCGGAGTCCGCGCCAAATTCGTCACTTTGTTACTTCGGTTAAATTCGTGTAAGTTCGTCAGTTTGATGGCATTCAATGAATGTTCGTGAGTTCAGCGAAATTTCAGCCAAAGCTCGTCACTTCTCGTTAGCCCATTGAAATTTCGTCACTTTATGTACATTGAACCTCCTCCTACCACTTTACATACCGCAAACTACCAGTGGGGGAGTTAGATAAAAGTTCATGTTTTCAATGGGAATGCAATCGTCTAACGGATATGTAATTGCAGCGCTGAAATACATGTAGGTGCGAAAATATGTAAGGTGGGTGAGTTCATAATTATGATTACTTAGTGCGGATGTTGCGGCGGCCGTTAATCAGCGACGGTGCCGAGGAGCAAACGCAGAGTAGAAGAGGGCTCCCCGACGCGCGCCGTTGCCACGTTGCTGCGGCGCGACGGAGTCTCCGGCCGCAACGCGGTGCGATGCAATGCACAGAAGCTATTGATTCAAGTGTGACACCGGCACCCGCGATGTTCACACGTCCAGTTCCAGCCCTCTGCGCCTCGCGCCGCGTTTGCCCGAGGCCGTGCATCACGCAAGCCACGGAATACCAAAACAACCGCTTACCAGAGAAGTAGCCTTGCCATGCTGAGTAAAAAACCGCCCACCCTATTCCTGCACGATTCCGAGTGAAGATGTCGATGCTGCTCTTGTCACGGTGTGAGTTTTGTGTCCATGTCGGGTATGCAGCACGGGAGGGAATGTCATACACGCACCACGGTGATGAAAGCTTTGTCGTGGATGTCGGCGCGCGTTGCCGGCGATCCCGCGGATTCCTTGCACAGGCACGATGGTCGTGGTAGTGGTAGAAGGGAAAGGTCGAACGTGCCACGTGATGTTCAACATCGAATGAACTGTGAGCTCACGAACTTTCATTAGAATTTACTCACCTGACGAGCTTTCACAGAAAATCATCGGAAGTAACGAACTTTCCCTAAATGCGATTAAAGTGACGAGGTTTCGTGAGAATAGGCGAAGTAACGAAGTGACGAAGAAGGCTACTACCCCCGATTCGACAGCTACCCCTGTGATGCGTGACAAACAACCAAAATTCGTATTTGAGAACCTCGGATCCACTGGGACCAAGGTCTATGGACCGGTCTATTAGACCTGTTGATGGACCATTGGATAGACCTCGGTGGTGGACCGGTCTATAGACGACGGTAGACCTCCGAATGACCTTTGGCGATCGCGCGTGACATTCTGTGACATTGGACAACGATCAAGTGATCAATATTCTTGCAACCTGCCACCATGTTTCTGGAGTTCTGTATCAGTTTGAAGCCGAAAAGGGGGTTTCTAATACATGTAGATATATGACTCACTATAGAAGGCGAAACCCCCCTATGCCGAATTTTCTTCATTTTTCCTGCTGTTTTTTTTTGGCTGTTTTTTGGACTTTTTTTGCGACTTCTTGTGGCAAAACCTACTGCTGTGGCACAGTGACCAACAAAGCAATGAACCTGCGGAGCTCCTGCTTGACTCAAGTCCTTTTTCTAATGTGCGAGTCGGGTGGCATAATAGTATTGCGATGCGTGGGAGTAGTCCATCAGGCGCCGGGGTATCCCGGTGTGGTCCATCCCAAGGTCCACGATTAAAGAGCACGTGTGGTCCATTGCTCCACGGCCCATGGTCCACAGGTCTATTAGACCTCGTCCCCAGTGGATCCGACTCTCACACCTAAAAACGCAATCTTCCCGCCTTGTTAAAAGCGAGGTATAATGACAGCCTTTATACTCCCCTTTTAACAAGGCTGAAAGGGAAACTTTCAACCTGGTCGAAAGTGCCGCGGAATGTGAGAGGGAATTTCGCCATTGGTGCGCCGTTTTCCGGGAAAATGGCGTACCAATGGCAAAATTCCCTCCAGCATTAAGTTAATTCTGGCGGAAAGCGCAGTTGAAAGTTTCCCTTTCAACCTCGTTAAATGGGAGATAGAAAGGCAGCCTTTATATCTCCCATTTAACAAGGCTGGAAGATTGCTATTTTAGGTGTGTCTCTGTTGTATTCGACAACCCCCTGTGACACGTGACTGTCGAATTGAATTAAAAAAATACAGTATGTAAATAAATAATACACAGATACATACACACGCTGATGTTCGCGCTCGAACACGCTCAAAATGAGACGCGTTCGATAAACGCGCTCGAGATGCCCGCTCGAACACACGTCCACACGTCGCGCCGATTCGCGTCCAATCCGGCGCACCCCACAAACAAGGAGCACACGCTGGGGAATGGGGGTAAAAATGAGATGCGAACGAAAAGTAACGGTTTTTTTTGTATAAAAAAAATAAGATGCGCACCAATATGCACCGGCACCCACGCAAAGCTAACCATATACCACTGCTCCAACGCGTTCCTCTCGAACTCCAAAAACACCTGCTTTAATTCCTGCCGTCTTACCGAAACCAGGTGCGGTCCCAAAGAAAAAAGTTGTAGAAAGACACGATCTAGCCTGAAGTCGAACCACCTACAATAAATCGACACCATAAAGTCTTATTCAACGCAGTTGCGCTCCCCCCCGTAGGGCTTCCTTGCCTCGCTTTGACCCACAACTTAGCAGAGAATTTGAAGCGGAACCACGAAGCCAACAAAAAGGTTGTCAACAAAGCACAACCTAACCTGGAGTCGAACCAGGAATTCCTGTAATATGGCAAATGATCGGGCAATTGCAATCAGGTGGTCCCTACGCTGCTATGTCTTCCTTCCCTCAATCACCGCTAATTCATCAGACAAGCCTGAAGTAGCGTGAACCACGAATTGAAGAAAAAAGACGGTGACGAGTGACCACCTAGCCTGCAGTCGAACCAAGAACTCCTGCAGTGCAATATTTGCGCATAGAACCCTTGAATAGTCATACTGAGAGCATACATGGGACTTCTGCTACTAGGTCTTCTTTCCTTCAGTTGTACGTCTGGCTCTTCGACAGCTACCCAACCAAAAAAAAAAACCAACTGTGGCAATGACCAGGCCTGGATTTCACACACAGGAGGTCTGCGTTAATCTTGGGCACACACGTAAAGCGAGTCAGTCAATAGATATTGCCTGCAGAGTGTATTCAAAGCTTAGGCTCAGGCACGTTCACATTCGGAGTTCAGGTACATTTGCGGCCAATGAAACGCCGGGAATTACCCTGCGCCACAAATTGAATTACCGCGGTCCGATGAATATCTATCCAGGTATCGGTGTACATAATAACTCGGGCAAAGCTTAACGTGTAGACGTGGAAAGTCGACTATGCAGACCTGGCCAATGAACATGTATTACTTACAAGTTCAAGTTGAATGCAACCACCGGGCCGAAGTGTCCGATGACTCGGATGTCAAATACCTACGACTGTCGACATGCCAGCTCCCGCGTTTGGAGTGCCCTGGGCCTGAGGCTGTGAACGGAGTGAAACGCCGTGCACATATATATCATGAGGGAAGGACGGCTGCGGCCTCCCCTCTTTCGGATTCCTCTTTCTCCTCACCTTCAATTCCCCTAATACCTAGTAAATGCATTCACCTCCAAGTCAACTTGCGCTGACCTGCTGTGGTGCCCAGATTGGGTTGATAGGATGCGCGTTCCCTTCTCCCTACTCGCGTTTGCGCTCCTCACTCTCGGCTCTGCGGCTGCGGCCACGAACGACGACGCCTCGAACCACGCGCGCCGTTCCCCGACGCCGATGAGCCTCTTTCGACCGTGGACGTGGACCCTGCCCTCTCTTGCACTGCCCGATGCGACCAGCGAGCACGTTCGGCGGCATGGGCCTAGACGGCGTGCGTTTGCACACCCATAGGGTGGTTGGGCACGGATTTGTCTGCGTGAGTACATTTATTTCATCATGTTTTGCGTGCGCTGACGTGTCTTTCTCCAGGCATCTCACGATTATGATCAGGGCCCTATTTTTATCGAGTTTTATCGCTGTGTACTAATATCGCGACGGCGTGGACGTTCTTAATTATGCCAAATTCTCATGAGCTATTATTAAGGCTAACCAACTACGATGGGGTGATTTGTAGGCTGGAGTGGAAAATGGAAGTGCGATGTGTATTATAATGCAAAGCTTGCGATAAGATCCCACAGAGGATGTAGGAGGTTTACTGTGTTGATCCCGTTTAAATTCCCCACGAATAGGTTTGTGTTCGATGACACGAAGTAGCCGATGAGAGGGTCATCTAAAGGAATGTAGGTAGGAAGAATATAATGGAAGATTAAATGCTGGTTCTTGAGTCCAGCTAGGCTCGTGTTTGAGGTATAAATTCACAGAGCCATGAGGGATTCGGGAGTGGGCATCCTGCGTGTGTCCGAATTAAGTTGGAAGCCGTGATAAAACGGGGAAGCAATTCATAGAAGACAAACGACACATACGAGAAGATGAACGAAGTCGTGCACAAGCACCAATCCAATTAGGGTTTTTCGTGTTCCATTTACCCATCTGACTCCGGAGAGCTCAAGCCTTCATTCCCATCAGACGCGTCTTCGCCGCTACCCTCCTCCACAACATCTTCCTCCTCATCGTCAGTCCCCGCCGCTGGTTCTTCAGTCCCTGCTTGAGGTACAAAGCGCTGCACCACGACTTCCCCCACAAACGGCCACGATACGCGGTAAAATTCCGCCGAAACCAACACAGCGTCCGTCACCTCGATGCGGAGTCCCGGCAAGTGGCACCCGGACCGCGAGAGGAGCGCGCGCACGGGGATAATAGGGTTCAGCAACTCGAAGCAGAGTTCCGAGACCCGCAGCTCGCTGAGCGCCGGCAGCGTCAGCTTGCCCAAAATCTGCGTGCACGCGGGGTCGTCCGAGTCGCCCGTGAGATTCAGCGTGCGGAGGTGAATCAGAGGCGGGACAGGGAGGATGTCCGCTGCGGCGTCCTCGTCGGATGCGTAAATGGTTTCCACGCTCAAGTACCGCAGATTTGGCGCGGAACGGAGGACGTCCGTGAGGTCGCTCAGGACGCGGACCTCGCGGATGGAAAGAAACCCGATTTGCGCCCAGGGAAGGACGGGGATGGTGGGCGAGAACCCGATAGGGATAAGGACAACGGCCAGTTTGGGCGCGTGGAACGCCTCCGCGGGCCATGTAGGACTGGGCTGCGTGTTTCGGGGGATATCGGTGAAGCCGATGGCGAGGGTGCGCAGCAACGGCAGCTCACCCTTTATTAGCGCGGCATCGCAGAACGGGATGACGAGGTTTAGGGTGTGGCACCGCCTGCAATGCGGGGAAATAGCTTCGATGAACGGGCGTGCTGAGGCACGGGTGCCTGCGGCGAGTCCTTGATAGATTGCGACGGACAATGGACAGTCGCGGGAGCGATTTAGCCAGATTTTCAGGAGCTCAAGTTGATGTTCTCGAGGCCTGGGGCTGTCAAGGTGTAATTCTATTGCAGTCCAAAGCGCGGGTGTGGAGAGGGCGATATCTCGCCAGTCGCGACAGATATGGCCGAGGAATAGGGGAGAGGCGGGGCCGGAAGACAGGCGGTCAGATGGATCGAGGCTTTGGAAGAAGATTTCGGAGACGATTTCGTTGGGGAGGGTTAATATGGGGTAAATGTAGGGCGTGAGATAGGGTTTTGAAGTTGGTCGCTCGACTTTGAGCGCTGGAGCACAGGTGGTGTTCCTGGCGTCCATTTTTGCCGTTAGTGGATGCTGAGTGAGATTCGGAGGTGTCCGCGAGAAAGGATAGGCCTCAGGCGACGAGCTTCACACCCTTTTTTGTGAGTCTCTCATTGCACCTCTATAGCATTGCAGGTACTTGCTGCTCACTTACCTGGAGCTCAAATACCGCACACCGCTTTTAGTGATACCGGTTGGAGCCTGGTGCCAGCTACTTACGCCGAGTGCCAGTGGGATGAAGATGAGGGCGAAAAGATGGCATCATAATCACGTGATCATTTGACGCGTCTCTCGTAGCCAAAGAAACCAGCACACCGGCTTAAACCATTTTCATTTCTGTTGCGAATTGGGGCACTCGAGATTCGATTCTACGGTTTCTCATTAATGCGCCTTTCAGGGAAATTCCATATCAAGCCATTTCAAATTTCGATCGCGCAATGGCACAACCTGGTGCGATGTATGCAGGAGAGGAACAAACACCGTGATTGAGAACATCCACTACTCTACTGAACGATACAACCGTTTACAACTGACAGCACCTTGCTCTGCAGCTTAGTCACTCAATTGCTGAACTTGGGATTCCCTCCCTGTCCCTGCGCATACACTGAAGATGTCAAGGCGTTTCCCTTCTTCACGTTGTTGCATTGGATGGCGCTATCCGTGCCTTTAATACCAGGTTTTTTGTGGCTGCGGGTTGCTTGATTACTGCATATTGCCAGGCATCGTCACTGAGATCTTGATCTAAACATAACTCAGCCAAGGTACAGCGAAATAATCGGAACTACGCACCAACTAGTCCTTTCAGAGGCCTGAGACAATTAGCAATTCAATGCGCATCCGAGACACGCTGGGACCCACCCTGTCACTATGTCATTCTGGAATATGCTCTCTCCCAGAGGGATGAAGGGGCTCCGGATCTTGTCGGTGAGAGGGGGTGGGCCCGGGTTTGCGTTCGAATTATATACCTGGAACTTAGGAAATGTCAACAGATGGAGGAGCGTGGTTTCGAGTACAGGGCTGACATTCTTCCAGTCACTCGTTTGGCTGAGGAACTCATGCGCGCTGGTGCTAATAAATTTCAAAAATCAGCGTTGATCGATATCGTTGAAGGACGATTTCAGTACCCGGCGCCGGTCCATTCGTATTCTGGGATCGGTCATTAGCAAAGTGCATTGTGTGTTTTTGAAACATACCCATGGCATCGACAGTTGCGCGTCTAAGCTTATTCGCTGCAAAGCATGCAAATTGCGCGGCACCAACAATACTATCAGACATATAAAAACCGCCAACCACCTCTGAATTTGGCCGTTAGATCCAAGACAATCAGGGGCGCGACGTACATACCGGTACGATGGTGGAAATCGCCGGTAGGAACACTCTTGGTTAAGTCGACCCCCTTCTGCAGCGAATCCGCGTTGTCCTTGCTAGTTCCATGGAAGAGTCTAATGGTACCTTTTGCAGAGGGATGCGTAACACTCGCGACGGCGGGCAGATCGTCAGGATCGGCTGAACACTGCGGCGGGGCGGCGGATTTGGATGCGGTTGGAGCCTTAACCACCACCGGCTTAGTCACGCGCTTCGAGAGCCCGCTCTTTGTGCCACATCGTCAGCGGTGGATGATCTCATGTGGAAGGATATCCTACCGTGCTATTATTGGGCAAAGGCGCCGCAAACGTCGGGAGGGAGAGGGCAAGGACAAGAACGGCAGTAAAGGGGATGTGCATCACGAAGGATTATAAGATAGAGGGTGATTTAAAAAAACGTAAAGGTAGTGGATACAAAAAATGTGGACCAGCCAGGTGAAGGTGAATGGATAGCTCGAGTGCGCCCTAGGTTTGCATTTATACTTCCACGTAGAAGGCAATGCGCGGGTCGCCGGCGTCCTGTCGGTGCTTTGCAGAATGCGGTCGTGGATGCTAAACACCATGAAAACTGGGTGTTCCCTGAGCTTAGCCTGTTTGGATGGAGGGCGTCGCGGGTGAAACTTGTAGGTATACGGATACGTGGATAGCCGGCACCGGTGAAAGAGCGCGCGCGTGCCGGTAGAAATGAACTTTTGCAAAGTTAAGGCGGCGATAAATAATTTCGACATCCCATTTGGATGGGCTAGTTGGGACACTCATGATGGCTTGGCACCCCTATCCATACGGAGGGTGTTCGCTGAAAAGACCTGCAGCCGTTCATCAGTTCACCGCAGCCACAAATCCAGCCCTACCGGTATTCAAATGAGTTCCGACGGCAGCATCGCCGAAACCGAAAGAAATCATATAGAGTGACCTCGGAGAGTAAAACGAAAGGAGACCTGAAAGAAACATGGGCACAGTGGAATAAATCGGGAGGAGGGTTCCGATTCGGGTGCCACATACAGATAGTACTCCTTGACCGTGGGCAGTGATCACCGGCTGATTCCAACAAATTCAGTCGCGCACTTGCAGGATGAGACCAGAGCTTGAAAGAAATGAGGTAAAGACTTGAACACTTCGAAACGACAACGACTCGAAGCAGGAGGCAAGCGTGACGTGGCAGTGCCAACATCGCGTGCCGTGATTGGCGCCCGCTGCTCTTTCTCTTCTGCCGCCAGCCCATCTGTGCCCGTCTCCTGCGCTTGTCTGCCCTCACCGACGAAACCGACTCAAGGGAAAGAGTGAATTCTACAGCTATGATTTCCGGGGATCACCGGCTAACTATGCTTCGATGCAATTCTACCTGACACGGAGGAAGTCGTTGACTTCTTTCGAAGAACATCAGGCCTGCTACGACTATTTTCGGAAGATCCAAGACACTGGAAAGATCTAGATAGCATTTTACATAAAACTCTGGGTCCATGGAATCCTCAATCCTTCCTGTTCCAAGCTACATACTTCCATGCCTTATAGGCGATACTCGCTGGCGGAATACTTTCACTGCGAGAAATTTGCTGCGTATTCTTCGTGTCGCACTTCGGACCGTGTCGAAGATATAGATGGTCAACTGACCACGGACCTATTGTCTTACAAATTCAAAGTCCTAAATTAAGCAGCGATGTTACGAACGTACTTCCGCCACGGAAGCACGGTTCTCCCGCTGTATTTATGAAAGCTCTCGTTAATCGACGACTCTCCTGCCGCTCCAAATCCCTCAGCTAGCTGGCAGAAACACCATGGCAGAAATCCCCGTGAAGCCTGCGAAGGGTTCCAATGCATACACCGACCTCATCGATCCGAAACGCAGGTGGTACAATAACAGACGGTACTTCATCTGGCTCTCGTCCATTAAATAAGGCTTATCTTTTGACAGAATTATCGCCCTCAATGGCTGGATTGTTCTGCTGTGCGTCAATAGAATGGGGTCGACTCTGGTCTAACGTGACCGCTTTTGTCTGAAGGCTCATTACCTCGTCTGCGAATGGGTATGATGGGAGTATGATGAACGGGCTCCAGTCGTTGCCTCAGTGGGAAAGCTACTTCAATTTCCCGACAAAGGGGAAACTGGGTCTCCTCAGTTCCATTCAAGTGGGTATCAATCCTCGTTGCGTCGAATAAGATAATTGATTTTACGAAGAATATTGGGGCGCTCGCCGGATACCCGTTCGCGCCATATCTCTGTGACGGTCTTGGACGTAGGCCGACGGTGTTCATTGGTGCTCTGATCATGGTGATTGCGACTGCCATCCAAACTGCATCGCAGTCCGTCGGGATGTTCATTGGCGCCCGGTAACTCCGTTCCCTTGAGTAATGGCTCCGGTTTATATACCAATTATGCAGATTCCTGATCGGCTTCGGTCTTACCTTCACCTGTGAGTATCCACACCAGAGATTGGGCCGCCATTGACCAAATTACAGCCAGCGCGGCGCCGATGCTTGTCGCAGAACTTTCATACCCTACGTATCGCGCCCCGCTAACATCGGCGTACAACTCACTCTGGCACTCCGGAGCAATCGTGTTCGTATTCCGCTCTTCTCTACCTGAGTTATTTATTCATCCTATATATGCAGCGCTGCATGGTCGACCTTTGGATCATTCAAAATCCACAGCACATGGGCCTGGCGCCTGCCGTCCGTTCTCCAGGCCGTCCCGTCCCTCGTCCAGGTGTTATTGGTCTTATTCGTCCCAGAATCTCCGCGGTATCTGGTCAAAAAGGGGAAAGAGGACGAGGCCCTCCGGATTTTGGCATATTATCACGCCGACGGTAACGAGTAAGTTCTGTCGCGTCCACCGCTCCATCCATACCAACAGATGCATAAACAGCAACGATCCACTCGTCCGTTACGAGTTCGAGGAAATCAAGGCAGCGATGGAATTTGACCGCACAGGTAGGACTTATTTATCTTATCAACATCGAGTTCACGCCCTTTGAATTCAGTGGCCGCGAACGTTGGATGGAAGTCGCTCATCGCAACCCGCGGCAACCTGAAGCGCATGCGGATCATCATCGCGATCGCATTCTTTTCGCAGTGGTCCGGGAACGGCCTCGCCTCGTACTACCTCAACAAAGTTCTCTCCGACATCGGGATCACAAATCCCACCACGCAGGTATGTCCCAATATCCCACCTTTAGGCTTGCACGCCACCGGGTGAATATGGTTGTGCTTATATTTACCCCTATCTCCGCAGCTGCTTCTGAACGGTATTTTAACCATCTGGAGCCTCGTGTGTGCTCTCACCGCATCTACCACTGTGGAGCGCTTCGGCCGGCGCGGGCTGTTCATCACGTCGGCGTGTCTCATGACGCTCTTCTTCACGATGCAGACCGTCTGCTTCGCGCGCTTCACCATCAGCGGGAATAACAACGCTGCGAATGGCGTGATCGCGTTTATATTCCTGTACTCGGCGGCATACAAGTCGGTGTTCGAAGTATTTATTCGCGCAATAGCTGATTAATTTTTGCAGCCTGGCATTCTCGCCCCTCATTGTCACGTACGCGCTCGAGATTTTGCCCTACAATATCCGCGCAAAGGGGTTCAACGTGTTCAACATTACCATCTCCGTCGCGCTCATCTTCAACCAATATGTCAACCCCATCGCCCTCGGTGGGCTTCTCGATCTCTCCTGATTTTGCAGAACTGACAGCTGGACAGCGGTGCTGAACTGGAAGTACTACGTCGTGTACTGCGTCTGGCTCGTCTGTGAATGTGTGTTCCTCTACTTCTGTGCGTCTTCAAACAATTCATTCCTACATCTGAGTACGCGGCTCACGGTGCGGCTGTAAGATCTGGTTGAGACGAAGAACCACACGCTGGAAGAGACCGCCGCGATATTCGACGGCGCGACGGAGAAGATCGCTGATTCTGCGGCGACGCATGTGGACGCGGCAAAACACACGGGTAGCGATACGGGTGAGGAGAAGGGATCGACCGAGTTTGTGGAGAAAGCGTGAATGAGTTTGTGTTCTGTCGATCGTCCACCTTGTACATGTACCTACGTATCAATTCAATCTCAGTGCTTTAAATCTCTGTGCGATATCCTGTCGGGTACTTAAATATCTTTTCTTTGCTCCACTCGATGCCAGGCATCTTCAACAGATGCTTATACAGTCTTAACCCACACCAGAACGCAGATACCATTAGAAAAAGATGGCATTAGGTGCACACCCCCTCCCAAAAAAAGGAGGAATCTGGACGAACAACGCCGCATTCCTATATACATGTTCAGGTGAATATTGCCCCGCGAGCGCAGCTGATCGCAGCGAGCGAGTTGCCCTATAACGTCTGGTAACGAGACTAGGAACCTGAGTGGTGAGTGAGTCGTGCAGGGCTTTCAGGCAGTCGGAAATGCTGGTGGGGACCATGTTTTTTTTGAGTTGGAAGCAGAAGGGAACTGAAACTGATGGAATGGGCGCCCTTTTACAGCCGTTTGCAAAATTGATGACAGTCGGCACAAAATAAATAAAAGAACAACTTTTGATGTGACCTTTTTCTGACCACGCACCTCATTCAATTCTCAACGGATTTGTTCGGTTTGGGTACCGTTCTAAAGGATGTAAACAGGGCTTTCGATTCGTGCCCGGTGGAGCGTGTAATTTGTAAAATTTGGGGTACTCAAAATTGGCCTCCGTTGTATCCAACCGAATTTTGTCCTGCTCAATGCTCCATAAGCTTCTAACGAATCTGGTAGATTCTGGGTGTGTTCGAAAGCTGTAGCTTTGGCATCCATCCTCAGGGAGCCAAATTGTGTCGCAGTGGTCTTTAGTCTCTCTGCCGTGGGAACCTCTGATTTATTTGACCAATCATACGTACAACAGCCATTTCAGGGTCAAACCATTTTCTCTCCTTGTGGAAGCGTATACCACCACATCACCTCTTAGACGCAACCGACCTCGAGAGAATTGGTTTAGATTTGACGGAGTAATAAGAGAAACAAGTTACAGTTGTAATCACTGGAAGCGAAGTTTGACGACCTCCAATTTCGCGAATTACACACTGTGCAGGGCACTAATCAAAAGCCCTGGTAAATACCTCTTCAACGGTACCAAAGACGAGCAGATCGGTGGAGAATTGCACGGGCTGTGATTTCGGCAAAGAGCCAGATCAAAACTTGTTCTTATTTATTTTTTATGCCGACTGTCATCCATTTTGCAAACGGCTGTAAGTGGGGATGGGCACCGCCCTTGATCGGGGCGGCATGCTTGGTGTTGTTTGTTCTCGGTCATCAGTTTAGTTTGCATGTTCCGTGGTGTACTGGCCCACGCAAGCATTCTAGTGCTTAGTTTCGGTGAGAGAAAATACTAAGTATCCTTATATCATTGCAGCCCACGAAGAAAATCGCATATTGGAACGACAATTAATTTAATTACTAGTCAACATCTACCCAATCCGCATCGTCTTGCTCAGAAAAACCGTACTCATCAACAACCATATCCTGGGTGGTCGTTGGGAGGTCAGTAGGTGTTAGTGGGGGTTCAAGCTCTCTGTAAACAATTTAGAATGCCCCACTGAACAAAGAAATGAAGTACCACCGCGCCAGTTCCCGGGTTCTGGCCTCCAAAACGAGGTTCCTCCGCACAGCAACAGCGGTCATGTTTTTCCACAACATTTTGGAGAGGATTTCATCCTTCAAGACGTCCCAGTAGACGACCAGCTGATCTTTGAGTCGGACAGATGACATATCTTTGATCTGGTTGATGTCAAATTCCAGCGCAGTGGCTGCCAATCGGGCCGCTTTGGTTTTCTTCTTCATCGCTGCTTTCTCACGTTGCATGCGGCCTTTCTCGGCTTTCAACTGCTGGTGAACTGCCAATGCTCGCCTGAATTTTGCCCTTGCCCCACTCGCGCCCACCGTTCGGACCTCGCGCATAACAAATTTCTGGACCGCGGCATCACAACACTTTTTGATGAACGCCTCGGTGTTGTTGCGCTCCACGCAGGTCTGATTCGTAAAGGAGACAGCAGTACTGTTCGGGTGATACCGCATGTGGATCCGGAACGAGCCAAGCATCCCCTCGTTCGCGTCATTGGTCGATGGGATAAACAGGATTGCCCGTTGCTCTGGAGTAAGGTGCTGTCGACATGGAACTCGGGAGTAAACTGAACCCATCCTGTCTCGCATCTCGCGAACATCGCGGAGATGACAAGGAACAAGTTTGGGAGCTCACAACGTAGCTCGGCTATCGCGTCTAGGAGAAATTCGTTGAGAAAGGGCTTGCCGTCAATGGTTAGCTGATGCTGCGGTGTGGTTGGATCCAAAATAATGTGAGGGTTTGAAGCAATGTGCGCGCAGAACTCGGGTAGTTTGCGATGAAGGTCAGTAAGATCAATTAAATTGATCAACTTCTCTTTCGTTCCGCGGACCTGTGCCATGTAGGGCCAAGAGACAGAGACACCATACAACGCGAGCACAACAAGTTCCGTCATCGTAACCGCGCAGTTGAGGCCCTTGAGAATGTTATACTCGACATGATTGGCTTGACCAGATTTAGTCTTTGCGTCGATTGTATCCGTGATGAGGGACTGAATTATACCATGGAAGCAAACGACCTCCGCCGCGGCATACGTGTAGGCACCATAGCAATTATTCGAGACGTCTGGGAACTTGTTGGGTTTGTCAAGATTGTAGAGCTCGAGTTTCATCTCTCGCATGAAGAGCGTGCATCTATCCTGATACCCGCGTTCTCCATCTTTGTGACGTAAGAGAGCGCCAATCAACTGCAGGAGCTTGATTGCACCGGCCGTGCTCGATTCCATCGCCTTTTGTACAGCCGCGTCGTCAGCAGAACCGAGGTCGATTGTCGCACTGTTTGCTTTGTTGGCCAGAAGAATTGGTGGAGGAAGATTGTAGGTTGAGTAGACGTGCTGAACCGCCTTGTAGCCATACTCAACAACATTTAAGTCTTTGTGACTACAGCAGCCGCTGAAGAGGTGAGTGCAGGAATTTTCTTGTTCGGTCGGCGTGAGAGCATCAAAACGAGTTTCTCCCAGTTTACGCTCGAGAGCCTGTTCCGTTAGCTGGGTCTGTTCTGAAGCCAACCTGCAGTAAAACAAAAATCAGCTGAAAGAATTGTGTGCATCAAATAACACACAAGGACGCCAACTCTTCTGTCGAAATATTCCCTACGGCCTCTAGATCGTCCTCGGTTATGCTCAGCATCGTCTCGAGAATCTCGCTCGTTTGCAGATCAGCATCCTCCATTGCCGCGCATCCCAGGTCTTCAATTGCGACATTCTTCTTCTTCTCGGCGGAGAGCCTGAATCCTTGCTTCCCATCTGCGGCATGATCTTTATTTTCCCCGAGCTTCTTGCGCCAATATTCGTTTTTATCCATCAGTCTTTTTTCCTGGGCTGCTAGGGGACTCCGGTTGTATATGTCCGTGATGCGATTGGCGGCCTCTAGAGTTCCTTCGAACTGACGCTGTGCTGTGTGATCGATAGCTGGGGCGACTTCCAAGAACTGTGTCCGATGAGTCCAAGTCGACGTATCAGAGTCATCAACACCGGGGGTGTAGGAGGGAACAGCAAGAGTGATATGACGTGATTCCACGGTGATGCCTCGGTGCGTGGTTCCATCCGAACCTTCGATAAATCCTGCACAAGCTCAGAGAATGGAGAAGAAGACAAAAATAAAATCGCACCGGCTGCATTTTGAATTTCTCGGGCAATCTGCAGCTGCGCATACGTTCCACCTTCGTCCAACATCGGCCAACGGTACGGCGACCCATAAATCGGCCTCGAATACGAACTCCAAGCGTCTCGGCACAGCAACTAACAGCAAACGCGATTTTTCCAGCAGCACAACCAGCGAAAGTGAGGTTCCGAGCCAATTTCCGAGATTCAGCAGTATACAGTCCATTCCTTGTGGGCTCCCAAGTTCTCAATGCACGGTATTGTTTTCGGACGCCTGTTAGAGAGATTTGGGCACGGGAGACGCGTTTTTGGACTGTGTACAACCGATTTCGAGTGGACATCAAGGCAGCCTGCTTGTCCGTGATAATGGTACGAAGGGAAGTTATTGTCGTCTCTTGAGAGTGAATGGTTGCTCGGCATGAGGAAAGCTGTCGCTCTAGGTTTCTGAACTCATCGGATCTCTCATCCAATGACATCTCCAAGCGTGCAACTACCTCCGCATTCTCTCCTGCCTTCACGTCGCGTTCGTGCTCCAGACGCTTGATACGTTTGCATTTCTTACGTTTGCATTTCTTTTGCAAGTCGTCCGTATAGCTCAAATCTGCCTTTCGTTTAAGAGATTTGAGGGTCCTGTGATCAGTGGAAACGGCATTGCATTGCTCCAGAAGAGCATCATGGGCGCTGCGAAGATGGTGAAGCGCATCGCGAAGTCCGAATACGTCCGTTTCCAGGCCAGAAATAGTTGCTTCTAACGCCGTAATTCGGTCATCCTTCTCCGAGATCTGCGCACGTAGGGACTGAGGCTTGGCAGGACGGACTGGAGTCAGTTGGACCGGAGGGGTGTTCTCATCAGAGTTGTCGTCAGGAAGGTGTCGTTTTTGATTCGCGGATCGCGCCGCTTTGGTCTTTTTGGATTCGCGAGTCATGCGGAGAGCAATGCAGAAGCAGCTTGAGATGAGTAGAATCGATTGCCGTCAAGTACCGAGTCCCAGAGTGCAGTATAAGTCCACAAAAGTTGTCAGAAAAGGGGACGCGTTCGTGATGTCACGTTGTGACAGTACGCGTTTAATGTGCTGCCGCAAAAACGATAATGCAAATGCATTTCTGCGTGAAACCTCATAGTCTCGCGGAGAATTTGATACGAAATCAGTTGCCGAAGAGATATACGTAGCCTAAATGGAAAATATTCTTGCTGTGAATGAGACATCCGCGCGAATGCAGCCATACGACCCAATTCCTTCAAGCATTTGCCAATATTTCGCGTTTTGGCTACGTACATCTATTTTTAATCCAATTTAATGTTGAACTGTCGATTCAGATTTTCTTTTATCCAAGGTGGAGAAAGGTTATAACATTTTGAAAGTTGGAACCGAGCCCTCCTGCGAGCCAAACAAGGACAAAGCTGCCGCTATTCGATCGGCCGATGCCCGTCCCCAGCACTGTAAGCACGCGGCCGCGACGATCACATGATCGCGAAATGAATCATCGGATCGCGGCGCGGGCCGAACCGTTTTTGAATTCTCTCTTTCTTCCAGCATTCTCTCGATGTCTTTCAAAGTATAACTCGAGCCATTTTGCTGGTATCTCCTGGGCCTACAAAGTTATTTTATCCTGTTTCCATGGTTCCTTATGCGCCCGACGGACAGTTCAACTTCTGACGGCGTGTTTCTGAGGAAACTACTAGTAGCTGACGAGCTCTTTACGACTGTTCATTCATTGATACTGTTTCCGTGGTTCTCAGCAAGCTGTGGTACTGGAATTTTAAACTCAGCTCCACCAGGATCTTCTGTGAACTGCAGCGCAATATTTCAAAAGCAGTCCCACTGGCAATACTACTACTAGTCACAGCCGACATTAAACTGTCATTTGCGACATGCATGCTACAGTCATTAATAGTACTGTAATTTGCACAGTTTCCTTTTTTTTTTGCTTCTGTTTAGAACAAAGAGCTTAGCCAATGACAGTTCAAGTGACTGTAGCACAACAAAGTACAAGTGACAGCTGAATGTCCGCCGTGAGTAGTACTGGTCCAATAATTTGTATCGCAGTCGCCCGCATGGCTTGACTGTTTTACTAAATGGTCTAACCCATCTACATGCTCATTCCGTATGCCGTGGACATGCCAACCTCCTTTATTCGTTACTGAAAAATTTCCAGCCACGTCGCGAAGCTTTCACCCGCATACGGACCGGGAAGACCCGGAACGCGCATTTGTCAAATAGAATTAGGAAAAGCCGCGTGCCGACAGGCCAAGTCTATGCTGATACGCCATATATGGCTACATGAATTCTAAGTAAAACCCAATACATAAGGACATATAAGCAAATGAACAACGTACAAATGAACAAAATAAGTAACCCCTCAGGTTTTCTTTGCGTGACCCAGCCCGCTGATCTTCCACGCAAGCACGCTATTCACGAACGGCACCTTGAAGACAGCCCATAAGGCAGTGACACGGAAATAGGATCCCCACCCCTGCCCCCCCTTCTCCACCTCGGTCATGCTCTCGACCATATCGATGACTTGAGCCGCGACGGAGCGGCGATGGGTAGAGTACGCGTCCATAATCTGGACAGCATCGTGCGTAGTTCCAGATGTTTCAGCGTCAAACGCGGATTTGCGATGCTCGTCGATTGCCTGCGCGAGCTCTATGCCGTCGCATATCCCCAGATTCATCCCCTGGCCGCCCGCGGGACCATGCTTGTGCGCTGAATCGCCGACGAGCAGAATGTACGCACCGCCCTCGGCCCGATGCACATATCGGTCGACGAGGGCCGGCCGAGTGCGGTACCGGGAGCTGTCCAGGACTTTGGCGATCTGTGGGACTGAGTGTAGTTTTGAATGCGAGCCCGGTCCCCGTGCGTCCAGAATAGCCTGGAGATATGCCGCATCGGGGGAAGGGGGTGGAGTGTCAGGAACCCCGAGGTAGAGCCGGAAGAGATTGTTGTTTTGAGGAGGTGCGCCGGCAGAGTCTTCCCCAAGCATAGGTGCTGTTAACACGACACCCCCAGCACCGATCACCATCTGCAGGCCATCCCTTGGAACGTTGGTTGGTAGTGGCGATGCAAACAGCACGTCTGCGACCACGAAGGACAAGTCGTTCTTCCCCGGACCGGCCTCCTTCTTCGTGTAGGGGTCTATAAAGCGGATACCTGCAAATGACCGCAGGAAGGACTTGGACCCGTCCGCCGCGACGACGTACCGCGCCGTCAGGACCTCCCCAGACTCGAATCGCAGCTCGTACTGCGAGCCTTCAGCCACCTCCTTCACATCTGTCGCACGCTTGCTCCAGTGGATGCTGTTCCCGGCGCCCTGCACATACTCGCGCATCCGGTGCTCGACTTTATGCTGGGGAATGAGCAGCGAGAACGCGTATTTGGTGTACGCCGTGATATCTGTCATCCGCAAGCGAAACACAAGCCGCTCCTGCAGGTCAATGGTCGTCAGAGTTTTGGACTGGATACCGCCAGAAACAAGTTCTTCAGGCAATCGGGGATGCAGCGTCCTGAGGGCCTGTGTCGAGCGTGGTAAGCAGCGACCAGAGATACGATATAGACATTGGATAGGCGCACCTCGAGTGCATTCGCTTGCATGAGCACCGCGCGGGAGCTGTTATGCCCTGCCTCCAGAGCGTCGACTATGACGAAAGGGATTTGGCGTACTGCGAGGCTGAGAGCACACGCGAGCCCGCTTGGGCCAGCACCGACGATGCATACCTCTGTCGAAGAAGGTAATGGGTCAATCATGGCAGGAAGTAGAGACCCCCACTTGCTCGCTGTGATCTGCGCGATGCGCGATGCGCCACTGTAACCCCGTAACTAGAATAACCTACAGCCGTTTTTCGGCATTCCGTTTTCCCACATCTCCCAAACATCTCCCAACAAGTTCTGATTGAGCACAAATTGAGCACTTTGTATGAGGAACGACCTAGAATCGATAAAGTGTCAAGAGAGACTAAGCACTTTGGAGTTTCCGCCTGCCAGTGCAACGTCAAACCAGATCGAGTAATTATTTTCAGCAGACCGGCAGCGCCTCCTCTTGCCGAAAGTTGGCCGATGTGTGTCACCAAGCTTACGTCTCCACTGTCAGTGTTTGTCCCCATTGACTAACAAACACACACACCGCGCTCCTTTCTTTCTGCGCCACCCGAGCAACTAGACCGCAGCACCTCACAGCACCCATGGACGTCGAATAAGGGGCGCGAGCGAGACCAAAGGTATACCTCGGTATTCTTCGTTCCACACATCTCATTATAAACTCATTACAGCAGTCCCGCCTTCGCCTCTTAAGTTAACTCGTCCCCCACGCGAACACCGCACCCACATAAGCGGATTCTGGGAGCAGCTCGACATCCAACTGTCGGGTCTCCCCCTCTCCCTTACTGCTGTGCTTGAGGTAGGACGTGCCCAGTTATGCGCTCATCATCCTAACCCTGCCTCTGTCGAGCTCAAAAACATGGTGCGCTGTCTGTTCACGCTGTTTTCGTGACCTTATGCAAATGATTCTGGTCAGCTACGTCGTATTTATTACAGCGATCACGCTTTCAGTGTAAGCTCTCCTTTTTCGACATGCTGGTCAATGTTTATCGACGATCTGTAGCGCCCGGTATGCTGTGATATCGACTTCTGCACCTCGAATTATTTCATTCCCGTTGTTTTCATGTATGCTCAAACCATGCTTGACATTACCACTATCAGCATTCGAGAGGATATGTTCTAAGCCCATGAACTGTGAGCTATTTCCTGGCACCTCCATCCACCGCGTATCCGAATAGATAGCTCCCAAGCATCCTCTCTCGGCCACGTTGGTGCAGGTTTGGGGCGAACAAAGCGAGGCCGCATAATGTCGGATGGCAATTACCTGCTTCTCTTTATTTTCTCCACAGATCTTCTTACTGGGAGCAATGCGCTCGATCAAACTAACGCCCTGGGAGCGCCTTCTTGGTGTGAACTTTCATATCATGTGCGAACCAAATCAGATACATCGGATATCCACACCCATTATATTCGCCAAAACACTATTTCAATAATTACGGGCAGGGGACGTTGCACACACACTAGGCCGCATCTGACGTAACTGGAGGCACCCCAGTCCCCGAGCAGCCGAATGGAATGTCCATGCAAGGAATTCCTTGGTCGAAGCCGCCGGTGCAAATGAGGGTTGCGGTTGCCGATTGCCGCGCAGTTGCGGGGCAGCACCCAAGTCGCGGCATTGATATCAGTCAAATACATAGACAAATTTACGCAGCAAAAAATAGATATCTCAGTCTATTTCCTCGCTTGCTGTGAGAAGAATCCCGGCTAGGGTCCGTGATTCGTGCCGGAATTCATGTTGGAATCAACATTGGTGGTGGTGGAGGTCATTCAATCCAGACGGTATCCCAGGCCAAGCCCACGAACGACTCGCGTGAGAAATGTGATCCTCGACGACGAGAGCACACCATAAAATCACCCAATAAATACCCGACTCATGAGTCTTCTTCAGTACAGGTAAATACAACTCCTTATCCGTACCCGACTTTCCGCCCACAAATGGAAATCTCTCGTATGAATCCACCGAGTTGGGTCGGTACATTTACACTGGCTTCACGATTGCATTTTAGGACGTTCGAATGCAACATCTTTGAGGCTGTTATTCTCACACGTCACCGAGCTTTCTCATCCCGTAGTATCGGTACCGGCGTACAATCTGTTACCACGGTCGCGGGTATACACGAGAAACGAAAACGAAAACAAAGGCAGATAGCCAACCGGCTGATGGCCGCTGATGGCCTTGCCGATCCGCCCATCAATTCTGCCGTCCGCCCGAGTCCCCAAGAATTCCTCAACAGCATTACAATGCTCCTCACCCTGAATCTAGCAGCCCTAACCTCTAACCTGAACTCTAACCACTAACCTCTAACCTCTAACTATAACCTCTAATCACCCAAACCCTAATTGGCCGCTGCGCGGCATTAGTACGGCAGATCACGGATTGCCGGTGTGCCGCTTGATGCGGCAGAGATATTTTTGTTTTTGCTTTTCGTTAATACCGCACAGTCGCTTGGGACCGGACCGGCAATATGCATGTGTCCGGACGGACACGGTCGCGTTGAACCGACGTGAAACTCCCTGAATTAAACCTGCTGTGCATCCCAACCCGCTTCAATTCTTACTGAATGAGCACGTCCCAGGTTAGCCGGAAGGGCCGATGAGCAGTATAAAAGCAGGGTTGCGAAAGCCCAGAGAGACTCAGCCTTTACCTGTTCATTTGGCTACCGTCTTCGGAATCCTTCGCCCCGGTTGCAATGTTGTCCACGACATTTGTTCTGCTCGCTGCTCTCGCGACTATTTCCAACGGTGCCACCTCTCCTCTGAACCTGATTTTGTCGAACTGACGAGCGTTTGTAGCGGCGCTCACTCGTCGTGTGGTGTGCCCCGACGGCAACACAGTGTCTAACGAGGCCTGCTGCGCTCTGTTCCCCGTGCTCGAGGACATTCAGACGAACATGTTCGCCGATGACGACTGCAGCGACGCCGCTCATACCGCCCTGCGCGTCTCTTTCCACGATGCCATCGGCTTTTCGCACAGCAACCCGAGCATGGGGTATGAAATTATATCCTCCTCTCCCCTGCTGATACCGCGGCTGACCAATGCGACAGTACTGGCGCAGACGGCTCGATCTTCATCTTTGCGGAGACTGAGCTCGGCTTTGACGCCAACCTCGGCATCGCCGACGCCTTCAACCTCGAGGCGCCTTTCATCGCAAAGCACAACATCTCGGTTGCCGACTTGTACGACTTCCCGTCGACATATCTACGCCTTTCTTACTTACATCTATCCTAGCATCCAGTTCTCCGCCGCGGTCAGCTTGACGAAGTGCCCCGGTATCCTTCGCCCGACGTTCATGTTCGGCCGTGTCGATGCGACATTCTCCGCTCCGGATGGCACTGTCCCCGAGCCTTTCCGTACGTGCTTACGCCAGTACAGGCGTTGACGTTCTAAAGTCCTCTCAAGAGAACGTTGCCGACATTCTCGCCCGCATGGGCGACGCTGGCCTCAGCCCTGCAGAGGTTGTGGCGCTCCTCGCATCGTACGCAATTTCTAGAAGTCATTTCACTCGTAGCTTACTGTCATGTTAGCCACTCCATCGCCGGAGCCGACGATGTTGACCCGACCCTATCCGGTCTGCCTTTTGACTCCACGCCCTCGACCTTCGACACCCAGTTCTTCGTCGAGACTCAGCTCAGGGGCACCCTCTTCCCCGGAACGAGCGGAAACCAGGGTGAGGTCGAGTCTGCGGTTGCCGGCGTGCTGCGCCTTCAGTCGGACTCGAATTTGGCCCGCGACTCGGCAACCGCCTGCCTCTGGCAAGCGAACGTCAACAACCAGGCGCTGATGGCGTCCTCCTTCCAGAAGGCGTTCGCGAAGATGCAGGTCCTCGGCCAGGACGTTTCGAAGATGGTCGACTGCTCCGAGGTCATCCCCGTCCCCCCAGTCTTGTCTGCTAGCGCAGCCAAGGCGTTCTTCCCCCCTGGCCTCACCCACAAGGACATCGAGCAGGCGTGCGCCTCGACGCCGTTCCCGAATCTCCCGACTGCCCCCGGTGCCGCGGAAGTCGTCCCTTCAATGTACGTTGTTCCCCTTGCATATGCAGCTCCCAAAATTGACCGATCATTGCGCTCCAGCGTTCAGGACCCTGCAACCAACGGCGCGTGCCAAGACGACGGTACGGGCTGTGATGCCCAGTTCACGAAGCAGTCCGCTTGATGCGCCTTCTGATATTTGTGTGCGGTTCCGAAGTTGTTGTATATTCCTAGTCCATCGCCCTCTCTTTTATAGGCCTTCGTTGAATATATATTTGATCTGGTTCCCTGACAAGTTCTCGCCTTCCACCGCATGAGCGCTTTTTGAGGTTGTAGGTGAATTTGTCTGGGGTTCATTGATCAATATTACTGGCGCCGGTTGCCCGCCTCGAAAGTCATGCGCGGGCCGCTGATATCGACGCCGGCCCCGCGGAATGTGCGCATGCGACACGCCGCGCCGAGCAGTGGAAAGGAATTGGCGGCCGCAGAGGTGTTGCAGTAGCTGGTGAGGAAGAAGGCGCGGAAGGCAAGGAGCTGCAACATGAGCGTTAGCCGCGCTCATGCGGAACAGAGAGGAGACGTACATACTAGATGAAGACAGGGAACACAGTTACTTGATGGGCGCGGTTGCAATGCAGCACTGAGGGATCCGGACTGAAATTTGGGTCCACGACGCGAACTCCCGGCTTAATTGGAACTTGAGGACTCGGAATCAGGATCCTCCCGACTCAAAGATCAACTTTGCAGTTGAAAGAAACGAACGAAGCGAGGGAACTCGGACGGGCAGAGGAGGAACCGCCGCAAACTCGAGATCATGATGAGCAAAAGGGAAGAGGCTGTGTGCTCGTGTTAGGCTGATGATCAACGCTGATGCCGTCAACTAAACCAGTCGCGTTCTGGCTTGGTTCTGGCGATGTTCCAATGACATATAGCGCTATTCCTTCAAGGATGGTTACTAAGGGTTGTCGGCCCCCGTTTTCCAGACGTTGTTGCACATAATTTACTGAGTTTAGGGATGGATTCAAATACCACAATATATCCATATTGTAGTGTATTGTCATCGTCCCAATGTCATTATGAGCACGATAAACTAAAATATTGAAGATTCAAACTCTATAAAGACCTTCAGAATCCATAGAAGTCTTCCCTCACAAAAATCTAGGTCCTTTTTTTTTTTAAGCATGCCTAGATGCCGGTAGATTGAATTGACCCCCAAAATGACCCCCCAAACCCAGCTCACTAACTAGAAAAAAAAATTGTAACTCTTTTTCTATCACCAATTGCGCACAAGTTATCCCAGATTATCTAGCTATGTATCAATCCGTGCAGAACTCAGCGAGATACGGGTGAATCGGTCGGGGGGATCAAAAATTGCCCAAAACGGATCCGCGCCTTCGGTACTGCGGTTAGCTGTAGCTGCCAACCGTAAATTGCAGTGAAAGCTCCTTAGGCAGGAAAGTGAATTCCAACCTGTCATTTTCTTAACTTACTGTGATTACTTCCCTATACTTACAGTAACTTAACGGGACTAAAGTAACTTGGCCCGCCAAGTTAGATCAACAACCCCGACCCTGTGCGCTAAGGGGATTCAGTCTTCAGTAAAATCACTCTAGGTACCTGTCATTTACTGAGTCGAAACTTCGATCAAGTTCACAAAATAGGGGGTTTTACGCGGTTTCTGTGACTGTGAGGTTGATTGAAGGTGGACCAATGTTGTATAAATGTCTAGGTGTTCATTATGATGTGTTTTAAACATGTTTACCTGGGTCAAAGGGCTTAAGAAGCAAGTTAGGGCATAGACTGCTTACTGCTGGACGCAGTTCGAACGACGATGGAAGAAAGAAAGCGAGAAGCGCTTGTGGCGATGCAGCCACGCATCAGCAAACAGACCGACGTGCGGTCCGCAATTCCGCATCTTGCTTTCGAAAATGTCCCACCTTTTTTTCTGTTCATCTTTGTCCTCACGAATTCCTCAAGCAGAAACCATCCAGGATTCAAGAGCAAATACAAACTGTCTCGATTTCAATCACAGGCGGCCACAAGGTCACCTCTACAAAGATTTTTCTTGAATGAGTCTGATGCACTGGCCATGAACTTCGATTACTCTGAAACATCGCTCTCCTCCGATTGTTGCTCCACTCCCCCGCCCCCCTCCCCCTCCCCCCCCCCCCCCCCCCCCCCCCCCCCCACACACACACACAACACACACACCCTGCGAGAGCCACTCTGCAGCGCAACCGCATCTTCGGCACCATCACAATGGTTGAGGCCAATGCATACGGAACGGGCATCGCGGACCAACCAATTTTTAGGCTGAAACAAATGCACTCGGCGTTGCGTATTAAATTCATCGGCGGCATTGTTGGCAAGGTCAGATGCTTCAGTTTGCTTGAATTTAATGGTATATGTCGATTCACATCGTTCACAAAAGTGGTTAAATAGAGGACCATTCGCATCAAATGAGGGTGGGATGCGGAAGCCATTTCCGTTCCCGCCAGACCACGCCACTATTGGCCTGCCGAATTTCATGACCATCACCGTTTCGAGTGGGTCTCTAGGTGCTAGAAGTCGATTTCAGTGCATGTTTGCAACGGATCAATGTAGTGATCTGGTTTGAATCGCAACCAACCAACCATCTGGGCCAGTCAGTGGCAGAATCTGGGGGAAAGAGAACCGCATCACTGAATGGCAATCATTTAAAATCTAGTACACGTTCCGTACTCTCGAATCATCTGCCCCACAACAACAAAGCCACCGATAGCGGGGAAAGCATAAACGAAGAGACCGGCCACCAGCGATATCCTGTCAGCGGATAGTAACTTGTGCGTAGTTCGTTGGATCATGTCGATGAGGAGTTGATCGCTTGGCTGAGTGGACGATCGCAGGACCGATATCAGCGCCAGGGAGACGCCAGCGACCGATCCGAACGCAAACCACGACATTGTCCAACCGCGTTGAGATTTAGTGCTATCTCCTGCGCTGAATCCGTCTGACAGGAAGGCGAGAATCCCCACTACCACCAAATTTATGATGATCGCCGCTGTGAGTACGAAGTAGATGCCCATTTCGGTGCTGATTTCATCTACCGAGGTGGACGGTAGCAGAGAATCAAATTTGAAGCGAAACAGCGGAGGGTTGTGGTACCTTGCGAAGGCAGGACAAGCTGGGATCTGTATGCAAACGTGGTGATCCGGGAGACTCTGTGTAGGCGAGTTCCTGAGCAGCTGATCGGGTAAGACAATTTTGGGTGAGTGGAGCGTTTCCGCAGTCGCGGGGTAGTTGATAGCTTCCGAGCCGGTGTGCGACCACTGCACTTGTGATGTACCAGTCTCGCCCGAATCGTCTCGGATGACTTTGAAAAACCCAGAATGGCGAGGTCCGCAGTCACAGCGATCAACGTCGTACCCGAACATTTGCCCCACTTTCTGCCCCAGGCTGCGGCGCCATCCCGTAGGCCCCACGCGTCGCTGGGCATCACTATCCTCAGGGACCAACTTCCCAACGATACCTTCAAATACCGCACCCGACCGCTTCTGGGCTTCCAGTAGAACGTCAGATTCTACCAGATAAAGTGTCGAATAATCCGGTGTGAGCAGGTTGCCGACCAAATTGACGAGAGTCATCACAGTATACGGAAGAACTGTGAGACCAAAGGCCGCATAGCCGTACTGGTGTATCTGTGCACCTCGAGCGCTGAACAACGTGAAAGAGGAGTAAATGGCCTGCACCACTCCGGCTGCAGCCTTTGGAATGCTATAGCTCGAACAGAGCTCCATGTTGAGGTCTGCAACTAGGTTCTGAACTTTGGCATCCCGTGGAACATGTGCCAGAGAATAGCCACGAGGAAGCCGATATGCTCCATGGACGGTGCGTGAATTGATGTAGAAACCGAAGGTGTCCGGGAATAACCAGAACGGCGACGATTCAGTGGAGTAGCCCGGAACGTATGTTGTGAGCACGGTGTGAATGTCACCGCTACATTAAGTATCAGACTTGATCATAATATCAATATTGTCTCGTCGTACGTACGTCAAAAGTGAACACTCATTAGAGTCCAGGGTTTTTTCGTAGAATTGTCGGGGTATAGTAGATACAGAGCTGGACGCAATTAATTGGGCATTGTTTGGACTCAAGGGAGGAGATACGAACACGGAGATAATAGCGCTGATGCCGGGCAGATTCGATACCGATTCAGAATGATCTTCAACCCAACTGGATTCGAATCGCATTTTGGCGTTACTTCGGAACCAGAGGCTACAAGTAGTACTAACCGCTGGAGCCGTCCGTAGGGCCATTCTACCCCTCGTTGTACCCACATCGCAGCGCGTCGGATGCGTTCGCCTGGTCTGTATGCAGCTGGCAAATTAACAATCGCCTCTCCATCTAATAATCCTTGAGACGACCACGGATAGATTAATTTACCAGGAGACGGACCAATACCAACACGACTTACTTCTGGCGACGACTCGTATTTCACCCATCTGAGCTCCGTCCTCCGGCTCCCAGCTATCATTTCGTACAACCATACACAAAGCACCGGATCTAGCCGCTCGCTCCAAGGTCCCCTTGGTAAAAACCGAATGGCGTGCCCAGGCGTTTAAACCACGAACGAGACCTAGCGTCGGGAACAACAGGGCTGTCAGGAAGCTGAGGTTCCGTCCGGTGCTGGATTCGCCGGGATATGGTTTGACGGTAACTGCGTGCGCGATATAGTTGGTAAGGAAGAAAATGAGGATATCCAGGCTGGATGCAGGCGTGCACAGCATATGCGGGTCTCCGTGGGATGTCGTGCCATCCGGAACTTCTATGGTCACATTGTGTGAGGCATGAATGAGAGGGAACAGTCCAAGGCTGAACAACGGGGCAAAGTGGAAGGTCATGGTCGACTCGGCTTTGGGGTACCAGTTTGTCCGATGCGATATCGCCGAAGTTAAATACTTCTCGACGGCGCCTATCAGGGTTGTCATACTATTATTGGACACCACAGCCGCGTGTCCAGGGCGTCTACCAATGAAGCTAAGTAGGGATCTGTTGCAATCCTCTGTTAAGGATAATTCTATTCAGAAACCCCGGTTGCAGGCTGAAACCCCGGAAGCCCTCAGCTTATTGAACTTTCTAGGGTTTCTCCGTGATCCGGGCCTCCGGCCGAAAGGAAACATGTTCACCACTGCCAGATCGTAAGTTATCTATGCAGTCGAAAATGGTCTCGTTACACGTCTTTAAGTTGACTTTTTTTCTGAGGGTGCATGACTTGGCTGCCGCTCATTGCCTGTGCCGACTGGCATGGTCCCGGCATAGCGGTTTTCTTTGCGTCAACAGTCGGTTGTCTGAACACAAGATTAGTTGAGCGAATCAAGTGGTGTGTGAATCCAGTGAATCACTCCAAATATCCAACAGTCTGGGCGGGTGATTTACGTGAGGAAATTGTGAGCCGGGTGAAGCCTAGGCAGCCGATTTCTCGGCAGGACTCCGACTCGTCGATTTCTAGCTGGACCATTGTACTCTCGCTCAATATAGGCCTGTCTGAGGGCTTTAAACTTCACCAGGATGTCACAAGCACTAGAGCGTCAGAGTCAACCAACAGCGGCACCGTGCCCAAGCCGTGCCGCGTCGCTCCGCCTCCGCGCCGTGCCAAAAAGGGTAGATGCCGGAACTCGAAGCGATCCGGCGCTGTGCAAACAACACCCTGTGCTCTGTTGATTCGAAGTTTCGAACTCTAAATTGTTCCGCTGCCATAAAAAAAATGCAAAACAGGATTGTGCCCCAAACCTATACCCAACTTAGCCCGTGTGAATATACCCAACCTAGCCCCCCCTAAATACCCCTAACTAAGCCCGCTTTTCAATTACCGACCGAGCCCAGACTCAACCGTGAACCGAGCCTGAATTTATCCCTGACCGAACCCGGGATTCGGACCACCAACTGAGCCCGACTTTCAATCACGAACTGAGCCCGACTTTCAACCACGAACTGAGCCCGCCTTTTAACCCTTCCAACCATGAACCGAGCCCGACTTTTGAATGTTCTATTCCGGACCGAGCCCGACTTTTGACCTTGCCTATCATGAACTTAGCCCGACTTTTGGAATCTCGACGGCATCTGTACTCTTGCTGTAGTCTATTGTTTCTGGTATCAAACCATACACTACTAGTTACGGCCAATTTGAAATTCAATTCTCAGACCCGCAGCCTTTATATAAACAAGCAACGGATGTGTGTATCCTTCAAGTATACTGCCTACTTCTAAATTTTATTACGCTCGCTTCGGCGCAACAGAGGAAGAGCTTGCAAGGGAGGTGTGGGATCTGAGGATTCGAGTTCCGTCAGTGGTGAACTGCTGCTATTGTTATTGTTATTATTTCAACAAATGAATGTACTTGCTTACGACGAAGGCACCGGCACTTTAGTGTCGGATTTTGCGGCTCTGGCTCAATTCCGTCAGAACATGGATTCAAGCCAGGTATGATGCTTACAAAACTTCTACCGCTGAGTCGTCGCTCTCAAACGACCTGCTTAAATGTAAGCTATTTTGTACATGCTGGTTTGAATGCGACTCACGACAATATTTCCCCTGAGCTATTCTCGCCCTCCTCGTTGTCTTCTGGCATGATTGGCCTCTGTTCCAGCTTCATCATATGTCCGAAAAGGACATATCTGAAGCGTTTGACGTGTACTGGAGTGATGATTGCGTTGAGCTGACCAATGTCCTTGGTGTCCCGGAAACACAGACACGACATGAGAAAACATGTATGGGGTCCACAGTCAAAGGCGTTGACTTGATATGGTTGGTTCTGATTGACCAAAGCATAGTTATAGCACAGACTCTAAATTCGTGCAGAGTACTTACTTTCGGGCAAGGATCAATAAACCATTCATCCCAATCAATGGCACTCCCCAAAGCGAGGAACAGGCGTTGAAGCCATTCTTTAATCAACTAAGGGAAAATCAGAATCAGGACGATATTCATGATTGGCAGGCACACCTCAAATATCTTGACATGCTTACTCTTCTTCCAGTCATTATCCGGGACTGGTTTCTCCTTCCAGGAGTCAAATATGGCGAGGTAATGACGGTCGAAATCCACGAAAGCGCAAATCCAATGGGACGGAACGTGGATTGGCAAAATTATTGCGCGTGTCTCGTGCTCCTTGAACCACTGAGACACATGCATGTATATCAGTAATTGTCGGACAACAAACTTTGAATTCCCTACCTTGCGTGTTCCGCGAAGTGCACGTTGCCAATTGTATTCCGTCTTTTCAGGCCACCTCTGGATTTCACGCAACTGGTTGAAGAAACCATGCTGACGGACTTCTGTGTGTGTGGGCGACTCTTTTCCAAGATGTCCTGCCCATACGTTGATCACGTCACAATTGAACCACCCAGTTAATGACGAGATGCGATGAAGGTGATCTAGGAAAATTGGTGCGGCACCGCCGACAAGCTTGTTGCGATCTGCCGCAAGTTGGGCGCAAAATATGTCAGCCTTAGTGAAGGAGTGTTAGAATTTGAAGCGGCTCGGAGGGCATGACAATCATTTGCTCACAAGATCCTTCATTTCAGCTAGTATTTCTTGTTCCGAAGTCACATCATCATTCGAAGCAACTTGTTTTGCATCCGAGCCCTGCTTCTTCTCTCTCCGAGTTTTGGCAGCAGGATCCACAGGTAACGCTGCAGGTACCTGCGAGCATGATGTTGATGGATTTTGACGCTATAATTCACGCTTCCTTTGGGTTTCGGAACCTGGTCCTCTGCGCGACCGATCCATGAAGGACGCGAAGCAATCTGCAGACTTTTCAGCCGATAATCGGACAACAATATTTAATGAACATACACAGGAATGGAAGGGCCCTTTTCGTCTGACGCCGAAGTAGTTTAACAGGTGGTTCAGTGCTTCCTCTTCAAGGCCTTCCTCGCCAATTTGCCACGACGTCCAAATCTCACTCAAGTGCTGTTTGACGCCACTGATCTTCAACCTTTTCAGCAGCCTTATATTGCTGTCTGTAGTGACATCAATTCCGGACACATGCAGGAGGCAAACTGCCGTCGACCAAAAGCCACATGATGCACCGTCCCTTTGAATGTCGAGACAGCGTGTCTCGTACCTGTCCACATTTTTCGGAGACGGATACTGTTATAAAAGGGTCAGTAATCTGTTCGAATGAACGAATGAACAATTTGAATTTACATCTTCTCCGCAAAAGAATGCATAAACAACCCGCATATCGAAAACTACATTTCGCATATCGCGAATCTTCTGGTGGTTTTCCAGCGGCTCAAAGCACTCCAACGTCATTCTAGATTGACGAAATAAGAGCCAGTGCTCTCGGCCATTTTTATCTTCATCGCGATGCAGAAATAGGACAGCGACGGGATCGATTAGCTTAGCGTAATAGCGCAGGTGCTGAAAAAGCGAGCCCTCGCTGAATGGCCCCTTTCACAAGCATTAGATATAATTTGTTGATCATTTTCGTTCACGTACATCTGTCCTGGCACCGTCTGCGATCGTTTTTGCTTTGGTATCCCAGTCAAAAGTACCGAGAGCTTTGGCTAGTTGCCTAAAGTAACTTGGCAAGACCAGGAATCCCGACCCTAGACAGGCGCTCAATGCCGTGGCAATGTCAGTGAACCTCAGCCCTTCATCTTCACGCATTTGATACGCGCCGTCATTCCAGCGCTCGAGCTCATCCACCCCGTCGAACATCTGCAGTTCATTAGCCTGATCTTCCGGTTCGCGATCTGACAAGTGTTTCTACAACATAGGTTAGGCTCGCACTCAGGCAGTATACAATGCAAGCAGACAAACCTGACGACGTCTCTCGGCCTTCGCCTCTTTTGCCTCTTTTTTCAGACGCTGTTGTTTCGCTTTTTTTTCTCTCCGCTCTTCATCTCGCTTTGCCCGTTCATCTGCTTGCCTCTGTGAAAAAAATCAAAAGGTGGGATGATAGTCAAGAGTGATTTGTACCTTCTTCTCTCTCTCATCAAATTCTTTCTTTGCCGGGCTGGAACCAGTGAGTACACTGTTTACATGACCACGTTTAGGTCCCGGTGGGTTCGAGAACCTAACAGCCCCGCTGTGCCCAGCCGCAGGGGTATCGTCTGACTGTGTATCCGCTTTTTTGGCTTTCCCTTTGCCTTTAGCAGCTGTGCGACCCGCGTGCAAAGCGCTCGTAGCAGGAGGCCGTCCCTTAGTAACTACGAACCTGTGAAATCATTTCAATAAACCGAATAAATGACTTACGTTGACTGCCCTTCCGCTCGAGTGGATCATCGATCCCGAGTCCATTTGCATTGTCGTCACTCTCAACGCTTGTGTCGCTCTTGCCATCGTGGGAATCCTCGTCGGACTGCCATTGGTTGACCTTGTTTTTGACCTGATCGAAGAAACGGTCCCGGTCGGCTGTGACAGTACGATCAGAGCGCCTCTTGTATTGACGAGCAGATTTTTTCTCTTTGACCGGGTTATTTTTCTGTCCTTTAGCTGCCTTGCCTCGAATTTTTCGTATGGTTTCCAATTCTTTTGTGATTCTCATTTGAATCAAGCCACAGTGAGCTTCAAGACACTCACCGTTGTAGCGCTCCACATTTCCGAAGTCTATCTCCATCTTCACTCCAAATGTGTGCTCGCATGTCTTGTTTGTTTCTCGAGATCCGGTGCAGTTGCATGTCAAAGTACCATCTTCCTCCTCAATGACTGTGTAGTAGTCGGGCTCTTTTGACATGGCAATTAAGGCGGTTAGGAGAAGACTCAGACGCTACCGGTAAACAGTTGACAACACAATTCGAAAAATGCGAGTAAAATCATTGAGACTTTTCCAGTAGGAATCCTCCGGGAGATCAGCAGCTCGCCTGAAGTCCCCACTGGACATCGAAATTCAACGGATATCGATGGCTGCAGCGGGGAGTGCAGAGGAGCGGCATTCAATTATTACCATCCAGGGGTGTGCATTCAAGTCGAATGAAATCCCCAAGGACCAACAGAATGAAACCCCTGTAGAATCAAGATTTACAGTAGCCCGAGTCTAGTTTCAGAGGCAGGCGAGGAATAAGGCCATCAATGAGCAAATGAAAAGGTTCCGCGGAAGCAAATGTTTGATGCACGGCTAAACACGGCCGTCGACATAGACCAGTAGACCAGAGCTGAGGCAACAAGAGTTCAACAAGATAATTAAAGCAAGAATCATCAGAGATTCAAGATTCCGAGGACCAAGGGCATAAAAATCTTGTGAACACTAGATGACAGTCGGCTGAATTTGTCCAAAAAGCCCTGCAGGCCGAGTGTGAAAGCACTCTCAGGACCTACAAATGGGTGCATAGCATTTTATGAGAAGATAGTATATTGAATCGGCCAGCAAGGAGAATGAGCCAAGGTGGGAGCAAGAGACACGAAACAGTGCTAAGTGGTCGGTGAAAGCGTCAAAAGTGGCTGTGTATTGACATGACTAAGCGACCACTTAGGCATGTGACCTGAATCTGGATACTTTCGTCTCTTTCCCCCGCGAGAACAAGACAAGGTAAAATCCGCAGGATATTTGAGGATATGTAACATCATTTCTAAAACCTCACCTGAATTTTTTTCCGACTTATGAAACGATCCTTGGGCTGTAAAGTGCACATTTCTTTGTGTTGCCGATCAGACGGTTTTCCGACTGGAACTTAGCCATAGTAAGCGGAGAAATTCCAGATAAAATTGGAACCATGAAATGCCCTCAAATTAAGTACATAGCATCAGTAGATTCATGAAAATTGACTTGGCTGCTCAAATATAATGATCTACTGAGAAAGTTATTTTTGTGAAACAAGTAGCTATGCCTCCTCCGATTCCATCATCGCGCGGGGATTCGCAACTCGCCAGATGCGTCTGCCAGATGAATCAAGAGGCATGGGTATAATTGCCCCCCCAGAGTTCCATAATCGGTGTCCACGCTCGGCAATCTTGAAGGCCGCGCTATCCACCTTTTTGCTGTCGAGCTGCCAGTTCTCATAGTAAGCGAACCATTCATTTGCGATGATCATGACAAGACGATAAGCACTGTATGATCTGGTGAATTTTCATCGGCTCAGATATGTCTGTAAGCTCACGATTTATTTGCACGGTTTTCCAGGAAAATCTGGTCGAAGGTTTTGAAAGCACGTTCAGTCCAGTTGTTGGTCGAGATTGTGTCACGATTGCGGCCCCGAGGCAGACCCATATCCGTCCATGAGACTTGAAAATGATTAATGAGTAACCCAACCGAGAAAAGCTAACTGTGCACCTCTCCAGAGATCAACAAACCAATTCCTTTCAAAGTATAGCACAATTGCTGCAGCCGTACTAGCATCTGTAAACGACCGGATGCGTTCTTCGAACTTTGTGATGTGATCTTCCCAGTCGGCGTCCCGACGGCACCACTGAAGCTCACGTACGGCGTGCAGGAGCTTGTCCTTCGAGCCCCTAGAGAGTTTTGGCCGTGCCGTGCTTGTATCGTGATCCCGATCCCATCGCAGAATTGCCTAGTGTGGAAACTTAAGTGGAGGCGATACAATCCTCAGGCCGAACTTTACCTGGATAACATGAAATTGACACAGGCGTACATGCGTATCAGGCCAAACTTTCGAAAAATCAGATATTCCGGTGTGAAAAAGTCAGATTCAAGTCACACCGGCCGAAATCGCTTTCAATTCTGCCGCGGATTTGTCGATCATCACAAACAACGGGACCCAGTTCCAACCGTTGTCCCTCACACGTTCAGCAGCCTTCATCAGTTGAGATGTAAAGCGAGCATGCGACGGGTGAACCACGGTTTTTCCTAACCATCAAATTACCAAGTCAGTACAAAAATCATGGTTAAATGGAGACTTACCGCTGAGTAAATCCTCAGCCATTTCCTCGACCAGCTCCGTCACTTCCCGGAGAAAAACTTCCAAAGTTTCTGCTGTCACGTTCGCCGATAGATATACTGGACCTTGAATTGATCCCATTAGGTGGTGAATTGTCATTGTGGACGCATTTTACCTGGAAGCATGCGGTTATTCTGATCGATTATGGTGATGAATGTGACCGGAGCGCGGTTTTCATTTTTGTGCCGCCAACAAGAATTGAGACCGAGCCCGTTGATGAATGCCCACAGGAGGAGCGACTGTAGCGCGTGAACACTTTTGATCCCTGTTGCAAACTTCGAAGGTGGGTTCGTGGACATATCTACCGGGCGAAACCTGACGGAAAAGTGTGAGGCAAGTCAAATGCAGCCTGCCGATATCACTCACCCGAATATCTTGTCAGGATGCTCGGCTGCGAAAATACCGATGGACTTGAGAGGGTCCGTGTCGAGCCGCTCATTGCATCGAATGTTAGTTACAATGTTTTCGACTTGGGCAGGAGTTGGACGTCTGTGGAGCGGGGTATTCTTCTCTTTGTATGCTTGGGTTAATCCTATAAAAGTTTTATTTGAGACGCTGGCAGAGGTTCGAGCAGCTTACTTCTCTTGATCCGGCCAGCGGTCATGTTGGCTAAACTGGCATACTTTGAGTAAACCTCGATCTGGTACAGGAACAAATCAGAACCAGGATGGCCTCGCAAAGAGACGGAACATACATGGAGTATAACCTTTTGAGGACAACGGCGTTTGCGGCGTTTCTTGCCATCACCGTCCGAGTCCGAATCGAATGCTTCGTTGTCCATAGCAGGGGTATCTTTCTTGTGTGCGTCGGACTCATAACCATCAGACTGGTCATCGTCCAAAGGCGGCAGATCACTGCAGTTCCCTCAACATCTGTACTGGGTGCGGAATACTGGACGAGGATCAGCAGCGAACTCCTTGGGAACATCACGATCGGGTGTAATCCACTGGAGGATAAATGCCCGCGCACGGATATCCATAGGTCGATCAACGGGATGGCCGAGATGTTTAACTTCCACAAGGTCCTCCGCAGTCTCGTAAACATGAGGACTGTAATCTTTGCGCTAAAGGACATTGTAAGTTCATGTGACAGACCCGCTCCCTCCAAAAAATGTCGTACCCATTGCCAAACGTTTCATAAATTTCTGTCGTGTGACTAGAGCCTAAACGCTTCCAGCCATGCTCGGCCAGATGCTTAACTTTGTTCAGTGGCCGTGCTGTCTTTTTGCGCTGTCGCCCTTTCTTTAGCGAGTCATCGGATTCACTACTGCTGTCATTGCCAGACTGTGGTGCATGGGAGAGATGCGAGTGCATTGCAAATTCGACACCCCGCGCTGTCCGAGGTGAAAACTTGGGGACTTTTGTCGCACGGGATTTGCCTTTGTCCTTGGTATTCTTGACAGGGGTCGTTGGCATTGCATGAAGAGTAGACGGAGGGCTGGACGCTCGCTCCGGATCAGGCGGGCCATCTGTACATTGTTTGCGTTGAGAGTGAGCAGTTGCCCCTCCTTGAGATCGAGTGGGCTAAGAGAACGGAAATTAGAGGATGAAGGTGTGGCGATATAAATAAACCCACAGCCTTTGGCTTAGTCGTTGATCGCATATCTTCCAGGTCGTCGTCATCCTCCTGAATTGGCACCGTTTTCACCCCCTAGATCACAGAGGGTGAGCGTTGCAAAGTGTGCATGAAAAAAGTATGTTACCTGTCGTCGTTTTCCAGGGGGTTGAGGTGTAGGCGAGGATGAAGCTGAGCGTTTGGCGCCGCCCGGAATGACAAGCTTCAAAAAGAGATGAGATATCGGGCCGATACCCAACGATTCCATGGTATCTGTCCATGCAATCTTCCGGCCGCCGTGAGTGAAATAATACCGATGATCTTCATCTGTCGAGACGAAACCAAGGCTTTCCAGATGTTCAAAAAGACTCTGAATGGTTGTATTCTTTGAGACAACTATAGCGCAATGAATTGGTGTTCAGAATAGAATTATTTAACACACCAACGGACAGAGACCGAGATAGTAGTCCCATAATGAAAATTGTGAATTTTTGTGTTCCACAAGCAGCAGCCATTCGACGTTGGGACATGAACGAAAAGTGAGACCGGTGGCGTCGGTGACCTAGTTTTGCTTCGATGACCAAGTGGTAATGGAAGAATTTGGGGAATAGATGGCTTGCTGAGTGAGGGTAGTCCGACTCGTTATTTCAGGGATCACGGAGGTTTCATGTTTCACTGACCGAGCAAAATGATGAAAGAGCTGCTATAGAGGGTCATATAGGCAACGAAATAGAGATACTGGAGAACTTCAGGTAGCGAGGCATTTGCAAAAATATGCAGGCGAGAGCCGTAGACAAAGAAAGCGACCACCCAGGGGAACGGGAGAAGAAATAGAGCCGCATTTACAAGCACCCATGACACCGAATGCAAGGCCACTGCCTCCGGGTGGATCTCGAAAAGCGTGCCGCGGCCTATAATTTTTATGCTGTAAGCTGCTGAGGAAAGGAAAGGTTAAAGGATGTACTTGGAAGCTGCTTTGTCGGTGGACGATGTTCGCCATAGTTAACTAGCTTTTCACCCATGGATGAAGAAGCAAGGTGGCGAGTTTCATGATTTTGAAATGTAAATTCCAAATTGTCCAGAAGGAGACGAAAGCAGCCGCTGCAAGATTTGACAAAGGATGTAAGAGGCATAGGACTTGTGCAACACAGAAAAGCAAGCCTCCAGTGCAAATTAAAGCCCCCGAAGTCAGCCTACAGCAAGAGTACAGATGCCGTCGAGATTCCAAAAGTCGGGCTAAGTTCATGATAGGCAAGGTCAAAAGTCGGGCTCGGTCCGGAATTTAACATTCAAAAGTCGGGCTCGGTTCATGGTTGGAAGGGTTAAAAGGCGGGCTCAGTTCGTGGTTGAAAGTCGGGCTCAGTTCGTGATTGAAAGTCGGGCTCAGTTGGTGGTCCGAATCCCGGGTTCGGTCAGGGATAAATTCAGGCTCGGTTCACGGTTGAGTCTGGGCTCGGTCGGTAATTGAAAAGCGGGCTTAGTTAGGGGTATTTAGGGGGGGCTAGGTTGGGTATATTCACACGGGCTAAGTTGGGTATAGGTTTGGGGCACAATCCTATTTTGGGAAATGTTCGGCTGCCTGCCATCATGGATGAAACTTCCCCATGCGCATCGATCCAGTAATTATGGCGATCCAATTTACGGATGTACTGGAGCCTACAGGGTTCAAGGTTTAGAAAAAAATCCGCACATTGTTGAATCGAAGGGATGAAAGGGACTGATCCAAATCAACTGGACTGGGAGAGGTATCCCAGAACTGAGAGAGAGAGTATCATCGAGAGTTCAAATTTTGTCTGTCGGCTCACTGATTCCGATTGTAATACCGTCCTAACAAGGTTGTAGTGGACATGTCGGGATATCGATTAGTAGCATCTCAAGTGGACACGAGGCTTGCAGCGCGCAGCTCGATTCTGATAAACGCGCCAGTGATCTCGGTTGCTTGCTGATATTTGCACGTCACGTGGACGCATATCTTTGCTCTGCTCTCACTACAATGATGGTCTCAACCGTCCACCAGAGTCATCGACTCCGTCTTCTGGCCCTTTTATGCTCCTAACAAAGCGTTACGGCGTTTCCCAGCACTGGGGACGGTAGTGATGACCGGAGCAAGCACGGGAACGAGCACACTCGGCGCCAATGGCTGCGCTATTAAAGTTTCCTCTGCCTTCGCCTCTTAACTCGTCCCCCAACGCGAACACCGCACCCACATCGGCGGATTTGCCGCCCTGCGTGCCGCCCAAATCCAGCAAACGTGAAGCAGACCTTCTCGCGGGACACGCAGACCTTCTCGCGACCTCTCCCCCCTCCGCATCGCCCAAATCCACCACAAACTTCCACACCTCTGACTTCATCGCTCAACGCAAACGCAGCTCGGATTCCCCTTCCCCCATACCCAAATCACGCCGCGCACCACCTCTCACTCCCTTCTGGGGCTCATCCTCCTTTACACGAGCGAGGTCGACGTGGCCTCTGTGGTGCACTATGGGGAGGTGTGCTTCAATGTGCCGCAAGTCTTCGATCTGCCGCGAGTCGGGAGGGGAGGGCTGGGCGAGAAGGCGGTGGAGACCCAAGTGAAACGGGAGACAGAAGAGCGACGCAGCTCCCCGCGAGTCTAAGGATGGCCCACCTCGCGAGGTGCGTGAAGGGGGTGGTTTGTGCGGGGTGGCCGCTGTGGGATGGGGAGGGAAGCGGGTAGGTGAGTTTTTTGGTTTTGCTCGTTTAATGCTATTCCGTTTCCTCTCCCCACACCTTCCCCATTTCTGCCTGGCGCGTTCGTCCCCCTTCGTCCTATTAAGCACTCCTCCGTTCTGTGGTATCCCACTGTATCTCCCGTCTCGCGTCCCCACCCTCCTTACTCCGCGGCTGCGCGTCGTACATGCACCACTCCCCGATCATATTCCCTGCCTGTACCCCACCGCTCCGCATCCTCCTCATTCACCCTCGCATTTCATCCGCGACCCATCTTCACACCATTTCCTTCATTTGTTCTTTACTACATACATTCCGTTCTCGTTCTTGTATGACCTTCCTCCTTGCTGCTTTGCGGCTCCTTTCTTCTTCCCTCCACGGTTTGCACGACCACCCTTCCTCCTTCGTATCCCTCCCTTACCATCCAGTTCCCTGCTCCGTCCTATATCTTCCAAAGAGGGAATACCTTCGAATGAGGCGAAGGTGCATTCGTTACAATGTATCCGTCCTCATTCGTCTCCGCATCCTGCCTCCATCCACCACTCTCTAACATACATACTTCCCTCCCTCCACCCGCCGTACCCCGTCTCCCGCGCTTCCTTCGTCTGCGTCTCGCTACTCCCCCGCGATCTTTGCGTTCTATTGTTCCTCCTACCTCTTACCTTTCCTCTGCCTCCATCTTTTTATCCCGTTCCAAACGCTGACTTTCCTCGCCAGATCCACCTCCCCGCCCTGCGCAGCCTCACCATCTTCCCCCGGACTCGCGCCCCGCGCTCCTTCCGCTCAAAACCCACCCGCGCTCGACACACGGTCCCAACCCCCCGCGCCTGGCCTCGACACCCCCGCCCGCCCGTCCTTCCTCGCCTTGCACCCCACGCTCGAGGCTCGCCGTCGTCGGGGGCGAGGACGCAGCCGACGATGAAGACGAAGCGACAAAGGATTCGCGGATGGAGGCGCAGACTCAGCAGACGCAGATTGAGCTACGGACACCATTCCTCCCCAGCTAACGCACCTACACGCCCCGCCCGCGCTCGCCGTGCACGTCCTTGCAAGGCTATCTTCCGCTGCTCCGCTGTCCTTCACTGCTATGTCGACGTCGTCGGTCGGCGCTGCACCTGGCGTAAATGGAGGCGTAAACGCACCCGCGAGCAAGCTCTCCTCTGCCGCGCTCGTGCTCCTCTCTCCCGACGTCAAGAAGGAGAAGGAGAAGGAGAAGTGGGCGCGCGTGCGGAGCCATGACCGGGACGTGGAGGCGCTGGCGGGGGCGTTGGTCGCTTCTGTCAGTGCGGGTGCGGGTGCGCTCGCTTCTGCCAATCAGGCTAAAGAGGGGAGGGATACGTCTACTTCGCCTGCAGGAGGGAACGGTCTACGTCGACTACAGGGAGCGCGTCTACGTGTACTGCAGGGAGCGCGTCTATGTCTACTGCAGGGAGCGCGTCTACGTCCACTTCAGGAAGCGCGGAGACGTCTACTGCGGGGAGCGCGGAGACGCTGACGAACCCAGGGAATGCATCCGTGAGCGGCAAGAGGCGCATCCGGCGCAACCCCGCGCCGGCGTTCGTCGAGGATGATTCTGCGTCGGTGGGGTGAATGGGAGTGGGGGTGGGAGTGAGAAGCCGGCGCTGGCAGGGGCCCATGGTGGGCTTCGGGGTGTAGGGAAGCAGGAGAAGGAGAAGGGGGTGGAGAAGGAGGTAGACTTGGGAAGGGCGACGAAGAGCGAACGGCACCCGCTGCGCATCGGTGCCGCGGCCGCTGTACGAGGCGGCGCGGCGGCGGGCGGGGGCGCGCGGGCAGTAACAGACGCACGCGCAAGTACGCGGAGGACAAGTGCAAGCAGCCGGCCACGGAGGACAAGTGCCAGCGGCCACGGTGGACAAGCACAAGCAGCAGGCCCCGACGGCGGCTTCGCTGCACGTCCTCTTCGGCCCGCGCGTCGACCGGCGCACGCTGGAGAAGGTGCTGCGCACGATTGGGTCGGGCGTGCGCGAGGCGGGGGCGGATAGTCCTAGTCCTGGTGGAGGTAGAAGCGGAGGAGGAGGAGGTGATGCGCGGGGCATCGAGCTGCTGGAGGTGCGCAGTGCGCATCGGCGAGGTACGTGCATATCCGTCTCCGTCTCCCCTCCTTCACTCTTTTCCTTCCCCATGTCGCTGATGCTGACGTTCTTTCGTATATGCAGCTTTACAAAATCATGCACACGATCCTCACGCGCCCCCCGGCGCGCGAGCCCCGGTCCCCGCGCGCGACGTCGTTCATGTTCCCGTCCCTGCCCTCGACGCCGGGGTTCCTGCACTCGGCGGGCCTGCATGCGCCCCCCTCCCCGCCTTGGCGCGGACCGCCGTCACCGTCTCTACAGTCGCCACCCTCACCGTCCTTACTGCCGCCACCCTTGCCCGCATGGCGCGCCCCGCTGTCCCCATCGCTGTATGTGCCTCCGTCCCCACTGCATGCACCACCATCTCCGTCCTGGCGCTCGCCGCGCTCGCTCTCCCTCTACGCCTCCGCGCCCTCCTCGCCCGCCTCCGTCTCCGCCTCCCCACGACCCCGCCCGGCCTGCACCGCCCCCACGACCCCGCCGCCCTCGCGCACGCCCTCCCTCCGCGCTTCCACGTCCTCCGCGCTTCCGCGTCCTCCGCGCCCTCGCCCGCCGCTGCTTCCCCCACGACCCCGCCCGGCCTGCACCGCCCCCCGCCGCGCGCGCCGTGGGCGTGGTGGTGGGACGGATGGGGCGACGCGGAGGACGACGCGGGCCTGCGCGCGGACGTGTACGATCTGCCCGTGAACGACAACGAGGACGGCGACGACGAGAACGAGCTCGACGACGGAATGGGGATGGTCGGAAGACTGTCCGCAGGACGCGGCGCACGTGGCGGCGCGGCGAAGGCATTGTGCGGGGCTTGTGTGTTAGGATGGTTTCTGGGGCGTGGTGGGTGCGCGAGGGGAGTAGGCGCGTGGGGCGCTGGACTTTGTTTTGACGGACAAGGAAGCCGCGCGACGTGGTCGAATTTCTGATCTGCAGCTGCACTGTGCACAACCCATATCTGATGTGTGCCGCGCGTCTATAAATTTTCTTCACCGCGGCTTAGTGCTAGAATCCCTCTACTTTTACTGGATGTTGGCCAAGGGCGAGGCGGTGGTTGACCGTCGACCTTCTGTTCAAAGAAGAAATACATTTGCGTGGGAGAATACGGTTTCTTGAATAAAGAACGGACTCGTACTGCCCCTGGCTGGGGCGCCTTCTCCTTTCACCATGTACCACTCGACACCTGCGCATCCAGCCTCGTCTCTTGGGCTCCACATCCTCGAGGTTCCGGACGACATCACGACTGAGATCTTTCTCAGATGCCTCCCGGTGCATGGACGCGTGCGGCCATCTCCCACAGTTGCCCCAATGCTCCTTTCCCAAGTCTGCAGCCAGTGGCGGGCTATCGCACATGCAACAACTGAACTATGGCGCTCGCTTGATCTCTTCCCCGCCCTACACTATTTCGAACCGCACCCCATTGATAAATCCGACTCCCACATGTGGGCTAACATAGTGACTACCAGAACTCCGGAGGACATCGCAGCAGATACCGAGGCGCTCGCCTTTATCAAGACATGGTTCTATTGCGCAAAGGACCAGCCACTGTCGCTCACTCTCCGTTCTATATACCATATCCTTCCAGTACGGATGCTGGTCTTCGTTTCCGAATTCGCTCCGCGGCTGCGCCGCCTTGAGCTACAAGGCGATATGCTTAGCCAGCCACAGCTCCAGTGTACCCCATTCCCCCTCCTACAGAATCTCTCCGTCTCCGAGCATTGCGATGATCCCAGCGACATGCCCGTAGTAATCGCCCCGTCCCTGCGGGAGATCTGCTTGCGCGGGAACATCACGCTGCCGAGGACGGGAGAATATCCGTTACTCACTACCATAGAATGCTCGGATATTTCTGCAGAGGCGTTACAGATAACTCTCCGCCGGTTCCCGCACCTGCTGCGTATCACGGCGCAGACTAGGACGGCCAATTACCGCGAACCCGAATCGACGACACCGTTCCTCCTCGAGTCGCTGTCTCTCGACGAGATGGCGGAGCTCGGCGCATTTACTTTTCCACGTCTTCGTCATTTGTCGCTCAAGGGGTACCCATCGCCCTTCATGCTCTCCGAATTCATTACGCGGTCCAGATGCATTTTGGAAAGCCTCGAGCTCGCCTTTGGGAGGACCCCCGCAGTTTCAGAGTTGGATTCTGCGTCCCTCGATGACTATGACTCATCGTCGTCGTCGTCTGAATCCGATTCTGCCTCGGAGCCGGACTCGACGCTGTTCGTGGTGGAGTGTCTCCGCGTTGTCCCATCCGTGAAAAACCTTACCATCGATGTCGGAGACTCACTCCACGTCCTCCTCGACGCCCTCTCGCCACCTGAATCGCTGCTTCCCAATCTCACCGCGCTCAAGCTCTCCGCGTGGGCCAGAAACATCGACTTCGAGCGGCTGATTTCGGTGCTGGCTGCGCGTGTGTCGCCGCTTGTGTCGTTCCACCTCGTCTTGCATGACGCGGGTGATCCCTTTGCGGGCGGGGCCACCACCAAAGAACGACTCGAGAGCGCCGGAATTACTATTGCCTGGGGTCAGCAGCCGCGGATTGATAGGGGTGCGTACCAATATACATTCACACGTGCGCTCCGAGCTAACTTCCGCGCTGTTAGACGTATCTGCGAGGTTCGATTAGGGACTTGAATGATGTTGACTCGATGTACGGCTGGATGTAACTCGATCCTTGTCACCCGAGCGGTTATGATTGTAATTCCACGCACGCAACTGCTTTGCACACCTCAAGATGCGATGTGGAAACCGCGGGTGAAGTCCGGCATCGAAAGTGCCAGCAGTGAATTCTGTCTTCAGAGTTGGAATAAGTATCCCAGAATTTGATGCGGCACAAGGCCCCCGTTCGATCTGGGGCCGGTTTTGATGCACCGATCGTTTTTGGTCCTCGCTCAGTTCCACTTGTTTTTTTTTTTCAGGAATGTAGAGTGGGTCTAGTTTTGATTCGTAAATGGCCGGTTGCATCGGGTGGTATATAGATGTGCGCGTTCAGCATGATATGTATACCATGTTTGTATTTTTTCCCGAGGCCAGGAACTGAAATTCACTCACATGAATTCCGGTAATCATACAACATGCAGGCGCGGACCATTCACTCTTTTCCTTCACTTGTATCCCGGTTGAGTGCGACAATATGGGGAAGTCCCAAGGCGTAGAGTAAAAAATGTGGGAGGCAAGATCCCTCACCTCTAATGGCACTTTTCCAATGCTGCAAATTTCACATTGAACGAGAAAGGGAAAAAAAAGAGGAACGACTAGCAACCTAGCCTGGATTGGAACCAGGGACCCCTTCCGCACGATTCGTCAACAATTACATAGTGAAGGCAGATGCGATGCTTTCACCGCTAGGTCTCTCTTCTACAGATTCAACGTGAGATTGATCCTGCACTTTCATCCAGCTCAAAAAGCAGTGTAATTTCACAGGACACACCTACATCACTCGAATGAAGCGAAGAAAAAGAGAGGTAAGAACTTGAAAACCTAGCCTGGACTCGAACCAGGATAGCCTGCTTTACGATTGGATCGGATAAGAAGCACTCGGGGCAGGTGCGATTACTTCGCTACTAGGTCTCATTTTAGGCCACTACAGTAAAGTTTGAAACAAGGCTCACCTCACAAACGAGGGATGAGATGCTTGGTTTGCTCGGTGTTGCTTTCTGCGGGTTTATTTCCGCGTGTAACCTCATCAGCGTTGTCCTGGGGCCTTCGTTACTCGTCTAAACCTCGGCTGTATCCCTAAACTACGCCGTTGTATTTTAGTTGCCATTTAACCAGGAAATTTTGCTGCAGAGCCTCTCGAGCCGGGGGAAACAATAAAAAGAAGGCACGCAGTTGAATGAATCTCGAGGAATCAAATTATATTATCTTGAGTGACCAGCAGTCTTGCGTTCGATAAGCAGTTTGAACGCGCGGTGTCCGTATTTGCTAATGTTTATATATCACGTGAGCGTACATCGATGCTCCGCTCCACTACAATCGCGTCTCTGGACCACTGTCCCGTGAGCGTCATAGCACCGGCTCTTTACCAAAGGGTCTCAACCATCCGCCAGCATAATCAAGTCCACTTCTGACTATTCTGTACTGGTAGCGAACACGTCAACGAACAAATACGAGTGGCACCAAGAGCGCGTAAAAGCGGCAGGTCTTCTTTCCATCTTCCCAAATACGCAGAATCTCCCCTGGGCTTCATTCGCCGGTAAGGATACCCAAAACTGCATCAAGATCGACCTCATTCTATATAGAGGGGTCAACTGAGTTGGCACAACCTGGGGTTACTAAGGTTTATCTTCCGAGGGCGACTCTCATGTCGATGTCTCTGGCCATGACGTGTTTTCACTTCACAGACAGTTTCTGCGGATCCGAGCTTCTATGGCTCCTAGGTCTTGGGCTAGCACGATCGTCGATCGGAAGCAAGTTTCTTCTAGGGCGAATCGCATATTCCGCTCAGCTGAGGGCCGCTACAAACTGAGTTCACTAAGGTTTAGCAGAGCGCCGACGACGTCCGTCGAACTCTTATATCTGTGTCTGGCGCTTTCCGATTCTCCATGGCTCCTAGCGCGATCGTCGATCGGAAGCAAATTTCTCCTAACTGGAATGGTATATATTCCGCGGGGGCTTTCAAGTTCTCCTAACACTTTGTTCTTCCGCACCACCACGTTGACCGTGGTCCCTTTCCTCCCAATTGCTCTCTTGCTGCCTTTTTGCTCTCGTTCTTCTTGTCCCCAGTTTCCTATTCCTATGCCTTCCTCGCCCAATCTTCCCGACCTCACAGGCCTCCTCGTTGACGATGGTCGCTTACGTCTCCTAAAAGTCCTCGGCGCCGGATCCTACGGTGTCGTATATAAAGCCCTCGATACCACATCATCCCCCACCTCCCCGACTCACTGCGCCGTCAAGTGCCTCGGCTTCGGTACGCGCTACGACAAGCGCGAGATCGATCTCCACACCATCTGCTCCCCCCACCCCTCCATCATCACCCTTCACCGACAGTTCTACACCCACGGCTGCCTTTGTGTCGTCCTCGAGCTCGCCGCCGGCGACCTTTGGGGGCCCATTGAGAACGGGGTGTTCGAGAACAACAATGGTCTCATTAAGGAGGTTTTCCTGAAGCTCATTGACGCCGTCCGTTTCTGCCACCAGCGCGGGGTCCACCACCGTGACCTCAAACCCGAGAATATTCTCTGTAGCGCGGAGGGGACAGATGTTAGAATCGCGGATTTTGGGCTGGCGGTCGACGACGAACTTCCCTGCTCGACTGCGGCTGGAACTACCTGTTACATGAGTCCCGGTAGGTCCTTTCTCCTCTGACTTGACTCTCTGGCGCTAATATCTCGTACAGAATCACTTACTTTGGGACGCGCTACCCGAAGCTATGAAGCGGATCAGAGCGACGTATGGGCGCTCTGTATAATTCTACTGAATCTCATATCCGGCGCTTTCCCCTGGCTCAAAGCAGTCAATTCCGACGCCGGGTGGTGTTCTTTCCTCCTCAGCGACACCTACCTCCTACGCAACTGTCCCATTTCCGTCGAATTGAACGACCTTCTGCGGAAGTGCTTCCGCGCAGTCCCCGGCGCGCGCCCCTCCCTCGACGAGCTGCGCTACGACATCGCGAACATGAAGAGTCTGCTCAAGGTCTCAGAGCCAACACCTGCCCAGACATCCGCGCTCCTCACTGTCCCCCGCGCGCATGGTCGTCCTTCCGCTCCGTCGACAGCGGACATCTCATTCGACTTCAACCCGTCGGACTACCCATCGCCCGCCACCTCAGATGCCACCTCCATTTTCGTCGAAATCAACCCAGTTCGCCTTTCCGAAATGGCGCCGACCTGCGACGCAGAGGTCCCCGCGTCTGCACCTACCTCGTCGCCGTCATTGGCTAATCTATCGCCTGCCGCGCAGGAAATGCTCACTCGTCTCCGCGCGCGCCCCCCGCCGCTCGCCTGGCCCTCCATCGACCTGGCGCGCAAGTGCTCCGCTGTGCCAGCGTCCGCCCCCAAGAAGCCGTCGCGCAACCCGCTCAAGCGGCTCTGCCATTGGTTTCAGCAGACACGGCGGGCTACCTGGTGCGTTCCTCCATCGCTCTGACCTCTCGAGTGCGTTCTCATCATTTCTCAGGATGAAGACTTAGACGGCTGAAGACTATCCGGACGGTCGCATGTATGGTGTCAAGATCGCATGGGGCGGCGTTTCGTCCAGGTGTTATTTTGTTTTTCCTCCGTGATCTATCTGAACCCTTCGTCCCAGTTTAAAACATTTTAAACCCTCAAAAACATCGAATACGTGGAAAAGCCCCCGTCGCCTTGAGCTGGACTCGAAGGAATGGGATAGAAAAAAGGGAGCGTGTGGTTATCTATCTTTGTCGCACCCGAAAAGATTTATCATGGTCAAAGTAGCTTACATCGTTTGTATCCCGCTGCGCGGGCACTGCAATATTGCATGTATTAGACTGGTTTGATTCAGGAACACTATGTGCGGTGATTGTCCGGCTCGAATTGTGGTCGTGGTTCTCGAGGAACTATACTGGAAGAGGTTGTTACATGCAAGCGAAGCGTGTTGAGGTGTTGTTACGTCTCATATGAATTCCCCATCCACCTGTCTTTTCGGGACTCCGAATGTAACAGCGCATCGCCGCGGTATGCAGAAAGAATTGCCCCTATATCCAAGGACACAAGTAGGTGTATCACCACCCGGTAGCACATGGTGCATCCGCTCAACTTACAAAGCGAGCCTCCATACCATTTCTAGGCGGAAGGCCCCCGTTCGATTCGGGGCCGGGTGCTGATGTACCACAGTTTTTGGTCGCTGATGTACCATAGTTTTGTCCTCGCTGACCTACATAGTCCCACTTGATTTTGCTTTGAAATAGCGCGGAGGAGTGGGTGTAGTTTCGGTTCGTAAATGCGCGAGTTCAGCCTGGCATGCATACCATGTTCGTGGCTTTTTCCCCGCGAGGCCAGCAGTTGATATTCACTCACATAATTTCAGCTCAACAAGATCAAATATCGCCTGGTAGCGTGTGGAGTGCCTCTGCTCCCTCTGCGCTGTCAGCGTTAATCAATTATAAGCGGTAACCCGTTCGAGTCGGGACTAAGTGATGACAGGTTCGACTTCGGTTTTTTAGGGCGGTTGGGGCCGGACGGTGTGGTGTTTAAGGCTGAATTTTCTGCTCTGTCGCGTTCGTGTAAGGGGATGAATGGCTGCTGTAGTGGATGCGGGTGCGTATTTGGGTAGAGACGGGGTATTGAGTTATTTTCCAAACCTACGGTCTCGATGAGTCGCCAGTGAGGTTCTGAATATTCTGAGAGCGTATAAAACAGTGTGAGATATAACGTCTACTCCTTGGGCTTTGGCGTGTACATCATGTACTTGAATACGTAGTGGCCCCACTTGGCGTCGCCATTTGGCGGTGGCCCGATAGCGTACTGCAAAAATCTGAGTCAATTCTCCTGGAAATGGTCTGGCCCTTGCGCACCTCATCCAAATCAATATCATACTCTCCGATAACCTTCCAGCCCAACTTCGGGAACAGGTGTTGCGCCGCTTCAGAGCCGTGCACCCAAATGTCCACGCCGTCCTTGTCCGCCTCCGCCATACCCGTCTGCGCTAACAGCCGGCCCACCCCGCGGTTCTGGTGCTTCGGAGCGACGCAGATGGATGTGGAGAACATGCAGCGCTCCTTGCCGGATGCGGGCGGCATGAGCTTAGTGTCCATCCACCGCCGGAAATTCGCCGACGAGAGCTTGTTGAGCCGCTCGAGTGGGTCAGGCTCCGCTTGTGCCTTGCGCTCCAGCTCGTCGTGGTCGAAAGGCTCGGATGGCGGAGCAGGTTTATAACCTGCCCTCCCCCACGAGACCCAGCCTGCGATTTCGCTGGTGACGGTCTCGACGGCCACGACGACCAAGCAGCTCTTTATCCATCCGGGGAGTAGCATCTCCATCGTCTCCTTGTGATCGTACGGGTCGGGGCCCATCGCTTTGACCATCGTGTTGCGGTCCGTGGTGAAGCTGTCGGCGGCCAAGGCGGCCATCGCGGGGATGTCCGAGACCTCTGCAGGGCGGATCGTGTACGCGGGGGAAGAGACGGAATCGATATCGGTGGTAGTCATAGCTGTGATGGCCTGGGCGTTGCGCACGCCGTATCTTAATATCTTTTGCGCGTCCGAAGTTAAGCGGGACTCTGACTCACATCGAGTGCTATTGATCCGCCGGGATTTGCCGGAACCAAGGTGCAACAACGCGTTTGTTTTCTCGCGTGCATTGGTACTAGTGATATTGCTCTGGTCAGTAATAGTGCTGCATCTTCAGCAGCAAGAACCCCCAAGGGAATAAATAATCAAGGCTTAATTCGATAACCTGGCCTGCATTCGAACCAGGGATCATGAGTACCATGGATCTCCACATGGCACCAAAGTTCACACGCATGCGCTGCGCGTTGGCTCCGCGGCAGGGCATCTCAGGGGGGTACCTACTCGAAACAGGTAAAACACTAGGTCTGCTTTCCAAGATATAAACTAAACAGGTAGGAGTTCAATAGGAGTTCCTTTCTGTGTTCTCAGAAACGAGAACCGCGAATAAAATAATAACCCAACCAAAACAAGGTACCTCACAAGGCGCGATTCCGTTGCTACTAGGTCGCACTTAACGCACACGTCTTGATTTAAAGACTGGAATCTGAGGCGGTACGATTCCTGCGGTAGCAGGTCAGTTTTACGTCTCACTGACGCAGGATCTTGGGACGGGTGGCAAAAAGACAATGGGCGGAACCGCTTGTATGACCTAGCCTGGAGTCGAACCAGGAATTCCTGCGCAATCCTTAACAGCACTTTCATTGCGAGCACTCCGCTACTAGGTCTCTTTTCCGTTGCTAGGTGCTCTGATTGGTGAGTGCGTTTCCGGGAACACATTAAACACCAACACTAGAATCTCATCATCGATATGAGAGCAGATCTGCTTCCAATTGCCTTCCGCTGTGGCTAGCATTTATATTCATGAGGCGGTGGGTATAATGCTAAATTCTCAGCAGCAAGATCCGCGAATGAAGATTTTAAAAACCGTACAAAACATGCATGACCTAGCCTGGATTCGAACCAGGAGCTCCTGCCGTACACCGAGGAAAAGGCTACACACGGTATGCATGTGCGGACCATCCGCTACTAAGTCTCTTTTCCCTTCGTTGAAGCTCGGATTAGCGCTGCATCCTCAGCAGTGAGATCCGCGAATAAGAATGAAAAACCCTACAAAACATCCATGACCTAGCTTAGATTCGAACCAAGAGCTTCTGCGTTATCGTTCCCAACCCGACAACTTAGTCGATGCAGGTGCGGTCCTTCCGCTGCTAGGTCTCTTTCCCCTCAAATATATTTTGGATCCATGAGAATTTAATGCAGTCTAAAGATCAAAAGGATGCCCCTACGATGCCTCACTTGATATTTGGGTCTTTCAATTCAATGTCATGTTTCAAATGTAAATTTGGCATTGAACAGGAAACAAAAAAGAGTCGAGCGGATACAAATGACCTAGCCTGGATTCGAACCAGGAGCTCCTACTTTTGAAATGCACTAAGCAAGTATACTGTGCGCAGTTGTGATTCCTTCGCTATAGGTCTCATTCTCCGCTGGAGTCGAAGGAATGGGATGAAAAAAGGAACGGTGTGGTTAGCAGTTTATGTCGCACCTGAAACGATGTACCATGGTCAAAGTAGTTTACAGCGTTTGTATCCTGCTGCGCGAGCACTGCAATGCTGTATTGAACTAGTTTGATTCGGGAATAGTTTGTGTGATAATTGTTCGGCTGGAACTGTGGTCGTGAAAGCTGTTCTTGGGGAGAAAAAGAAAAAATGTTGTTGATTCCAGGCATGCCTTCGGGAGAAATCGAACGCCCGTCCCCATATGCAACCTCGGAAAGCATGAAAGTGCGAGAGTGATTCCGATAATCGGCGCAGCCGGTGTTTAAATTAGCAAGAATGGAAGCCTACATTAGCATCTAAGTGAGAGCGGGAATTAAACCTGTTTTACAAACGCGCATGCCATCGGGAGGACTCGAACCTCCGTCCTCATATGCATTCGATATTGCACACTACCGATCCCCGTAATCGACGAAGACTTCCTTGTTCTATTTAGCTCGTAGATATGAGTGAGAGTTAAACCTGGGGAAACCAAGCGGGAGCAAAAGCGGGCTTCGCCTGCACGTCGGAGGAATTCATTAATATTCGGGTCTGTCCAGTTCTTGGTATCACACTAGACCGGTGATGTAATTATAAGCGAGCGAAGTTGAACAGTAAGCCCTGCTTAAGGAACGCGCTCAAGCAAACAGAAGACGTCAGTGGCGGTTGGCAAATTTCTGGCAAGAATATCCATTGCAGTGTGAATGAATGAAGTATCGCAACATAAATTACTGCCTGGAAGGCGCCGTGGGCATGATGTAGATAGCAACGGATCGGGGACCCGGGTTGTGACATGTGACCTTGAAGCTACTAAAGCAAGGAAGCCAGAACTTTGAATTGTTGAACAGCAGCGAAAATAGGATCCCTAATAGACCGTGAATGGTGAGCAGGGTCTCACGTCAAGTCGCCGCGTCCGGTGTTAGTGCGGAGTCTCAACTCGAGTCCACCTGGTCATAAACGAATCAACGTCGGGATAGGATCATAACCACCGATGTAAATGACGTCGGTGTTTAACCAATTTGAGGTTATACATACATAGATGAGACCCTCTTTCTCCACCAGCTCTGTACTAAAGGAACACCACTATTTTCCCCGTTCCGCTAGATCATCGTGTCGACCACTGATACCGCCAGCCGCCTCCAGTAAATCAGCAGTGGTCGATTCTAGGCGTGATTTGCAGGTGTGATGGTCGGAGGACTCGAGTAGTAAGTCTATAAAAAGAACGGACGCGTTGAACGTGTTCTGTTTCCAGTGTTTGGGTGTATTTCGGTGTCACGTGAACGCATTGATCCCGCTTTTCCACCACCACCTTACGCCTGCTTTGCAACACCGCGTCCCAGGCTAGGGCCGAGACTTCTGGAAATACCCATTGTACCGCATGCGAGGGACCGCATGGCACGTCAGTGAGGTTCGATGTGCTTTAGCTATGGGAAAGACTCCGGGTTCCAGGGACCAGATCACTTCAATGAAGCCCTTTCTCCTCCTCAACAGACTGAGATTTGGCCACGGTATTCCAACAATACTCTCTGTCAGTTTCCACGGCTCAGACTATCCAATGATATCTTGTCTCCTCTCTTTCAAGCTTTGCTTCCAGCTCACCATTACGGCTTCCACTCGTAGGCAAGACCTGCATCCCAGCGCCGGTTGGTACTTCCTGATGCGTCTCTGTCTAAGGCCTAACCTTGTACCGCATGCGAGGAACTGCATGGCATTATACCCCGAGTTACATTGTCAAAGACTCCGGGCTCCAGACTTGAATCAAATTATATTCTCGAATCGGATCACAAGACTCCAATATCAATACACTCACCTGGCTTCCGCTACTCACATCGCCTCTTTTCGGTCTCCAATACACGCCTGGACATCTTTCTCCGATCTCCTTCTCTGCACAAGCATTGTCAGCCGAAAGGCTCATACAGCGAGATCTTTGCTGTGGACCGAACCCAACCCACAATGTCACTAAAGTCCCCTTTTAGCCTCTTTTTCCCGAGGACAACGTGTTGCATCGAGGACTGTAGCCGGCTGTATGTTGACGTACATGATTACGCTCTTCTGAATGCAGGGTTCGTGCGTCTTTTGAAGCGATGGCCTCGTCGAGCTTTACGACAAAATTCCGGATTCTCCACAGTAATCAGCCTAAATTGCTTCCCGCAGTTTCAACTAGTTCCCGAGAGAGCTGTGCCCCAAAGTAATGTGGGGAAGAAAGGACACCTGACAAACATACTGACATACCATCAGGTGGCGAACATCTGTTTGGAAGTTAATCATGTCAGCGAGGGTCTTCCTGCGGTACCTAAATTAAGCAGCATTAAATTCATCTCACACTGATGTATTTCACGGGAGATTCTGCGCGCTGTTGGACTGACCTCGCACCTCTCGATATGACGTCTGCCGTTTTTGTATAATAAAACAAGACGGAAACTTATACACAGCGCTGTAGGACACGACCGGGATCGCTTTGATATAAGCTTTGATATAAGTACCGACTGATGTCTTTGTTCCACGTCATTCTCAAACTGGGTCGAACATTCCGGATTCAATGTTCAATTTGCCGCTTCATCACCGCTGTCACTGCGTCGCCGTCGCCCCGGGTCGATTCAGATGTGTTTATTATTTGACTGCATCTGACCATCTTATATATTTTCCCCTCTCGACAGGCACCGTCTCTCCCGTGTTATATGTACTCCACCGCTCCACTCTTCGTGATACAACGCTCCCGTTTTAACTCCTCGACATGCAATACGGATGCAAACTCGTTTCCTCCCACCAGGAAATTTTATCTGTACATCGTTCCTGGATCGTTCAAGGAGCTCCACCGCTCCACACTTCGCGAGTCCTGATATCGTCGTTTCTGACGCCCAGAGGCTATTCAAACCATGCCTAATTCGGCATACAACGTTCGACCAGAGGTATAAAAGGTATGCCATTGTCCCCTTACTCTTCACTCGAACACATCCCCCTGTAGTTCAAGATCTTTACCAAGCCTTTAAACATGTTCGCTAAGCTCTCCGTCGTTGTCACTTCGGTGCTCATCGTACGTCCCATTCGTTGAGCTGCTTCCCCCCGCTAATTGGCACATTGTAGACCCTTGCTGCCGCCATCCCGAACACCACTCCCCCGGTGACGACCCCCACCTCCGACCAATGCTGCAGCAGCGTGCAGTCGTCCAGCAGCAGTGCCGTCGCCGCCGTCGCTGCCCTCTTGGGCCTCAACCTCAGTGGTCTCGATGTCCCCATCGGTCTGGGCTGCTCGCCTATCACCGTCATCGGAAACAACTGGTGGGCACTTCCTTTGTCGTCGAGTTTGCTAGGAAACTGACGCGCATGCATAGTGGTGGAACCGAGGTTACCTGCGACGCCCCTGAGGACTCCTTCGGCAGCCTCATCGCCATTAACTGCATTCCCATCACTCTTTAAGAAGAGCGTCGAAGGATTGTTGAATTTTGACCGGAACTCTTTCGAAATGCGCGCGTAGTTGTTTGTATTTTGTGCAGCGTTTTGTAACGATGTTTTGTGCGGAATTTATGTTGGTGTTTGGAAAAAAATGTGTGCTTAAGTTTCAAATCTCTTTCCGGGTCCGCCGGAGTCATCCGTCTCAAATAAAATTCCTGGTAGTTCAGTACTACTCTGTTGACACCTCCACAAATTCCCCGCCTGCACATCGGCGCAACGAATAGCTAGCTGAAGGTCATAATTTTCATGGATGAATTGCTTCTCCCGTTGTCCAGCCATTCGAGCTTTGGCGCAGCGTGAGTGAAACTTATCCCTGACAACGAGCACATAGTGTACCTAATTTTGGCCTCGTTAATCTGGATTGCCGTATAACACATGAGAATGATTAGCGTAATGGAGGATAGTCCAGTTAATATCAACTTAAACGACGAGGTTTGAATCAACCAGACTCACGGCCGAGTGGACACAATCCATTCAACAATCAGTGTCAAAAAAAGAAAAAGAACAGATCTAACCAAGGACCGGTGGACATCGACTGTGGCGAGGAGTGGGACAGCAGTCTGGCAAGGTCTGGCTGACCCCCTATGCAGGCTGTAGCTACGCGAGCTAGCCATCAGCATGCAGAAGCTAGACATCTAGGCTAGGCTCGAATCCAGCCTGTCTATGAAAGCAAGCTTGTCGATAGACACGACAGGCTTGCCTCCATAGACAGACAGTTACTGGTCTACATCTAGGCCCTGGCTATATAAATAGCCCGACATATGCTATAGATAACCACAGAGGGCATCAGCTACACAGAGCCCCAGCGATCAGCCGGCTGAATGCAGTGATTGCGAACCAGCGGTTCCTGCTTTCAAATTATCCTTACCAATCTTAGTGGGTGCAGTTGCGATTCCTTTGCTACTAGTCCTCCGGACTACGCTCAGAAGTCTTCACCGTACTTGAACAATACTCTGCTACATATTAATTCTGTGAAACCAGCGGTGAGCAACGGATAAAACAGTGACGTATGGCCGCCCACCTATATTTGTACAATAATACATTTTGGCTGACTCAGACATCGGCGAACGAATCCAGTTCGTCCTCTGTGCGCAGTGGTCCACCAGGATTCTGCACGACGAAATGGATGTTGGTCATCTCGGTCGTATCGTCCGTTGGCTCCGAGTTGCCAATCCCCGCCCGTTGGAGGTTGAGGTTTAGGCGCGAGATGAGCGTGACGGACAATCTGCGCGTGCATATAAATTAGCGGTGTGGGTAAGATTTAGAGATGAGGAGACGTGCGAGGTGGTCCACCAGGACAGGATTCCGGCGATCATGATCTGAAGGAATGGGTTTTGCTCAGTATCGATGGAGCGAGAAATTACGGCGGGCGTACGTCGCCAAGATAGAGCGTCAAGACGTTGGCTAAATTCGCGAGCACGATGATGCTACACGTCCGTTAGATTAAATTGATATACTTGTTTAAACCGGAGCACATACCCGAAGTACAAAGCACCTGCATAGGCCAACGTGAATGAGGAAAATTTGGAATAAATATATAATGCGTGCGCACCATCCCGCGCTAATATCTCGACCAGCGATCCTGGCACAAGCCTGATCGCGGAACGGTCGCGCCATGCAACCCGCACAGTGAGGCAAAATACGAGCAGGTCGTACGCAAGTCTACAGAATGTTATTATTCTGCTATAATACACATCGAGCTTAGCAAGTACTCACTGTGCTTCCCACGCACCAGCGAGCCCTAGAATGTGTGAGCATCATCGTGGGGATTTCGAAAGTGGGATTGACCTACAGACTGCGCTGAGGAACACGTTCAATGAAAATAAAAAGTATAACGAGTCGAAGCCTGACTTACGTGGATTTCGGAATTGCCGTATGACACCCATTGAACCCCTCCAACGTGAGCATCTGCGGTTCCCCAAGTTCGACGATGGTCCACTACGCGGAAAAAAAAACGCAATGAGTTGACGAGGCGAGGGGACCTAAATTATTACACGGCAACGTACCCCTCCAAGCGCCGCTCCGACAGTGCTGGTGGTCAACATGACCACTAGGACCCAGCGGTTGAAGCCGTACATGCCGAAAACCCGCAGACCAAGTGTAACTGGAAGAAATCATTTTTTTCAGCGACTGGATGAAGGGGGAACGTCAGGCCTACGTTGGACGAAGCCTTCTTGAAGCAGCGTGAGGCCTTCCAATACCTTCTCCATCGTTGAGCAACTGTGAATACGCTGCGATGAATAGATGAACCCGGATATCTGTGCAGGCGGTACCTCTACACGGGAATGAGGAAAATCAGATTCAGCAGTACCACGGGAAGATGACAAATGTCGTACCTCAGGACTCAAATTTCCAAAGTAGAATGCCACTATCGCAGCACTACACCCGAGCGAAACATAGCGGACCGTAAGGAACCAATATTTGCTGAGTGGCCGCTTTGAGGGCCAGATAATTTTGACTTCCGAGCCGATGGTGAGCAGGTAGTCATACACCAGGACAACTACCAATGCCAATCGTAAATCAGCCGCAAATGACGCGGGTGAATACAACCCACCGAGCCCAGAGAGGAAGAGGTAGCGGTATATCCGGCTTCACGCACACATCAACACAGTATTCACCAGATGAAGAAAAACGGAAAGACATACTGATCCCAAGCAAACGTGGCGTCGTCTAAGCCGCCTGTGGACGAGGTCATGGTCGAGGATAATATCGGAAGGTAGAACGGGAAGAGCTAGGGATTACTTATTACTTATAATATGGAAGCGCGGAGCTATGTTCGGAAGGAAAATTCTTCCGAGTGATACAGGGACGACACGATGTTGGAAAGTCTATACCGCATAGGTTATCATTAAGCCTGTCAAACCTCGTATGGGAACTGTCCGCCGGCGATGATGGATCCAGTCAAATGGAATTAGTTCGGCGCACGATGTCAGAGGGCGATCCTCGCGCGTATGTTGCTAATTGTCGTCTAGCAGCTGGCGGTGGACGTGATTTTTTACGGCAAGAATTTTGGCAAAAATCAAGCGATGATTAGTTGCAGAACTCGCACACCTGGTAGACGAGAGGACATCAAGTCCACGGAGCATTCCGGATTCGAAGAAGCCACTGAGCGTCTGGCAAGGAGAAACGTTGGGGACTTGTTGGAGAGCGTCAGGAAGGAATGGTGCCGGGTGCAATTAGACACGTGGCATGCGGTACGGGCGCCTATTTTGACGTGGAGGGATTCCCACCGACGAAGGTGCCGACTATTTAGTCCCATGAGCTCATCTCCACTCCGGCTAGCCTTTTTGATTTTTACGCTGTCCGCTTCAGCTGCCGCCGTCGTGTCCTTGTCGCCGTCAAGTAAACAAATTGGCGTTCCTCCCCTTGCCGTACATGCCGACCCCGTATCAAACGGATCTCGCCTGCGGTGTCGCTATGCATCTGCAACAGATGTGCGAAAATATCCTAACCTGCAGGCGTCTACTTGAGTTTCGCGAAGCTGTTCGAGGCCCAAATTCAGCTCAACCTCGTTGCGCCGGTCAAGCTCTTCTGACGCAATCTGACTCCCTCGGGCAGGGTGAATTCTGGCCTGCTGATCTTTCCTTCTGAGGAGGTCCCACCGCTATTAAATGCTGTTTAGATTTCCTCGACCTGGTGCGAAAAGCATCCCACTCCTCTCCTTTCGTTGTCCTTGGTTTGAAGCCATATTCTCACTTACATCTTAACAGTTCTTCCCGGCCGTCGTTGCCGGATCGTACGTATCTTCACGACATGCTTCTCATTCTCCCTGTCTGATAGACACCTACCGTGCCCATTGGGTCCAATTTTCCCTCGTCCGACTCCAAATATTCATAGGAAATCTTCTGCAAGTCGTAATGATTCTCCACCCCCGAAAAAATGGGTAGACGCTCTCAGCGTCAGTTTGAACTGTCGATCTTTCCATACCAAAAGCGCACCAAACATATTCGCTGTCTGATGTTATTCAAATTTCGAACGACCGCATTTGTGCGTCTTGTTCTTGAATGCGGTGTATCTTTAATATTTATTATCCGTTTTCCATACAATCATGAACTCGCCTCCGCGAAAGCAAGAGCACTTACCTAACAAATACATCCCACGTATTGATCCCCGATCTGCCGTGTCTTGCGTCAAAGGTCATCGCAACATCCGGCACATTCACTCGCCGGAATGATAAACCCAGGGAGGCGCAACTGCCACGGCAAATATATGGACCCGTACTAGGCACAAACTCTGAGAACCGCGAGTGGAAAAAGATTGCCCTTCAATGCAGACGTTCAACTCGAACCTGATTTCTGCATATGACGCTTGCACAGGTCTTCAGTTGAATCCCTGACATGGATAATCTAAATCGTTCGCGTTGAGCCGCATCAGTTGGGTAATGGACAGAGATCTGCGACTTTTTCATCATATTGATACTCCATTCTAAGCGGGACCGGCCGTGTAATTACCTACCTACCTACCTACCAACTCCATTCATTGACGGAACCGCGCGAGAATAATATTTGCCGAGCAAATAACGAACGGCAGCAAGACCAGGCGACGGCATTTCCTCCGGCTCCGGAAAAAGATCGAAATCATTAGCATTCATCAATGACTACGCCATAGTATTACATATGGGTAAAACTCGAAAGGTCTCGTCGTGAAACCTGAGAATGCCGACGGCGCGGAGGGACACACTATGCTCAATCTTTTACGCCTGCCCCAAACGATGGTCAAGATAACATATTTCCTTATTGCAAAAGACACATACCGAGGGTAGTGTACAGCAGCGCAAAGAGCAGGCTCATCGCTGCATCCACCACAGGTGGTGTGGCGGCACACCAGGCCACGACGCTTTTTGCCTCAGACGCGGTGAGAGCCATCTGTACCCCGCCGTTCTCGAGGCGTGTGACGGTGAGCTTGACCTGTGTTGGTGTACGCTGTACGCGGGGTACCTCGATCTACATCACGGTGTACATCCGCATGAGCGAAATAATCGGGATTAAAGTGAAGTCGAGTGACCTCGAGGAACGGGTGGAGGAAATCGGTGTCGACCCGCAGGTCCGGTCTGCCTGCGATCGGGGCTCCGCACCCGGCCTCGGCATCGAAGTCCAAATTCAACGATGGGCGCCAGGATGCGGCGGGACGAGCACCTGCATCTGCATCCTCGATCAGGACGGGGCTGTTCGTCGCGTCCCACTCGACGTGTACCATGGCGTAGGTGTCGCGAGACGCCTGTGTGATGGCGAAAGACAGCCTCTCTGGCGTTTCTTCGAGTGTGATCGTTAAGGGTGTGACGGGGCCATTGAGGATCACCGCAAGTGGGACGGGGAGATACATTGTGTGTGTCGCTCGTTATGGAGAAGCCATGGATGCACACATCTATATAGCGCTCGATGCGTGTGCATGTCATCCTACACAAGCAATGTCGTCAGCTTCGGTGGCGACACAGACGAGAGGTGAAGGCATGCCATTCATGCCAATAGACGCTCGGGAGTCGGGCATCAGCATCCGAAATTAAGGACAGAGATGAATCCAACAGACCAGAGTTTAAACTTCTGCCTCTTCATTCAGGTGCTGTCCGTGCCTCTATCTAGGATTGTGCGCTGGCATACGCGCACAAACTGCGCAGCAGATCGCCCAGCCGGATTCCAGTCAGATAGACGCGCTACACGTAGGATTCACTCCGAGGCAACGAAGTGCATTACTCAAGTTTGGGTTGAGCGCTCCAGGAGTCGGAGATGGTGGTGCAGTGCCAAGCGGAGATTGCTGTGTTCAGACGGATCGGGAAATCGGAGCATATCGGCCGAAGATCAGTGCATTTCTCCCGTGGAACCTTGCCCTATCCGATAATCATAATGCCAACTTTGCTACGGTTGGGTAGGCACATGTTCTTTTTTTTTATGTCAAAGCTACCACTGCACATGTTGATTCTGAAGTTCAGGGAATAAAATTGTAAACAACTAGATTCAGGCAGTGTAGCCAACACAGTGCTTTGACCGCGTGGAACAACGCATTGTAGGAAATACGCTGCGCAGACCTGTTAATGTCAACAAGTTATTCGACGTTCAATTTTGCAACAATTTTGACAAGTGATTACGTACCCATCAATTATAGCATCAACACAGCCTCCCACATCTTGCCACGCGCGCTTACTAGCACAAGGCCTGCTCAGGCCATAGTACTTGCACACCCCGATGTTATCTCTCTGCATGGCTCTCTACACAATCTCATGATTCCATTGACTTCCTCTTTTTCGGTAACTCGACTCTTCGCGGTCAACTCTTGTCAGCAATTGTCGACTACAAAGTGAATATATTCGAATGGTTAGTTCGTGGCGAACGACTCCGCACCGACTTTGATTACGGCTCACTGGGAAATTGAAAACAATAGTCCTTCTCGATGGCATAATTCCCATATGTGGTTATTCGTCCGGATAATATCTGGTGGCCACCGCGGCTTCGATCGCCATTATGCACGGTGGCATTCCAGCCGAAATTATTTAAAGCTTCCTTCTACAGCTCTAGAGGACATCTATTCCCCACTATGCATCCTGCGTTGGACGTCAAGAGTCTCTCCCACTTCACCTTCTCTGTCCGCGTACGTCTCAAAGCTGCCCTTTTCAGGTTGATATTCACCCTTCAAATGATTCCTAGAGAGTAGCACTCCTCGCAGCCAGTGGCTCAGAATCAGCCTTTGCCACCGTTCGCTCGCTGATGAGCAAAGACTCTGGAAAACCTGCTCACCAGTTTATTGCTGTTTTATTCGCCAACCTCGATCCTGACCGCATCCCGGACCCCGATGTGCTCGTTGCCAGTGAGGCGGGGAGCACCGCCCGCTCATCTGTTGCAATGGCCAGCCATTCTATCGAAGCTCTTGCCCTCTGCAGAGCCGAGATTCCCGCCGGCGCGTACTGCGAACTCTGGCAACGCATGTGGATCTGGGTACGGTTCATTGACCTACATGGACTCGAGTCTCCGGCGGACGACTTCCTTTGCCAGATAGCTCTACGCATGGCATTATTCCTCACCGACACTACCACCGCAACCTTAATGAAGGCCACACCCGAAGTACGAGTCTTCGTGTCGCGGGCTTGGGCCGTGATTGTGTCGCGGGCGGAGCTGGGTCACGCACTGGATTCGCTGCTGCTCCAAGTTCCCATGTGCACGCTTTCCCATTTCCTGGACGACTGTCACACATCCTCCACCCATCTCGACGACTTTGTTGAAGGAGTCGGCGGACATATGCACGATCTCGCACGCCTGATCGTGCGATACATCGCTATTCTTCTTATTCCGCCTGCTGCGCCTGTGATTGAATCCCTGCTGGATCGCCTCGGATCAATCCTCCAATTCGTCGGCCAGACCGCGGCGCAGTCCTCCACCGGCAACTTGAGCGCCCTGCGGGAACCTCTGCTGTCTGCGGGTGTCGTGCGAGTTGTTACAACGGTTTTGTTTAAATTCCGCGATTGTGGTTTGAAAGGCATGCTACATCACTGTATCGATATCATAATAGTGTTCACTGGGTCCGCTGGCTTCCCCGGACTCCCAGAGGCGCTGGACGAGGGCCTCCTCCCCGCGATAATCACCTGCAGCGGACGTGGCTGGTCAGCGAATCACCCCGTTTCCGGCAGCTTGACACGATTTATTGGGACCATTCTCCCTCTGTCGACGGTTCATCATCCCGTCCTCGTTGCCCTCGAAGGTGCTCTTCCGACAGTGGCTACATTGCAACACACGCCCAGTTTTGTCGCCTCGGCATACGTCAAGATATGGGACGACTTCGTGACTCTTGCGCAGGAACGTTTGCAGGTCTTGCAACGTTTCCGTCTGGAGGGGTACATTTCGCGAAGAGCGTGCGATAACCTTGAAGTGAGATTCAGCTTCCTTTATCAATTCTCGTTCTCACCATCCGTAGTGCGGCGTGATCAAAGTCAAGACGGAGTTCAAGCGCTGTTCGGGATGCCTCGATCATCTTTATTGTTCCTCTCACTGCCAAACCGTTTCGTGGAAGGAGCAGGGCCATCGTGCCGCGTGCGATCGATGCCCGCAGGTTCCCGATCTCAATTTCGGCGAGTTTGCACTTCGATTATCCGATTTTCATGTTGTTGACGCTGTATCATGTCAATCCAGATCGCAGACCGCTCGTCGAAACCAAGCGAGACCACCTCTTCCGCTTGTTCCTCCTACAGACAGACTATCGCAGACTGAAACTGACGATCCTGCTCCAAAAACTCGCGCACATCCACAAGACCAACGACACCAACTTCTGCACCGTTTTTGCGTACGGTAGCGCCACTTGCATAGCCCGTGTTGGCGCTGGGGAGGACTGGGCGCACATGTTGCCTATTCAGCCCCGAATTGCGCTGAGTGCGGGGCGGATGGAGCTGCATCTGGTTCTCTCCGGTGGGGCCGATTGTAGTCTCATCCTGTTCAGGTCCAGCACCGCGGAGCTGACGGACGGCTTGGTGCGGATCGCAGGGAAGATCCCACCCGGTACCGACATATCTCAGCTACACGTTAGGTTCCCTGCACTGTTCGATGAGGTGCAAAGATTGAGTAATCTGCCGGTGGTGGAAACTCACGGATGATGGTCATTTTTCTTGGTTGGGATCAACTGTAGTTGTACGAAATGTGATTCCGTTGGAGGAATCAACGCGGCTCGGAATATAATTATCAGCCACTTGAAATCGGAGAATGATTAGCAGATTATATGCTGGTCGCACTGCCCGGCATTTCAACTCGGTTGCGCAATGTTATGTTCGCTATTATTAACTTACGAATTCCTGACATACACATAGCACTACTCTGATATGCGCTGCTTCGAAGTCCGCGGCAATATGTACATACACAGTTTTAATACAAGTGAACAATATTAAGGCAATCAAGCGCCGGTGAACGAGATAATGAACCTATAGTTTTATAGAAAATAAACAATGCCATCAAGCACCGGTGAACAAAATCTCTGCGACACAGGGAGGAACACTCAGATTATCGGGACAAGATGTTTCTGTCCCTGGGAGAAATTCGAAGTCGGGAAGGCGGGATTGCAGACAGGGCGCGCGAGGGAAGCCGCCGGGAACGGGTCCAGTGGATGCGTGGAGATCAAACCATGAGATATTGTGGATTTAGAATGCGATCGGCGAGGAATGGATAGCGATGATTCAAGTTGCGACGTTGTACTAGGGTATGTGATCGCAAGCGGTGTCGGAGCGCCCTCTCCTTAGCCTTTGGTGTTCGTCGACCCGTTATCAGACTATCCGTGACACGGGATGAGTGGAGTTCTGCAGGAGTCTGGGTAGCAGAATTCACGACGCCGTGATGTAGTTGGGGAAATGTGACTTAGATTCGAAGGCCCAGGGAGATCTGAATACTACCCGGGAGTACGGTGCGGACGTTCTTGAGGTAGGTTAAGCGAACCTAGTGGTAAGAAACAAAAGGGCGATGTGGCCACACGAACCACGGAATACTTAATACCACACAATAACCGTTGTGGCGCCTAGGTCTGTTGCCGATGTGGGTGGGATCTGATCTCTCGGCTGAGACTGATGTTGAACTGGAGGAGTGATCATATATGGAATGTGCGCTCACCCGTACGAGAAATTGCATTGCGGAATGGAGGAAGGACATCCCGAATTCAGGATCCAAGTTCAACGTCTCGTGGCAAAATATCCGCCAGCCTGCGTTCTAGTAGGTTCTGGTATCATAATTATGAACGGGTGACGAACGCTCACAGTGGAATGCGCCGCAAATGCCAGCGAGTGCCAATGGCAGAAAACGTACATTGCGTCCATTCCAAATTGAAGAGAGTCTCGGAATACATCATTGAAAGGTGCGATAAATTTCATTCGACGTGGCAAGGCTAAAGTTCATAGTCGATAGCCGTCGATAGTTCTCTTTTGCAGAGGCTTCGCTTTTGTACAGTCCAAATTCTGGGGAATTAGGAGGAATACAACGACATTTCCGTTTCAAAGGCTCCGGACTGGCCCCCCGCGATGTGGATCCTTTCTGAGCAGATCGTTATTGGGTGTGGACGGTAGTCTCTTATAAACAGATGCTACAAACGCTGATGCTCGTACCTCACATGTTGTATGTGGACGGAGGTGAAGGAAGGATGCACGTAGCGATTGATCCCATATTAATGGCAGAGGGGTGGATAGCCAACCGGTCTAGCCCACGTGCCCATCGTCTAGTGGGGCTTGGCGAGGTTCGGCGGGCGGGCTAGCCGCAGGCGGCTATGCAGCCTCGCGATGACCTTACAAAACCTAATCAGGCGACCCTGGCAGACCCTGACATAGCCTCGGCTCGGGAAACCTAGCCGAACCCGCAGCCATCAACCCGCTGAACGAGTTCCGGGGCCGGTACGTCCTTTCTCCTTTGACTTGATTCAACCGCGCTAATATCTCGTGCAGAATCTCTTACCCTGGGACGCGCGACCCAAAGCTATGAAGCGGATCAGAGCGACGTCTGGGCGCTCTGTATCATTCTCTTGAACCTCATATCCGGCGCATTTCCGTGGCTCAAAGCAGTTAATTCCGACGCCGGCTGGTGTATATTCCTCCTCAGCGACACCTACCTCATGCACAACTGTTTCATTTTCGTCGATTTGAACGACCTCCTGCGGAAGTGCTTCCGCTCAGTCCCCGGCGAGCGCCCCTCCCTCGACGAGCTGCGCTACGATATTACGAACATGAAGAGCCTACTTAAGGTCAATCCAGAGCTAGCACAAGTCCAGTCCTCGCTCCTTACCGTCCCCCGCGCACATGTTCATCTTTCCGCTCCGTCGACAGCGGACACCCCATTCGACTTCAGCCCCTCGGACTACCCATCTCCCGCCACTTCAGACGCCACCTCGATTTTTGTCAAAATTAATCCCGTCTGACTCTTCGAACTGGCGCCGACCTGCGACGCAGAGATCCCCGCCTCACTAGTCACTTCGTCCCCGTCGTTAGCTAAACTTTCGCCCGCGACGCAAGAAATGATCACTCGCTTGGCCCTCCATCGACCTGGCGCGCAAGTCCTCTGCTGCGCCAGCGTCCGCTCCGAAGAAGCCGTCGCGCAACCCGCTCAAGCGGCTCTGCCATTGGTTTCGGCAGACGCGCCGGGCTACCTGGTGCGTCCATTCATCCCGCTAACCTCGAGCGCGTTCTCATTTACTCCTTAGGATGAAGAAAATTGAACAATCGATTGAAGATGAATGGAGACGCCGCGCGTATATATGATGAGGATCACATGGGGCATGCAGTGTTTCGTTCAGGTGCTATTTCGTTTCTCTCTGTGATCTATCTGAACCTTCCGTCCCAGTTTAAAATATGAAAAAATCCTTAAAAACATCGAATACGTGTAAAAGCCCTCGTCGCTTCGAGCTGGACTCGAAGGGATAATTGAAAGGAAGGGTGTAGTTATCAATCTATGTCGCGCCTGAAAATATGTACCACGGTCTAAATAGCTTACATCATTTGCACCTACTGCGCGGACACTGCAATGTTGTATTGGGCTGGTTTGATTCGGTGCTTGGAGCTATGGTCGTGAATTCCCCATACATTTGAAGAAACCCACTCTTTTTTATCCACCCTTTCATTTATTTGTGTGAGGAACTTGAATCCACGTTGAATCGTTGGACTGAATCACATTTTGAATCGGGTTCCGAATCGGGTCGGTCAAACAATGCCTTCAAACTTGTTCGACAACTTGGAGCAGTTTAAACGTTTGCCACTACCAGCTCAAGAAGTCTCCGGCCGCATGACACCCAGTGCGGTTCTTTGCATATGCAAATAACGAGGCGCCGCGGGAGTTCGGTAGAGCCTGAACCTCATGCGACAGGAGCTTCAAATATATCAGTGGCGGAGGCAGCTGCCATGCCAAGGACTATGTCATTGTCGGACATTTAATCATCATGAGGACTAAATTGGCCGGCGTCTAATATTTTGGTGCATTGGCGAGGCCCCAGCGCTGCGCCAAGAATCACAGTATTCTGCCGGCAGCATTATCAGTCTTTGCCGAAAAGTGCTCGCCTTTTTTCTTTTTGGTATTATGTAGCCAGATCTGTTACGAGGCTATTCGCCGCCTTACATTTGCATAAAGGATGGCAGTAGCCCCTTTTTCGAAAATAAGAGCAATTTTGATCCTGCACTTTGCCATCGACGGCCCGACCGCATTTCTGAACATAATTAATTAATTTTAAGTGCATTAGAGAGAGATTTGACAGGGTTTTCTATAGCAAATTCACCTGGTAAAACCAAATATCTAAGATTGTCAAAATTCACAAGGTTTATATTCCTGCAGGGCTTGTTACATCCAGTGCTCCGTGAGTTCTGCACCAATTTGGCCAGCTCAGGGCGCGTTTGAAAGCCACTACCGTGGCACCCATCCCTATCATAGCGAATTGTGTCGCGGAAATTTCCAAAGCTATTAGCAGGCTGTTGACTCTTTTCGTTGAATGATCGATTAGGCTCGGCCCATTTTAGATTGAAAGCAAAATCTCATTTATGTATAATGTATGCCAGTAATATACCTCTCGAACACAACCACCCTCAACAAAATCGAATATGGTTTGAGCGAGTAAGAGGCAGTCCAGATCGGAGATGGAAACACTTGAGGCCCATTTTCATAAATCTAGATATTTAATTCTACCAGGTGAGTTGGGTATGGGTCGAAAGGCCCGTAAAATCCCTCTCGAACGCACCAAAAGTCAATTAAATATGGGGTCGGGCTGTCGATGGCAAAGTGCGAGATCAAAATTGCTCTTATTTTCAAAAAAGGGACTACTGCCATCCTTTATGCAAACAGCTGTAATGGTAAGAGTAGCAGTCATCACACATCAAATAAATAATGGCAAGTCATGGAGACTTGAAGGCCGTGTAATAATCCATCCGATCCGCCGTACTTATAGATAGCTAGTCCAGAATCCAGATCCATCACGAACTATGCTGCATAGTATGGAGGCTTCGAATTGATTCCAACGCCTGAGGCTTTATTTCCGGCTCCTCGTGGCCTGTCTGCCTTCGAACTGACGCAAACTGGAGAGGCGCCGCTGATACAGCGGACTGAGTAGAAGGTGGCTCGATTGCCTTCCCAATGGCCATCCGCACCTGAATCAGCGAGTTGGCGATCCCGGCTATAGCCGGCAATGCGTGGATGAAAACAAATTGTGTCTCAGAGTTTACCGCATGCAGCACCGTGTAGACCAATGCCCATGCCCTGCGCGACGTGAGTTTCAGAGGTAGGGGAACATGAATTGGATTGGGACGAACGTGTAAAGTGTCGCACTCTCAACGAGCATGAAGACGAAATGCTAGTCCGGCTGAGTATTGGATTATGCGCGGTGTTTGATTGAGACGCACCATGAGATTTGTTCCTTGTGTAAGGAGAGGGGCCGAATTCTTAGCGATGTTCCATATTTTCCAAAAAATGGCTCCTTCGTTTGATGTCAACTTGGACCTCGGCAAGCATGAAAGCGAATGAAGAAATACCTGTACAGTAGATGTTGGTTCTGTATGAAGTATAAGGCTGAGACGACTCAAGTCGAAGGAAGCGTGGCGTACACGAGGGAGAAAACAAAAGTGGGTATTATGCTGACCAGCAGAGTGACGCCTTTCCTATCTGCGCTCTTCACTGAGAGCATGCCGAAAACTAGCGGGCAAGGTCAGAAATTTCATCTTTTAAAAAATAGCTATCAATGGCTAGCCGCACCTGTGAAACCTATAGTTGTAATTATCGGCAATGCAATTATGAGTTTGCTGCGCTTAGAGACGACCCAGAGGCGGAATATCTATTTCTGAGGTCAAAGAAATGGACGATTATTTGGCATGCTCGGTGCTCACGACCATGGCATCACTGATGAGCATGGCTATACCGTAGGCAGCATCCAGAATGACCTCGTCCGCTGGTTGGGAATGCTTGCCCTGGTCGGTGAAGAATTCGACAGCTGCAGTGCCATCTTTGAAGAAAATAAAGCCTTGAAAGACCCTGACAATTATCAGCACACAATTCTAAACCGTGCAATGTTATGGTCATTCATTTATAGCGGACGACTACCGGATCCACATACCAGCGTAACAACGACGAAGAGTGCACATCCCAAGACGAAAATTGTGGACCGGTACAAAGGACTCCCAAATTTGGAGTGTTTGACGAAAAGGTAGGTCGATATTAAAAACAAGTTGAAATAGATGCCGTAGAGGAAGAGCGTAACCGGCAAGCTCACTAGATTCATCGATGCTTGCGACATTGTGGGAGAGTGGATTCTATCTGGCAAGATTCTCTTCTTATATATGTACTAAACGCGATATTAATAGCGCATGAAAAACAATCAACAGTCTAACAGGTATTGATATTGATCTTAGAACGTCGGCTTCCATCGTTTCTATGGTCGAAACGGGTAGTTGGGGAGCATCCCAATGCCTCAGCTCGCGGCTTTTTGAATGGCCGCGCCCACCTACGTCCTGCGAGGACAAAGATACATGTTAGTCCTTGGTTGCCTGGAGAATGCATGTACTTAGTATGCCGGGAACAGAAACAGTTGAATGATTTGATTCAGAAGCTCGATTCGAAGAAACAGCGGCGGCCACATAATTCTCGTCCGTACCCACCAGTATTAGAGAAGCGGAGCTGACTCGACATCAGGGGATTCTGCCAAGACAAATGGATGACATGCTTGTTCACTGTTGCCTCTGTCCCAGCATCCTAAAATACTTTTCCGACACACGTCCAAACCCGATGACATGCTCACCTAACATCTCAAGTTCTGCCCCAGATCAATTAGCCACGGTCCACCTACAGTAGTCTCGGTGCCACTGACGCGGCGGCCGGCATATCCGATTCAGGGTGGTGAGAGATGTTCAAAATCTGGGACAAAATGTGAACTACTGTGTTTTTTTGTTCAATTCAGCAGGTGTGACTCCTTGAGCATATTCGCAGGCCGCAAAGTTGGCGTGATAAAAATTTTCGGCGATTTCGCAAAATAGCATGTCCCGGCGACACCGGCCGTTGTGACGTGTTACGCACAACCAAATTTCGTCCCCTCTGTGACACATGACCGCCGAATTGAACGAAAAAATACAGTATCGTTTTTTACGCATCATGGTCGCGTGAAGGTCTTTCTGTGGTTTTACACACTTGAGGGACTTCTTCATCACGTGGACATTCGACGCGTCCAAAGGTTGACAACAGGGACAAATATCAATCACACAGAACCTGAAAATCCACCTTGTCGCCAAGCACACAAGACTGTGAATCAATGTGATGCTTGTCTTGGATGTGCTCTTTTTTCGTTGTCACAGGGTATATATGTGAACTCATCTTGTCTGCCCAAATGTATTAATTTGTAAGAGTGTACTTAGGATCCTAGCTTTTATTATTTCCATTCAGGTACCCGGGATAGGTCTGGCGAAAACAGCACCTATCTAGTTTGTGGCCAGTAGTATAGAGGAGGGCTGCGACCACCGATGACTCGCTGGAAATGAGTAGTGATATCAGGTGTTTAGGTTCTCAGTGACGGAAAACGAAAGTATTCACGACCCAGTGAAACTAAAACCAAGTCTTGTGTGCAAGCGGAGCGGGGTGGGTCACACACCTCCCTTCACAGCCCATTTTTAGTGTCAGCGACAGCCCTAGGTCGGCGTAGTTGTGAGTTGGTATAATCCTACCCAGAGTTAACAACCCGAGTTCCGTAACTTGTGCGTCGTTCGCCTAACCGTGGTATAAACCCGTATTCCTGCCTCAAGTACTCCTGTGGATTGACACACACCATGCTGTCAGATTGAGAGGGGTATGGAGTACACACAACATCGTATAGAGTGTGATGAGTGAGTTTCTAGTGAATACTCATAATCCTGAGGGAACGTAAGGGTAAGCCTGAGATTAGACAAGGTAGAGTCTATCATACAAGGGATTCTACCTAGGTATTTATACTGTATCGTCTCGATCGTTGCAATTGTCATGGTCTGCAGTCTAGAAAGTGGCGGAGTTGATCTTGATCGCTAGTTTGCCTGAGGGAATTTAGGCTGGATGAGATCATTGCAATTTGCGAGCTGACGGCTTAACGAATGCGCTCAAGCAAAAGACGTCAATGGCGACCGGGAAATTTCTGGAGCGAGGATAGCCATTGCAATGTGAATGAACAAAGTATCTCGAAATAAATTACAGCCTGGAAGGCCCCACGGGCATGACATGTACGACAATGGATCGTGGCCCAGGTTGTGACCTTGAACCTATGACTGTATTATTAAATAATAGTATTATTACATCCAATTCGTCAGTCACGGATCACAGGGGTACCTGTCGAATAGGAACTTTGGTTGTTTGTCACGGATCACAGGGTGGGGGGGGGGGGGGGGGGGGGGTCGAATAGGTTCGACGGTTCACAAGATTCTAAAAGATGTCTTTCAGCAGCAAGTACACCAAAAATAAGTCTCTTGTGCATCCCCTGCATCGAAACTGACCATGTGTCAGTTTTAGCTTCGTATCAGCCTAAACTCGCTGGGAGAATCATCCCGAGGCAATTAATTTAAACCAACATCTGCCTGGCTTACCCTACTTCCACACAAAAGCCCAAACAACTCTACGATGTTCCTGCATCGTTTTGAGATGGTTTCAATTTTTTTGGGGGTTGTCATGGTCCAACCTGGCCTGTGTCAGTGTGTCGAAGTGTCGAATATGTTCCAGATGTCACGCCTTGTCGAATTATATTGAATGAAAAAATACACTAAAGCAGGAAGCCAGAACTTTGGATTTTTGAATAGCAGCGAATAGGATCCCTACTAAATCGTAATGGTGAACAGAGTCCCACGTAAAGTCACCTTGTCCAGCATAGAATCATTAAACCGCAAATATAAATGACGTCGGGGTTTTACCCTTACACTAAAGGAAGACCACTATTTTTTTGCCGTTCCGCTGGATCATGTCGGGTCGATCACTGCTGTATTCCGCCAGTGTTCATAAACTACTCGCACAGCGTATCAATCATTATTGCCATTACCTGTCCGCATAATAGGACTTCGCACACTGGCTCTTTTGTTGAAAGTATTTTTTTATTTATTTCAGTTTTATTTTCTCTACTGTATGTCGCGTACGATATGTTACAGCTGTTTCCGAAAACCTTGAGACGGCAACTTTTTTTTTTTTGCACATGCCGAGTTTTGATGGAGTGCTATAAGGATAGCCAGTTTGGGCTCGGATCAGCTCCATTTTGGGATGGGCCTAACCTAGGCCTTCCTCTTCATAGTATTTTATTTACAGGATAGAGTGCTGCAAAAATACGGAAAACAGCATTACTCGGGCGTTCTGAGCCCAAACTCCTCCTATGGTGTTTACTCGAATCACAGAAAAAAATATGTTGGTGGCGGCAAGGCGGGGGCAACACCAAATCCGGCAATCCTTTAGCACTCCATCAAAAATCTGTGCGAGCCAAAAAAAAAAAGTTGTCTCAAGGTTTTCGGAAACAGCTGTAAGGATCCCTATGTACCATTTGTAATGCTGAATTTAAGTACTGATAATTGTGCGGAATCGGCCAGTCGGCGAAGTTACGAGTACTTATGTAAGTAAGTGATCGTCCATTTAACAAACCGATATGAGGATTTCACGACCTCTCTCAATCCTTGTTCCATTTTTCGTGCCTGGTAAAATAGTGGCTGTGTTGAAGGCTTTTTAAAAACTTTCACTACGATTTTTGTGATATATTAGTGGCGGTACCCCCCCAACGAAATCTGGAGGTCGTCTGTTCGACCCCCCAACTCCGCATTTATTTTAAATCTTTCGTTTTCTCTCATATTCATTCTCTTCTTCATATATCTGATATCGTTTCTGTAATTTTACATATATTTCGCTACTGCCTGCGTTATCTGTCAACACCCGAAAGTAACATCTATCCAACTTTGTGATGACATTCAGCGCGGCTTTTCCTGGCACAGCCACTTAGTTTTGCTACCGGCTGAGCTCAATTTCAAAAAACTGCCCTGCAGCTCCAGGTAAATTAGTAAGAATTCTGAAAATATTCAGGTGAATGAATCGTCCTGAAAGCCAAGGACTCTCTCGTTGGTGCTAAGCAAAGCACCTCATTCTCGTGAAGATATTCGACCAGCTTCTAAACGGCTAAATTTTGAGCCGTTCAGAAGCCGGTCAGATATCTAGCGACCAACTACACTGAACACATGGGAATCGCAGATGACCCCACGGCTTTTTATGTCTTCGACCTACCCAAATATTCTCAGAATTTTTCCGCTTTCATTCGCTGCTATATTTCAATGTTTTCAAATTGACCGGCTTAGCCGGCGGCAATACTACAGCCACTGTCCGGATATCTCCGTTCCCATGTCGGCGCTTGCGGGCCTGAATAGCCGAGAGGCTTGACGTGGGAAGTTTCTTTCTTGCCTCCAACTTTCATGGCGTTTTATTAGCCAGACATGTGTTGTATATTCTAAATTAACCATTTGTTAACAAAATGGCTCCTCGGCTGTGCCATTTCTCCATATGTCCTTCCTCCTTTCTTCATCGTCTGCTCGCACTGTGTCTTTAACTCCACTTGTCCAAACTGCCTTCATTTTGGATAGCCCATGTCCTTTCTGCTGTATAGCAGCAATCCAGGGAATCACACGGGCAGCTACGCACTATGCTTCTCCGGATATTTACCTTCACCTGTACGGTCCTTTTGTGGTTTGGCTTCTGCCGGACGTGACTATGACCATTACTGCTTTCTGCAGCACAGTGAGGCCAGATTAACCGTTCTTTAACGAAATGGTTCTTGATTCTTTGTATCTGTATGTCCTTTTCTTCAATTATTCAAATCCTTTCGTCTTCCTCTGGATTTCATTCATAGATTCCTGGACTTTTGACACTGCCCAAATCGCTCACATGTTGCCTCGATTTTCTCCATCCGGTCAATTAACCATTCTTTAACCCCCCTCGATTCTTTGTATCTCTTTGGTTGCATCCCCATCTAGCCTATCCCCTTCCCTCCTGCTCTCTCCTGGGCCTCATTTCTCAATGTCAAATGACCCTCCCCAAGTCTCAACCAGAACAGTCCATCTTGGCACAACTTGGAATACATCCTAAACCATATGGATATTTTCACAGAAGAACGCCATGCGGCGGAACAGCTGATCTACCTACAGTTCATCACAGTTGCTGCTGCGTACGGCACAGCCAATTCTATTTTTGTAAGGCCGGGGGGCATGCAATCCCTCCGAAGAGACTCCAGATAGAAAAAAGCCGTATTGCATTTCGTTCAGAAGCAGCCCTTTGCTCATTTCGCTCGTCCTCAAATTGCTATATCTGCAACATTCTTTCTCGGCCTCTCCCTCAACACTTCTTTTGTCCGCGGCTCGGGACCTTCATCTACTTCGTGTCAAATCAAGTCTATGCTCACCCATGTTTCTGGCTTACCCTCTGTCGTGCTTCGGACTCTGGGGAATTCATGGAGTGTTTTCGCTCGCCACTTACTATTGTCTTGGTGTCGCCCTCCAGATTCAAGGCCTTTGTGTTTTTTAGTTCAGCTTTTTGCCCCATGACGGTGATCTACTCGAAATTGCTGGCCGCACTCGCTTCCTCTGCTCTTCGACCCTGTATTAAATACGGTGCAAAATATTCTTGCAGCTTGGTTGTTCTATTATTGAACGGAAGACTATGTACGACCCTCCAGATGCAGCACTGTTTAATTACCCCAATTGGACTCCTAGGCTTACTGTTTGTGCTCAATATTTTAACCCTTTCTGGATCTGTTCTTATGCTGAATGAATGCATTTTTCTTTCTCAACTGTGAATGTTCCATCCACTTTATTGAATTGATCCTGTCGTGCCCTCTGACATTGCACTCTCTTAAGTATGTTCAAGCCGTCCCTGGACTCTAGATACCGGAGCAGAGCAGAGGTCTGTCTTGTGTGTTCTCTCCATTTCCATAGTTTACTGCGCCATTGACAAGGTATGTTGTATAAATATATATCCTAGCTTCTTCATATTGTAGCCGAGCAGATTACAAAGGCATGAAGCTATGTACATCTAGTCATGGCAATCCACTCTATCTATCTTAATGTGCAGCCATACTTACCTACATGGTGGTATGAGATTTGAGAAGAGAGCAAAACCCGCCACGTGTTCGCATCTGCCCAGCTTGGAGGGCACAGCCCCTGTTCGGGCGGCCTTCAAGAATTGCGCCAGGAATTCCTCAATGCCAACAAATTCTCGCGAGCCTCACTATTTGGAGACATTGTGGGCAAGGTAAGCAATGATGCGTAAATATGTGAGAGACACTGACATTGTCTAAGTATATTGGGATATAGCAGCGATATTATGGCCCCTTTATGAAGACGAGACACATACAGCCATCAAGGTTAAAGATGCATTTTGGTCTCAAGTCGAGGTGATTATAGTCGTGCATGGATATGGATCGGAAGCATATGTTATAACATTTCAACTGACGACATTGACAGTTAACAGAGTGCGTAGGGTAGGATAAATCTACTTGAAAACCCCCTGCGTTCGGCAACCCAGGGTTGGCGACTGATGGCAGGGGCGGCGGGATGGACAGACTCTCAGAGCATTTCCTGGTGGTCCCAAAGACCTGTTGTACATGCAAAAAAAATCCCTGAATTAAAGGTTGGCCCAAACAGTTGCCTCCTCTTTTTTTCTGATTTTTAGCAGCCCAAATCTGCGAACAATTTTGAATTCAATGCTTTTGGTACATATATACTACATAAAAAACTCATAAGTACGAAGTTCTTGCAGGGCACCGCCACGGCCCCACACCCCAAGTATCATTTTGACCCTGGAATTGCGACATTGAGTTTGTCGTGTTCAGAACTGCTAACGAACGCGTACGCTGAAGTACAACGCGTTGAGCGTGGTTGGGTTTGCTTGGATGTGTTTCTGTGTCACGTGCAGTCCTTGACTCACTTTTGCTTCCGACTCACCACCTACTCACCACTACCTCTGCGCCTGGCTGCCACACAGCTATCCGCTACACTTCTGGAAATGTCCATGTCATCCTTGTGGGGCACATGACACGATACCCCTACCTGCTTCAATAAAGACTCCGGGTTCCAGATCACTTCAATGATGAAGGCCGTTCTTTCGCCGTTCTCCTCTCAAGTGCTCGGCGGTTTCTGAGATCCGGCCACAGTATTCTATCAGTCCTCCTGGCCTATCCTTGTACCGCACGCCAGGGACCGCCTGACACAATACCCCGAGGTCCTTTGTCAAAGACTCCGGGTTCCAGACCATTTGAATGAGGACCTTCCTCGACTCGGATCACGGCACTCCAATACTGATACTCTAACCTGGCGTCCACGACTTAGTTCATCGTCTTTTCACTGTCCAGTGCACGCCTGACCATATTTCTTCGATCTTCTTTCTCTGCACAAGCATTGCCAAACGCTTTGCTATTATACACTGAATCCGACCCCACGAATTGCCACGATGTCACTAAAGTCCCCTTTTAGTCTCTTTTTCTCGAGGACAACGTGTTGCATCGGGATTGTGGCTGGATGTATGTTGACGTACATGATCCCGCTCTTCTGCCCGAGTATAGGGTCCGTGTGGGTTTTGAATACGACAAACTCCCGGATCCTCCACATCAGTCAGCCTCTAAATTTTTCTCCACTGTTCCAATTAGTTCCCGAGATAGAAAGGCGATGTGGGGGAAAAGGACACCGGCCAAAGATGCAGACATACCATCAGGAGGCGAACATCTGTTTGGAGGTCAATCATGTCAGCGAGGGTCTTACTGCGGCGCTAAATTAGGCTCATCCCACGCTGATATATTACACAGCGCCGTAGGACACGACCGGGATCACTTTATACAAGGACCGACTTTTGTTCGACTGATGTGTTCGTTCTACGTCATTCAGGCCTCAAACTGGGTCGAACATTCTGGATTCGATGAAATTGCCGCGTCATCACCGCTGTCACTGCGTTGCCGTCGCCCCGGGTCGATTCAGTTTATTATTTGAACTGCATCTGACTATCTTAGATATTTTCCCCTCTCGACAGTGGCACCGTCTCTCCCGTGTTATATGTACTCCACCACTCCACTCTTCGTGATACAACGCTCCCGTTTTACCTCCTCGACATGCAATACGGATGCAAACTCGTTTCCTCCCACCAGGCAATTTTATCTGTACATCGTTCCTGGATCGTTCAAGGAGCTCCACCGCTCCACACTTCGCGAGTCCTGATATCGTCGTTTCTGACGCCCAGAAGCTATTCAAACCATGCCTAATTAGGCATACAACGTTCGACCAGAGGTATAAAAGGTATGCCATTGTCCCCTTACTCTTCACTCGAACACATCCCCCTGTAGTTCAAGATCTTTACCAAGCCTTTAAACATGTTCGCTAAGCTCTCCGTCGTTGTTACTTCGGTGCTCATCGTACGTCCCATTCGTCGAGCTGCTTCCCCCCGCTAATTGGCACATTGTAGACCCTTGCTGCCGCCATCCCGAACACCACTCCCCCGGTGACGACCCCCACCTCCGACCAATGCTGCAGCAGCGTGCAGTCGTCCAGCAGCAGTGCCGTCGCCGCCGTCGCCGCCCTCTTGGGCCTCAACCTCAGTGGCCTCGATGTCCCCATCGGTCTGGGCTGCTCGCCTATCACCGTCATCGGAAACAACTGGTGGGCACTTCCTTTGTCGTCGAGTTTGCTAGGAAACTGACGCGCATGCATAGTGGTGGAACCGAGGTTACCTGCGACGCCCCTGAGGACTCCTTCGGCAGCCTCATCGCCATTAACTGCATTCCCATCACTCTTTAAGAAGAGCGTCGAAGGATTGTTGAATTTTGACCGGAACTCTTTCGAAATGCGCGCGTAGTTGTTTGTATTTTGTGCAGCGTTTTGTAACGATGTTTTGTGCGGAATTTATGTTGGTGTTTGGAAAAAAAATGTGTGCTTAAGTTTCAAATCTCTTTCCGGGTCCGCCGGAGTCATCAGTCTCAAATAAAATTCCTGGTAGTTCAGTACTACTCTGTTGACGTACCTCCACAAATTCCCCGCCTGCACATCGGCGCAACGAATAGCTAGCTGAAGGTCATATTCTTCATGGATGAATTGCTTCTCCCGTTGTCCAGCCATTCAAGCTTTGGCGCAGCGTGAGTGAAACTTATCCCTGACAACGAGCACATAGTGTACCTAATTTCGGCCTCGTTAATCTGGATTGCCGTATAACACATGAGAATGATTAGCGTAATGGAGGATAGTCCAGTTAATATCAACTTAAACGACGAGGTTTGAATCAACCAGACTCACGGCCGAGTGGACACAATCCATTCAACAATCAGTGTCAAAAAAAGAAAAAGAACAGATCTAACCAAGGACCGGTGGACATTGACTCGGATCCAAACTGACAACTATCGATGACGTCGGTGTTTCACTAAATTTACGGCGTAGAACTGGCGCGCTTCCTCCACTTACAATGGAAAGATCTCTTGCGCCATGACGCTGGATCAATCACAATCAGCAAAACACGCATCAGAATCAGAGACGAGCAGAACGTTCCTCGGATTGAGTATTTTGCGCTACTCCGGCAAGCCCCGGGCTGTGATGATTGTGACTTCGTCACGGCCACGTCACTTTGTCCGAACTGCTATGCTGCAGAAATGCTGCAACGTGCGTCCTTTCAGTCGCGAAAGTCTGGGGGTGCTAACTCGCGAAACGAACGAGGCTAAGTTGGGCATCCCTCTTGCGGCCCATCCACCTGATAGTAACCAGCAAGTTGGCGGTCGCAAGTTGGGCAGGCTTATTTTCGACACAAAGGATCCGATTCCACTCAAATTCCACTGCGTTTTGCTCCCTTTCCTTCCACACCTCATTAGGAAGACGTATCTCTGTACCCGCCGTAAGCCGATTAAACGACCTTCCATGGAAACTCGCTGCCGTGGCCCGAATGCCGCTACTATCACCGGCGTCCTCTTATGGCGACTTTTTCTCGGGAACGACGTGCATCGTGGAATGGAATTCTACGGCTGTCTGGGACCCACCTGAACCTCAATCATCGCTTCTCGCACCTCAGGAGGATGTCAATTGCTCTCCGCCCCGTCAACCTGCTCTCAAGGTCTCGTCGATATACATATTACCATGACCTGAACAGTTTTATCCGAGGGGAGCATTCGTTGGGAAGTTTTCGTAAGTTTTGGTCATTCTCGCCGTCCACTCTATGTATAACGACGGGATAGATCGTCGAGCCAAGATGACGTCGACATCGGCTTCAGAACATCGGTTGGTGCGGTGCCCAATTAGGCGATTCAAAATTAAGTCGACGCTTCGGACTTTCCACTCTGTTTATCGGACAATCGTTGTATCCGGTCGATACCAGGGCCCATTATTTTCCTACGCAGAACATTTCCCTCGGGACTGATACGGCTTTTCTAGATAGCATTCAAACCTCAAAATGATGTGCATCCTCCGTTAAAGGTTCGATCGCTCCTTCAGCAGCACCGATGATGATACTGCTTCGCCGTCGCTTCGGGTGACTTCCGTCAATGAACTTATTATTTGAACTTAATATGACCATCTTAGCTATTAGATTCGCTTTTCATCCTCTTGAACGACATCGTTCACGCATCGTTCACGCTCGACACGTTATGTATGCCGCTCCATTCTTCGTGGTACTCCGTCGTAAATTCAAGTGCTTGACAGACGATGTGGACTGCAGACGGCATTCCATCATCTCCTGGCTCGTCTAGAGCGCTTTCCGTTCCTCCGAACGACTCCACCACTCCACACTTCGCGAGCTCTGGTTTCCCTCGGTCCAGGACGTCAGATACCCTCGCGGCGTTGCTCAGTCGTCCCAAAAATGGTCCCAGAAATGTATAAAAGGCTTGGCCCTCTCCCTCCCATTCTCCACTCGAACACATCCGCCTGTAGTTCCAAGCTTTGAAACATGTTCGCGCAACTCTCTGTAGTCCTCACTTCGGTGCTCATCGTACGTCGTCTCCTCAACGAGCTTGATCACCGACACTGATTTTGTGAATCAACCGCACCGCAGGCCCTTGCTGCCGCCATCCCTAACACTACGCCCCCCAGTCACCGCCCCAACCTCGGACCAGTGCTGCGACAGCTTCGTCCGATCGAGCAGCGAGGCTGCCTCCAAAGTCGCCGCTATCCTCGGCCTCTCCCTCGCTGGCCTCAATGTCCCCGTCGGGCTCGACTGCTCGCCTATCGCCGTTGGTGGAAACGTCTGATATCTTGTTAGGCCCTTTTCTTCTACTGTTGCTCACACCTGCATGAATAGTGGCAGCACTACCGTGGTCTGCGACGCCCCCGACGCGGAGTGGGGCGGTCTTCTCGCCATTAACTGCTTCCCCATCACTCTTTGAGAGGATTTTCCGAGCATTGTTTATTGAATTTGGACGGGAACTGGTCCAGAATGATAACTTATTCGTTGGTGTTTTTTGAAGTCCTTGTAACGAAGTTTGTATGAAACTTGTTTTTGCGCTGTACCGGTCTCGTTCCAACACGTTCCTGTCACCCATCGAGAGACATTCATCACTCTTTTCCTTTTGTACCCATTCCCATCGCTGTCTTGAACGAATCATAGATACATCATTAAAATCACATCAACACACTTGCACAAAAGTCGGGTTCAACGACAGAGAAGGACTTGCACGTTGTCGGAGAAGCAGGACTGGACATCCTAACTTCCATGTCGTTCGTTCTTACTGAATGGAGGAGATTACAAATCGCCCACAGCCGGACAATCACTCACGAATCACCCACGAACGCTATATGTATTAGACGTTGCGGGTGAGTGCGGACTTCGGTCGGAAACGGCCGAATTGTTCCCTTTTCGCCGCAGATTTCCACAGGCGGCGCCAGAAAGTCCAAATTTAGACGGCGACTGGGAGAGACGAATGGACTCGCGTGAACCAACATATTAAATAAATAACGAATACCTCTCATTCTGCCATACAGGAAATGTCCATTTTTGCAGCAAGTTTCGACACAGAAATCTGACCAATAAGCGTGTGGCGCATGCCAGTGACGATTAGGCAGTCGACAAGCACCCTGCCAGCGGTGAGACGCGTGGATGTCGAATTGAACTAATAATTTAATCCTTCTCGGCCCCGGCCCTCATGATGCCAAAATGTTTTTTGGCAGTCAGGCGGCGGTTTTTCTGGCGGCGAGGCATGCATAAATTTGGAACTCAGGAGCGTAATTCCTTCAAAGACAGAGACGAAGCCCATGTTTGACTGTGATAATTACGCGAACACATCCCTCTGTAGTTCAAGCTCTCTTACAAGCCTTTAAACATGGCCTCCAAGCTCTTTGTCCTCTCCTCAGGCATTCACTCCTCGGGTAACGCTTCTGCCAATCATTTCCTGGGAGATTCAGAGACTATTAATATTGTTGTCGCCACTCATGCGCCGCACCTCACATGCTGCCAATGACCACCGCCTACTCAAGCGAGCTGCCTCCGCAATCTGGGTTTCGCTGTCGCCATCGCCGGGAGATTGGGCTGTTCCCAGATAACCGTAGCTGGCAGCCACTGGTAGGCGGTGCTCCTGTTGGATATTTCAACGGATGTTACGGGGATCGCGTGGAAATGCTGTTACAAGCAACGCACTCGAGAAGGGACTTGAACGGGGTGGGCAAGATCTGTAATTCGGCACCCTTTATATAGGGGAGACAGTGACGACGGTTTCTAAGCAGTCTGCGAGTACTCCTTCCATCACTGCTTCTGCCGCTGAGGGTGAATTGAGCCGCACAATCCAAATAATGTATATAGTTCTGCAGCCGCTGAATCTGCCACCAAGCCATCTTTTTAATAGATGATGGATGGCAGGTTGCTGTAAGATTGCCCAATATCTCGCAGTCCACTTTCCATTCAAGTGGAGAAACCGACCCTCGGACTATTTATTTCCTTCCTGGGATATTTTGTGTGGTAATGCCGAGCAATTAATACCGCCCGTACTTCGGATGGATGGATCATGGTCTCCACTTTTCCCATGTCTAGGACGACGTATGATGTATCTGACGACGGTGGGCAACTCGGGAATCAATTGTCTAGGCTTCATTCTCCTGCCACGACTAATGCTGACCGTGTGAGGCGTAGTAAAAAATAACCGAGCACTCCCCGCTCTGTAACCTTTCCTCGTGTACTACTTTTCGTCTTTCACACTCGATATTTGATCTTGGTTATTTCTGGCCGTCTGCACCATTTTGTGCGATAATAACGGACAACACATGATATATTCGCAAGGCGCATCACGTTGTACATGCCAGTTAGCAATGGTCCAAGTATGTCGGGTAGGATTACACGGCCGGTTCCGCTTAGGAATGCCGGGAACCTGTCTTCACTTCTCTCACCCACTTAACACTACGCGTGCGTGCGGTGGTGGGGCTTGGGGGTCTTCGTGGTGGTCACAGACTCGTGGTCGTTGTGGAGCTGGCTATTATACCCTATAAACTTGGAGAGAAAGAAAGGAAAATCAACAGGACCGTAGGTCTCCCTGGGCAGACCGGTGGATATTTTTCCAGTGCTCTTTCCCAATCCTATTGCAGCCGGGTCTAGCCGGAAGCCGCTATGTATCTGGCAACCATTCCCATCATGAATTTCCATAGTTTTCACGATCCATAAATTGTCCATCAACAGTACTTGTGAATTCCCACAGCTTCCGGATCCAGGAATAAGGCGTCTTAATCTGACTCGTCCTTTTCTCTATATCAATAACGCGAGGCTTTGAAACTCGATCGCACTTTCGACGCCGAAGAAACACTGCATTTTATATGGAAGTTTCGAAGTGTCTCGATACATACTGTTTGGTCATTTTTTATCTCGAGAGGATCACTGACAATCATCCCGGGGTGCGCGACGCGGTGACGTCAAAGATATGTATCATACCCCTGTTGGCCCCGGCCAGGATATGCATAGGCATGCTCTTCCCCGCGCAACATAATCTCCGCGATATGTACTTCACTGGCTATTATTGTTCATGACGTCACACTGTCCATAGAGACCCCACTAAAACAGTTTATTTGCTTTAACTTTCATTTACACGTATGTGCGATTACGGTGAAATGTTAGATTTGATCCTTCTGTGTGTTTTCACAGTGTTTGACGACGCACACATGCAAAATTTGAGCTTTTCGTTCAAGTTTTTCTCACTGGGCGCCAAGGTTGTTTCCCCACGGATTAAGGTAGCGGACATACAAACGCGGTTGCCCCACGTGATTTAGCCTTATTGAGAAGATTTCCACAAATCCACCATTTTTTTATCCGAAATAGAAATTCTGGCCCAACAGTATTGTTCGCATTGCTCAGGCCTACTCACTCGTGGTTAAAGCTTGTGTAAAAGTGGGGAACTGAAGGACTAGTTCCAAAATGATCAGAAATTGATGGTATTGTCGGCCCGCATCAATTTGGGAACTTGTCCTTCATTTCTCAACCGAAATTCCCCAAAATATTTGGGAACGGTCTTCAGGTACATTCACACAGAACGGTTGAGCCAGATTTTCCACTCTCATCGTGTAAGCCCACAATCGCTCCTTTTGGGCAGTCACGTGGGGCAACCGCGTTTGTACGTATGTCCGTTACCTTAAAAAGAAAGGCGTGTACACTAAAATTGCTCACATCCGAGGCTAGTCCTTGGTTTTCGTTTTCCAGGCTTTCAACGTTCAAACGAGTGATGGAAGAAATATATCTAAACTCGGCATCCACCGGGCCGTAGCACTGCCACTGATGTGAGATCCATATCCACGTTACCACCCCCCAACGTCTGTACGAAGGATCCATGTCGTGCAGAGACAGCCCCGAAGCCTCTGAAGCCGAAATGTAGCCGTAGTTCCCAATCCCCTCCGGATACACTGACCTCTTGGGAAATCCAGACGTGCGAAGCCACTCAGTATCGAGGCTCAAAAGGACGACCATCGATAGTGAAATTGCGTGGCACTATGCCCAGATAGCCTTGCTAAAGTCGAAATTAAACTCCATCGCGCCTATCTGTAGCCTCCCAACGAGCTCCTCTCTCGAATAATCACGATATACGCAGTGGAATCCGGGACTCTCTTCACATTGGAATGGACGCAAGTCATGTACGTTTACCGTCATCGGCATGCTCTGGCACTTGCGGCACATCCACCCAGGAAATCCCCGACGATTCGTTCCTGCGCTTCCCGGTAGCATACTCGAAGGAGGCATGCCCAACCTACGTGAATTGACGCTCACATATATCAATCTTCCATGAAGATCCCTTCGGGGTCTCGAAACACTATCACTGACATGGTGTAACGACTCTGCATCATCCCGGCTACAGATCTTCGATGTGCTACTCGAAATGCTCGGGGCGTGCTCTCAGCTGAGGACGTCAAACCTAGAGCGTGTTATCCTCCACCCTCTCCCGGCCAAGCGTATTTCTTCATCGAACTTCTCGCGTTAACCACAATCCACCTCCGCGACGATATCACTCTCTGCACGGCACTGCTAAATCTTATCAAGATTCCACTGAGCACAAGGATTCAAATTTACCCGTCAGGTGTCAGCAGCTGCGGATGTCGGGATATATTGGTCCCACTGCGAAGGCACATCCGCGCGGTAGGTGTACCTACAGCGGCACTGCTCCTCCTTGTGTGTCGGTCGACAGAAGGCGTCACTGGGATTTCCAACCTTTTGATGAGCACGTATGAGGAAACCGCAATTCCCTACTACCTCAACCGTTATTCCGCCCTCCTCACGATTAATTCGCATCCGACCAACGAGGGCGCTCTGCGGCAAATCATGTCGAAAGTCATCAAAGCCGTCCCATTGGCGTCCATTACGCACCTGGACCTCCGTCTGGCGACGCAGCTGACACCGACCTCATGCAGGACCGCGCTGAAGCTCCTCAAGGAGAAAGAGGAGCTCGCGAACAGTATGGCGCAGTGGCACGCGCGGGCGTTGAGTTGGGTCTGGGGACTGGTATGCCTACCATTTATAAATCTGATACATGCATTGAACAACCTCTTAGGATTTGTGTAATTTACCAACTAGACAACGTCCCTGGAGTCTAAATTTTAACACGGCCATCGAACTTCTAAGACAAGCCCGAACGTCCGCTAATGTTTCTTTTTCTGACTTTCTCATAATTATATTCTGACTCGTCGAGAAGTGGTTTATTCTTTGAGCAACATCAAACATCAAACTACCGAAACAAATACAGATTCCATCATCCGGGAATCTCCACCACCTCCTTCTCCTGCGATGCATCTGGAAACTATTACAATCACACTTGACCAGGTCAGGTTTTACGCTTTGCATACAAGATTCTCATCGAAAATGCTAGTGACATCTCAGAGTTTCCGAGTGCCCCAATCCATGGGTGGAGTTGTAACCATTTGAATGCGAGACTTTGAGACACACTTTCGGCACCGAAAAAAACACTGGCTCGTGTGCGTGTCTCCGAGCTATTTTTACACTAATTCATCTCCGAGAAATCAATCATTGCATTTTCTGACAATGTCATGGGGAGTATATCTCGCCCCGGCGAGAGGAATGCCTAGGTGCGCTCTTCCGCCGTCCGACATGATCTCGGTGACATTTCTTGAGGCAGAACTATTATTGTCAATGACGCTGCACTGCCATAACGACATTATTCCCCTCTTCCCCCACCATGTCTATTCGGTATTCAATTTCCACTATTGCACTCCAAGGTTCCACCTAATTGTTCTACGTGGTTGCGCAGTGCTATCCGAACAGACACATATGAAGCTCAAAATTGGAACTCACCGTTCAGGTCCTCGCCTCCTCCTGCCACCCTCGGGTGGGTGTGAGTGCGGGCTGGAGGTAGTGGTATGCATCGTGTCCAATCGTGCAATCGCTCCACAGATCGCCTCACCTGCAGTCCCTTCTCTGTCGCCCGTAATAGACCAAACAACAGGAACTCAATGCAGTTGCCTCTGCCTCGACGTTTCCCTGTTCTCCCTTGTCTCACAACTCCACTGCTCCACACTCGCTCTGGTAATTTGACCGTGTTCCTGCATAATGCGGTCATTGCGCCTTCAATCGCGGGAAACTCTGGACACGACATCTATAAAACCCCGCGCGATAGACTCCCATTCTTCACTCGAACACATTCCTCTGTATTCAAGCCCTCTCACAAACAAACATGTTCTCTAAACTTTCTATCGTCGCCACCTCTGTCCTCATCGTGAGATCCCCCTCCTTCGACGGCCTTCTACATGCTAACTATTCCTACGAATTTAGACCCTTGCTGCCGCCATGCCGTGGACCACTCCCCCGGTGACGACTCCTACCTCTTCGCAGTGCTGCTCCAGCGTGCAGTCGTCAAGCAGCAGCTCCGTCTCTGCCGTCGCCGCCCTCCTCGGTCTCGACCTCAGCGGCCTCGACGTCCCCGTCGGCCTCGGCTGCTCGCCCATTACCGTCATTGGCAACAACTGGTACGCGCACGTCATAAATTAATTAAACTCCTCGAAACTGACTCGTTTCTGCAGCGGAGGAACCAGCGTCACCTGCGATGCCCCTGAGCAGGCGTGGGGTTTGTATTGTTCTTCGTTCCCAAATATTGCCTTCTTATTTTGTGATACCAGGGAGCCTCATCGCTATCAACTGCATCCCTATCACCCTCTGAGTCTGATGGATGTTATGGCGGGCCGGAAATCCTTAGGTTGATGTTCTGGGGTTTCCGTTGGAGCTTTGTACCTTCTATGTTCGGGCGCTGTCTCGCTTTAAATATCGCGGAATACCACGTCCTTTTTGAATTGTTTTATCCCGGACCCGACTTCGAGTCATGAACATGATTTCAACGATGCGTCGAGATCATAACTTTATCCCTATCATAAGTTTCGACATGCTTTATGACAGTGGTCTTTCTTCCGGCTCTCGCCTCCGACCGGAGGTTTTCTCCGTGACGCACCTACGCTTGATGATCCAGGCTGGATTTATCGCAGCGAATAACGAACAGCTCGAAAGTAATTTATCAACTTGGGCCCTTCCCTCAATTAAACGACTTCCACGGTTGAAACCTATGGTTCAGACAGCCCTACATCTCTATGCATACTCCTAGAAAAACTGGACGTTCCGCATTGCCTCGTTTATTGTAAGTTATTAGAACCGTAAAATGTTGAGTAGTATGTGGTTTTCAATTCATTTCCACTCAGACTGAAACGCCAAAAGAGTATTGTCTGTACACATACAAGACCGTCGCAGTTGTAGGCGGCTTTCAAATCTGAACCCGCGGCACATATAAACTCCAAGGCAACAGCATAAATTTCGTCAAGACGGCAATACAACACTACTGGTCCGCATTCAGAGACACAAGTACACCGTTAATTCTCCTCCAACCTATTGAATTAGAGGGTGATGGGGATGCAGTTGATGGCGATGAGGCTGCCCCACTCCTCCTCGGGCGCATCGCAGGTAACTTCGGTTCCACCACTATCGATGCGCGTCAATTTCCTGGTGAGCTCGAGAATAAGAGAGATTGCCTACCAGTTGTTTCCGATGACAGTGATGGGAGAGCAGCCGAGGCCGATGGGGACGGTGAGGCCACTGAGGTCAAGACCCAGGAGGGCGGCGACAGCAGAGACAGCGCTGCTGCTGGATGACTGGACACTGCTGCAGCACTGGTTGGAGTTGGGGGTCGTCACCGGGGGAGTGGTGTTCGGGATGGCGGCAGCAAGGGTCTACATTAATACCGCAATTAGTAGGAACACCTCAACAAAGAGGAGAGTGCGTACAATGAGCACCGAAGTGACAACGACAGAGAGCTTGGAGAACATATTTGGTTGTTGAAAGAGCTTGAACTACTGGGGGATGTGTTCGAGTGAAGATTAGCTGCTAGCTGGGGCGGCTTTTATTCCGTTCGCTAAGGCATATTCCCCCGATTTCACAGGGCGGCCAGGGTGCAGGGGATGTGGAATTGTGCTCATAGTCGTCAGGAAGAGTGGAGCTGGGTGGAGCTGGTAGACATGCTGTAGCGATGAAGAAGAGAATGGTGGCAGTTGGCGAAACCGAAATGCAGCCACATGTTGACATGGAGACTCCCACGTCAATTGTCTGTCGGAAACAAATCAAGCCCGTGCTGATCAAACCGAAGACGTGGGAATTAGCCTGCGGAGACCAGAATCGCGATGATCAGGAATACAGTCATGGAAAGAAAATTCCATGCACCACGACCAGGGCGAGAGTCGTCAATAATTTTCTTCGTCTCCTCTCTTAGATTCTGTGGTTGAAAATCTACGTCCGCGGATTTAGATGACCTGTCTACCAGTCGACGCCACAAAACCGCTGAAGGTCCGGTCAACAAACCGCCTGACAGATATGGTTATGAGTGTCTAGAATTAAATCTCGGACGTCATACCTGTGAACATAATTTTATCACGCTTGTGCCTATTGCGCCATCGCATGAGGCGCCCGCGCTGCAAAAGCGCGGTTTGGTATTCTGAATGTAGACTCGACCTACGTCATTCCGCGGCTCGGAGATGTTCAAAGGCCGTCAGAATCGCAATTTACGGAAAGCGGAAGGACGTCTTTGTGATGACTATCAATTTGGTTCTCAAGTTAACTGCAGTTAACTTGCCATTTAATCAGCGTTAAAGCCCAACCATTTATTCGAGGTGAATATTGCGTGGGTGTGGCACCGATTTCTTCAGTAGACCTGTAACCGTCACTAGTTTTCACAAGGGGTTATGATATTATAAAATGACACTAACTAAATTGTAAAGGCTGGGGGCTAGTGAACCAAGTTGATGAACGCGATTTAGGGCAACGGGAAAGTCTGGTCCACGTGATCGTGCATCTTTCTGTGCACAGCCAGTGATCCCTTCAAACTGCACGAAACCTCCCCGACGTCGAGCAAACGCCCCTCTCAAAATGCCGACACACACCATCTCAGCCTACTGCTTCCAATTGGGCGATCGAGAATGAGGCGAAGGCGTGCGCGATCCGGGAACGCTGGATGTTGTTCGCGCAGCGGGTGATGACCTATGAGCAGAACGACTGCTTACTCGAGTGGACGTTTGGGTGACGGCGGATGGCGAGGAACGATAGATCTAGGTGTAGAATGCAAAGGTACAAATGCAAGTGGTTTGTCTACTAAGAGATCCTCGTCCCGCTCGTTCAGTGAATCGTGAACAACTCCGCTTCATCGAGGACATTCGCGATGAGCGAAGGCAGAATCCCCTCCTGAGGTGAAGCACGACTTGGAGATGGCAGGGCGGCCGCAATGCGCGTCAGTCCTGTATAAAGTTTCGAGGATTCACTGCGCAGAGGAATCAGCCAGTACCTCGGGGTCCCCACCTCGATCAACTGCATAACGTGTAGCTCCATACGCCCCTCGCTGTTTAATGCACGCGATACAGCGCTAGCCCATTCTAAACCAATATCCTGGAATCGTTTAGCCAGGGGGGAATGCACGGCAGACTGGACGTCGATCTTGGCGCGACCCGATGTGTAGTCGAAGAGCGTGTAGAAGCCCTCGCGTGGGAATTGGCGCATGAACATCGCCTGGGCAGGATATACATCCTCCGCGCTGCGCATCTGATAGTCGAACTGGAGAACGGCGCGCAAGAATATGCGCTCCCGCCTGCTTACATCCTGGTGCTCATCTACAATACATAATAAGTCACTGGGATGTGTGAAGAGTGAACGGCGTACTGAGGGAAAGGATCAGGTGGGGGCTGCATATTGTCCGATGGCCGCCACCCCGCCAATCGAGAATCTGACACCGCCGCGAACAGTAATAAACACTCTTGCACCTAGAGCAGCGTTTGAGGGTTTTCTTGCTGCGCATCACGCCACACTGCTCCTGCATAAGCTCCAGCAATCATGAATACGTTGAGCTCACCTCCATATTAGCGCACGCAGCGGGCCAAATGAAGCCAGGGGACTGCAAAGGCCTGAGAATAGCGGCCCGATCCACTGCCAAGTCGATGAAGTTTTGCCACATTGTTGTCTTGGCGAGCATCGACGTCCCCACCACCTCTTTGATGTCTACCATAGCATCCTCGATCTCGAACACCACAGGATAGGACATGAGGGACATTGGAAGTATTGCCTCAAGGAGGGACTTCAAATGCGCATGTACTCTGCTCGAGGGGGGCTGATTCCCGCATGTGAGCATAGCATGCAGCAGGCCGTTCTCCAGCGCCTCCGCAAGACATAGATTCCTATAAACACCCTTGAATGTGAGAGCAAGGAGCGCGAAGCAGTCGTCGAGTGCAAGTTCATAAGTTGACCCGGAAGTGGTGCTGTCTCCGAGGCTGTCGATAATGCCTCCCAGGTTGTCGATGGTGATGGTAAGAGCTGCTGCCAATTCGGATTTCGAAAGTACGCCGAACAGAGGTTGCGAGCTGCTATCCGATTCGTGGTCATAGACATGGCCTGTGACGATGACGAAGCGGAGAATACCATGCAAGAGTTTAACAACTTTCGCCGATGGGTGGGGACTGCGGCGACTGGGAACAAGCACCGCGATGGTCTCGACCAAAAGGAACGAAAATTCCGCTATATCCCCGTCCACTCCGTCGACATATTCCTCCAATCCGGCTGGCTGCGAGGCATCAAGCGGGCCTACTATACATATTACGACACACTCGAGGCCCGCGATGCGCTCGCGCGAGTTATTCCATTGCATAATTGAGCACCAGGCTCGGACGAGAAGAGTACGCACTCCAGGGGTCGTCGCCAGGAGGTTCGCAAGCGTAACATCGGACGTCAAACGCGCCAATAACACCAACAAGCTTTGGCAAAACTCGTCTTCGCGTTCCGGCTCGGCCGTGACGATATATGGGTGTAGATACTCGGCCCAGGCCCAATACCGTGGCCAGAACTCCTGAAGTGCAGGGATAGAGATGAAAGGGAGAGACAGACAGAGGCCCCCGATAGATGCCATGGCGCGGTCGGCTGCAGTCTTGTCGAGTTCGTCGATAATGGGAATCCCGGCTGGATCCAGATTCGCATAGAAGACTGGCAAGGACAACAGAGTCTGCTCTGTTGAATTATTCCGCAGGATGTCAGATAAATCGCGCAGGTCCTTCACGGAGCCGTTCGCTGCGGCAGTTGCCACTCCCTTCAAACAAAATCGGTAAATCAGTCGCGTCAGGCCCGTGCAGTTGAATATGGTATACCCTGATGGAAAATGGAAGGCGTGATATGTTCTTCAGAAGGAGAGAGTCGTGCATTCTGTTCAGAGCTCACGAAGGTTGGTACAAAGAGGTAGTGACTGTGACCTCGAGTGGTCACGTTCTCGAGATCTCATCGCCACGCGTTCGTTGATTCCTGTCGACTCCAACTCCGAGCAGTGTTGTCCTTGACTGGTTTATGACGGGTTTTTGACAGGGTTTAGGAGAATGTCAAGGTTTTGTCTGACGGAAGGAAGGAAGGAAGGAAGGAAGGAAGTAGTATTACTGCGGTGGTCCCATGAGAAACAAGTAGGTACTCTACGTACGAGGCTACTGGTCAAACTCATGGGCTGGAATTTCCGAGTGAGCCAACACCCGATCGGGACAGGTCTTCAAAATTTGAAAATAAAAGGACAGCAACGTCATCGGCCCGATTGCAGTCTTGACTGGGTCAACGACCCGTCAAATTTCAAAGACCCGTTAATTTACTTGACAGGTCAAGGATTCTGACCCTGAAAACACTGGTGTCAGTGGCAGTGTCGAGCGGAGCCGGATTCTGCGGATAAGATTTTCTTTGCCAGGCAATTATGCTCCGACTCAATTCTGACTGCGGCTGTCCATGCACCTTGTGCAGGGGTGCCTTCAGTCATGCCTGCATGCGACAAAGCGTGTGCGTCTGGAATGTACGTGACCAAGCGTTCAAATGTTAAAGGCTTACATAAAACACTTGTTGAAACCCACCACAAGGCTGTCGCAAGAGAAGTAATTGCTTCAAGGTTGTGGCTTAGAATTCAGATCATGCCGTAGTTTCAAGTTTGAGTCGCTTTCTTGGCTTGATCCACGCTGCTGGTTTAGGAAATTCCGGTTCGTCCGGTTTTAATCTACAGTGACGTGGGTATGTTTCGTCGACGTTCGATATCAAGAACCCTCAAGAACCGCTACCCCGGGGCCGCAATCGTGTTCCCAAATGGCACAATGACGTCAAATGTTTAATCCGGACGTTGACTTTCTTAACAGCGCTCTGCCACCGCCGGAACATTTCCATCAAGTCAACCAATTTTAATGTTCACTGACCAGATGGTGAAATACAACACATTTCGGAAAGTAAGGTTCAATAAGTGACTGGATGTAACTTCCTCGGCGTCCTTGCAAACATTATTTTCAGTGTTCTACTATGAAAAAAAATCCCCGCTACTAATCATGATCCCCAACTCTTTGGGCCGGGGTAACTGGTAGCACGGGTTGATAATCCCATGTCAACGGAGTAAATGGCTCCACACATTGTCTCCCCATGCGTGTGTTGTGCGGCGGACAATTGACGTAGAATAAATAGCAATATATTGTCACAGCCTCATTCTCGACACCTTTCTGTTCTCGCACGTCCGCCAGCTCCACCCAGCTCCACTCTTCCTGACCGCTATTAGCACTATAGCACATCCCATACCGCCTGACCATCCTGTGAAATCGGAGGAATGTGTCTCAGTGAACAGAATAAAAGGCGCCCCAACTAGCAGCCATTCTTCACTCGAACACATCCCCCTCGGAGGTACAGGTGTTGTGCCTCGAGATGCTCTTTAATCAGAGCGGAGTCGACATCGAGTGAGACATCAGCACCGGAGATGAGGTAGCAGTCAACACGCGCCATGTACAGCACGAGACCCTCTTTAATAGGGAGGGATCCAATCCTGTGCTTCATCGCGAAGGCGGCGTTGCTGGCGTTTCTAGCTTTAGAGGCTTTAATGGAGTAATTCTTGGAGAATATATTGGCTGTGGTAGAAGTTAGCCATATTCCGACGTATTTGAACTCGCTGACAAGCTCGACGACAAGATCTCCCAGGCGTAAGACAGGCAGGATGGAAGGTAGAGGTCCGAAGATCATCCACTTTGATTTCCGTGCGCTGATGAACACGCGCTTCTTCCCACACCATTCAAAGAACGACCCGGAGACCTTCGTCTGGAACGCAGAGAAAGAGGTGGACATAATGATGTTATCGTCCGCCTGTTCCGCTTGCGATACCGCCCGCCCGTGTAGACGCACATCGTCGGGGTGCTCTGGCAGCTGAAAGTCGGCGAAGAAGATGTTCCACAGGCATGGTGATGCCGAGTCGCCGGTGAGAAGTCCGATAAGGGAGCGAAACGGGATGCAGTTGTCATCTCCGAACTTCGTCGCGTACCGCATTCGAGCATAGACCATCCGCATCCAATCAAAGAAGGGACCAGATACACCTGCCGCGTACATGTCCACCCATAAACGACCCATGTCTGTGTACGGGAATGCATTGGTCATGTCCCCGAAGAACACGAAAAGTGGCTTCCCCTCTGCACGCGCACGTGCAATAGCACAGACGAGGATGAAGCAATTGTCCTCGGTGCGATGTCCGGGCCGGAATCCGTTTTGGGAATCAGGTACCACATTGTGCGTGTCAGCCCATTCGCGCAGACGCTCGTCAAAAAGCAGGGTCAGGACTTTGAGAAGACAGCACTCGAGTGCAACAAGCCTATAGCTCTCCGGATCATCGACGGCCCTTCCTTGTTTCAGAATTCCAACGAGGATGGTAACCAGCCAGTGCTGAGGTGCATCGCATTTGTCGAGGCAAGTGTTGAAGAGGTCGACAAGAACATCATTTGGGATAGTCATGATCTTCGAGTACGAGACAGCGTCGATTCCTTTCGCGCTACGCACAGATTTCTTGCGCAACTTGATCTTCACCCGTTTGATATCGTCCTCTGTTATATGTCGAGAAAAGAAACCCTCTAGTGTGCGGTCCTGAGTACGCCGGGGAATAGTGTCGGCAAGTCCAGTTATGATTTCGTGCAGATCTGCGTCAAAATGTTCAGGGAGGGTATTTGGGGGATTCAAGCGTGCATTGAATGAGTCGTGCAGCTGTGTAGGGGTGACGGAGGGCTTAATGGGGCGGTCGTCCGAAACGGGTCTAATGCCTATACGGATACGCCGTCTTTTATTGGCCCTTGGTCGCCTGCACTACATGGCTGAACTCAAGGACAATAGGGTGGTTCGGTGCGCACTGTTGGACTCGGTGGACTTATTCACCACCGGGTTTGCGGGATGGGCTGGCGATGTGGCAATCATGCTTAGCTCCCTCCCAACCCCCATACGCATCGCCCCCGCTGACTTTCTCTCGGTCCCGAATATCAAGGCCATTATGAAGAAGGTAGCGGAGGTTGTCGACACTGACTTGCAGTTCGACATTGACCACCTCCAGAAGACTCATTTGCTGCGCAATCGTCTGGAATCTGTTGACAAGAAACTTTCCCTCGTAACCCGCCGACGTCGTCATTATCTGACGATGGTCTCCATCCCCTCCCACCGCAAAGCCCTGACACGCCTGCTTCTGTCAGATCACACCCTCAGTGTTGAACGACTTCGATACCCAGCTAGATACCGGCTGGCCATTCCTCGAGAGGAGCGCCTGTGCCGTTTCTGCCGTGGATCTGTCGAAGACGAGGCCCATGCACTGCTGGACTGCGAGGGACTTGCACTTCTCACTGATTTGCGGGCCTGCTTTCTTGCCGAGGCATTTGATTGTGACACAGAGCTGGACGCGATGTTTATGTCGCTATCCCGTGGCGATTTTTTATGTCGCTTGGTGGCCTCCAGGAAAGTGGTGACACGTCTTGCGAAGTACGTTCATGAGGTTTTTACTCTCTTCGACAAATTTCAGCGATTTATTCCCGCCGGCTACAATATTCCGTAGCGTTATGCTTGTTCTTATTCCCATCTACACTTACTCGTTGCGTGAGAGGATCTCTATGTATTTCTGTCGTATCGTTCGAGCGGTAGATGGCTGTAGCATACATTAGGCTGATGTATGTAGGTACAGCAGCCGTACGTTCCTCAACGGGACCACCGCGGTTAATTCACTCCTCCTCCTCCTCCTCCCTGTAGTTCAAGCTCTCTAAACAAATATGTTCTCCAAGCTCTCTGTCGTCGTCACTTCGGTGCTCATTGTATGCAGTCTCTTCTCTGTTGAGGTGCTCCTCCTAATTTTGGTATTAATGCAGACCCTTGCTGCCGCCATCCCGAACACCACCCCCCCGGTGACGACCCCCAGTTCCAACCAGTGCTGCAGCAGTGTCCAGTCGTCCAGCAGCAGCGCTGTCTCTGCTGTCGCCGCCCTCCTCGGCCTCGATCTCAGTGGCCTCAACGTCCCCATCGGCCTCGGCTGCTCTCCCATCACCGTCATCGGAAACAACTGGTAGGCAATCTCTCTTGTTCTCGTTCTCACCAGAAAATTGACGGCACATGCACAGTGGTGGAACCAAAGTTACCTGCGACGCGCCCGAGAAGGAGTGGGGTACCCTCATCGCCATCAACTGCATCCCCATCACCCTCTGATTTAATCGGTCCTTGGAGCAGAGATGAATAGGTTTCGCTGATAGTGTTGTATTGTTGTATTGAATTTATTCCATTGTGTTCAATTTTGATATGTGTTAGTATCCCGGATCTGCAGACCGGTTGTGATTATACCTGGAATTCCGCGCGGCCTTTCGGTTAAGCGATGAATACTGGTCGGACCAGCGGAAAGGTTGACCGTGCCGCATGCTACTTGGTTCAAGTGGAACAGTATATTACTACCTGCATTCACATATCGACACCTTAGAGGCCGATATGGCCTGGAAAATTACAATCAATTGTTCCTCAACTCGCCTCTGGCAAATACCTATCAACGTTACTTTACGGTCAACAATCTGGTTGAAAAGCGCAAGCCTCTTATTATTCAGAGTGGCCCCGCCGTATTTGGGCCGTCGCTCGAGTGTACAGCCGGACAAAGAACTCGACGAACCGAAGATGAACGAAGGCTCAAGATGGGGCGTGAGAAGTAAGAAGATGTGGCAGTGTTGATCGCGCTTCTTTCAAGTTAAAGTTAGTTCACGTCTGTTCGCGCACCCCACTCTGGAATCTTACTAGGCCCCCGGTCACTACCTTTGATGGCGATCGGGGCCGCCCCATAGAGTAAAACAGCTTTGAAATGGGTATGGTCGGTCTGGAATAGAGTACATCGCTTTGAACCACTACATACGTCAGACCATGATTTTTTTTCGTCTGTATGCATTCGATGTCATACTAGACACTGGATCTGCGTGCGTCTTTCTTCTTTGGATTCCGCCCTCATTTCATTTTTTCCTGCAGCGACTTATCGGTGGCCGGAAGCACCTGTACGGAAGGTTGCGTCTCAGCCCCGAGGTTCGATTCGTCTGCATCATCCACTTTCAAGAACGAAAGTATTCCGTTCAGTATCACATACGGCACTAGTGGTGCAGTCGGAGTACTCGCGTCCGACACCGTACAGATGGCCGGTTTCTCTGTTTCAAATCAGGTCTTCGCGGTGTGCGATCAAGTCTCCTCCCAGCCTCCGCTCCTCACCGACTCTGTGTCCAGCCTACTCGGTCTGGCGTGGCAACCCCTCTCCAGTTCCGGCGCCACACCCTTTTGGGAGACACTTGCTTCCGGAGGTTCTTGAGACTCGCCCGTCATGGCCTTTCAACTTACACGGTAGGCCCTTTCTTGGCATCTGCTAGCATCGCTGACCCGACCACAAAGATTTTTGAACCAGTCCAAATCCCAGGACATTGAGACTGGCGGATCGTTCACGATGGGTACGTGCCTCGGTTTAAATATACCTACCTTTTCCAACTATGTGTTTTAGGGGTCGTCAACTCTACGCTCTACACTGGGGATATCGAATAAATCGATATGCCCACCTCCACCAATGCTTACTGGATCCTGCCTATCACTGGTCCGTCCCTTCCAAGCTTGGTTGACTTGGATATCGACTGAACCACCCAAAGCCATCACTATTCAGGGAAACTCGATGCCGGTCGACTCGGGGACACAGTCTAACGCCGCCATCGACACAGGAACAACCCTGGCTGCCGGTCCAGAGGACCAAATCGCCAGCATTTATGCCCAGATTCCCGACTCTGAAGTAGGGACGGGTAATTATGAAGGATACTATTTCTACCGTGCGTTCCCACCTCTTCAATTTCATAGCCTACCTCATAATTATTGATAACCTGCAATACCGATGTGGTGGTCACTCTGTCATTCGGAGGGCGTTCCTGGGCGAACAGTCCGGCGGACTTCCAGTACCAGCAACTGCAAGAAAGCGGGCGGTGTGTAGGTGCGTTCATAACTCTCAGCACAGGCAGTTCCGCGCCGTGTGGATCGTCGGCGACACATTCCTCGTGCGTCTCATCGCCTCACCATAATAATATAATATCATTGGTAATGACCACCCAGAAAAATGTGTACTCGGTGTTCCGCTACAAACCTCCCTCTGTGGGCTTCGCCAGCTTGTCGGACTACTCGCTGTCACTGAACGGTAATATCAATCTCGGAGCCCCCAGCCCGACGATTGGCTCTGTGTCTGCCGCTGCGGCGGCTGGATCCAATGATCGACATGCTAGTTCTGCAGCGGCGTCGCGGCCGTCTTCCCTCATTTTAACGATTGCTATGACATTCCAGTTGTTCGCATAAAGGATGGCAGTAGCCCCTTTTTTTGCAATAAGCTTGACAGATTTGGTTGGTTTAAGGTGCGTTAGAGAGGAATTGGCTTTCGACCCATATCCTATTCATCTGGTAAAACCAAATATATAAGTTTGTCAAAATCGGCCTAAAGTGATTACACCTCGGACTTGGACTCCCTCTTATTCGCTTAAAACCTATTCGATTCAATTGATTATAGATGCGTTCGAGAGATATTTTCCTGGAATACATTATGCATGAATGAGATTTTGGTTTCAATGCAATATGGGCCGACTCCAATTCATTGTTCAACAAAATGAATCTACAGCCTGATGAAGGCTTTAGAAATTTCGGTGACACAATTGGCTACAACAGGGATGGTTTCCAGGGTAGCGGCTTTGAAACGCGCCCTGAAAAAGCCAAATCGGTGAAGAACTCACCGAGAACGGGATGAAACAAGACCTGCAAGAAAATAGACCGTGTGAATTTCAACGCTAGATTTTTCATTTTACCTGCTGAATTGGATATGGGTCGAAAGCCCCGTTAAATACCTCTCGAATGCACCTAAAATCAATTAAGTCCGTCCAGAAATGGGGTGGGAACGTTGATCACAAGGTGCGAGATCAAAATTGCTCTTATTTTCAAAAAAGGGGCTACTGCCATCCTTTATGCAAACAGCTGTAATTTGGGTTCTCGGTAATCTATAACGTGTAGAACAATATAGGATGGGCATTTTTGTAAACAAGAATGTGTAGCACAATACCTTACAATTAATATTCGCATTGTAAATCAGGGCCTATCAGACGAGACGGATTTTTCAACATCTCGCGTTGAAAAATAGTTACGCGTTTTCCGCACGCCTGTGTGGCTGAAGAGCACAAGAAAATCTGAGTAGCAGCTTCTTGAAGTCCTCCAAGCACGGTTGGCTGCAAGCCGACGTGTGGTAAGTAGCTTTCATGATGCAGGCGGGGATCACCGACATCGATGATCGCAATTTGATTGACTACGTAACACTCTCCTTACTTGCTCAGGCCGACCTTGGCTCCGACAGCGATTCCCCAAGACTCCCAAGTTCAAACAACATGGTCGAACATATGTATCTCCTATCCATACCCCGGCTGTCGCTTTGCATCTTGCAACTATTTCACTCACACTGGAGCTGGTGACTTTTTGCCCTGTGACTATGTACGAAGTTCCCATCAAAAATTCTAGTGAACTCTCACACCTTCCGAGTTTCTATTGTAGAGGTTTGAATCGGACTTTTGAAGACTTGAGCGCACTTTCGACAGAAGAAATACTGCCTCATGAGAAGTATCGTGTCCTCTCGTACGCATCTTGTTCAGACACTAATTCATCTTCGAGGGATCAATCGTTCATTTCTTCTTGCGATGCATGACGTCGAATATATCTCGCCCCGGCTACGAGCATGTCTACGCGCGCTCTTCCACCGCGCGGCATGATCGCCGTGACATCTGTTGAGGGAGAACTATTGTTGTCAATGACGCTGCCCAGCCATAACGACATTATCCCCCTCTTTCCCCGCCATCATTACCCGGACAGTCTACTCGGTATTCAATTTCCACTCGCCATTGCGCTGCAATCATCTTGCACTTGATTTTTCTGCGTGGTTGTAGAGCTCTCCGTCCAGGTCTTCGCCCCCTTCTGCCATCCTTGGGCGAAATGTGAGTGCGGCAGGACAAAGCGGTATACATCGTGTCCAACCGCGAAATCGCTCCACAGATCGCCTCACCTGCAGTCCTTCTCTGTCGCCCGTAATAGACCAAACAACAGGAACTCAATGCAGTTGCCTCTGCCTCGACGTTTCCCTGTTCTCCCGTGTCTCACAACTCCACTGCTCCACACTCGCTCTGTTAATTCGACCGTGTTCCTGCATAATGCGGTCATTGCGCCTTCAATCGCGGGAAACTCTGGACACGACACCTATAAAACCCCGCGCGATAGACTCCCATTCTTCACTCGAACACATTCCTCTGTATTCAAGCCCTCTCACAAACAAACATGTTCTCTAAACTTTCTATCGTCGCCACCTCTGTCCTCATCGTGAGATCCCCCTCCTTCGACGGCCTTCCACATGCTAACTATTCCTACGAATTTAGACCCTTGCTGCCGCCATGCCGTGGACCACTCCCCCGGTGACGACTCCTACCTCCTCGCAGTGCTGCTCCAGCGTGCAGTCGTCAAGCAGCAGTTCCGTCTCTGCCGTCGCCGCCCTCCTCGGTCTCGACCTCAGCGGCCTCGACGTCCCCGTCGGCCTCGGCTGCTCGCCCATTACCGTCATTGGCAACAACTGGTACGCGCACGTCATAAATTAATTAAACTCCTCGAAACTGACTCGTTTCTGCAGCGGAGGAACCAGCGTCACCTGCGATGCCCCCGAGCAGGCGTGGGGTTTGTATTGTTCTTCGTTCCCAAATATTGCCTTCTTATTTTGTGATACCAGGGAGCCTCATCGCTATCAACTGCATCCCCATCACCCTCTGAGTCTGATGGATGGATGGCGGGCCGGAAATCCTTAGGTTGATGTTCTGGGGTTTCCGTTAGAACTTTTTACCTTCTATCTTCGGGCGCTGTCTCGTGCTACATGTTGCGAAATATCACGTCTTTTTTGAATTGCTTTTATCCGAGACCAAGATTCGAGTCCATGGACATGATTTCAGCCACGCGCCGATGAGGCGTCTCCATAAATTCACCTCTACTCACAAGTTTTGGCATGCTTTGCTACAGCTGTCTCTCCTCCGGATTTCGTCTTTTGCTCCGTGACACATTTCTGCTTCATGATCCAGGTAGTCTTCATCGCAGCAATATTCCACAACAACGCGCTACTCGTCCTTGATGAATAACGGACAGCCCTAATTTACCTTGCCCATTGTATTAGCAGCGTAAAATGTGACTAGTGCGTGGCTTCCAATTCACTTCTACTCAGACTGAACATTATAAGAATACTTTCCCTACACATATCACTCGGCAGTTGTAGGCGGTTTGAAAATCTGAACACCCGGGACGTATAAACTCAAAGCAGCAGCATGAATTTCATCAAGACGGCGATACAACACTACTTATCTGCATTCAGAGACACAAGTTCATCGTTAAACGATTCGTATTCCCTTGCTGTTTACACTAAAGGAAGACAACTATTTTTCCCGTTCTGCTGAACTGAGTCATGTCGTGTCGATCACTGTTGTATTCTGCTAATGTATCCTAGTCATCAACTGCTCCCAGCAAATGGATTCTGCTGATTATGGAAACTGACGCAGCGTATCAATCATTCTTTGCCATTACCCGTCCGCATACTGGGACTTCGGACACCGGCTCGTTTGTTGAAAACGCTGAAAGTATTATTTTGAACCTGGATGGCGACATTGGGTTTTCTAGAATGCCATAGGGGAATATGAGCAGCCTTCAAGTGTTCCGGACTGCTAATGAACGCGTACGCTGATGTACAACGCGTTGAGCGTGTTTGGGTTTGCTCGGATGTGTTTCTGTGTCACGTGGAGTCCTTGATCCCACTTTTGCTTCCGACTCACCACCTACTTACCACTACCTTTGCGCCTACTGCCACACAGCCCCGCTACGTCTCCATGACTCGTCTTTGTGGGCCGCATGACTTCAAGAAAGACTCCGGTTTCCAGATCACTTCAATGATGAAGGTCGTTTCCTCCGAAGCGCTCGGGATTTTTCTGAGATCCGGTCAGGGCATTGCACTCTTGGTCTATCCTTGTACCCCACACATCAGGGACCGCATTGCACAATATCCCCGTGGCGCATGTGTAGGTGTCACATGTACGTAGTGCGGCTACCTGCTGTTTCAATTTGGGACAGCGCAGGCAATCCTCCTCCCCGGTACTTCGTCAAGAACTCCAGGTTCCAGGCCACTTGAATGAAGCCCTTCCTCAAATCGAATCACGGCACTCCAATGTTGATGCTCTAGCCTGGCGTCCACTACTCAGTCCATCGTCTTTTCACTCTCCTGTACTCGCCTGGCAATCTTTCTCCGATCTTCTTTCTCTGCACAAGCATTGTCAAACGGAAGGCTGATCTTTGCTATAGACTGGATCCGACCCCACGGTGTCACTAAAGTCCCCTTTTGGCCTCTTTTCCTCGAGGACAACGTGTTGCATCGGATTGTGGCTGGCTGTATGTTGACGTACATGGTCTCGCTCTTCTGCCCGAGTACAAGGTCCGTGTGTCTGTTGAAGCGATGGCCTTCTCTCGCTTTACGACAAATTCCCCCCCACTGTTCCAATTGGTCCTCGAGATAGAAAGGCAATGTAGGGGAAAAGGACACCTGACAAGCATGCAGATATACCATCCTCGGCGTCCCCATCGGTCTCAGCTGCTCTCCCATCACCGTCATCGGAAACAACTGGTAGGCAGTCTCTTGTTCTCGATTCCCCGGGAATTGACGACCATCGATAGTGGTGGAACTGAAGTCACCTGCGACTCCCCCGAGGAGGAGTGGAATGGTCTCATCGCCATCAACTGCATCCCCATCACGGCCTGATTTAATGGGTACTTGGATGATAGTTACTTAACGATGAATGAACTTGTGTCTCTGAATGCGGACTAGTAGTGTTGTAGTTTTGACGAAATTTATGCTGTTGCCTTGAGTATGTCCCGGAGGTACAGATTTGCGAACCGTCCACGAATGCGAAGTGGTCTTAGAGAGCGACTATCCTTCTGGCGTTCAGTCTGAGTGAAAATAAATTTAAAACCACGTACTACTTATTCAACATTGTACTCTGCTAATTAATACAATGGGCAAGGAAGTTTCAACCATGAAAGTCGTTTCAGGGACGAGGCCCAAAGTTATTCAATAACGGACAGCCTTATTCACTAAGGACGAGTAGCGCGTTTTTTTGGAATATTGCTGCGATGAAGACTGGCTGTATGAAGCAGAAATGTGTCACGGAAAAAACTTCGGGTCGGAAGCGAAAGCCGGACGAGAGACAGCTGTAGCAAAGCATGTCGAAACTTGTGAATAGAGGTAAACTTGTGAAGACGACTTTTCTACGCGTGGTTAACATGGACTCGAATCCGGGTCCGGGATAGGACCAATTCAAAAAAGGACGTGGTATTCCGCGACATTTAAAGCGAGGCAGCACCCGAACATAGAAGGTACAAAGTTCCAACGGAAACCCCAGAACATCAACATAAGGATTTCCGGCCCGCCATCCATCCATCAGACTCAGAGGGTGATGGGGATACAGTTGATAGCGATGAGGCTCCCTGGTATCACAAAATAAGAAGGCAATATTTGGGAACGAAGAACAATACAAACCCCACGCCTGCTCGGGGGCATCGCAGGTGACGCTGGTTCCTCCGCTGCAGAAACGAGTCAGTTTCGAGGGGTTTTTAATTAATTTATGACGTGCGCATACCAGTTATTGCCAATGACGGTAATGGGCGAGCAGCCGAGGCCGACGGGGACGTCGAGGCCGCTGAGGTCGAGACCGAGGAGGGCGGCGACGGCAGCGACGGAGCTGCTGCTTGACGACTGCACGCTGGAACAGCACTGCGAGGAGGTGGGAGTCGTCACCGGGGGAGTGGTCCACGGCATGGCGGCAGCAAGGGTCTAAATTCGTAGGAATAGTTAGCATGTGGAAGGCCGTCGAAGCAGGGGGATCTCACGATGAGGACAGAGGTGGCGATGATAGAAAGTTTAGAGAACATGTTTGTTTGTGAGAGGGCTGGAATACAGAGGAATGTGTTCGAGTGAAGAATGGGAGTCTATCGCGCGGGGTTTTATAGGTGTCATGTCCAGAGTTTCCCGCGATTGAAGGCGTAATGACCGCATTATGCAGGAACACGGTCGAATTAACAGAGCGAGTGTGGAGCAGTGGAGTTGTGAGACAAGGGAGAACAGGGAAACGTCGAGGCAGAGGCAGCTGCATTGAGTTCCTGTTGTTTGGTCTATTGCGGGCGACAGAGAAGGGACTGCAGGTGAGGCGATCTGTGGAGCGATTGCACGGTTGGACACGATGCATACCACTATCTCCTGCCCGCACTCACACACCCGCCCGAGGATGCCAGGAGGAGGCGAGGACCTGATCGGTGAGCTCCAATTTTGAGCTTCATATGTGTCTGTTCGGATAGCACTGCGCAACCACGTAGAAGAATTAGGTGGAACCTTGCAGCGCAATAGTGGAAATTGAATACCGAAAAGACATGGTGGGGGCAGAGGGCCGTTATGGCAGTGCAGCGTCATTGACAATAATAGTTCTGCCTTAAGAAATGTCACCGAGATCACGTCGGACGGCGGAAGAGCGCACTTAGGCATTCCTCTCGCCGGGGCGAGATATGCTCCCCATGACATTGACAGAAAATGTAACGATTGATTTCTCGGAGATGAATTAGTATGAAAATAGTTCGGTGCCGAAAGTGTGCTCGAGTCTCAAAGTCTCGCATTCAAACGGCTACAACCCCCGTGGATTGGGGGACTCGGAAGCTGTGAGAGGTCACTAGTATTTTGATGAGAATCTTGTATGCACAGCGTAAAACCTGACCTGATCAAGTGTGATTATAATAGTTTCCAGATGTATCGCAGGAGAATAAGGTGGTGAGACCCAAGGATGATGGAATGTGTATTCGTTTCTGTAGTTTGACGTTTGTGTTGCTCAAAGAATAAAACATTTCTCGACAAGTCAGAATATAATTATGAGAAAGTCAGAAAAAGAAACATTAGCGGACGATCGGGCTTGGTTTAGAAGTTCGATGGCCGTGTTAAAATTTAGACTCCAGGGATGTTGTCTAGTCGGTAAATTACACAGATCCTAAAAGGTTGTTCAATGCATGTATCAGATTTATAAATGGTAGGCATACCAATCGCAGTTACTCATCCGCCAGACCCAACTCAACCGCCCGCGTGTGCCACTGCGCCATACTGTTCGCGAGCTCCGCTTTCTCCTTGATGGGGTTGTAAACCGCACCATTCCGAATCATACTATTCCCAATAAGTGGGACGAGTTGCTCCATCCTCTCATGCTTCGACAAACAGCGATATCGCTCGTCGATCTCGAGAACCTGCAACGGATTCTCGTTCCTGTAGCACAGCTCCAAGAAAACCTTCAAAAGATAGAGTATCGCGGGCGCCGTTTCGTCCTTCTTCCCCCACACGGCAAAGAGATGGAGACGCCGTATGCGGGGGTACTTCTGACGTCGGGGATCCGCTACCTCAATATCGAGCAGCGAACGAACGAAGTTTTCCGCACCCTTGTACAACATGAATTAAACCATGTCGAGCGCGGGGAGGAGCTTCAGCACGGTCCTGCATGAGGTCGGTGTCAGCTGCGTCGCCAGACGGAGGTCCAGGTGCGTAATGGACGCCAATGGGACGGCTTTGATGACTTTCGACATGATTTGCCGCAGAGCGCCCTCGAATTGGTCGGATGCGAATTGATTGTGAGGAGGGCCGAATTGTAGTCGAGGGAGTACGGAACTGCGGTTTCCTCGTACGTGCTCATCAAAAAGTTGGAAAACCCCGCGCCGGTCAACTGGCATTCAAGGAGGAGCAGAGGTGCGGTAGGTGTACCGCCCGCGCGGATGTGTCTTCGTAGGGGGACCAATATATCCCGGACATCCGCACCTGCTGCAACACCCGACGGGTAGATTTGAATCTTGGTGCTTGGTGGAAGCCTGATAAGATTCAGCAGTGCCGTGCAGAGAGTGAAATCGTCGCGGAGGTGGATTGAGGTTAACGAGAGAAGTTCGATGAAGGAATACGCTTGGCCGGGAGAAGGTGGGGGATAACACGCTCTAGGTTCAACGTCCTCAGCTGATAGCATGCCCCGAGCATTTCGAGTAGCACATCGAAGATCTGTAGCCGGGATGATGCGGAATCGTTACACCACTTCAGTGATCGTGTTTCGAGACCCCGAAGGGATCTCCATGGAAGATTGATATAGGTGAGTGTCAATTCACGTAGGTTGGGCATGCCTCCTTCGAATATGCTACCGGGAAGCGCAGGAACGAAATCGTCGGGGATTTCCTCTCGGTTGGAATCAGGGTTCAAGTGAAGGAAGGAGAGGATGGGGAAGTTATGATTTGGGAGCTTGGCGATCAGATCATGGATGTGATGAGCTTCCCCAGCAAGCTCCAGAACGTAAATGCGCTCGGAATGTTGAGTCGAAGCATCTGATCTTGACTGTGAGCGGAGCGACCCCAGAACAATGGACCTGCTTGTAAAAGCGGGGGAAGCTGCCACGCCAGCCAAGATCGATAACGCCCACAGTGGATATGCCGCAAGTGCAGAGCATGTCAATGGCGGCAAACGTACATAACTTGCGTCCATTCCAAAGTGAAGAGAGTCCCGGAATCCACGGCGTATATCGTGAGTATTCTAGAGAGGAGCTCGTTGGTGAGGCTGCCGATAGGCGCGATGGTATTTCGTTTCGACATTAGCAAGGCTATCTGGGCATAGTGCCACGCAATTTCACTGTCGATGGTTGTTCTTTGAGCCTCGATACTGAGTGGCTTCGTACATCTGGATTACCCAAGAGGTCAGTGTATTTCGGGGGGGATTGATGATTACGGCTACATTTCGGCTTCAGAGGCTTCGGGGTCTCTGCACGACATGGATCCTCCGTGCCAACGTTGGGGGAGGGAGGTAAACGTGGCGATTGATCCCATATCAATGGCAGTGCTACGGCCCGCTCCCATCAATCGTTTGAAAGCGTGGAACGTCAAAAAGAAAACCAAGAACTAACCTTTTCTTCCCGGATGTGAGCAATTAGTGTATACCACTTTTTAATCCGTCAGGAAAAAACCCTTGGCGCCTAGTGAGAAGAACTTGACACATCTTGCATGTGTGGGTTCGTATAGCACTGAAACCACGCAGAAGGATCAAGTATAACATTCCACTGTAATTGTATGTGTACATGGAAATTAAAGACACCAACTAAACTGTTTTGGCGGGGGGAGAACGATAATAGCAGCGTGACGTCAGTCACAATAATAGTCTTCCTTAAACATGGTCAGCGAAGTAACTGTACATATCGCGGAGATTAAGTCGCGCGGGGAAAGAGCGTGCCTATGCATATCCTAACCGGGGCGCAGGATACATATCTTCGACGTCACCGCGTCGCGCACCGGATGATTGTCAATGCTCCTCTGGAAATGAATTATGGAAATGACTAAACAATATGTGTAGAGATACTTCGGAAGTTCCACACAAAATGCAGTGTTTCTTCGGCATGAAAGTGTGCTCGAGTTCAATGTCTCGCGTGATCGATATGGAGAAAAAGACGAGTGAGATTAAGACGCCTTATTCCTGGATCCGGAAGCTGCGGGAATTCACAAGTACTGTTAATGGAAAATTTATGGATCGTTGAATAGTTGCCAGATACATAACGGCTTCCGGCTAGACCCGGTTCTGATAGGATTGGGGAAGAGCACTGGAAAAAATATCCACCGGTCTGCCCAGGGAGACCTACGGTCCTGTTGATTTTCCTTTCTTTCCCCCCAAGGTTACAGGGTATCATAGCCAGGCCCACAAGGACCATGAGTTTGTGACTATCATGGCGATTTCCCAAGTCCCATCACTGTATGCACGCGTAGTGTTAAGTGGGTGATAAAAGTGAAGACAGGTTCCTGGCATTCCTAAGCGGAACCGGTCGTGTAATCCTACCCTACCTGCCACTAACTGGCATGTGCAACGTGATGCGAGTTGCGAATACTGTACCCGTCTGAATGTGTGAAACGTAACGCGTAACGGACGGTCCGTTTCGTTTCAAAAATTTGAGAATATAACGCGTAACGGGGCCATCGTTTCACCGATACTGCGTGACATCAAAAATCGGTTTTTTTTGCTCAAAAAAATTCACTGCAACGGCGTAAAAATGTATTTGAGTAGGCGTAACTGTTTTGACACCGACCTTGTACATTAGTGACAAAATTCCAGGCTCGTCCTCCACCTGAACCTCCCCCAATTGATCCCACCTTTCCCCGCTGTCGGTATATGCCCAGACATCCTCGCTATCATCTGTAGCGGCCAAGCCGTCACTTTCTGAAGTGCAGGCAACTGTTGTAGCAGTAGGGCCGTGTTGTGAAAATTCTCCTGTGACTACTATATCGAGAGCGTCGTGGACAACAGACCTAAAAGATACATCTGAGTCGTCGTGGGTATCGAAGTCGCCGAATTCTTCCTCTGTCAGGGCAGCACTGTCGGCCGTACGGGGATCCGGGTCCACTGCACCCGCGGCTGGAGCCATAAGAACTTGATTGAGGTGAGAAGCACCACAGCGATTTGCAATTTCGGTCGCCAACATGCTATCCTCACGAAGAAACTCGCGCAGGGCTTTTTCCGATTCTCTTCCTGTCAAACATTCAGCAGAAAGGTTCCACTGGGTTCCCAGGATTTCGCATTTGCGCCAAGCCTTTGGCATCGAATCAGTCTGATGTATTATCTCCATACCAATCAACACGCACCTGTTTAACGATCTTGTGACCCTCTTGCGTCTGAAAAAAATCATACATCTTCACCAAACCTCGAACAGTCGCATCGCGAAGGACAGGAAGTCCCGAAGGGAATTTAACATCTTTTGGCACCACTCCTTTGCTGGCTTGGGTTTTGAAAATGCCAACGAGATAATCCAGGGAGTCTTGCTTCAGTATGTGCTTGGCAACACGCTGAAGCCCGACATCAGCAGGCTGTGCGAGCCCGGTAAAACCTCCGGGGACGAAGATGAGAATGATGTAAGGATATTGTTTAAAGACGTGTCCGCGAAATTCTTCTCCTGTGTGAACTGGATAAATGTCGATATAGCAAATCATCAGCTGGTCATCATCCAAATCATCTCGAGATGCGATAATCTTTTCGCGCCATGGAGCTACGATATCCCGAACCCATTCTTTCATGGTTGAAAAGGTCGCAAAATGACTTCCTTTCTTTTTGCTTTTGGCGGATGAAAATATGAAGCCACGGGTCTTCGCATCTTGCATTTTGTCGGCGCTGAGCTTTGGCAGTGACCCCGGCGTCTTACCCGACCAGATCGCCTGGATTGGGAGGAAATCACCCGCAGCGGTGGAGGTCAACATCATCGTGTACGCCCGCTTTTCATCCTTGGCAACAACATCAACCTGTTTGCGGCACGATCATGAAATGTATGACTGCTCGCAGGAAGGAGATAGTTTCCGGCCTGGTCGGCGTTGATTACAAGCTGCAGATTGAAATCAGAATTTTCTTATAATAAAACAAAACAATTGTTTGACAAACCTCGGGGGGGATTCTGCCAGTAAGAATGGCGTAACGCAGTCGGAAAAATGTTCTTTTCAAGAGAGAGGGAGCATCTGCGGGAATGTGTCGCGCCTGTCGAGTGGCTTTGCGAGGGGTCCAGTCCATAACGCTAGCAAAGAATGTTCGGACATATTTTTCAGACACCTTGAATTTGTCAAGAATTTGTGGTTGCTGCGCCGAAATCTCTGCCAACATCAATCCACGCGCAATCGAGACATTGACCACAGCCCCAGAGTCGCGCAGACCTCGCAGCGTTTCTTTGACATTTTTAGTGATGTTGGGGTATTGGGCAAGGATCCCGGTCCGGCCAGACGCGGTGATCGCTCTACCGGCAACCACCTTCTCCAACGTGGCAGGTGTCCACTCGCTCTTGCCCTTCACCCGCCATCTCGATATGGTACCTTTCGCTAGCCCTTTGAAGAGCACTGGTGACTGTCGTTGGAGGTTGCGCACAGTAGCAGAAGGGCTCCATCCAGTCGTCGCATTTCTGTCTCGATCCGGCCAAATAATAACGGGTTGAACCAGTTCACCGTTACCGCCTTCTTCTGGACCGCACCACCCTTGGTTCCATTTCGTCCTGCTCGCCACCCTTGAGTCCCAGCACGTGAGGCTCCAGCAACATCGATGCTCTGGTTATTTGCCATGGCATCGGCACCGCGTATCAAGACAACATTCATGTTGTTGTCATCGGATAGCTCGCTGTCGACATCTCTTTCTAACTTCTTCTTCTCCCTGTGTCTCCGCTGTCTCTCTGCGGCCAACTCCCTTTGTCTCGCTTCCTTCTTTTCCTCGTCCTCCTCCCGTCTGCGGATTACCATTTCCATCCCCGTGCGATGCAATTTGTTGGCTTCTTTGAGGTGAGCCTCCTTTGCACCTGGGGCCCATGCCTGCCATCCCATCGACGCAAGAGTTGCCTGCTTATTGGCTTTCAGATCTACAGAGGATGTCGATGGGATAACGACGTCGGGAGCAAGGGTTTGTCTCGGGGTGTGCAGATTGGTTGATTCTGCATCGGGGACATCGCTATCGCTGTCGATGATGATTGGTGCGGTCCGCTTTTTTTTCTTTACTGGAGGATGGGAATCGGGATCATCGTCCTCGGGTACGTCGTCTCGATCCCGTCGCCTGGATGGCATGACAGCCCCACAGTCTTTCGCTGCTTTGACAAGCCTGTCAATCCAGGATGTTTCGAACACCGTCCTCTCGGATGGAGACATCCTTTTAACCGCTTTTTTCAAGAAAGGCGCGAGTGAATTGAGACGTGCCCCACGTTCCATAAAGGTGACGGGACTTTCTTTCCTCTGCCATGTTCCAAATGATATTTCTAGGGCACGTCCAGTCTCTGGAAAAACTGAACCGGCGTCGGTCACACGGTCCTCATCCAAATAAAATCTGTAGAGTGAATCGGGAGGATCCAATGGTATCGTTGTCGGAAGATGATTCAAAAGTTGCCCGAGGTAGTCGATGCGTGATATCAGGGGGTGGGGCGGGCCAGTTGAGGGTTTTGGCGGACAAGGTGGCATTGTGTGGCTTGTCTGTGGCCGAAAAATTTCTGTATCATGTAATCTAGGCCGCCGCTTCGCCGCCCTCAAGCGCCCGCGGCGTTTCAATAATTCCACGATGTCACGCATAACGCCCAACCCGTTCCACGTTTCAGTTCTACTGTTTCAGTCACGGTCTCAAGGCCGTTTCACACATTCAGACGGGTACAGTATATCATGCGCTGTCCGGTATTATCGCACAAAATGGTGCAGACGGCCAGAAATAGCCAGGATCAAATATCGAGTGTGAAAGACTGAAAGTCGTACACGAGGAAAGGTTACAGAGCGGGGAGTGCTCGGTTATTTTTTACTACGCCTCACACGGTCAGCATTAGTTGTGGCAGGAGAATGAAGCCTAAGTAGACAATCGATTCCCGAGTTACACACCGTCGTCAGATACATCATACGTCGTCCTAGACATGGGAAAAGTGGAGATCATGTTCCATCCATCTGAAGTGCGGGCGGTATTACTTGCTCGGCATTACCACACAAAATATCCCAGGAAGGAAACAAATAGCCCGAGAGTCGGTTTCTCCACTTGGATGGAATATGGATTGCGAGATATTAGGCAATCTTACAGCAACCTACCATCTAGCATCTTTTAAAAAGATGGCTTGGTGGCAGATTGAGCGGCTGCAGAACTATATATATTATTTTGGATTGTGCGGCTCAATTCACCCTCAGCGGCAGAAGCAGTGATGGAAGGGATACTCGCAGACTGCTTAGAAACCGTCATCACTGTCTCCCCTATATAAAGGGCGCCGAATTACAGATCTTGCCCACCCCGTTCAAGTCCCTTCTCGAGTGCGTTGCCTGTAACAGCATTTCCACGCGATCCCGGTAACATCCATTGAAATGTCCAACAGGAGCACCGCCTACCATTGGATGCCAGCTACGGGTATCCGGGAGTAGCCCAATCTCCCGGGATGGCGACAACAAAACCCAGATTGCGGAGGCAGCACGCTAGAGTTGGAGGTGGTCATTGGCAGCAAGTGAGGTGCGGCGCCTGGGGGCGACAACAATAGTAGCCGTCTCTGAATTTCCCAGGAAAGCATTGGCAGAAGCGTTACCCGAGGAGTGAATGCCTGAAGAGGCGACAGAGAGCTTGGAGAACATGTTTAAAGGCTTGTAAGAGAGCTTGAACTACAGAGGGATGTGTTCGGGTAATTATCACAGTCAAAACATGGGCTTCGTCTCTGTCTTTGAAGGAATTACGCTCCTGAGTTCCAAATTTATGTATGCCTCGCCGCCAGAAAAACGGCCGCCAGACTGCCAAAAAACATTTTGGCATCATGAGGGCCGGGGCCGAGAAGGATTACTTTATTTTAGTTCATTACGACATCCACGCGCCCCACCGCTGGCAGGGTGCTTGTCGACTGCCCAGTCGTCACTGGCACGCGCCACACGCTTATTGACCGCAAGGGCGCGATTTCTGTCTCGAAACTCGCTGCAAAATGGACATTTCCTGTATGGCAGAATGAGAGGTATTCGCTATTTATTGAATATGTTGGTTCACGCGAGTCCATGTGTCTCTCCCAGTCGTCGTCTAAATTTGGACTTTCTGGCGCCGCCTGTAGAAATCTAAGTCTGTGCGGCGACAAATTTGATCACTGGAACAATCCGGTCGTTTCCGATCGGAGTCCGCACTCACCCGCAAAACCGGTCTACTACATACGGCGTTCGTGGATGACTCGTGAGTGGTTGTCTGGCTGTTAGCAATTTGTAATCTCCTCCATTCAGTAAGAACGAAACGACATGGAAGTTGCGATGTCCAGTCCTGCTTCTCCGGCAACTTGCAAGTCGTTCTCTGTCATTGAACCTGAATTTTGTGCAAGTGTGTTGACGTGATTTTAATGGTGTATCTATGATTCGTTCAAGACAGCGATGGGAATGGGTACGAAAGGAAAAGAGTGATGAATGTCTCTCGATGGGTGACAGGAACATGTTGGAACGAGACCGGTACAGCGCAAAAACAAATTTCATAAAAAAAGGACTTCAAAAAACACAAACAACGAGTAAGTCTCATTCTGGACCAGTTCCCGTCCAAATTCAACAAACAACAATTGGGCAATCCTCTCAAAGAGTTATGGGGAGGCAGTTAATATTAATGGCGAGAAGACCGCCCCACTCCGCGCCGGGGGCGTCGCAGACCACGGTAGTGTTGCCATTATTCATGCAGGTGTGAGCAACGTTAGAAGAAATGGGTCTAAAAACATACCAGACGTTTCCACCGACGGTGATAGGCGAGCAGGCGAGCCCGACGGGGAAATTGAGGCCAGCAAGGGAGAGGCCGAGGAGGCAACTTTGGAGGCAGCCTCGCTGCTCGACTGGACGATGCTGTCGCAGTACTGGTCCAGGGTTGGGGCGGTGACCGGGGGCATAGTGTTAGGGATGGCGGCAGCGGGATGGCGGCAGCAAGGGCCTGCGGTGCGGTTGATTCACAAAATCAATGTCGGTGAGCAAGCTCGTTGAGGAGACGACGTACGATGAGCACCGAGTTGACGACGACAGAGAGTTTAGCAAAAATGTTTCGAGGCTTGAACTACAGGGGGATGTATTCGAGTGGAGAATGGGAGGGAGAGGGCCAAACCGGGTCTGGTAAAAATGCCGCGGCAGGCGCGGCACTGACGCGCATTGACGCGGCAGTGACGCGCTGTGACGCGGCGTGACGCGCGATTGACGCGGCGACTGACGCGCGCCCTCTTACAGTTCGCAGATTGCTTGTTTGCCTCTAGGATATGTTTGCGCAACGGTTATTCATGCAAATACATCATTTGAAGCCAAAAAAGTCTGACCTTAAATTTGGCTCAGTTCAACCTGAACCTCGACTAATTAGCACTAATTAGTGAAGGACCAAAGTTAATGTTGTCTGTACTATCAAATTGTGTCTCACCCATCATGAATCCTGGAGCCCAAATCATATTTTTACCCTGTTTTGGTCGTTGAATACATTACTCGAACGCAGAAAACCCTGGAAATCCGAATTTCAATCAGCCGCAATCATCTCCAGGTTTAACTAATGTTTACTGGGAGAATGTTAGATCTTCTGGGAGGGCTCCGAGCTCATTCGTTGACCCATCATTGGATGGAGAAAAAAATACCCTTGATTACAATTGGGCCAAAATCGCTGGATCCATACAGATTCTGGTGAAACTATTGGGTAAAATTGATTAGAGTCAGGCTAATTAACCCGGGTACTCACCAGTTTCTTCTCATTTGACACCTCACGAGTCAAGGAATAGATGCAACCTAATTTGCATGCCCAAAATTGTTGGAAATACAACCCCTGGTCGCTGCCCATGTGGATTATTCCCTAAGCAGTCTATTATTCTCACTGGCTTTCTTTCTTTTTGTGTCCTCATGTTCACAGTTGCTCTAGCTCTTTTAGTTCCACGGCTCATAGCTTATCTTGCTTATCTTCCGATAAGAGACTTGTATAAATATACGCCTGCCTCATGAATATATTTAGTCTGTTCTTTACTTGCGAACCCCCGCATCAATAATATCTTCCCATAAAACTAGCCTTCAATTCACCAACCAGAGTATTTTCGGAAACAATTAAGATTCTTTTGCTGAGGGTTTTCTGATGACAACTTCCCTATCATTCTTTCTGTGAATCCTGACCTAGAACTCTGCTAGGTTGGGGCATCCTCGAGTACATAGTCTAGTTCATCCACAAAAGACACCATTGAACCTGAAACATAAGTCTGCAGATGAGGATGCTTCCACCGAGTTCTGCATCGATGCATACTATTATTCAATGGCTCAGTTCTAGGAATCTTGAACACCCTATTGGATGGAAAGTATAATGTCAATATTCAAAATGTCTGGATGGATAGAACAGAAATTTGTTCAAACTCCTCAACTGGTAAGTTTCAGAGTCCTATATTCTGTTAGATCGGGGAAAGCCCTGATCAAGCAGTAAATTTTCTGAGCTATGCACATGATTCAGCAGTTTCATGCATCTCTACCCTTCTGTGAAACGAAATGCTCCTGAGGGATTTCAACTGTATGAATTAGAACCATGGAACCAATTCATACCAAAATCACCCCATCTGGAGTTCAGTTCAACCTGGCATTCCAAACTCCACCAAAATGAATTCTCGGACAGCGAGTGAACCAAGTTCAAATCATTGGGAACACATCGATGGGCTCGGCTACCCACCATCACCCTCTTTACTAGTCTGACTGGTGCTGGTTACAGGTCCCAGTCCAATACCAATTGCCTTCGCTCACACCTGTCCATCTCAAACGGTTTTCGTGAACTTTGACATGAACATGTGGTTTCAAATGGGATGTGGGACCTTCAACTGATGGGAATGCGACGTCTGTGGGATCAGATGCTTGTCTGGAAGCAGACTCGGGCGATTCAATTTAATGATACTTAAAAGGAGAGATTCAACTGCCAGAAATATAGTGAGTTTTTGCACTCAGGAATATTTTTTGATGCACGCATGCACAAAATTTTACATTTCATCAGCAACCAATTCAAAATTACTTGCCGGGCGAGGCTTCGATTGCAACGACAGGTGAGGTATGCCATGTTCGAGATACAAGAACACCCGCGTTTAAATAATAAGGGCTGCCTCTGTCACTTGCTGAGGACTGCGCTCATACAAATTCATCCCATGGAAAAAGACTTGTGGATAGGTAGAGAACACGCTAAAAGCCCTTTATGCCAATTACCCCACTGGAAATTGATACTGGCTTTTTGAACCATGTGAAATGGCCCAACCCAGGATTTTATTTGCCTCTGTTCCCTCCGATGTCAATACTATCCTATCCCATCCCATTCCAAATAGTTTTCTGCTGCTTTTCAATTGCAATGCAGACTGATATCGGTGGTCACGGTGATACATGCAGAGCATGGAACCCCCACACAACCCCCAATTGCAATGGAAGTGTTAATAATCCAAGGGCTTGGGATGGATTGAGGCCATAGGAGGTAGAAATGTATCAGAGTGAACTGGAAGGCTTGTTTCCTGTTAGATAACACTATTTAATCCAGAGAACATGACCCCCTGCTAATGCTAATTAGTGAACCACAATCAATGATTCTTTGGGAGACCAGTGATTTTTGGCCGAAAGCCCAGACAGCAAGGTAACTTTGCATCTTGGACTCCCAAACGACAGGCGATTCATGTTCTCAGATGCTCATAGAGGCGAGAGAGTAGTATAATACTTACTTCATACGGTTTTCATTCAGACATGGAATTCCCAAAATATTGGGCTGAGGGGTGTTGCCCACCTGAAGAATCAATAATATGAATTAGATACAGTAATTTAATCCCTCGGAACATCCGCACATCAGCACTAGGTAACATGGGTAGTGTATTTGAGTAACGCGGCATTGACGCGGCGGTGGCTGTGTTGACGCGGCATTGGCGCGCACCGGCGCGGTACTGACGCGCAATGACGCGGCACCGGCGCGCATCGACGCGGTGGGTAACGCGGCATCGACGCGGCAACCTCTCAAATTCAGAGGTCCTTTTTGAGCTCCGAACAAGTGTTCAAACATTGTTTTACCTGTTTTAAATGCTTTGCAGGCCAGTAGAGGTCGAGGGACTTGTTAACGAGGGCGAATCACTTAAATGCTGAGCTCAACCATCTATTTTATACACCTGAGAATGCTTAATTTGTGTTTTAGAGAGTACCTGGTACATTGTGAACCTTATTTACACATGCATCGCATCAGGAGTAAGTTGAAAAATTTGCCGCGTCATGCCGCGCCGGTCCGCGTCAGTGCCGCGTCAATGCGCGTCAGTGCGCGCCTGCCGCGTCAATTTCTCCGGACCGGGCCAAACCTTTTACATATTTTCTGTGACCATTTTGGGGACTACTGAGCAATGCCGCGAGGGTATCTGACGTCCTGGACCAAGGGAAACCAGAGCTCGCGAAGTGTGGAGTGGTGGAGTCGCTGGGAGGAACAGAAAGCGCTCTAGACGAACCAAGATATCCGGTCGATACAAGGGCCCATTATTTTCCTACGTAGGACATTTCCCTCGGGACTGAGTCGCTTGCTAGATAGCATTCAAACCTTAAAGCGATGTGTATCCTCCATTAGAGGTTCGATCGCTCCTTTAGCAGCACCGATGATGATACTGCTTCGCCGTCGCTTCGGGTGACTTCCGTCAATGAACTTATTATTTGAACTCAATATGACCATCTTAGCTATTAGATTGGCTTTTCATCCTCTTGAACGACATCGTTCACGCTCGACACATTATGTATGCCGCGCCATTCTTCCTGATACTCCGCCGTAGATTCAAGTGCTTGACCGACGATGTGGACTGCAGACGGCATTCCATTATCTAACGATTGTCCGATAGGAAGAGTGGAAATTCCGAGGCGTCGACTTATTTTTGAATCGCCTAATTGAGCACCGCACCCAAAGGCCCATAAACCGATGTTTTGAAGCCGATGTCGACGTCATCTTGGGTCGACGATCGATCAATCCCGTCGTTATACATAGAGTGGATGGCGAGAATGACCAAAACTTACGAAAGCTTCTCAACGAATGCTCCCTTCGGATAAAACTGATCAGGCCATGGTAGTGTGTATATCGACGAGACCTTGAGAGCAGGTTGAAGGGCGGAGAGCAATTGACATCCTCCTGAGGTGCGAGAAGCGATTTCAGGTAAGTCCCAGACAGCCGTAGAGTTCCATTCCACAATGCACGTCGTTCCCGAGAAAAAGTCGCCATAAGAGGACGCCGGTGCTAGTATGGTAGCGGCATTCGGGTCACAGCAGCAAGTTTCCATGGAAGAAGGTCGTTTAACCGGCTTACGGCGGGTACAGAGATACATCTTTCTCTGCAATGAGGTGTGGAAGGAAAGGGAGCAAAACGCAGCGGGATTTGAGTGGAATCGGATCTTTTGTGTCGAAAATAAGCCTGCCCAGCGTGCGACCGCCAACTTGCTGGTATCAGGTGGATGGGCCGAGGGATGCACAACTTAGCCTCATTCGTTTCGCGAGTTAGCACCCCCAGACTTTCGCGACTGAAAGGACGCACGTTGCAGCGTTTGTGCAGCATGGCAAGAGGCAAGCGGATCATTGATCTCGCACACAGATCAAGGCACGTGATGAACCATCCCCTGCCTAATCCGGAAATCCATCGAACCAAAGCTGTTTTCGCCGTTATTACATGTGGTACACAAGAAAGAGTACATATAATTGAAAACTAAGTACTTCTAGTAGTCAAAATGGTCTCTGAAGAAGGGGAGAATTTTTTTCAGTGCCAGTATAAGTATAATAATCCGCGAGTCGAATCAATTTTGCTCTATGATTAGTGGGGTCTTCATTTTCCTTGTCTCGTCGCCTCGGAGACTCTTCCAGGGAGGCAGCGGTGCGCTTTTGGCCTCTGGAATGTTTTTGAGCCGGAAACCCGATGGGAGTGAATGGAGGTGATGCAGGCAGCCAATCAATAATTTTCGAGTCCGGATTCCAGCGTGAAGCATTCCCCGAGAACCTGGTTCGAAGGCTGGGGCTCATAGCCCGAGAGAGCGAATCTTCCAAGAAAGGTGTTATGTTCATGGCCAGAATGTGTGCCTTCTCCATTACTATGGACACTGCTATTGACAGTATTTACAGAAGTAACACATTTTTTGAGGCGGTTCAGGGTGAAGAGATCAAGGGTTTAGAGACCCGCAGGAGCAGGCTGGGAAAGGGCAGCCAAAAGCCCAAACAGGCAGCCAGCCAGCCAGAGAGTACGTCGAGTTAAGAGGCCAGTGGCGGTCAGTGGCGCTTCCAGATTAGGCAGGGGATGGTTCATCACGTGCCTTGATCTGTGTGCGAGATCAATGATCCGCTTGCCTCTTGCAGCATGGTAGTTCGGACAAAGTGACGTGGCCGTGACGAAGTCACAATCATCACAGCCCGGGGCTTGCCGGAGTGGAAGTTTTTGATACCGTTTTCTGTCCTGGGGAATTGTTGGATATATCTAGGTGTAATGGCCCGACCGCTCGGCAAGATCAGACTTTTGCTAATCTTGAACCAGCTTCGATTTCTAGGTCGTTTTTAGTCCACAGAAAGGGTGATAAGACGCAGACTGAAGAAGATGTACGTTAACCCAAGTTAAGCTGGATAAAATGGGAGGGACTGTTTAATCAAATAGCCGAACTTGGTAAACAAAGTAGAGGCCACCAAGGAATAAACGGACGTGAGACCAAACATTGCGGTGAGAGTGGTTGAAATTTTCGTTGAAACAATGATGATTTGGGGTGTTAGAGCGTGTTCCCGCGAGGCGGGAGAATGACTGATATTCATCCCAGTCAGAATTTCTCAATCCCAGGAACGTTCTGCTGGTCTCTGGTCCTGATGCGTGTTTTGCTGATTGTGATTGACCCAGCGTCATGGCGCAAGAGATCTTTCAATTGTAAGTGGAGGAAGTGCGCCAGTTCTACGCCGTAAATTTAGCGAAACACCGACGTCATCGATAGTTGTCAGTTTGGATCCGAGTCGATGCCCCCTCACTGATCCTTGGTTAGATCTGTCCTTTTTTCTTTTTTTGACACTGATTGTTGAATGGATTGTGTCCACTCGGCCGTGAGTCTGGTTGATTCGAACCTCGTCGTTTAAGTGGGTATTAACTGGACTATCCTGCATTACGCTGATCATTATACGGTCATCCAGATTAACGAGGCCGAAATTAGGTACACTATGCGCTCGTTGTCGGGAAGAAGCTTCAATCACGCTGTGCCAAAGCTTGAATAGCTAGACAACGAGAGAAGCGAGTCATCCATGAGCAGCATGACCATGACCTTCAGTTATCTATTCGAGGACCGGTGATTATTTCATGACAGATCGGATCCAGAATTCGGAGAAAATTCGAGCTTTGAGCCTTGGAGGTCACTGCCAGAATTCGGACAAATTGACCCAGAATACAGCAACGGTCTGATTCACAGTTCAGACAGAAGGCGCGATGTGGGTCAAGGTCTTTATCCAAAATTCGGACAATGCTCACGTGCTGGCCAAGTTTGTAAACTGGAACCCACTCATGGCTTGTGAAAGCATCGGCGCTCTATCATTTTAGTTGGTGCAAGAGGGTGCAAGTCTATGAGCCTGAATTTCGCCAACATATTAAGATAATCCATCACCGTGATGCTGCCCTCGGGACCATGCGCTTTGCGCATTTGCCGGCAAACTCATACCTTTTCCTTCTCCCCAAGGACGAGTATAAACGAGAGCGTAAAATCCCTCCACATTCACATTGAAATTGGAGCTCGAGCTTACGAGATTTTCGAGGAGCTGGCGAGGGAGCAAGAAGTCTTACCAAAAGCAGTTGCCAGCTTGATTGAATACGGTACGACGAAAAGGGCAAGCAAATATTCACATTTCAGAGCTGTCTGAGGACGACTGTGTTGAGGGATAAATTTATGGCATTTTGAGGGGCATTTTTCAGCAATTTTTGACGTCTCCGTCTCATCCCAAATTCGAAAAAAATTGGGTAGGGACGGAGGTCAGGGCCATAATTCGGACACGATTTTTGGCCTGCTGCCGGGCAAAAGTTCGGACAGAAATTGAAAAACGGCCAAAATCGGGATCTGATCTCTCATCGGATAATCATCGGTCCTTCTATTCGTTGCGCCGATGTGCAGGCGGGGAATTTGTGGAGGTACGTCAACAGAGTCGTACTGAGCTACTGGGAACTTTATTTCTCGAGACTGATGACTCCGGCGGACCCGGAAAGAAATTTGAAACTCAAGCACACATTTTTTTTTCCAAACAGCAACATAAATTCCGCACAAAACATCGTTACAAAACGCTGCACAAAACACAAACTACGCGCGCATTTGGAAAGAGTTCCGGTCAAAATTCAACAATCCTTCGACACTCCTCTTAAAGAGTGATGGGAATGCAGTCAATGGCGATGAGGCTCCCCCACTCCTTCTCGGGCGCGTCACATGTAACTTCGGCTCCACCACTGTGCGTGCGCGTCAGTTCCCCGGCAAGCTCGACGACAAAGGAAGTGCCTACCAGTTGTTTCCGATGACGGTGATGGGCGAGCAGCCCAGACCGATGGGGATGTTGAGGCCGCTGAAGTTAAGGCCCAGGAGGGCGGCGACGAACGTTGTGTGCCGAATTAGGCATGGTTTGAATCGCCTCTGGGCGTCAGAGACGACGATATCAAGGCTCGCGAAGTGTGGAGCGGTGGAGCGATGGAGCTGCTTGAAGGATCCAGGAACGATAGACAGATAAAAATTCCCTGGTGAGAGGAAACGAGTTTGCATCCGTATTGCATGTCGAGGAGGTAAAACGGCAGCGGGGCATCACGAAGAGTGGAGCGGTGGAGCACATATAACATGGGAGAGATTGTGCCTCCGTCGAGAGGGGGAAAATATTCAAGATGGCCTGAATGACGTGGAACGAAGACATCAGTCGAATAAAAGTCGGTCCTTGGATCAAAGCTATCCCAGCCGTGTTTTACAACGCTGTGTATAATTTTCCGTCCCGTTATATTGAAAAGACGGCAGACGTCAATCTTGAGAGGTGCGAGGACACGAACAGCCCAGGATCTCCTGCGCAATATATCAGCATGAGATGAATTTAATACTGCCTAATTTAGCACTGCATTAAGACCCTCGCTGACATGATTAACTTCCAAACAGATGTTCACCTCCTGATGGTATCACCTGAGGCTGGGGTATTGATGTATCAGGCCTCCTTGATGACCTATATGCAGTGATGTATCAAATCCCCTAGTTAGAGACCTGCGCAATATATCACCTTAGAGAGCTTAAAATAGAACTCCGCGTGTGATTACCGTTGATGGCCCCGCCTTAGGGGCCGGTTAGTGTTCCGGTTAGGGTTTGGTTAGGTTGGTTAGTGTCAGTGTCCTAGGGATAGAGAAAAAAAAATACAAAACACATAATAAGCCGTGTAAAAACCATTCCGAAGACCTAGGGCAGCTTGCCTGCCCTAGGTCTGGGTATCAGCTTTGCCACTAGGTCACTCGAGGGGCAGGGCCTGTATTAGTACTTTGGTGCAGTAGTATGATGTTGCATGCCTTACAATTGTAGGTTGTGTCGAGGTTATGTGTTCGACTCCCGCTTGTTGTGTTTTTTAGCTGCCTTTTCGCAGACATTTTCACACGCCAACCGCAAGAGGCAGTGCACATCTGGCGTGATGCATCAGCAACGTTTGATAAGGCAAGTGATGTATCATGCAACTCTCTTAACCAGCGGGATTGATACATCACTGCAAGTCTCTTAACCAGCGCCAGGTGATGTATCATAACCCCACATACGCCTGGCCGAGGCCACTGAGGTCAAGGCCGAGGAGGCCGGCGACGACACCGACGGCACTGCTGTCGGACGACTGGACGCTGCTGCAGCACTGGTTGGAGCTGGGGGTTGTCACCGGGGGAGTGGTGTTCGGGATGGCGGCAGCAAGGGTCTGCAATGTGAAGTTAGTAGAAGCACAACCTCAAGGAAGAGGAGTGCGCATACAATGAGCACCGAAGTGACAACGACAGAGAGCTTGGAGAACATATTTGTTTAGAGAGCTTGAACTACAGGGGGATGTGTTCGAGTGAAGATTGGCTGTTGGCTGGGGCGGCTTTTATTCCGTTCGCTGGGGCACATTCCCCCGATTTCACAGGATGGCCAGGGTGCAGGGGATGTGGAGTTGTGCTCATCGTCGTCAGAAAGAGTGGAGCTGGGTGGAGCTGGTAGACATGCTGTAGCGATGAAGATAATGGTGGCAGTTGGCGAAAGCGAAATGCAGCCACATGTTGACTTGGAGACTCCCACGTCAATTGCCTGTCGGAAACAAATCAAAACCCGTCCTGACCTAATTAAAGACGTAGACCAGGCTGCGGAGACTGGAATCGCGATGATCAGGAATAATGTTGGAAATTTTATGCACCACGACTAGGGCGAGAGTCGTCAATAATTTTCTTCGTCTCCTCTGTCTTAGATTTTGTAGTTGGGAGTCTACATCCGCGGATTTAGCTAACCTGTCTGCGCCAGGCGACGCCACAAAACCGCTGAAGGTCCGGTCAACAAACCCCTTGACAGATGTTCTGGTGGATGCGGAGCGTTGTTATGAGTGTCTAGAATTAAATCCCAGACGTCATACCTGACCACCTCAGAGCGGTGCAAAACACAATTTTATCTCGCTTGTGCCTATTGTGCCATCGCATGAGGCGCCCGCGCTGCAAGAGCGTGGCTTTGGTATTCTGAATATAGAGCTTGACCTACGTCATTCCGCGGTTTCGGAGATGGTCAAAGGCCGTCAGAATCGTAATTTACGGAAAGCGGAAGGACGTCTTTGCGATAACTATCAATTTGACTCAAATTAACTTGCCATTTAATAAGGGCTAAAGCCCTAATGCCATTTATTCGAGTTGAATATGGCGCGGGTGTGGCACCGATTTATTCGGTGGAACCTGTAACCGTCACTAGTTTTCTCAAGGGGATTATGAACTTATTTTCACAGGGAGGGAAATGGTAGAATAAAGTGACACGAAATAATTGTACACGCTGGGAGTTAGTGAACCAAGTTGACGAACGCGATTTAGAGGGCATCCGGACCACGTGGTCGTGGTATGCACAGCCACTGATCCCAGACGTTGAACAAATGTAAAATAAGAGAACACTGTGCGCTAGCAGCACACGCTGACAGGGATACTAGCATTTAAATTCTCCCTTGTTCACACAAACAGCCCCTATTTCGCTCCACGTGATTCCCAATCAGGGATCATTGTTTGTGACTTGTGTCTGACATCATCTCTGCACTCGCCACGATTTGGCCAAGTCCTCCAAACCAACCTTCAAATTGGAGCTGAGTCTGGATGGTCTGACACGATTTCCCCTTCCTTTGAGAGTAACACATTGCCAGCGAAGCCAAACAGTACCGGCTCACTTTGTTCTGGCTCACAGAGATTGGCGACGTCCGCTGTGAATGGCTCAGAACTTCGCGATTTACGTGCTCTGGTCGTATGTTTTCGGAATACATCTTGATTCACCGGGGGCCGCTCGTATGCTACGCCTGCTTTGATCCTGCGGGTATTCCCACAGCCTCGGCTCTCGGACTTGATATCCCGCTACCCCACCTCTGGACTGAACGGGCTTGGTCCTGGATGCAATTCATCCATACGTTCAGAACCAGTCTCACCGATTTACCCACGCAGCGCAACTTGTATTTCACCTTCATTACCCTGCTTGGCCATTTCCAACAACACTGGGATGATAAACTCATCACGTCCACTCCTGGGGTGCGCATACTTGTCGCCACAGCATGGGTGATCTGGAGGACACGGATGGCTTAACGGCCGTTGGTCATTTCGTCTATCACGAGAGCAACGCAGACTGGATTTCGTGGATGGAAGAATATATGGACGGCGCCGGAGGTACCTTTTCCAAACTTGCATCCATGGTGGTCCGGCATATCAAAAACGCCCTGTCAGCAACCGATATCTTCCTGCTAACGGTGGCCACTAAATTCATCGCCGACACGACCGACCTCTACGGTACAACCCCTCAATCGTAAGAAGATGCGCTCCTGGCCCATTGATTAGCTGGTGCCCTCACAAAAGCGATTTGTGCGCTTGATTTAGTAATTTCGGAACATTCGATGGGGCCACAAATGCATCGACGCACCGTTCGGGTTACTTGGGGATCGCAGAGGCTCTCAAAGCCGGTCTGTTGCGTGCGATCGTCACGTCTACTGTCAGCAGTGGTGAAGCTCTCCATCGGCAGCTGTGACGATCATGAACCCTACAGACCTGCTTTATCGCGCTGTCGTTGTACGGATTGATGAGGCTTATCGTGATCTAGACGATCTTGCAAGCAATCAAGCATCCCGGCATTGAAGCTTATTTAACCAGTGGCAGGAATTGACTACGTTCGAGCTCTTGGAAAGTTTGAGGGAGGACACGCCATTTGAAAGGCTGTGATAACGTTCAGGTCTGTCCTGTCCTATTTTTGTTGACGATTAGACTCAAAAGGCAATTCTAGTGCAGCGCGATTAAATTGAAATCGGAGTTTAGGCGGTGCTCGGGCTGTCTCGAATTCTACTACTGTTCTAAAGACTGTTAAACTCGATTGGAATACGGGCCATCGCGAGGCGTGCAAAAGCTTTCGCTCTTCCCGCATGGGTAGGCGCTGATTATGTGCTCCGCACCGCTTCTGACATTGATGATATTTCCCGTGGTTGATGAGATTGTCGGGCGACGGGACTTGACGTTCTTACGCGCTGTCGCTGAATGAGACCACCTCAAAGCAAGAGGCGAACTCTACGCCCAGAAATTGCTCTGCATATGTTATGCTCCAACCAAGCCTCTGTTGGCCGTTTTTAATTCCCCCTGGGGGCATGCCTCGGTCAACGTTGTCCTGGACACCTCTGTGCCCGACGACGGAACGGAGGAGATGGCCAGGTGGCGAGACTTCGCCTCCCGCGTCGCCCGAGGTGCCGGAAGGCTGGACTTCCACATTGTCGAAGTGCGCGAGGGCCCGGCAGTTCGACGGAGGATGTTCATACTGCGTTTTAACCACTCCCAGGTGCATGAAGGTCTGATTAAGCTCGCTGAAACGCTTCCGGCAGGTCACACACAGGTGGAAGCTCATCTCACCTCGCCAGCTGCCCAGAAGCTATTGGGTATGAATGTATTGGTGGCCTACTAGCACTTCGGCACCAGCCGACTTTTGTAGATACTTCGGAATGCGTTTTTCTTCTTTTCCATTGGTTTCCAGATGACAATCCTCGTTCGTCCCCCAGAACTAGATAATATGTAACCCAAGTCTGTGTCGGGGTCGATCAACTATGTAGACCTTTGATGTCGCCATCCGATCCCTCCCACTGGCACCGAGTGCAGCGGCGCGCTACACATTAAGAGGAATGGAATCATCCTCCGGAGGCATCGACCACAGTACTGTAGCATGCCATGTTGAAAACAGAAGCGATTGTGGTCGAACTCATATTCCCTCATCATCAGAGTGAACCAGAAAAATATTCCATCCGCATAACTACGCATACAAGGTTACAAGAAAAAAAGCAATGGGCCACCCTGCTTGACTTCCTGTCCGTACTCGTCGAATTTGGCTCTCAAAGAGTGATAGGAATGCAGTTGATCGCGATGAGACCACCTTGAGTTTGAATGTCAGCTATAATCACAGCATCCATCTCCACGACTCACCCCACTCAATCTCAGGAGCATCGCAGCGAGTAGTGACGCCTCCGCTATAGCAAAGGCCGTCAGCAGAAGAAAGCAAGGTGGGGGTAAATACATACCAGCTGTTTCCGACGACGGTGATGGGCGAGCAGGTGAGCCCGACGGGGACAGTGATGTCGCCAAGGTCGATGCCGAGAACGCTGAGTACTTTGCCAGCATCGGTGCTGCTCGAGTCGACAACGCTAGCGCAGCACTGGTCGGAGGTGGGCGGCGTTACCGGCACGGTCGTCGGAATGGCGGCAGCAAGGGTCTAAAACACAAGAAATATTCAGTACAGTAGGGGAAGGGATTTCGGGGTGAGGCGGCATACAATAAGCACGGAGGTGACAACGACAGAGAGCTTGGAGAACATGTTATACGCTTTGAACTACAGGAGGATGTGTTCGAGTGTGTCGAGACTGGTAGAACGAGGCCGCCTTTTATATTGTGCGCGTATCTTCACGCGACCGCGAGTGCCAGGAACGAACCATGGGAAATACAGAGAATGTGGAGCGGTGGAGCTACTAGACGTGATAGACGGGGAGAGAGATAGGACAAATCTCGGTGCCGACTTTTTGGGACCTTTCATTCCCACGTCAGTTTTCCGGGTCCGAAGGACTGTGGAGTCCGTCGAACCGCGGTGCAATTTTGACATCAGTCTCACTGGATCTGGAACTGCAGCGCTAAACCGTATATCAACATCCATATTTGGACATTCTTGGCTGATGCCGGGTAGCTGGTACGAGCCTCGGAACTGAAGGATCGCGAAAATATGCAGTATTGCCCTCATAATTATGGATGTACATCTCATGGCCGATGCCCTGATATTGTCGGGTTCCGGCGTGCATCATATCACGCCAAGCGGGATCTATCATTACGAAGGAAGTGCGTGGGTTACACAGAGCACCGTCCCCGATGTGAATACTAAACGTCATTCATTACTCATAGATTCGACGTGCAACTGTTCTTCTCTCATCCCTGCGATACTGTCAACTCTTGAAGCTGATTCATACAGGAAGGATATGCGGGATAGATATTCACAATGGAATCTTCCGGAGCTGGTTTTGTCTTATTGTTTTTTTATGATTACCTTATAATTTTTCAACGCCCACAAACACTTGTTCCCTTATCACTTATCAGTGAACATGACGGATGTCAAGTTGACGTGCACGTAACTGTTCCGTACGGCGTAGACAGATAGATTAGCATTAAACGCTCGACGTCATTTTTTCGGTCATTCGCCCAGTCCGAGATTTGTTGAATGTCGGAAAAATATAAATAGCTTATAAGCCGGCCGCCGTCTTATCATGACATAATAAGCCCTTAGGCACCGGCTTATACGGCAGCTATCCGGCTGTCGGCCGTGTTATTCTGGTATCATAACCCCGTCTCCCGAGGTCCTCTTCCTGTGTCGCACTGTCGCCTCACCGTGCCCGACCTGCCTCAGGCAGCCTCTTTGCACCGTGCGAAGTAGACGACCTCCATAGGAGTGCCCAAAAATCACTCCAGTTGAGGGGGTCGACACCTCGTTTGGAGTGCCTCTGGTCACTCCTATGGAGGTTTTTTCGGACATTTCTTACCTCCCCGGGCGTGCTCGAGGCACTCCATGGGAGTGACTTCAGGTACTCCATGGGAGTGTTTCGGTCACTCCAACGAAGTGACCAGAGCAGTGTACTGGAGGTCGTCGTGGCTTCCTTCCATTCCCTTGCATTTGTTGAATAAAATTGCAAATGAAATTTATTCACAAGTACTACAACAAAATAATACGAAGTACAGTAGAGAACTAACCTTCGGTACAAGCACAGCACCGTCTGACGCGACTAACAAAGTAATAGGCGAGTGGTGAGAACGAGGCAATGCAAGATAGTGCACAACATACCTTAAATACCTTGCGAAGAGCAACCAGGACGAACGTCCTGCAGTGTATCGTGTCAGCGGGGAGAAAAAACATGTAGTATAGACAATTGGCTTACAAAATTGGATACATTAAATCCGCCGGTTGTCCATGGCTCGAGCGGCTCGGAGTGGGGATAATATAGCGAGGTGAGTCAAGTGAAGGGCGGCGGGTAGGAAGAACACATGCACACCTGAGTTTATCAGGAAGGAGGAAGGGTGTGGGCAGTTAATACGAGGATCGAGGGGGCTGGAAGGTTGAAGTCGGGTTGAGCTAAGTCGCGTTTGGAAGGATAAAGATCAAATTTGTCGTAAAACACGATGGACATGTTTGAGCAAGGCGTCAGCGAAGCAACGAGCATCATATGAGCTCAAAGCGTACCCGCGTTAATGATAGCAGCCAGAGCCGGTCGGGGCACGCGGTGGCAGTGAACAGCGAGCAACAGGAGGCGGTGGCGGTTGCAGGTCGGTCGGCACACTGGGGGGTGGGAATATGCATCAGTGGCGGAAGCTAAGAAGGTACAACGAGGGAAACACATACATATTCACCAAGTTCGTCCCAGTGCAGATCATAGCGCGGCTGCGAGTGTGTGAGCGGCGATTTAAAAAGGAAATAAGGAGGGGGATATGAGATGGCGAAGTAGCGGAAGCGAGACAGGACCTAGTGGTAGATGTGTGAGGGACGGAACGGAAGGGGATGAAGCGAGGGAGGAATGGACGGATGATGTGTCAAACGGGCGTGTACCAGCCAGTCAGCCACGGCGAGCTCTGAGGAGCGTTGACAAAGGCTGACCGGGCGGCGCGTGCGAGGTTTGCGTGACTATGGTGGGGAGACAAGGGGGGAGGAGGGAGGAGGAAGCACAGAGTGCTGGATGTATGCGCGGGAGAGGTAGGAGGGAGGGAGGGAAGGACACGAAAAACAAAAGAATTCACCTGCAACAAATGCCCGTCGTCTGCTCCACATGCAAACCAGTCATGTCGTCTTCACATTGTTCCCTTGCGTGTGTACTAGTCCGGCCTGCGTACACATGTCAACTATGTTCGAGGACGAGGTGGAGAAAAAGAGAAAACAGACCGCCCGCGGCAGGCAGAGTGGTCTACAGCTCTCCTCGCGGAAACGAGGCGTGTGAGGGTCACACTCACCGCCTCTCGGAGCCCCTCCAGAAGGCACCTCGTTGGATGCGCCCACCACAGATCGTCAGACCCGAGCCTCGACCTTGTTCAGTGTCGACCCGCGGGTATGTAATCGCGAGGACTGGGGAGGGCTCTGGAGGCGTGGGACGGAACGGGAGGAGAGAGAGAGGAAAAGAAAGAGAGGTCTCGGGGGTGCGTACCTTGGCCTTGAGCCACGGCTTCCCTACGCACTCTTGGACCTTCTTGCTCTAATAACATGGCCTAATAGACCCCTGTTTTAGCACGACATATGCAGAGAACGATAGGAAAAAGACTTACGGCTCCATCTTGTGTCTTGACTGCGATCGAAGTTCAGTCGACAATGGCGCTTCATGAGGGTGTCAAATTGATGGAAATGCATGCAGGGGGGTGGGGCATACCTTCTGGAGTACGAATCTTGTGCTAAACGAGTGGGAGGAGCGCGGGACAACGCGATGATGGAGGAAGGAAGCAAAGAGAGGAGGCGGTAAACATCAACAAAACAGCACCACGTGACCTTCGTCCACCTCAACAATCCTTCGTCAAATATTCTACACAGCAGTTCTGTAGGTAGGAGCTCGTAGTTAAATATATTTATACCACAATTGACTCCATAAATATTTTGGAAATTATCAATGGAACCCCCCATATGCTGTAAGTATTTGTACTTCCACCGAACCCATTGAAAGATTATTTTGAATGATACACAGGACGACAAAAAATACGATTTACTCTTTGGGTTACAGTTAGCGCTATTTTATACATTCTAAGTGGTTTAATACCGAGACGGAGGGGTAATTAGTAGGAAATATTATAAATGAGAATTTAAACCACAGTGGTTTGTTGATGTAAACTGAACAGGAATGCACAAGATAAAGCGAAATACAGCAAGGAGGTAATCCGAGATACAAGCAATACACAGCAGAGGGAGAAGAGAGAACAAGGAGTCAAGAACAGAACACAATCTCACAATCACTATGAGCATATATGCGCAACAATGAAATTAACAACGTACTATTGCCCTGTTTTTGCGCCTCTTGTGTCGTATTTATGAGCAGTCTTGAGCTCTTGCGTAGTCTTCTTCTTCGTCGCAGTTGTCGTCCTTTCCGTCACATTTTTCTTCTTGGAATTCTTCGGTGGCGGGCTGGAAGCTTTCTTCTTGACTGCTTTCGCGGCGGGTTTCTAAATATAAAATCAGTGAACTAGTAGGAAAGCATCGTGAGTTGAAGAGTACCTTGACCGCTTTCTTGGGCTGAGAATGTAATTAATACCCACGAAAGAGAAAAAATTGAAAAGTACATACCGATTGAAAGTCTTCCAACTTAATAACTTTCTGTGCTGGTAACTAATAGCGGGTGTTAAGGAAGATTCAAATGGGATATTGACGGGCTTACCACGAGCTTTACAGTGGGCTTTACAACAGTTTTCCGATGACGCGGAGGTTGAGTAGGATCATTTGTCGCCGTAACAATAATATCCATCTTCTCGGGGCTGTCAGCTTGAAAAATGCATCCAAAGTTGCGGCTGTCGATCAGGACCTCCACAGCATCGTGCAAGCTAATCTCCAGGTCCTCAGAGATGAGTGAGGCGGCGATGTGGGGAACTGAGATGAATTGCAAGAATTTCTTGGGCGAGATCAGATTGGAAGCATCGTCAAAAGTGACCCATGGTTTGGGCTTGTCCACGACTTGAGACAATGTTGTATAGAGTATATTCTCGTCGTCGTCTTCGTCCAGTTCGTCCTTGCTTTCTCTATGAAGTGTTCTAAGTGCGGCCTTGATGACGGCGTGTCCCTTGGGACCGAAACTACAGGACGTTGTGAGACGGTGTTCCTCAACCAGAATATAAATAGACACGTACTATCCACAACCGAGGTCACCAGACTCAAACTTGGCGGAGGATTTGGAGAACGAAAAGACCTTGTATCGAATGTGCTCCAGGAACTTGAGCCATATAGGAGATTTAGCCAAGATAGAGCTATCAGAGTGTAGGACAAGGATCTCGGGGAAGAGGGTGGAGATTCGAGCGGGGAGATTATCAAAATTGATATTCATAGGCCAACCAGCGTCCTTGGCTTTCGCTAGCCAGCGAGCGCGCTCTGATTCGACTCCGAGAGCCTGACAAATCTTGACAGTTAGTTCCCCGCAACCTGGTGCCGTCCGACTCTCTTTTTGAATCAGTTCATGTTTCTGTGTAAACAAAGCCATTATGGCCGGCGGCAACTCATCAGGAATGTACATCTTTGCAGTAAATTGATGGGCATTTATTGGGAATATCGGCCCTCGTTAGTGGGCGAATGGGGGTTTCATTGGTCGGCGAGCGCAGCAAGTTTTGTCTACACCAAATTCGTATCAATTGGAACGATGCTGCATGTATTGACATACCTTTTTAACAATACCAGATTTTTGGTCGTTCTCAGTATCAGGAGTCTTTCGTTTCTACGGGGATAGGTATCAAGTCTCAGCTGGGAATTTTAAAAGGGTAATGACTCACCTAAGGCGAAGGAGATACTACAGGTTTAGATTTGAGTGGCCTCGGTTTGGGTCGTTGTTTCGGCGGCTTCGAAAAGAAATCAGCACATATATCCACATAAATCGCCACAGTCGCCAACCGTTTTTTTGGCCGACTCTGGTGTCCCCTGAGGGCTTCTTTCAGGAGTAATATTTTCCTGTACACCAATCAATCAATCTTCTTGTGGGGAGCAGGGAAAAATGCACCTTGACCGATTTTTTCTCCGATTTTTTCTGTTTTGTGGGCGTGGAAACGAGGCTCTCAAGCTCGAGCTCGGGTATGGCTTCTTCAAGACCAAATAGATCCTCGGCTCCTTGCAAATCGAGGTCGATGGTCTTGAGCTCCTCGGTATCGTCCTCGGGATCAGCATCACCGTTGTCATCAAAAGGAATAATGGGTGAGTCTTCATTGTCGGACTCAGCCTCGTTCCCAGACTCCAGGTCATCATCTACTGCCTCCCCCTCCTCATCAACACCCTCCTCGTCCCAGTCATCATTGTCCAGAGCTTCAGCTTCACGCTCTTGCTTGAGAGCACGTTTGAACTTGTCGTTGTTATTCGCGAGATATTGTTTAATGAAGTCGCGGACGGGCCAGGCACCCTGAAAGCGCTGGAAGTATTTTAATTCATTCTTGATCTAAAAATAAAGTCAGTCGACATTACCAAAGAAAGACACGGTAACGCACATGGACAATAACCTTTTGCAAGGTCGCTGGGTTTTGCTGGCTTATAGTTTTGTTGGTTTGTAGAAATCGATTGGCATAATGGCGTACGAGCCGCTGCATTTTGAAGATCAGCTTTCGGAATACTGACATTTCACGATGACACACCATTAAGCGGTTGTATCGCACTTTATTCTTGCTAAGATGCATAGCCTTGAGCAGATTGTATCCACTCCGCTTTCCTGATTGTCCTTTTGGGCGTGGAATCAGCCGCTTTGGTCGCGCCAATGCCTTGTTCGCTGCAAGTGCGGCTTCTAGATGACAATTTGCGTACATTGAGATTCCAAGGACCTGCAGCAAAGAATACATACTAAGCTTTTTGCCCATTAAAGCGAGTTTTTTCTCCAGTGCGATATTCTTCTCTTCCACAGAGGGATGGTGTTTGGAAGGCATGACAGCGAATAGGAAGAAGCGAGATCGTGACAAGTGATGCCACGTGCCTGTGACATGCGCGTTTACATCGCGATTGTGCAAAAAAAACTTTCTGTCCTCAATAATTACATGTCATATATAACTATTGATCTACACCCTCTAAAGCTTCATCCACAAATTCTTGAGACGCCACAAACTCGGGTTTGATCATTCCACCACTTCGGTCAATGATGGTCCATTTTCCGCGAGTCCTGATATGACCAACAACCGCAGTGACCGTCTGGATGTCTGTGACAATCGGCTGGGTTGTTCGGCTGTATGAGAGAATTTCCAGTGTCGCGTCCTTGCCGTCTGTTGCACACGGAGTGATGACTGCCAACAATCGAAGCTGGTCAGCAAAATCACCCCATATTTTACCGTTGGGTAGCTGGCAGACAAGAATCTGCTCCAACCGGCCATAGCACAGCTGGGTTATCCACCGGGACTCATTGCGCTGGCCCACGTGTTGGGAGGCCTTGACTTGAACTTCATACTTGACATCCATCATGCGGGTTAGCAATTAATAATGATGAAGCAAACTTGATACTCACCCGAACAAATGAGCAATCTCGCTCGGGGTTTGTTCCTTTTCCTGACGCAGAAGCACTTCTGATGGAATTGCCATCCATGATGCGGAATTTCCCCCAGCTCGGCATGATTTTCGGCAGGAGGGGAAGAAACGTGTCGGTCGGCTTCCCGAGTGCGGACGAGAAATAACCAGCAATCCTTCGCCTCAAGACATCATCAGGTGTGTATGCCTTGCGATGTGGGACTCGAAGGATGATGTCGGTGTCTTTGAAACATGTAAGTTGATATCCGACCAATGAATCTTAGCACACACAATTCTTAAATACCAGCTCAGAGCTTGAAGGTCCTCGAGTCCGCCGTCCATAAAGCTCTAGCTCGTCGGTCAAGTCATATCGGACTCCAATCTGCACCAGATACGCGAAATGCAGGATGCGATTGTTGAGATTGGCCCAAGGGAAACGTCTGGAGCGCAGTCCGGCCTTTAGAAACCAGCAGTAGCGTTCCATATAGAACGTCCATGTGGTCCAAGAAGGGCCACAAAAACGTATATCGGCAGCAACGTGCAGCAAACCATGGACCACAAGCGGGCATGCGCTCAGTCGATCTGCTGTATACTGGTAATAATATCTTCAATGCATGTCAGTCAACATTCATTAAAGATCAATTGATAAATATACCGCTCGTAAGTCTGAACCCACTGAATAATTTTCTCCTCAAGATCATCAACCTCTTTGTATGCAATGATGAACTGTAAGCACGTCTTGATAATTTCGGATAATTGGCAGGCATGTTCGTGATATTTAGGATTCGCGAAACGATCTTTGAGGAGGGTGGGAGCCATATAGACAAACCAAAAGCACCAGGCCTCAGCAGTGAATTTTCCCGGACCCGCCCCTAGGGAACGAGAGAAGTCGGAGGGAATATCCTTCATCGCATCAGCTGTTTCCTTCCAAATCTGCTCCCAGACTTCATCGGGAATCTCGTAGTTCTCGCGTCCCGGATCGAGACCTTTGAATTTCCCACTCCAATGTTTGATGAGATTCGGAATGATGTTTTCAAAAAAAGATGCATGCAGTCCCATGGGTAACAGCGAGCATGATCGAGAGATCCGACGCGGCGCAACGCTGGTAAGCCTTTTATTCCATGGAATTTGGCGATGTTCTCGGCATGTCCCGCGGTTGTGAACTGGATCTTCTCTACGACTTCGAGGAAATGTTCGTGTGTGCGCAAAGGAAGACTGTGAGGGTCCCATGTGGATGGTTGTTCGTGTTCGTCGCAAGGGGATGATAAAGAAATATAGTAGATTTTATCCCGCCCAATGTTGCGGACACTTTTCATTTGGCAGGAGCGGCAGGGGCTGAGGCTGTTATGCCCTTTGATATTGAGCATTTTTTCAACAGCAATGATATCTCCGTGGTCGAATAGAGTGTAAGCATGCAAATTGAAAACCTGCTGAGTGAGGGAATCAAACGTTTGAACACCTATCGCCAATTGCGCAGCTCATCGTCCAAGGGAACGAGGAAACTGTGCAGGTTTTTCGGACCTTTAGGGCCTGGAATGACTCCGCAAGAAATCAAGTCGCCGAGATGGGTACGGGTGGCGGGGAAAACATTATAGTTTTTTACGAGGATAGGTGTCGCCGAGGGTCCCTTGCGCCGTCGTTCAAATAACAGGTAAGAGTCGGTGCACACAGATAGTGCAATATCATATTTTCCCGAAAAGTAGCGATGGGGGAGCTCATGGCCATCGACGACGACTTTCTTGTGGCAAAGATCCCTATAATGTTGGCCGTCAAAGATGTCGGCAATCGTTTCGGGTGTGGATTTATAGTTATGGCGATACAAGAGCTGCTCGACCTTTTTTGGACTCATGAAATAGCCCTGAAGGCGAGGAATGAGTGGGAGGTAACAAAAAAGGCGGCGAGGTCGTCCATCGCTCGCATAACGGGGCTCTTTGCATTCTTTGAAGCAGCACTCGTTTAAATCTGTGTGCTCGCCTGTGTAAGCCATGCAAGAGTTGACACAGCAGTGATACCAATGAGGTTCAATGCCAGAGAGAATGGCGACACGGTGGATCATAACCCAGTGGGAACTGATCTCGAGCTTATTGCGGAAGGCATAACGCATCTGTGCAAAGGCGAGATGAGGCATAGTTGAAATCATTTTGAGCTGGAATGCCCTGATGTTGTCTCGGTCCTGCTCCGATAGAATCCCGTTTCCTGTAGGTAAATGTCAGTGCCAGTTGGTGAATTAATAACTTAGATACGCACTGTCAGCCCACAATTCCGCTTCCTCTGCCGGACTCAGCATCTCCTCTAGCTCCCGCAGCATCTGTTCACGACCGGTGCATTCAGTTCTCTCCTGTCCCTCGTCAAAATCGATCCATGCATCCTCCGGGTCGAGCTCAAAATCAGATTCTGGATCAGAGGACGGTAAATCGGGGTCTTCCTCGTCATCCATGGCATCGTCGTTGTCGAAAGAAGCAGGGGTCCAATCAGAGGGAAGCGTGGGCGCGTAGTCCATGGAAACATCGGAGTGAGAATCGGAGGAAGATGCAGATGGCGGTGGCGACTCGGATGGACATCTTGTCAAGGGGCCAGCATCGCGATAGTGGCGTCTCCGTTGTCGCTCGGAGAGGAGCTTGCCGCAGGTCTCGGAGCAATTGCAGATCTTCTTCTGGCTCCTTTTCTTGCCCTTGCTCGTTTTTTTTGCCTTTTCTCGAAGACGACATGGTCGAAGCTCGAGAAGATCACATGATTATACCCGGCTCGAGCAGAATACCGTCCCCGAACTATAAGTAATAGCCGGTAGCTGCACAGAAGACACAACACGGAATGGCCGTGGTGTTATGTTCGTGTGCAGCTCTCGAGCCTGAGGACGGTATCTGTTGAACAGGAGGGAGAATAATGGTAGTGATTGTGTGGAAGGCAGTGAATTCACAATTGTCTTGGAGCTTATAGATTTCCAGCACGGCGATCCAGATCCATCGACGAGAAAAGGCAAGTGGTAGGTGAAAAGTCCCTAGCAAGTTTGTAACCAAAGAAGGAGAAAAAGCTCTAGTAAATTGGGCACGAGGAAGCAGGGGCAAGCAACGACGGCGGAGACGATGACAGCGAGTTGAGTACGACCTAGACGAGGAAGGAGAAGCAGTGATGGCGATCACAGCCACGCCGCGGACGAATTGAATGCCGAGAAATGATGGCGGGAGCAGTGCAGGAAGCCGCCGGCACTGAAATGCAGTGATTTCAATAGGAGTGTCTAGCAGGCACTCCAATGGAGGGATTGAGCAGGTAGTGCCTCGAAAGCACTCCAATGGAGTGCCCCTGGAATCACTCTCAACGAAGGTCCTCCGTAGGAGTGCCTAAAATTCGAAATCAGTGATCGGTCACTTATTTGGAGTGACTTTACTTTACACGGTGTTTGGCAACGATAACCCCTCTCCAACACCACTATAACCCATCGGGTACGCCTCGTTAGATGCAGAAAAATTGGGAGCGGAAGGAAGTACCATGTGTTGGTTTGGGCGTGGCGGTCGTGCAGAACAACGGCAGACAATGGTGGATCGTTCTCTCGTAGCGCAGTTGACACTGCTGAGCCTCGTACGTTCCGTGGGACGCGACGTCTACAAGGAGATTGAGAACGGGATACTGGCCGCAACGGTTCGGATAAGTCCCCGCTGCGGCGACGTAGCGGGGCTACGTAGGAATTCGTTGTATCGTAAACGCGAACCGCTACCCGCCTGCGTCAAGGTCACCCTGCACAGATCTCGTCCCATCGACCTCCCGCCATCGCTAGCATCGCGCCACTCTGGGCAGCTCACATGCCTGGAAACCAACGCCTGGCCATCAGCGATGCAGGGTTTGCTCCTCCGTGAGGTACAACCGGGGGCGCTACGTCAACACCAGCTACGCTCTCTTGATTCGGAAGTGTAAGAAGACATCAGTCCTCGTCTCTAAAGGCACGACGAATCACTCACAACAAGCATCCATTTCGCACGGCACATCTTTCCCGAATCCATAAGCCGCATCTTCCCCAGCAGCACCAGACGCGCACCGTGTCCTTGGCATCTACGCATGCGCCCTCCTCTACCACACGCGCGCTCACTCCCCGTCCCGCCTCTTCTTCTCCACCGCGTCCGCGTCCGCCTTCGCACATCTTCCCTCATCGCCCCGTAACATCCATGCATCCTCCTCCGCGTGCACCTCCATAAACGCGCGTCTCCCCTCAGCCTCCCCCCCACTCGCACCCGTTGCGCAGCGCGTCCTCCAGCAACATCAGCCCACCAAGCCCGGATGGACGCACCCCTTCCCATCCGTCGTTTTCCCTCATCTCCGTGCCAAATCCCGTACCTCGTATCGTCGTTTATCGGCCCACTCTGCGTAACGAGTTCGCTGGAAAGTTGCAGAGTCCTCCGCGCGTCACCCAGGGGAGAGATCCAGGAAGAACGGACAGGAGATCTCAGCGCGCTTATGTCCCAATAATGGTGACGGCTGTCCGAACGCGGTTATAAATGCCGGCGGTGTTGTCGGAGCAACAAAGTGCAAATGTGCAGGTGCGTGTCCACCTCCGTTGGATTCCAGTCCGCGCAGCACATGCCTGTGCGTCAGCCATACGGATCCCCCACGACGAGAGTCGACATGTCGCGAGGGCGATGAACTCTCGCTCGCGGCATTTCGGAACCACCCACACACCCGTGCCGCAGCTCATAAACCGCGCCTCATTTGCTCCCGAGCCCCCGCTATCCAGCTGAGCGACCCCTACTCAGATTTTCGCTATATATTAGGGATTTATTGTGCCGACTTGTAATTATTAATTGCTGAATCACTACTCTCGTGTTGTATTCGCTGGATGATTGCTATACACGGACAGGGTTCAAATGAACTTGCGAGCAAAGATGATGAGATGAAGACGGCTGAATTTATTTACTGGGGTCAGCCAACCCTGCCTATTCCATAAATTGAACGCACAAACATAACTGTTATGAACACCATAGTCTAGTTATATTGCGTTACACCGAAATGTGTTACGCAGGGGTCGCTGGTTCGACTCCTAAAAAGCCTCCCGCTTTTCAAGTCATTAGATAAACATAGATACACTAAGCGTGTATAATAGATCCCATAAAACAGTAAACAATCAAGTGGTAGCAGATAGATAGAAACTAATAGATGTTTCGTTCTATCCGCCCCTCGCATTTCGAGGCATTACAAGCCATTATAACACAGCACCACTCTAAAATGTCTCATCTTATCATAACCGAATAACATCCCTCGGCCCTTATCGGCTTCCGGCGGGACAAAATCCAAGGCAGAGCTTCCAATCGAACACGGAGATATCAATTGCTATATCCCTCTCGAGACTCCCTCGATTTTGCGCTCTCAAAAATTGCCTCACGTTAGTGGCCAACTGATACACAGCCCGATGCGAAGGGTATTGTTGGTGAACTTTTTTTTTCAACCATTAGATTACGGAAGACGGTCCGTGTTTCCGAGCCACGTGCATCCTCACAGCCATCTGATTGACACCTTCCCTTTTGGTCGTTACCTTGGCCAAAACCAGCACAAAATTCAATCTCCGCAGCGCGCTCGTGATCGATATTTATTACACCCGGCTTCTAAAATGAGCTCAAGGTTGTGTCGGTGGCGATTTCTCCTTATTACACTGTACAATAGCTGAGATTTTTCATCATTGATCGACGTAACTGGACTTGTGGGAATCGAATCTGCGTACCGCGTTCGAGACCCCATCGCAAATGTATCTTGCTTCGGCGATCCAAGAATGCTCAAGAGCGCACTATCGACCAGGGCGGCCGTGGAGATTAAAACATTTCCCATTTCCATCCAATGTCATCCTCAATCAGTGTACAGAGCGTAAAAAAACATATCTAAGTAAGTAATGTAAACGTAACATGGTCATTGGTCATTGACGCCAAACAGTGGGATTCGAATCTATGAATGCTATTTGGTCTGTCACCGCGCGTCAGTGCACATACACTTGATTGGGTGAGTAGGGACATACCTTGCCGGTAGATATCCGGGATCATGCTGGTGTTGTCGGAGTTGAGTTGCATAAGGAACTAAGTGTAGAAGTTAATGTGTGTTTGAGTTTACTAGAGGGAGGAAGCGAACCTTATTTTTGGGGGTAAATTGATCCCATGTGGGGCCTATGAATGAACGGTCAGATGGGAAGATCCAAAGAGCGGCGGGGGAGTAGGCGTACGTGGAGTACCCAGACCGTCGTTCGGGTCGAGGCTCGTGGCGAACGAGACCCAGTAGTCGACCATGACGCGGCTCAGCAGCGACGCGCACAACGACGGGTTAGGCGCCCCGTAGACGAAAGGGATCTCTGAGCCGTGGGACACTGAGCACCAGAAGTAAGTAAGCCCGCGTTAATAAATGATAATAAAAGCTGGACGAACCACCGAGCGCTGGGGGAGCGCCGACGGTGGGTTGGGTGAAGAGGTACCCCCAGGTCTTGACTCCCGCCTCTGCGGCCGTGTTTAGCCAAAAGCGGCGCTGTGAATGGAACATCAAGTCTCCAACTGTCGACGGATGAGAGGTCGATCATATATCTGTAGCGCAAAGTGCTCACCCACGGCCGCGGCGCGCTTCCACTCGCTGTTGAGCCCAAAGGTGTCATTCCCAGTGTTGAATGGCGAGCCTGGGGGTATATAAGCTCAGTTGCATTTAGCGTTTAACAAGTGCAGTCGACGAACCGAGGGCTGGAATATTAGGGTATTTCAGCATGAGCTCGTCGATGGAGCTGTCCATCGCCTGGAGCGAGCTCGGGGGCGAAGAGAAACCCGTTACGAAATTCTTAATCTGCTGGGTGGAGTTGACAGCCATGGAGATGAAGGCCGCGGCGAACACCGTCCCTGAACGCAAGGAATCATCAGCAGTGCGCACAGTTAAAAGGAGTGAGTGATAATCTCACCTTCATCTTGGTTGGTTCCCGTGATGAAGGGAATCCGCGCGAATTTCTTCCCCTGTTTGAACAGCACGGAAGGGATATCAGGGATAAGACCGCCAGGTCCATCGATGGTCGCTTCCCAAGTGAACATGTTCTTGGTCTTCACCATGGTTGCATTCAGACCGTTGAAAATGTCGTCCGAGCTTGCGGCCTGGAGACAGTTGAATGCGGATCCGACCTTCACTTTGGAGCCACACGATTTGGTTCCAGCGGCGAAGTTTAGCCAATCGTCGTCGCGGTCAAGACCAGTCATAATGGGACCTGAGGCCTGGGCCCCGGACTCGAGGATCTGCGGGATATCGAATTAATAATGGAGCAGTAAAACCGCGCAAAGACTCGACGTACGGCTGCTCGGACCAAGTGCTCTATCGGATAGTTCAAGTACAGAAGGGAGATCAGCACCGACCCCGCGCTCTGGCCGAAGATGGTAACCTATGCAAGAAATATATGGGTTGGTAGTGAAGGTAGAGCTTGGGGAAACAACGCACCTTGTCCTTGTCGCCACCAAATGCTCCGATGTTCAGCTGCATCCATTCGAGCGCAGCGATAATATCCTTGAGACCCAAGTTCAACACCTTTTTGTCAATCGCTTCCTGGCCTTGGGGGAATCCCAAGGGGCCCAGACGATAGTTGAAATTGACGTAGATGACAGGCGTCCCCTGGAAGGAAAATCAGACAGAAGCCTTTCAGGGATGAGGATGAGTGATGTACCCGAGCAACACTCTGAGCAACAATGCCACTCCCGTTATAGAACGTGGCACTTCCGTTCACGAATCCGCCACCATATCTAGAAAAAAAAGTTAGTATCCTCGTGAGCAGTTCGTCTGTAATGCACGTACACCCAGAAGAGCTGGTTTCAAAATATTTTAGTCGCATACGAGGAGGAGCGGATTGATCGAAACTCACAACAGGAAGTTTCTCGTGTTTCGAGATGTGAGACGGCCGGAAGACGTTGATAGTCAAACAATCCTCCGACATCTGGCTGAGCGGGAGATCCTGGTAGGAGCTCAAGGTCAGCGATAACCAGGGGAATGTAGGATGAGGCTCGTACCAATGATAGACATGAAGCCCCAAAATTCGTAGCGTTGAACGTCCCGGGTGCGAGCGTCTTTTTGAGGACGGGGTTCTCCAGACGCAGCTTTCCGACGGGTGGCTCCACAAAAGGAATCCCTGTAACCAGGTAAGTGGGTGGTTCGGAGTTGTAAGAGAGCGCGGATGAATCACCGCCGAAAAAGTCCTGCTTCAAAAGAGACACATTGCGGCCGACGAGGGTCGTGTGGCCGAGCTGAACGGTGGGTGAATGAACATGGCTCGGAGCGAAGTGCGAGTGAGCAGCAACGACGCAGAGCTGTGCCAGCCAAGTTGAAAAGCTGAGCAACACCAACATGAGCAAGTGTACCGTATCCCAGGCTGACCCTCGAGTTTATGTAGTGTGTGCCCCAGCCCCATGCAGTAAATTGGGTGGGGCTTCTACGGCGGAAGTCGTCCGCTGATTCGATCTTCGAAGCTCTCGCATGTAATACGGAGGCTTCTCTCGCCAGATGCCGTTCAACCACGTGTTATCGAACTGCACAATGGAGTTAGTGCATACCAACGGCCAGAAGTTCAAGAAGCAAAGACCGCGGAAGGCTGGTTCCAAAACAAGGCAACAAAATAAGATCTGCGTTCCACACAAGTAACTTTGGGTTGGATCGCTCACAGTTGAGGTCGAGAGGCTGCCATGGATCTAAGCTGTCAGTTTGAAAGCGTGGGGAAAACCGCAGTTCTTGGTTCCATTCGGCTGCCGGCAACTCCGACAATTGGCTTACAGACCACGGTTGTACAATCACGTGACGCCCGACGCTGGGTAGAAAGTAACAAAGTCAGCATTACACGGTATGAGCATGACGAAGTTATCCGCGGCCGTTCCGTAAACGCGGAAGTCATGCGGTGGATTTATGTAGCCAAATTAAATTTACAATATGTGAGGTTCGGATGATTTTGTATCGCAGTCTCTGATTTCTGCAAGGTAGCGTCTGAAAAAAGAAAAGGAATGCCGAGTGGTTATGTACGCTCTTTAGACCGCTGGACTGAGCAGAGGTCGGAACCGACCATGACGCGTCATGTCTTCGAGTCACGTGAATTCGCGTTCAGCTTATTCAACAGCACATCCCACGTTCGGACGTACATTCCTGTCAACGCTTAGCTAGCCGCGGTACCTATCGTCAACCTGGTGGAAGATCAGAAACTCGATTCCCTAACAGTCCCTGAACCCACCGGGCCATCGCGGCGCGCGCATACGGCCCTTTGACAAACCAGAAATGCACTTCTCAACTCAACGTGATCCGGCGAAATTTCGCCCTTCAAAGTCCCGTGCTGCTTACTGAGAGGAGCGCTGCTTATTGAGAAAATGACCAGGCCAATCCTCTTCACACGTTTGTGGTGGGTACCCGCGGCACATATAAATAAAACACATGCGGGGAATGCCCCACGCGACTCTGTGGTACGGCGCTCGGAAATTTAAGCCCGGGGTGGATGGTAGCTCCCGTTCTGTTACGATATGCAGCGGTTGCAGCGGTTTCAGCCTTGCGATGACGCGATATTCGACAGGATCTACCATGATCGGCAATCGGAACCTTTCTTTCTTGCGCTCACCTGCAAATTCCGCGCATTCACAGAGGAATACACTTCAATCCGTGAATTCTCAATTGAAATGCACCCAAAATGCACAAGGTGGGCGCAGGTGGCCTCGTCCGGGACCTGAAAAGACATGTGATGATTTTCACCCCATGGGCCATCGGCCGTAAGGAACGCGTCTTTTGAGGCAGCCCCATCTGGGAGTTCCCACTATGTCCGCGGAATCAAATCAGCGTCGCCAGGGAGGTTGGTGCATTGACAACATCGAATGAGGTCTAATGTCCAGAGCGAGTGGGGCGCGCGAACGGACGTGAACTAAGTTTTTAAAGAAGCGAAGAATGTTGATCGCTCAACACTGCCACATCTTCTTCTCACGCCCCATCTTGAACCTTCGTTCATCTTCGGTTCGTCGAGTACTTTGTCCGGCTGTACATTCGAACGACGGCCAAGTACGGCGGGACCACTGAATAATAAGAGGCTTGCACTTTTCAACCAGGTTGTTAACCGTGAAGTAACGTTGATAGGTATTTGCCAGAGGCGAGTTGAGGAACAATTGATTGTAATTGTCCAGGCCATATCGGCCTCTAAGGTGTCGATATGTGAATGCAGGTAGTAATATACTGCTCCACTTGAACCAAGTAGCATGGGGCACGGTCAACCTTTCCGCTGGTCCGACCAGTATTCATCGCTTAACCGAAAGGCCGCGCGGAATTCCAGGCATAATCACAACCGGTCTGCAGATCCGGGATACTAACACATATCAAAATCGAACACAATGGAATAAATTCAATACAACAATACAACACTATCAGCGAAACCCATTCATCTCTGCTCCAAGTACCGATTAAATCAGAGGGTGATGGGGATGCAGTTGATGGCGATGAGGGTACCCCACTCCTTCTCGGGGGCGTCGCAGGTGACTTCGGTTCCACCACTATCGATGGTCGTCAATTTTCTGGTGAGCTCAAGAATAAGAGAGATTGCCTACCAGTTGTTGCCGATGACGGTGATGGGAGAGCAGCCGAGGCCGATGGGGACGGTGAGGCCACTGAGGTCAAGGCCCAGGAGGGCGGCGACAGCAGAGACAGCGCTGCTGCTGGACGACTGGACGCTGCTGCAGCACTGGTTGGAGTTGGGGGTCGTCACCGGGGGGGTGGTGTTCGGGATGGCGGCAGCAAGGGTCTGCATTAATACCAAAATTAGGAGGAGCACCTCAACAGAGAAGAGACTGCATACAATGAGCACCGAAGTGACGACGACAGAGAGCTTGGAGAACATATTTGTTTAGAGAGCTTGAACTACAGGGGGATGTGTTCGAGTGAAGAATAGCTGCTAGTTGGGGCGCCTTTTATTCTGTTCACTGAGACACATTCCCCCGATTTCACAGGATGGTCAGGCGGTATGGAATGTGCTATAGTGCTAATAGCGGTCAGGAAGAGTGGAGCTGGGTGGAGCTGGTGGACGTGCGAGAACAGAAAGGTGTCGAGAATGAGGCTGTGACCATATATTGCTTTCTATTCCACGTCAACTGTCCGCCGCACAACACACGCATGGGGAGGCAATGTGTGGAGCCATTTACTCCGTTGACATGGGAATGTCAACCCGAGCTACCAGTTACCCCGGCCCAAAGAGTTGGGGATCATGATTAGTATTGGGGATTTTTTTTCATAGTAGAACACTGAAAATAATGTTTGCAAGGACGCCGAGGAAGTCACATCCATTCACTTATTGATCCTTACTTTCCGAAATCTGTTGTATTTCACCATCTGGTCAGTGAACGTTAAAATTGGTTGACTTGATGGAAATGTTCCGGCGGTGGCAGAGGGCTGTTAAGAAAGTCAACGTCCGGAGTAAACATTTGACGTCATTGTGCCATTTGGGAACACGATTGCGGCCCCGGGGTAGCGGTTCTTGATATCGAACTTCGACGAAACATACCCACGTCACTGTAGATTAAAACCGGACGAACCGGAATTTCCTAAACCAGCAGCGTGGATCAAGCCAAGAAAGCGACTCAAACTTGAAACTACGGCATGATCTGAATTCTAAGCCACAACCTTGAAGCAATTACTTCTCTTGCGACAGCCTTGTGGTGGGTTTCAACAAGTGTTTTATGTAAGCCTTTAACATTTGAACGCTTGGTCACGTACATTCCAGACGCACACGCTTTGTCGCATGCAGGCATGACTGAAGGCACCCCTGCACAAGGTGCATGGACAGCCGCAGTCAGAATTGAGTCGGAGCATAATTGCCTGGCAAAGAAAATCTTATCCGCAGAATCCGGCTCCGCTCGACACTGCCACTGACACCAGTGTTTTCAGGGTCAGAATCCTTGACCTGTCAAGTAAATTAACGGGTCTTTGAAATTTGACGGGTCGTTGACCCAGTCAAGACTGCAATCGGGCCGATGACGTTGCTGTCCTTTTATTTTTGAATTTTGAAGACCTGTCCCGATCGGGTGTTGGCTCACTCGGAATTCCAGCCCATGAGTTTGACCAGTAGCCTCGTACGTAGAGTACCTGCTTGTTTTTCATGGGACCACCGCAGTAATACCACTTCCTTCCTTCCTTCCTTCCGTCAGACAAAACCTTGACATTCTCCTAAACCCTGTCAAAAACCCGTCATAAACTAGTCAAGGACAACACTGCTCGGAGTTGGAGTCGACAGGAATCAACGAACGCGTGGCGATGAGATCTCGAGGACGTGACCACTCGAGGTCACAGTCACTACCTCTTTGTACCAACCTTCGTGAGCTCTGAACAGAATGCACGACTCTCTCCTTCTGAAGAACATATCACGCCTTCCATTTTCCATCAGGGTATACTAAATTCAACTGCACGGGCCTGACGCGACTGATTTACCGATTTTGTTTGAAGGGAGTGGCAACTGCCGCAGCGAACGGCTCCGTGAAGGACCTGCGCGATTTATGTGACATCCTGCGGAATAATTCAACAGAGCAGACTCTGTTGTCCTTGCCAGTCTTCTATGCGAATCTGGATCCCGCCGGGATTCCCATTATCGACGAACTCGACAAGACTGCAGCCGACCGCGCCATGGCATCCATCGGGGGCCTCTGTCTGTCTCTCCCTTTCATCTCTATCTCTGCACTTCGGGATTTCTGGCCACGGTATTGGGCTTGGGCCGAGTATCTACACCCATATATCGTCACGGCCGAGCCGGAACGCGAAGACGAGTTTTGCCAAAGCTTGTTGGTGTTATTGGCGCGTTTGACGTCCGATGTTACGCTTGCGAACCTCCTGGCGACAACCCCTGGAGTGCGTACTCTTCTCGTCCGAGCCTGGTGCTCGATTCTGCAATGGAATAACTCGCGCGAGCGCATCGCGGGCCTCGAGTGTGTCGTAATATGTATAGTAGGCCCGCTTGATGCCTCGCAGCCAGCCGGATTGGAGGAATATGTCGACGGAGTGGACGGGGATATAGCGGAATTTTCGTTCCTTTTGGTCGAGACCATCGCGACGCTTGTTCCCAGTCGGCGCAGTCCCCACCCATCGGCGAAGGTTGTTAAACTCTTGCATGGTATTCTCCGCTTCGTCATCGTCACAGGCCATGCCTATGACCACGAATCGGATAGCAGCTCGCAACCTCTGTTCGGCGTACTTTCGAAATCCGAATTGGCAGCAGCTCTCACCATCACCATCGACAACCTGGGAGGCATTATCGACAGCCTCGGAGACAGCACCACTTCCGGGCCAACTTATGAACTTGCACTCGACGACTGCTTCGCGCTCCTTACTCTGACATTCAAGGGCGTTTATAGAAATCTATGTCTTGCGGAGGCGCTGGAGAACGGCCTGCTGCATGCTATGCTCACCTGCGGGAATCGGCCCCCCTCGAGCAGAGTACATGCGCATTTGAAGTCCCTCCTTGAGGCAGTACTTCCAATGTCCCTCATGTCCTATCCTGTGGTGTTCGAGATCGAGGATGCTATGGTAGACATCAAAGAGGTGGTGGGGACGTCGATGCTCGCCAAGACGACAATGTGGCAAAACTTCATCGACTTGGCAGTGGATCGGGCCGCTGTTCTCAGGCCTTTGCAGTCCCCTGGCTTCATCTGGCCCGCTGCGTGCGCTAATATGGAGGTGAGCTCAACGTATTCATGATTGCTGGAGCTTATGCAGGAGCAGTGTGGCGTGATGCGCAGCAAGAAAACCCTCAAACGCTGCTCTGGGTGCAAGAGTGTTTATTATTGTTCGCGGCGGTGTCAGATTCTAGATTGGCGAGGTGGAGGCCATCGGTCAATATGCAGCCCCCACCTGATCCTTTCCCTCAGTACGCCGTTCACTCTTCACACATCCCAGTGACTTATTATGTATTTTAGATGAGCACCAGGATGTAAGCAGGCGGGAGCGCATATTCTTGCGCGCCGTTCTCCAGTTCGACTATCAGATGCGCAGCGCGGAGGATGTATATCCTGCTCAGGCGATGTTCATGCGCCAATTCCCACGCGAGGGCTTCTACACGCTCTTCGACTACACATCGGGTCGCGCCAAGATCGACGTCCAGTCTGCCGTGCATTCCCCCCTGGCTAAACGATTCCAGGATATTGGTTTAGAATGGGCTAGCGCTGTATCGCGTGCGTTAAACAGCGAGGGGCGTATGGAGCTACACGTTATGCAGTTGATCGAGGTGGGGACCCCGAGGTACTGGCTGATTCCTCTGCGCAGTGAATCCTCGAAACTTTATACAGGACTGACTCGCATTGCGGCCGCCCTGCCATCTCCAAGTTTTGCTTCACCTCAGGAGGAGATTCTGCCTTCGCTCATCGCGAATGTCCTCGATGAAGCGGAGTTGTTCACGATTCACTGAACGAGCGGGACGAGGATCTCTTAGTAGACAAACCACTTGCATTTGGACCTTTTCATTCTACACCTAGATCTATCGTGTCTCACCATCCACCGTCACCCAAACATCCACTCGAGTAAGCAGTCGTTCTGCTCATCGGTCATCACCCGCTGCGCGAACAACATCCAGCGTTCCCGGATCGCGCACGCCTCCGCCTCGTTCTCGATCGCCCAATTGGAAGCAGTAGGCTCAGATGGTGCTTGTCGGCATTTTGAGAGGGGCGTTTGCTCGACGTCGGGGAGGTTTCGTGCAGTTTGAAGGGATCGCTGTGCACAGAACGATGCACGATCACGTGGACCGGACTTTTCCGTTGCCCTAAATCGCGTTCATCAACTTGGTTCACTAGCCCCCAGCCTTTACAATTTATTTAGTGTCATTTTATAATATCATAATCCCCCGGTTACAGGTCTACTGAAGAAATCGGTGCCACACCCACACAATATTCACCTCGAATAAATGGTTGGGCTTTAACGCTTATTAAATGGCAAGTTAACTGCAGTTGACTTGAAAGCCAAATAGATAGTCATCACAAAGACGTCCTTCCACTTTCCGTAAATTGTGATTCTGACGGCCTTTGAACATCTCCGAGCCGCGGAATGACGTAGGTCGAGTCTACATTCAGAATACCAAACCGCGCTTTTGCAGCGCGGGCGCCTCATGCGATGGCGCAATAGGCACAAGCGGGATAAAATTATGTTCACAGGTATGACGTCTGAGATTTAATTCTAGACACTCATAACTATATCTGTCAGGCGGTTTGTTGACCGGACCTTCAGCGGTTTTGTGGCGTCGACTGGTAGACAGATCATCTAAATCCGCCGACGTAGATTTTCAACCACAGAATCTAAGAGAGGAGACAAAGAAAATTATTGACGACTCTCGCCCTGGTCGTGGTGCATGGAATTTCCTTTCCATGACCGTATTCCTGATCATCGCGATTCCGGTCTCCGCAGCCTAATTCCCACGTCTTCAGTTTGATCAGAACGGGCTTGATTTGTTTCCGACAGACAATTGACGTGGGAGTCTCCATATCAACATGTGGCTGCATTTCGGTTTCGTCAACTGCCACCATTCTCTTCTTCATCGCTACAGCATGTCTACCAGCTCCACCCAGCTCCACTCTTCCTGACGACTATGAGCACAATTCCACATCCCCTGCACCCTGGCCGTCCTGTGAAATCGGGGGAATATGCCTCAGCGAACGGAATAAAAGCCGCCCCAGCTAGCACCTAATCTTCACTCGAACACATCCCCCAGTAGTTCAAGCTCTCTAACATCTGAATATGTTCTCCAAGCTCTCTGTTGTTGTCACTTCGGTGCTAGTTGTACGCACCCTCCTCTTCCCTGAGGTTGTGCTTCTACTAACTTCGCATTGTAGACCCTTGCTGCCGCCATCCCGAACACCACTCCCCCGGTGACGACCCCCAACTCCAACCAGTGCTGCACCAGCGTCCAGGATTCCAGCAGCAGTGCTGTCTCTGCCGTCGCCGCCCTCCTCGGTCTCAATCTCAGTGGTCTCAACGTCCCCATCGGCCTCGGCTGCTCTCCCATCACGGTCATCGGAAACAACTGGTGGGCAATCTCTCTTACTGTCGAGTTCAGCGGGAAATTGACGCGCATGGATAGTGGTGGAACCGAAGTTACCTGCGACGCGCCCCAGAAGGAGTGGGGCAGCCTCATTGCCATCAACTGCATCCCCATCACCCTCTAATTCATTGGGTTGGAGGAGAATTAACAATGTACTTGTGTCTCTGAATGCGGACCAGTAGTGTTATATCGCCGTCTTGACGAAATTTATGCTGGTACCTTGAGTATGTCCCGGAGGTGCAGATTTGCGAACCTTCCACGACTGCGAAGCGGTCTTAGAGAGCGAATATCCTTCTGGTGTTCAGTCTGAGTGAAAATAAATTTAAAACCATGTACTAATTACTCAACATTTTACTCTGCTAATACAATGGGCAAGGAGGTTTCAACCATGAAAGTCGTTTCAGGGACAGGGCCCAAGTTAGTGAATAACGAACAGCCTTATTCACTAAGGACGAGTAGCACGTTGTTGTGGAATATTGCTGCGATGAAGACTGCCTGTATAAAGCAGACATGTGTCACGGAGAAAACTTCGGGTCGGAAGCGAAAGCAGGACGAGAGACAGCTGTAGCAAAGCATGTCGAAACTTGTGAGTAGAGGTAACTTATGAAGACGACTTCTCGACGGGTGGTTAACATGGACTCGAATGCGGGTCCAGGATAGGAGCAATTTAAAAAAGGACGTGGTATTCCGCGACATTTAAAGCGAGGCAGCGCCCGAACATAGAAGGTACAAAGTTCCAACGGAAACCCCAGAACATCAACCTAAGGATTTCCGGCCCGCCATCCATCCATCAGACTCAGAGAGTGATAGGGATGCAGTTGATAGCGATGAGGCTCCCTGGTATCACAAAATAAGAAGGCAATATTAGGGAACGAAAAACAATACAAACCCCACGCCTGCTCGGGGGCATCGCAGGTGACGCTGGTTCCTCCGCTGCAGAAACGAGTCAGTTTCGAGGAGTTTAATTAATTTATGACGTGCGCGTACCAGTTGTTGCCAATGACGGTAATGGGCGAGCAGCCGAGGCCGACGGGGACGTCGAGGCCGCTGAGGTCGAGACCGAGGAGGGCGGCGACGGCGGAGACGGAGCTGCTGCTTGACGACTGCACGCTGGAGCAGCACTGCGAGGAGGTGGGAGTCGTCACCGGGGGAGTGGTCCACGGCATGGCGGCAGCAAGGGTCTAAATTCGTAGGAATAGTTAGCATGTGGAAGCCCGTCGAAGCAGGGGAGGCTCACGATGAGGACCGAGGTCGCGATGATAGAAAGTTTAGAGAACATGTTTGTTTGTGAGAGGGCTTGAATACAGAGGAATGTGTTCGAGTGAAGATTAGGGGTCTATCGCGCGGGCTTTTATAGCTTTCGTGTCCAGAGTTTCCCGCGATTAAGGAGGGCGCTATGACCGCATTATGTAGGAACACGGTCGAATTAACAGAGCGAGTGTGGAGCAGTGGAGTTGTTAGACAAGGGAGAACAGGGAAATGTCGAGGCAGAGGCAACTGCATTGAGTTCTGTTGTTTGGTCTATTACGGGCGACAGAGAAGGGAGTGCAGGTGAGGCGATCTGCGGAGCGATTGCACGGTTGGACACGATGCATACCACTACCTCCTGCCCGCACTCACACCCGCCCGAGGATGCCAGGAGGAGGCGAATGTGTCTGTTCGGATAGCACTGCGCAACCACGTAGAATAATTAGGTGGAACCTTGCAGCGCAATAGTGGAAATTGAATACCGAATAGACATGGTGGGGGAAGAGGGGAATAATGTCGTTATGACAGTGCAGCGTCATTGACAATAATAATTCTGCCTCAAGAAATGTCACCGAGATCATGTCGGACGGCGGAAGAGCGCACCTAAGCATTCCTCTCGCCGGGGCGAGATATGCTCCCCATGACATTGTCCGAATATGTAACGATTGATTTCTCGGAGATGAATTAGTGTAAAAATAGCTCGGAGATACGCACACGAGCCAGTGTTTTTTTCGGTGCCGAAAGTGTGTCTCAAAGTCTCGGATTCAAACGGTTACAACTTCACCCGTGGATTGCCATGTCAAGCGCGGGAAGGAGCTTCAGCGCGGTCCTGCATGAGGTCGGTGTCAGCTGCGTCGCCAGACGGAGGTCTAGGCGCGTAGTAGACTCCAATGGGACGGCTTTGATGACTTTCGACATGATTTCCGTAGAGTGCCCTCGCTAGCCGGATGCGAATTGATTGTGAAGAAGGCAGAGTTGCGGCTGAGGGGGTCGGGATCTGCGGTTTCATCGTGCGCATCAGGAGGTTGGACATCCTGGCGACGCCTCCTGCGACCGACACACAAGGAGAAGCAGTGCCGCGGTAGGTGCACCTACATGCCGCGCCGATGTGCCTTCGCAGTGGGACCAATATATCCCGACATCCGCACCTGCTGCAACACCCGACGGGTAAATTTGAATCCTTGTGCTCGGTGGAATCTTGATATGATTTAGCAGTGCCGTGCAGAGAGTGATATCGTCGCGGAGGTGGATTGTGGTTAACGAGAGAAGTTCGATAAAGGAATACACTCGGCCAGGAGAGGGTGGGGGATAACACGCTCTAGGTTTAATGTCCTCAGCTGAGAGCGAACATTTCGAGTAGGACATCGAATATCTGTAGCCGGGATGATGCGGAGTTGTTACACCATGTCAGTGATAGTGTTTCGAGATCCCGAAGGGATCTTCATGGAAGATTGATATAGGTGAGCGTCAATTCACGTAGGTTGGGCATGCCTCCTTCGAATATGCTACCGGGAAGCGCAGAAACGAATCTTCGGGGATTTCTGCTCGGTTGGAATCAGGGTTCAAGTGAAGGGAGGAGAGGATGAGGAGGTTATGATTTGGGAGCTTGGCGATCAGATCGTGGATGTGATGAGCTTCCCCAGCAAGCTCCAGAACGTAAATGCGCTCGGAATGTTGAGTCGAAGCATCTGATCTTGACTGTGAGCGGAGGGACCTGCTTGTAAAGGCGAGGGAAGCTGCCACGCCAGCCAGGATCAATGAACGCCCATAGTGGATGTGCCGCAAGTGCCAGAGCATGCCAATGACGGTAAACGTACAGACTCGCGTCCATTCCAATGTGAAGAGAATCACGGATTCCACTGCGTATATCGTGATTATTTGAGAGGAGCTCGTTGGGAGGCTACAGATAGGCGTGATGGAATTTCATGTCGATTTTAGCAAGGCTATCTGGGCATAGTGCCACGCAATTTCACTATCGATGGTCGTCCTTTGAGCCTCGATACTGAGTGGCTTCGCACGTCTGAATTTCCAAGAGGTCAGTGTATCCGGGGGGGGATTGGGAACTACGGCCACATTTCGGCTTCAGAGGCTTCGGGGCTGTCTCTGCACGACATGGATCCTTCGTACATACGTTGGGGGTGGTAAACGTGGATATGGATCTCACATCAGTGGCAGTGCTACGGCCCGGTGGATGCCGAGTTTAGACATATATTTCTCCCATCACTCGTTTGAACGTTGAAAGCCTGGAAAAAGAAAACTAAGAACTAGACTCGGATGTGAGCAATTTTAGTGTACACCCTTTTCTTTTTAATCCGTGGGGAAACAACCCTTGGCGCTCAGTGAGAAAAACTTGAACGAAAAGCTCAAATCTTGCATGTGTGGGTTCGTCAAGCACTGTGAAAACACACAGAAGGATCAAATCTACCATTTCACCGTAATCGTATGTGTAAATAGAACTTAAAGCAAATAAACTGTTTTGATGCGGAAAGAGCGATAACGTCTTTATGGACAGTGTGACGTCATGAACAATAATAGGCTTCCTTCAACATAGTCAGTGAAGTACAGATCGCGGAGATTATGTTGCGCGGGGAAAGAGCGTGCGTATGCATATCCTGGCCGGGGCCAAAGGGGGCAGGATACATATCTTCGACGTCACCGTGTCGCGCATCCCGGGATGATTGTCAATGATCCTCTCAAGATGAAAAATGACTAAACAATATGTATCGAGATACTTCGAAAGTTCCACACAAAATGCAGTGTTTCTTCGGCGTCGAAAGTGCGATCGAGTTTCAAAGCCTCGCGTGATCATTCCTGGATCCGGAAGCTGTGGGAATTCCCAAGTACTGTTGATGGACAATTTATGGATAGTTATGGAAATTCATGGTGAGAATGGTTACCAGATACATAGCGGCTTCCGGCTAGACCCGGTCCTAATAGGATTGGGAAAGAGCACTGGAAAAAATATCCACCGGTCTGCCCAGGGAGACCTACGGTCCTGTTGGTTCCTCCTTTCTTTCCCTCCAAGATTATAGGGTATCATAGCCAGCCCCACAACGACCATGAGTTTATGACTATCATGAAGATTTCCAAGTCCCATAACTGTATGCACGCGTAGTGTTAAGTGGGTGAGAGCAGTGAGAACAGGTTCCCGGCATTCCTAACGGAACCGGCCGTGTAATCCTATAATCCTGCCTTACCTATCACTAACTGGCATGTGCAACGTGATGCGCGTTGCGAAGATATCATGCGCTGTCCGGTACTATCGCACAAAATGGTGCAAACGGCCAGAAATAACCAGGATCAAATATCAAGTCTGAAAGACTGAAAGTCGTACACGAGGAAAGGTTACAGAGCGGGGAGTGCTCGGTTATTTTTGCTACGCCTCACTCGGTCAGCATTAGTCGTGGCAAGAGAATGAAGCCTAGACAATCGATTCCCGAGTTGCCCACCGTCGTCAGATACATCATACGTCGTCCTAGACATGGGAAAAGTGGAGACCATGATCCATCCATCTGAAGTGCGGGCGGTATTACTTGCTCGGCATTACTTTCTCGGCATTACCACACAAAATATCCCAGGAAGGAAACAAATAGCCCGAGGGTCGGTTTCTCCACTTGGATGGAAGGTGGATTGCGAGATATTAGGCAATCTTACAGCAACCTACCATCTAGCATCTATTAAAAAGACGGCTTGGTGGCAGATTCAGCGGCTGCAGAACTATATATATTATTTGGATTGTGCGGCTCAATTCACCCTCAGCGGCAGAAGCAGTGATGGAAGGGATACTCGCAGACTGCTTAGAAACCGTCGTCACTGTCTCCCCTATATAAAGGGCGCCGAATTACAGATCTTGCCCACCCCGTTCAAGTCCCTTCTCGAGTGTGTTGCTTGTAACAGCATTTTCCACGCGATCCCCGTAACATCCGTTGAAATATCCAACAGGAGCACCGCCTACCAGTGGCTGCCAGCTACGGTCATCTGGGAACAGCCCAATCTCCCGGCGATGGCGACAGCGAAACCCAGATTGTGGAGACGCCTCGCTTGAGTTGGCGGTGGTCATTGGCAGCATGTGAGGTGCGGCGCCTGAGTGGCGACAACAATATTAATCGTCCCCGAATTTTCCCAGGAAATGATTAGCAGAGGCGTTACCCGAGGAGTGAATGCCTGAGGAGAGGACAAAGAGCTTGGAGAACATGTTTAAAGGCTTGTAAGAGAGTTTGAACTACAGAGGGATGTGTTCGCGTAATTATCACAGTCAAAACATGGGCTTCGTCTCTATCTTTGAAGGAATTACGCTCCTGAGTTCCAAATTTATGCATGCCTCGCCGCCAGAAAAACCGCCGCCTGACTGCCAAAAAACATTTTGGCATCATGAGGGCCGGGGCCGGGAAGGATTACTTTATTAGTTCAATTCGACATCCACGCGTCTCACCGCTGGCAGGGTGCTTGTCGACTGCCTAATCGTCACTGGCATGCGCCACACGCTTATTGGTCAGATTTCTGTGTCGAAACTTGCTGCAAAAATGGACATTTCCTGTATGGCAGAATGAGAGGTATTCGTTATTTATTGAATATGTTGGTTCACGCGAGTCCATGCGTCTCTCCCAGTCGTCGTCTAAATTTGGACTTTCTGGCGCCGCCTGTGGAAATCTGCGGCGAAAAATTTGATCACTGGAACAATCCAGCCGTTTCCGATCGAAGTCCGCACTCACCCGCAACGTCTAATACATACGGCGTTCGTGGGTGATTCGTGAGTGATTGCCCGGCTGTTAGCGATGTGTAATCTCCCCCATTCAGTAAGAACGAAACAACATGGAATTTGCGATGACCAGTCCTGCTTCTCCGGCAACTTGCAAGTCCTTCTCTGTCGTTGAACCCGACTTTTGTACAAGTGTGTTGACGTGATTTTAATGGGGTATCGTTCAAGATAGCGATGAGAATGGGTACGGAAGGAAAAGAGTGATGAATGTCTCTTGATGGGTGACAGGAACATGTTGGATCGAGACCCGTACAGTGCAAAAAACAAGCATAGATTTCATACAAACTTCGTTACAAGGTCTTCAAAAAACACAAACAACCAGTAAGTCGTCATTTTGGACCAGTTCCCGTCCAAATTCAACAAACAACGCTTGAGTAATCCTCTCGAAAAGTGATGGGGAGGCAGTTAATGGCGATAAGACCGCCTCACTCCGCGTCGGGAGCGTCGCAGACCACGGTAGTGCTGCCACTATTCATGCAGGTGTGAGCAACAGCAGAAGAAAGGGGCCTAAAAACATACCAGACGTTTCCACCGACGGTGGTAGGCGAGCAGTCGAGCCCGACGGGGACATTGAGGCCAGCGAGGGAGAGGCCGAGGATAGCAGCTACTTTGGAGGCAGCCTCGCTGCTCGACTGGACGATGCTGTCGCAGCACTGGTCCGAGGTCGGAGTGGTGACTAGGAGTGTAGTGTTGGGGATGGCTGCAGCAAGGCCTGCGGTGCGGTTAATTCACAAAATCAGTGTCGGTGATCAAGCTCATTGAGGAGACGACGTACGATGAGCACCGAGGGGAGGACTACAGAGAGTTTAGCGAACATGTTTCAAAGCTTGAACTACAGGGGAATGTGTTCAAGTGGAGAATGAGAGGGAGAGGGCTAAGCCTTTTATACATTTCTGGGACCATTTTTGACGACTGAGCAACGCCGCGAGGAAACCAGAGCTCGCGAAGTGTGGAGTGGAGTCGCTCGGAGGAATGGAAAGCACTCTAGACGAACCAGGAGATAATGGAATGCGGTCTGCAGTCCACATCGTCTGTCAAGCACTTGAATTTACGGCGGAGTATCACGAAGAATGGAGTGGCATACATAACGTGTCGAGCGTGAACAATGCGTGAACGATGTTGTTCAAGAGGATGAAAAGCGAATCTAATAGCTAAGATGGTCATATTGAGTTTAAATAATAAGTTCATTGACGGAAGTCACCCGAAGCGACGGCGAAGCAATATCATCATCGGTGCTGCTGAAGGAGCGACCGAACCTTTAACGGAGGATACACATCGCTTTGAGGTTTGAATGCTATCTAGAAGCCGTATCAGTCCCGAGGGAAATGTCCTGCGTAGGAAAATAATGGGCCCTTGTATCGACCGGATACAACGATTGGCCGATAAAAAGAGTGGAAAGTCCGAAGCGTCGACTTAAATTTGAATCGCCTAATTGGGCACCGCACCAACCGATGTTCTGAAGTCGATGTCGACGTCATCTTGGTTCGACGATCTATCCCGTCGTTATACATAGAGTGGATGGCGAGAATGACCAAAACTTACGAAAACTTCCCAACGAATGCTCCCCTCGGATAAAACTGTTCAGGTCATGGTAATATGTATATCGACGAGACCTTGAGAGCAGGTTGACGGGGCGGAGAGCAATTGACATCCTCCTGAGGTGCGAGAAGCGATGATTGAGGCTCAGGTGGGTCCCAGACAGCCGTAGAATTCCATTCCACGATGCACGTCGTTCCCGAGAAAAAGTCGCCATAAGAGGACGCCGGTGATAGCATAGTAGCGGCATTCGGGCCACGGCAGCGAGTTTCCATGGAAGGTCGTTTAATCGGCTTACGGCGGGTACAGAGATACGTCTTCCTAATGACGTGTGGAAGGAAAGGGAGCAAAACGCAGTGGAATTTGAGTGGAATCGGATCCTTTGTGTCGAAAATAAGCCTGCCCAACTTGCGACCGCCAACTTGCTAGTTACTATCAGGTGGATGGGCCGCAAGAGGGATGCCCAAGTTAGCCTCGTTCGTTTCGCGAGTTAGCACCCCCCAGACTTTCGCGACTGAAAGGACGCACGTTGCAGCATTTTTGCAGCATAGCAGTTCGGACAAAGTGACGTGGCCGTGACGAAGTCACAATCATCACAGCCCGGGACTTGCCGGAGTAGCGCAAAATACTCAATCCCAGGAACGTTCTGCTGGTCTCTGATTCTGATGCGTATTTTGCTGATTGTAATTGACCCAGCGTCATGGCGCAAGAGATCTTTCCATTGTAAGTGGAGGAAGTGCGCCAGTTCTACGCCGTAAATTTAGTGAAACACCGACGTCATCGATAGTTGTCACGAGTCGAGCCCCCCCCACCGGTCCTTGGTTAGATCTGTCCTTTTTTTTTTTTTTGACACTGATTGTTGAGTGGATTGTGTCCACTCGGCCGTGAGTATGGTTGATTCAAACCTCGTTGTTTAAGTTGGTATTAGGGTCGTTCACAGTTGCCATTTTTCCACCATTTTTCCTACCATTTTTTTCGCCCTTTTTCGTATTCCCATCGTTTTTGACCGGGTTTTTTTCCCCTTTTCACTTTAGACATGTGAAAAGGGCTTAAAAGGGGGGAAAACCGCATCCTAAGTGCAAAGCTTGATCAAAAAGGAGAGCAAAGAGTTCAAAAAAGGGAGGAAAAAAGGGCAACTGTGAAACCCCCCTCCCGGCGCTCCCTTTTTCTTCCCTTTTGTGCTCCCTTTTGTGCATCCTTTTCCAATTTCTCTTCCAAACTTTCAGGTTGTTCATGTCTTAGACTGACGGTCAATGCCCGTGCCACCAATGGGTTCAATGTCCAATGACTTTTATAGTTGAAAACTCCCACCGACATTTCGAAAAATGGGAACAAAAAGGGAGCAAAAAATGGCCGGAAAAATGGCAACTGTGAATGACCCTATTAGCTGGACTATCCTCCATTACGCTGATCATTATACGGCCATCCAGATTAACGAGACCGAAATTAGGTACACTATGCGCTCGTTGTCAGGAAGAAGTTTCACTCACGCTGCGCCAAAGCTTGAATGGCTGGACAACGGGAGAAGCGAGTCATCCATGTGCAGCGTGACCTTCAGCTATCTATTTGGTGCGCCGATGTGCAGGCGGGGAATTTGTGGAGGTAGTACTGAGCTACTGGGAATCTTATTTCTCCAGACTGATGAATCCGGCGGACCCGGAAAGAGATTTGAAACTCAAGCACACATTTTTCCAAACACCAACATAAATTCCGCACAAAACATCGTTACAAAACGCTGCACAAAATATAAACTACGCGCGCAGTTCGAAAGAGTTCCGGTCAAAATTCAACAATTCTTCAACACTCCTCTTAAAGAGTGATGGGAATGCAGTTAATGGCGATGAGGCTGCCGAAGGACTTCTCAGGGGAGTCGCAGGTAACCTCGGTTCCACCACTATGCATGCGCATCAGTTTCCTGGCAAACTCGACGACAAAGGAAGTGCCCACCAGTTGTTTCCGATGACGGTGATGGGCGAGCAGCCCAGACCGATGGGGACGTTGAGGCCACTGAGGTCAAGGCCCAGGAGGGCGGCGACGGCGGAGACGGCACTGCTGCTGGACGATTGGACGCTGCTGCAGCATTGGTTGGAGGTGGGGGTCGTCACCGGGGGGGTGGTGTTCGGGATGGCGGCAGCAAGGGTCTGCAATGTGCCAATTAGCAAGAGCAGTACCTCAAAGCGGAGGACGTACGATGAGCACCGAAGTGACAACGATGGAGAGCTTAGCGAACATGTTTAAAGGCTTGGTAAAGAGCTTGAACTACAGGGGGATGTGTTCGAGTGAAGAGGGGGGGAACAACACTCACATACCTTTTATACATCTCGTCGAACGTTGTGTGTCGAATTAGGCATGGTTTGAATCGCCTCTGGGCGTCAGAAACGACAATATCAAGGCTCGCGAAGTGTGGAGCGGTGGAGCGGTGGGGCTGCTCGAAGGATCCAGGAACGATAGACAGATAAAAATTCCCTGGTGGGAGGAAACGAGTTTGTATCCGTACTGCATGTCGAGGAGGTAAAACGGCAGCGGGGTATCACGAAGAGTGGAGCAGTGGAGCACATATAACACGGGAGATACGGTGCCTCCGTCGAGAGGGGGAAAATATCTACGGTGGTCAGATGCAGTTCAAATAATAAACACATTGAATCGACCCGGGGCGACGGCGACGCAGTGACAGCGATGCTGAAGCGGCAAATTGAACATCGAATCTGGAATGTTCGACCCAGTTTGAGGTCTGAATGACGTAGAACGAAGACATCAGTCGAACAAAAGTCGGTCCTTGGATCAAAGCGATCCCGGCCGTGTCCTATAGCGCTGTGTATGATTTTCCGTCCCGTTATATGGTAAAGACGGCAGACGTCATGTGGAGAGGTGCGAGGACACGAACAGCGCCCAGGATCTCCTGTGAAATATATCAGCATGGGATGGATTTAATACTGCCTAATTTAGCACCGCAGTAAGACCCTCGCTGACATGATTAGCTTCCAAACAGATGTTCACCTCTTGATGGTATGTCTGCATGTTTGTCAGGTGTCCCTTTCCCCTACATTGCCTTTCTACCTCGAGACCAATTGAAACAGTGGGGAAGAATTTGTCGTAAAGCGAGACAAGACCAACGCTTCAACAGACACACGGACCTTGTACTCGGGCAGAAGAGCGAGGTCATGTACGTCACCATAAAGCCAGCCACAATCCGATGCAACACGTTGTCCTCGAGAAAAAGAGGCCAAAAGGGAACTTTAGTGACATCGTGGGGTCGGATCCAGTCTACAGCAAAGATCAGCCTTCCGTTTGACAATGCTTGGGGAAAGAAAGAAGATTGGAGAAAGATTGCCAGACGTGTACAGGAGAGTGAAAAGACGATGGACTGAGTAGTAGACGCCAGGCTAGAATATCAATATTGGAGTGCCGTAATTCGACTCGAGGAAGGGCTTCATTCAAGTGGTCTGGAACCTGGAGTCTTTGACGAAGTACCGGGGAGGAGGATCGCCTGCGCGGTCCCAAATTGAAACAGCAGGTAGCCGCACTACGTACATGTGACACCTACACATGCGCCACGGGGATATTGTGTCATGCGGTCCCTGATGTGCGGTACAATGGCCGGATCTCAGAAAAATCCCGAGCGCTTCGGAGGAGAACGGCCTTCATCATTGAAGTAATCTGGAAACCGGAGTCTTTATTGAAGTCATGCGGCCCACAAAGACGAGTCATGGAGACGTAGCGGGGCTGTGTGGCAGTAGGCGCAAAGGTAGTGGTGAGTAGGTGTTGAGTCGGAAGCAAAAGTGGGATCAAGGACTCCACGTGACACATAAGCACATCCAAGCAAATCCAAACACGCTCAACGCGTGGTACATCAGCGTACGCGTTCATTAGCAGTCCGGAACACTTGAAGGCTGCTCATATCCCTATGGCATTCTAGAAAACCCAATGTTGCCATCCAGGTTCAAAATAATACTTTCAACGTTTTCAACAAGCCGGTGTCCGAAGTCCCAGTATGCGGACGGGTAATGGCAAAGAATGATTGATACGCTGTGTCGGTTTCCACAGATAATCGGCAGAATCCGTTTGCTGCAAGCAGCTGATGACTAGGATACATTAGCAGAATACAACAGTGATCGACACGACATGACTCTGTTCAGCAGAACGGGAAAAATAGTTGTCTTCCTTTAGTGTAAACAGCAAGGAATACGAATCGTTTAACGATTAACTTGTGTCTCTGAATGCGGACCAGTAGTGTTTTATCGCCGTCTTGATGAAATTTATGCTGCTGCTTTGAGTTTATACGTCCCGGGTGTTCAGATTTCAAACCGCCTACAACTGCCGAGTGGTGTGTGTAGAAACAATATCTATATAAAAAAAGACGTGGGTGTCTAGAGACAAACGTCAAAGTGGAGCCAAGAGCCTCGGAAACCAAGAGTCGGCTGTCGGGGCTCCAACGGTGATGTCAAAAGCCAGCCAAACAACTATCACCCGGAGCATGGCCACCTTGATCGCTTCTTGATCTCCACCACCCGCTCCACCACTCCGACTATCCTGCACCAGAATCCATGTAATTAGCGACGAACATGAATTACAGAGTTGAAACCCGGATGCGAAAAAAAAAAAGTTCTTCCGCATTTCTCAATGGCAAGGCAGAAAATTGTAATTCAAAGTTGGGGGATGCAATACTATTACCTCGTAGTGTATGCTCAAATATTTTCAGATTTCTTCGGTGAGTAGTTGTGCCGCATGAACACATTGTTTTTGTGACCTGTTTTGGTGGAGGACCCCGATCCGAAAAATCGGGTCACATACACGTGCCGATCGCACTCTCACGCCAATCTGTAGCTCTGAGGAGCGAGAGGGAGTGCTGAAACCCCCCCATGCACAATATCAGGTCTGGAAAATGTGGCAGACACTCACAATTACGATACTCTCCTCAAGACTTCTGGCACAGCCACAAAATTTCGTTTTTGGCACGTTTTCGATTTTTTGTGCTCGCCGACGTTTGACGGGGGGTTCTTTGACTGTCACGCATTGCTCACTATATCTATAAGAGTATTTCCAAAAAAAATAGGATCAACCACGTCAAAATTGAGCCTATAATTCTATATTTTTCGCATCCGGGTCTTTTTCGCATCTGGGTTTCAACTCTGTATATATATAAGAAAAGGTGTGCCCCAGTCCCTGCGAGACAAGACAACCTTTGGCCTGGTACATTCGTATTGGCTTCCTGAACACCGCATGAGATCATCTGCTCCACAGTTTCCACAATGCTCCACAGATTCTCCGCCATTATGCTGGCTTTCTATATTTAATTGTTTAGATGTTGCTCAGCTCTCTGTTGTCTTCGTTGAGCACAATTTCCTTCGCCCCCATCATGAGTGCTGAATTTTTCAAATTACGACCTCTGCCTCCTAAATCCCGATCCCAATTCAGACTAGAGCCGTTCCGTGTAAAGGTTGGTGCACGTGCACTTGAAGGACGAGAGCTGATCATTGGTCTAATTTGAACCAGGCTGCTCGGTCGTCACTTCTCGGTTTGAGCCATCTGAGAAGTCAGTGTCTTCTAAAAAAAAACATTGAGATATGTCTGCATCCGTTTGTCTATATCATACGGAGGGAATTGCGAAAATGCCCCAGCAGCCAGATAATCCATCAGCCGCTCAGTAGGCCAAAAGAAATTTGAACACAGGATTGTATATCAGTGGATCCCCCAGTCTTCTGTTCAACGGGTGCCACGTTAGTGCATGAACTCTCAATTATCCTTGCTACGTTCCCCGGGCATAAAAGTGGTCGATCCTGTGCAGAAATTTTGTGCCGGGAGTTTTGAGCAACCGGGTGAACGGCATCTGAAGGCAGACCCTGACCTTCGTGTGTTAATATATTGTTTCCCCGAAGATTCATATGGGCCTACATTCATGTAGATCCAACCTACGTGGAGGAACTGGGATATGATGCTAAATTGCATCCTTGACTCGAGATATTTGTACTGTACCTTTGGTGTATGAATGTCTTGCCTGTGATCTGGGGGGAGAAAAACAAATCGTGAACCTCTCAATATTTCACTGAATTTGCTCTCCTCTCTGAAAATGTTGACCACACAACAGAATTTCCAGGGGGTTGTTGAAATCATATGGATGATCTTCAGTCAGGCCCAAGAGAGGTCAATAGAAAATCTTTTAAAATGATATCATCTATTAGGCCGTGAGGAGTCAACCGAAGGTTGACGACGAGCGGCGTCTTCAATTTTGAACTTGATTCAAATCAATTGTCCACCAAAACTTAATACGTACCTGCAGAATTCAGTCATTACCGTGGCGTAGCACGGGCAACTGCTAGTTCTTATAATGTTCAGTCTGAGTGGAAGTGAATTAGAAACCACATACTAGTCAACATTTTAAACTGCTAATACAATAAGGGTGCTCAATTATCCCGTTGGTCGCGTCGTTCACGCAATATTTGTTCGAAGTAAATGAAATTTAAAACTCCGCTGCCTTTGCCGCTCTTTGCCGTTGCACATTAAACTTCATGCTCGAGCCGCAGGAAGTTGAAACCTGAACCTCAGACATATAAACAAGTCATTATAAGTGCCTCCGGGCTCAGATCATAGCTCTTTTTTTCATTGTAGCAGAGTTCAGCGTTGATGGGCTCAAGCGGAGTTTCAAATCTTTTTTATTATTATTGCATGAACGACGCGACCAACGGGATAATTGAGCACCCCTAATGAGCAAGGTAAAGCTGTCCGTTATTCATCAAGGACGAGTAGCGCGTTGTTGTGGAATATTGCTGCGATGAAGACTACCTGGATCATGAAGCAGAAATGTGTCACGGAGCAAAAGGCGAAATCCGGAAGAGAGACAACTGTAGCAAAGCATGCCAAAACTTGTGAGTAGAGGTGAATTTATGGAGACGCCTCATCGACGCGTGGCTGAAATCATGTCCATGGACTCGAATCTTGGTCTCGGATAAAAGCAATTCAAAAAAGACGTGATATTTCGCAACATGTAGCACGAGACAGCGCCCGACGATAGAAGGTAAAAAGTTCTAACGGAAACCCCAGAACATCAACCTAAGGATTTCCGGCCCGCCATCCATCCATCAGACTCAGAGGGTGATGGGGATGCAGTTGATAGCGATGAGGCTCCCTGGTATCACAAAATAAGAAGACAATATTTGGGAACGAAAAACAATACAAACCCCACGCCTGCTCGGGGGCATCGCAGGTGACGCTGGTTCCTCCGCTGCAGAAACGAGTCAGTTTCGAGGAGTTTAATTAATTTATGACGTGCGCGTACCAGTTGTTGCCAATGACGGTAATGGGTGAGCAGCCGAGGCCGACGGGGACGTCGAGGCCGCTGAGGTCGAGACCGAGGGTGGCGGCGACAGCAGAGACGGAGCTGCTGCTTGACGACTGCACGCTGGAGCAGCACTGCGAGGAGGTGGGAGTCGTCACCGGGGGAGTGGTCCACGGCATGGCGGCAGCAAGGGTCTAAATTCGTAGGAATAGTTAGCATGTGGAAGGCCGTCGAAGCGGGGGAGGCTCACGATGAGGACCGAGGTGGCGATGATAGAAAGTTTAGAGAACATGTTTGTTTGTGAGAGGGCTTGAATACAGAGGAATGTGTTCGAGTGAAGAATGGGAGTCTATCGCCCCGGTTTTTATAGGTGTCGTGTCCAGAGTTTCCCGCGATTGAAGAGGGCGCTATGACCGCATTATACAGGAACACGGTCGAATTAACGGAGCGAGTGTGGAGCAGTGGAGTTGGGACGAGGGAGAACAAGGAAACGTCGAGGCAGAGGCAGCTGCATTGAGTTCCTGTTGTTTGGTCTATTACGGGCGACAGAGAAGGGACTGCAGGTGTGGCGATCTGTGGAGCGATTGCGCGGTTGGACACGATGTATACCGCTTTGTCCTGCCGCACTCACACTTCGCCTGAGGATGGCAGAAGGGGGCGAAGACCTGGACGGAGAGCTCTACAACCACGTAGAAGAATCAGGTGCAAGATGATTGCAGCGCAATGGCGAGTGGAAATTGAATACCGAGTAGACTGTCCGGGTAATGATGGCGGGGAAAGAGGGGGATAATGTCGTTATGGCTGGGCAGCGTCATTGACAACAATAGTTCTCCCTCAACAGATTTCACGGCGATCATGTCGTGCGGTGGAAGAGCGCGCGTTGACATGATCGTAGCCGGGGCGAGATATATTCGACGTCATGCATCGCAGGAAGAAATGAACGATTGATCCCTCGAAGATGAATTAGTGTCTGAACAAGATGCGTACGAGAGGACACGATACTTTTCATGAGGCAGTATTTCTTCTGTCGAAAGTGCGCTCAAGTCTTCAAAGGTCCGATTCAAACCTCTATACAATAGAAACTCGGAAGGTGTGAGAGTTCACTAGAATTTTTGATGGGAACTTCGTACATAGTCACCAGCTCCAGTGTGAGCGAACCAGTTGCAAGATGAAAAGCTACAGCCGGGGTATTGCATAGGACATATATATGTTCCATGTTGTTTGAACTTTGAAGAATAAAGCACTTGTCGATTATGAGTATTCTTGTCCTCTGACCTGTCTGGTGAACACTGTGAGAGGGTAGATCATCCATTGAGGTAAGGATATAGCTTTATCAAAGAACAGGGAGAGCTCAGACACGAAATCAAGTCAGTGAGGCGATACACCGAGCGGGAAAATGTTGATTTTCTGACCGATGAGGCCAAGATGAGGTCCATTGGGTTTGCGGTGAGTTCTAACTTCTCGGACGATTCATTTACAAGCTTTGATGATTGAGACTGAATTTGCGACCGGTTACGTGCAGAGTCGCTAGGCACATGTACAGTGGAGGCGTGTCGCAAAAGTTGTCACAAGCAATTTGCCACAAACCAGATACATTCACATTGGGATCGATCCGAGTCACATAGGAATCTCTAGCAATGACATCAAGGCCAAATACTGTTGCATGCGAACCACCTGGATAACTGCAACGATAACACTGTTACACTGCCATTCTTCGTTCCCCGCCGTTCAAGTTCCTCGCTATCTTGAGGGTAAGGGGCTCAAAAAACCCGAAACAACGGGATATTTAACACCCAAACATAGAAGACACAGAATTCTACCGGAAACTCCAAAACATCAACCCCGAACCCCAGATGGATTAATACTTGTTCGGGACTTATACCTCGACATGACAATGTATTAAGGTTAACCGATAGCACAATGCGTCAAGCCCACGTTTATATCAAGACAAAGTTACAAAAAAGAGGTTGGATCTGCTACAGAAACACGGCAGACAAATATAGCATCGCAACTTGGACTAATTACACTACGAGAACGCTAGTAGAAGTGGGGTCAAATAATCGTCAGCCTGAAATATTCCGGAAGGGAGTGAACGGTGCATACCAGCGAACCAGAACTGCTGGCGCGTGTCGCTGGGATTCGCCTCTTCCAACGTGATCTTTACCAGTCGTAGTTAATTATTTGAATCTGAACTCGCTGTAGGGGCGCTTACAGGGCTGGATGGCAATACACTAATCCCATCGTGATCCCAGGCAGTGAGTGCCGCGCCGGAGGCCGTCTCAATGATACTGTATAATAAAAGATAAGTAGACTTAATAAATCGCACAAGCGGCGGGGACGTACGTCCACGGCCCAGTAGGGACCGCCGGATTCACGAGCGAGACCTGCCACGACGTCGTGGCCGTCTTGCGCGTGACAGTCTGCGCTCGGACAATGATCTGGGGAGACGAGTTGGGCCCGGCCCCGGGGTACGCGAGGAACGTGTTGCAGTTGGCGCTGACGATCTGCCAGGTGAGCGGGCCACCAGTCAAGAGCCACTGTCCACTCATTAAGAATATCGTTGGTTATAACAGTCGTTGGAATCAGCGCGTACCTCCTGGTTGGGGAACCCCGCGCCAACCTGGTAGCTTTGGACGGGCGTAAAGTCGCCGCAGACACCGTTGGCGAGGTCGAAGCTGTTCAGCTTGCTGAAGTTGAGGATCCGCAGGATGGTTGCTGCCGTTGCGGCGGTGGTGAAGTTGGAGACGAGTTGCATTGCGAGGTGAAGTGAGTGAGAGCGGGGTATTGGTTTGCTGAGAGGGCAACCGACGCTCCATTCATTTTATACCTACCTGCGTCTCCGCCAGCGACGGAGGATTAGCTGGGCGACAGGCCAGGGGCATCCAGGACCTAAGATGCTCGCTCTTCTGTTGCCTGGATTCTTCAAACGTGGCATAGTTGGGTCCACACTATAAGTAGATACTGTATTGAAGAATCGCTGGGATATGCGACAAGTGACAGCAAATTGAGATATCGTAGTTCGCCCGAAAGAAAGATCCACTCCGCGCGGAAACCGAGATTGAGCCGTGTTGGGAGCACAAAGACTTAGTTCCCAAAAGACAAACCCGCCTCCAAACAGGGCTAAAGTAGCGGATCCAGCAAAGCAAAAGGAAGATGGCTGAGCGCGCCAAAGAATGGCATGAAAATGGAATGGTAGCAAAGAAGCGGGGGTCTGCATGCATCATGATAGCGAAGGATGACCGCAAACCAAGAGGAGAGGGAAGGATAGCGGCTCGAGGTGGAGTAGGAGTCGTTAGGGAGTCGCTGTCGGAGTCCGGAGAAGAGTATTGTATTACGTAGTCAATCAAATTACGCTCATTGATGTCGGCGATCCCCGGTGCGCCTGGATACTGTGCAAAAAGGTCAAGAGGGGTCAAGAATTTACCGGTCGTTGACCCGCGATCGAGCGGCGTCGCTGTTTGCCTTTTGTTCTTTTATTTTCAAATGTTTTTGAAGACTTCATTTCGACCCGTGAGTTTGACTGGTCAAGCCAACAAGACCATGACACTCTCCTAAACCCTGTCACAAACCCGTCATAACCCGTCAAGGACAACACTGCCTGAGTTACCACGTTGGCTTGCAGCCGACCGCGCTTGGAGGACTTCAGCAGCTGTTACTGGGATCTTTTTGGGCTGTTCAGCCACACAGGCATGCGGAAAACGCGTAACTATTTTTTCAACGCGAGATTGAAAAATCCGTCTAGTCTGATAGGCCCTACAATGCGATTTGTAAGGTGTAGTGCTACACATTCTTGTCTACAACAATATCCATGCTATACTGTTCTACACGTTATAAATTACCGAGAACAACCCAAATTAATGTCATAGCAATCATGATCGTAAAAATTAGGGAAGACGGCCGCAACGCCGCTGGGGAACTAGCATTACGATTCTTGGATCCAGCGGTCGCAGCTGCAGACACAGAGCCAATCGTCGGACTGGGGGCTCCGAGATTGATATTACCGTTTAGTGACAGTGAGTAGTCCGACAAGCTGGCGAAGCCCACAGAGGGAGGTTTGTAGCGGAACACCGAGTACACATTTTTCTGGGTGGTAATTAGCAATGATATTATATTATTATGGTGAGGCGACGAGACGCACGAGGAATGTGTCGCCGATGATCCACGACGGCGCGGAACCGCCTGTGCTGAGAGTTATGAACGCACCCACACACCGCCCGCTTTCTTGCAGTTGCTGGTACTGGAAGTCCGCCGGACTGATCGCCCAGGCACGCCCTCCGAATGACAGAGTGACCACCACATCGGTATTGCAGGCTACCAATGATTATGAGGTAGGCGACGAAATTGAAGAGGTGGGAACGCACGGTAGAAATAGTGTCCTTCATAATTACCCGTCCCTGCTTCAGAATCGGGAATCTGGGCATAAATGCTGGCGATTTGGTCCTCTGGACCGGCAACTAGGGTTGTTCCTGTGTCGATGGCGGCGTTGGACTGTGTCCCCGAGTCGACCGGTATCGAGTTTCCCTGAACAGTGATGGCTTTGGGTGGTTCGGTCGATATCCAAGTCAACCAAGCTTGGAAGGGACGGACCGGTGATGGGGAGGATCCAGTAAGTATTGGTGGAGGTGGGCATATCGATGTAGTCGATATCCCCAGTGTAGAGCGTAGAATTGACGAATCCTGAAACACATGGTTGGAACAGGTGGGTTTATTCAAACCGAGGTACGTACCCATCGTGAACGATCCGCCAGCCTCAATATCCTGAGATTTGGACTGATTTAAGAACCTTCGTGGTCGGGTCAGCGATGATTACAGATATCGTGAAGAGGCCTACCGTGTAAGTTGGAAGGCCATGACGGGCGAGTCCCAAGAACCTCCAGAAGCAAGTGTCTCCCAAAAGGGTGTGGCGCCGGAACTGGAGAGGGGTTGCCACGCCAGACCGAGCAGGCCGGACACAGAGTCGGCGAGGAGCGAAGGCTGGGAAGAGACTTGATCGCCCACCGCGAAGACCTGGTTTGAAACAGAGAAACCGGCCATCTGTACGGTGTCAGACGCGAGTACTCCGACTGCACCACCAGTGCCGTATGTGATACTGAACGGAATACTTTCGTTCTTGAAAGTGGATGATGCAGACGGGTCGAACCTCGGGGCTGAGGCGCAACCTTCCGTACAGGTGTTTCCTGCCACCCACAAATCACTGCCAAAAGAAGATTGAAATGATGGGCGGAATCCAAAGAAGAAAGACGCACGCAGATCCAGTGTCTAGTATGACATCGAAGGAAACAGGGGGTGTCCCAATGGCGAGGGAGCCATAAAAACTGGCAATGTGTCAGAGAAATGAGATGTCATAGAAGCAAAGAGCTTACCTGGAATCTGCCCCATGATTGGTGATTCTGAAAGTGCGGTTATTTCGTTGATTGGGAAAGGATGAAGCCATACGCACAGATTTGTACCTGTACTTCGCCTCTGGGAAGAAGTGCTGCCGCCGTATTTCGCGATTAAACCTTCTCGGTGGTTTTTTGCCCAGACACTCAGGTCGTCCGCCGAACGAGAGGGCGCCCTGCGTCGCAGGGTCATCGAAATCCCGTTGGGTTGCAGCGTGGGATTTGCGAAAGTATTAGAGACGAGGAGAGCGATTAGAGTTAGGGGTAGCATCCGAAATTGAAAACAAGCAACTTGAGGACGATAGTGTGTCTCGTAAATTAGTGGAAGATAGAGAGATGCGCTTGGGGTGCGCTATGTGTCAGGCAGTTCTCATCCGACGATGTAGGAAGATTTTAAAGAATTGAGACTGCGGAGTGCGGGAGAGGCTATCACGGAGCTTGTCAAGGAGGCTATGAAGATCAATGACCACGTGAGAATTAAACACCGTCGTGGGTATGAGGGAGTAGCGTTCGGCGCTTTGGGTTGGATGTGGGTGTTCTTCCAACATCCTCAACTGCAACTTTGGATCCACTAACTATGTCATCAAAGTTGCCGATTCTACGATTTACACGACAGCGATTTACACCCGCGTCTGTCATGATCGTTGACCGCGGATCGCCGCGGTAACACGCTTCGCACACTGGCATAGTTACCGGTACCGCCGGCCGCCCTACTTAATCTCGGAATCAGATCTTTACGGGGTTGGCGGAGTCCGAAATTTGGGGCAAAATTCATCAAAAACCCCAGGCAGCCATCACCCCGTAAAGACTGTACTACTTCGACCAAAGATTCACTATTTTTAGAAAAAATTCAGCCGAGAAGACCGATAAGTTTTGTTTCGACTTAAGGCGATTTTTGCACACATCAAAAAAATGTCGGGGTCATGCGTCACTGAACCTTTGGTTGAAATGGTACAGGATCTGGTGTAATTTGACCATGAAACTGTGGCTTGCTCTCATCAGTCACACCAAACCTTTTGTCCGCTCGGAGAGTTGGACGCGGAATAAATATATTTGAGTGAACAGAAATACATATACCATACCAGACTGAGTACTGGACGCGTTGTGGGGTCGGAGGCCTCTTGAAACACGAGATAACAACAATTCTGTATGTAAATATGCACAGAGTCAGAGGATTCAAGAGAGGTTAGGCAATACTAACGTGTCTTGAGCCATGGTAAATATTCTATAGATCGAATTACACAATTCGGACGTATTTTAGTGGGAACAACACCCTTTTAGGTTGTGAATTCTTCTTGATCCAGAATTCATATGCACTGAAAGCACCCTCAAGGGAGCCGGAACCTCATTTGAGACATGAAATAGCATTATTTGAAATGTTCTGCCACCAATGCCTTTTCCAATGTGCATTTTTGACTCTCCTAGCCCATAAATTGTGTTGGATTGGAATGTGATGGTATGCCATCAATCAGGGCATAAGAAATAGCAGGGGAAAATCCCTGTAGCCTTAGATTGTGAGGGGGAATGCTGGGATAATTCTAATGAGAAACCCCTCCCTAATAGGAAGTGTTATTGAGAACCCAGGTTTCGCGAGAAACCCTCGTCGCAACGGTCGCCAGTGGCCGCCGGGGAGCTGACCCGGTCACCCCAGGTGGTTATGCATCTAATCGTAGCCAGTTTGTTTCAGTTTGTTTCGTATCGGTTATTCAATCAGGCAGGCAGGTAGTTCAATGCCCGCCGTGTAAACAGAAATTATGCTGATGCTGTGGCACACGGAGCGTATCGGCTAAAAAAAAGCTGCACAGCCTGACCGGCCCGGGGTATGGCTCCGGCAGGGTCAAAAGGACTGCATCCATGTTTTAACACCTCATTCATAAGAATATTAGCATGGTGGCTACTCAGAAGGATCAAAGTGAAGTGTTCTTGGGCTGTGTTTCAAGGTTTGCAGGCCATTTCATCCAACGATTGATCAACTGGGAGAGCAAGGCGCGTCTCGCACGCAGCAGTAACCAGTTGGTTGGCAAAGTTTGCAGGCAGTTGGTTAAAGCTGAAGATGGACACAGCAGCTAGTAGACTTGCCAGGGTAGAACAGCAGCATCCTGATTTGATCCAGAATCCGGTACGACAGAAACCACCGACGCGATGAGGCAAGTACTTACTATAGATTTGATCAAAATTTATTTAATCGCTCTCAATTCTAAACTTTCGGCACAAATATTATTGTGGAACTCGTGAAGTAATGTGATCATTCTAAGTGTTCGACCCTATTAATTCCCAACGCGGCAACTCTCCGGAGCCACCGGCAATGCCGGTGGGGTTTCCCACTAGAACTTATGAAGAGTTCTCTGATGGCCGGGATTTCTCTGAGAAACCAGGTTCCTCATTAGAATTATCCCTAGCCGATATGAAACCAATCAAACTGGCTACGAGTAGATGCACAACCTGAGGCCAGCGGCCATCCGTGCCCGGCGGCCACTGCCGACCGTTTCGTGGAGGTTTCTCGCGAAACACAGGTTCTCAATAACACTTTCCATTCCATTAGGGAGGGGTTTCTCATTAGAATTATCCAGAAGGAAGGAAGGAAGGAAGGAAGATGTATTACTGCAGTGTCGCAGTAGCGAGTTCGTCTCTGGTAGACAGATTTATGGGTCGGAAGTCTGGAATATGGGGTGGACAGGTGAAGCAGGAAATATGAGAATGGGTTCCAAGAAAGTCGTAGAGGCGTGGAATATAAATAGAGTGTCGATAGGGGGAATTGCCGTGTAGGCGTGGGGTATGGGTGTGACTTGATAAGACTTGGTAGAGGGGATAATTTGGTGCTCAGGTGTATTGTGGTCACTGGCGACTTGCTCTCGGTGGAGCGCTCGGTTCACTGGTCGCTGGGATGTTGGTGGTTCGGGTGTAAGGAGGTATTTATTAGCCATGTGTACCTACGGAATAAATACGCGGTCCGAAGGCCGATGTACCATAAACTAAGCAAGGAGATAAAGAAGAAGGGGAAGGTGACCAGCGGTCCATCCTACCCTTCCACAACGGTGGTCCCAAGCACAAGCAGGTGCTGTACCTACATATATTGCCGAATGCTGATATAGAGTTTCAGGCCGATGTGGGCCTTATTTATTCTGTAAGAAAGGACACACCGCTTGACTCAAGCCCCCAGCCTACTTAATTGCACCAGACATTATAGGGCAACGATCCACCATCAAATTTTCATCAAAATCTGCCTCGATATCATTTCAACACTGTGACATTATAAATAGAACCGTGAATATTGCCGCGCCCAGTGAGCGAGTTGCCCTATAACGTCTGGTAACGAGACTAGTATTCACCCTATTTCCGCGTATTTAACAATTTTCAGCCCGCATTTTAAGCCTCTTCACAATCGAGAAATCCCAGAGACTTGTCAGTTGGGATAGAAGGCGAGTTCAACTTCAATAGTTATGTATGATTTCACGCGGATGTCGAGGCGCATAATTACATGCCGCTGCGCGTGGCTATAACCATGGTCATCGGATACGCGGTAAAGATCAATGGGAGAAAAGCGTGGTATTCGGGACATTTAACACGACACAGCGCCGGAACGTAGAATATACAAAGCTAAATTGGAAGAGTCACGAAACATCAACCCGGAACTTCCGATTTGTGACGACATCAGACTCAGAGGGTGATGGGGATGCAGTTAATAGCGATGAGGCTCCCTAGTATCACAAAATAAGAAGGCAATATTAGGGAACGAAGAACAATACAAACCCCACGCTTGCTCGGGGGCATCGCAGGTGACGCTGGTTCCTCCGCTGCAGAAACGAGTCAGTTTTGAGGAGTTTAATTAATTAATGACGTGCGCGTACCAGTTGTTGCCAATGACGGTAATGGGCGAGCAGCCGAGGCCGACGGGGACGTTGAGACCGCTGAGGTCGAGACCGAGGAGGGCGGCGACGGCAGAGACGGAGCTGCTGCTTGACGACTGCACGCTGGAGCAGCACTGCGAGGAGGTGGGAGTCGTCACCGGGGGAGTGGTCCACGGCATGGCGGCAGCAAGGGTCTCAAATCGGATGAAACATTAGCATGTCGAAGCCCGTCGAAGCAGGAGGGCTCACGATGAGGACCGAGGTCGCGATGATAGAAAGTTTAGAGAACATGTTTGTTTATGAGAGCTTGAATACAGAGGAATGTGTTCGAGTGAAGATTGGTGGTCTACTGCGCGGGCTTTTATACGTGTCGTGTACAAACTTTCCTGCGATTGAATACGGCACTATGACCGCAATACTCTTGGAAAATGGCCGAATTAGCACAAGAACGAGTGCGAGGTGTGGAGTAGTGGAGCCATTCAACATTGGCAAGGCAGAACAAGGATTGGACATCAAGAAGGAGGGCACGGTTCCGCTCTGCCCGCGACGGAGAAGCAACTGCGCGGGAGCCGTTTTGTGGAGCGATATGGTGGCTGAACACGAGACTTGGTTCAATAAGGTGTTAAATTGAACGAAAAAGGCCGAATGTTGCTCGTCCTGTACGTGCCTGTGGTGGCGCTGTGGAACCACACACAAGGATCAGTTGCACCAACGCAGACTGAGCCGTGGTGAATGCAAATTCAAGACCTGCACCCAGCTGTTCGGGCGGGGGAAGAGCGCGGCGGAGAATAGCCAAAAGTGGAAGATCCTTTTTGAATCATGCGCGTCATTGAAATGTATAGTGATGTGGCGTTTCAAGGAAGTACATGGGTTGCGGGGGAAGAGCGCTGCTTGGCACGTCACTAATGTGTTGGTATTCTGACCGTCGGTTTCGTTTAGTGGATTCGATTGAGGCTTGCTGAACACGACGCGAGGACCTCGAAGAAGGTGGGTTCTAGAATCACGGCAGTATAGTGGATTTAGACCTAGATCCTACAAGAACATTGCAGCGGTGACGATTCGGGCGAGGTAAGGATCACGAAGCACAGGAAGGATATTTGGAAAGATGGTCCATATGTGGCTAGTTTGGAATAGTTTGGAAGCAACGAAAACACGACGCGAGGTCTTGAATCTGGATATCGACATGGTGGGCCGGGCGGATTTAAATATGGTAGCGGAACAAACAATCGTTCAAAAAATAAAGTACAGAATTGGAGCATTTTTCGTTGGGTGTTGAAAAGCTCAACGATTTTCGGGGAGGGATCGGTTCCCGGATTATTTGGGGCTAAAATATTGCAAGATTTGAGACATGATGTGAGCGAACAAGTTAAAAGATTTACCACGAGGTCCAGAGACGCGTGAATCCCGTCAGGACGGCGGCGAGTTCCGTCCCCCCACAATTTCAAACTCAAGGATCTGCTCCGCGACCTCCCGCCAGCGCTGATGGAATACAATTTGTTCGCCATTTTCCGCGAGCTCTTCCGCGGATTCATTATCCTCGTTCTCACGAGTAGTGGTGATCTCGCTCAGGTTGGGAAATATGCCTGAAAGAAACCGTGCTACAGGCGCGGGGGCGGATATCGGCGAGCATAAAATGTCGAGGATAGAGGTGGCATCCAAATACATTTCCAGCAGCTCGAGGCAGGGGCAATATTTGGCAAGGGAGTGAAGCGACGCGAGCGTGGTGCGTGACGGCGTGGGTGCATCGAGGGTCAGACTTTGGATATGTGACCATGCTGGAACCAGTTCTGCGAATGTAGCATCGTCGAGGTCAAATCCATGAAGCCATGTCGGAAAAATGAAAATCCTCTTACAAGAGCGTCACGTTATAAGAGCTTTGTAAGCACCTTGTAAGATCATCACAAGCAAACAAATCGTCTTACAATAACGCAGCCTCTTGCAAACCATTGCAAGACTCGATTTTCTTTTTTCACTGCTCCTCCTGGTTCCCGCCTTTCCGGATGCTAAGAAGCTTCCATTTAACTCTCAATCCCACGCACGAAACCCTTACTACCTCGGCTCATTCTCAGGCTTTCAAAACGTTCAGAGGCCTGATCCAAGGCCTAACACCTATCATAGATCAACCTCAGTGGAAGGACCATCTAACGAGGAGCCTCAAGTGCTGGAGCACCAGAGGAGTATCATGTCATTCATAAAAGGTGCGTTTCGTGCATGTCTAAGATGACTCGTTATTTACCAGCTTGCAGCAACGGTCATCAAATGCTCCAGCTCTTCCTACCCTCAGCACTCCTTTCTCCTTCTCTGTTCCAGCCCTCTTTCTCCACTCGTATCTTTGCCTCGCTGGATCTCGGGCACTATCGCAAACGGCACCGATTGCTCCTGACCGAGTGGCGCGCTTCTTCTTCAAATCAGGCCCCAGCCCGCAATAGTGCCGTACATGTTGCGGATTCGTGAGATGCTGTGCGTCTGCGGCTCAGCGCGCCTCACGATTGCGTTCCCAAGCCACCTCGCGAGTCTGTATTCGCAAGCTGCAATCCGCAGAATCCCGAGCGCGCCCTACTTCCGTTCACGGAAACCTCGCCCCATCTCGCCGAATCGCCTGTGCCGCTCGTGCGGATTGAATCCACTGCGATGCCGCATACGCAGATGCGCTGGCGTATTCGCCAGGTGCTGTGCGTTTGCGGCTCGCCAGTCCACGCCACAAGTCGGATCCGCGATTTGGTGCGCGACTCTGTACCCGCAAGACCCATCCGCTACATCCACCATCTGCGACGCCCAGGGACCCGTGCACACCCTCATTCCGTCCCCAGACACATCGCCCGAGTCCACACGGTCCTCGCGAATCGCGAATCTGATTGACTGAGAGCCCGCGACAATACGACAATGGGCTGACCCCCGTTGCTTCGGCCGGCGGTTTGGGATGCAGACGTTGGTTGTGCACTGGTTGGGCATGGGCCGAGTTGCATATTCGTTCGCCGAGTCGGGCTCGCATCAGTTCCGGGATGCGCTCAAGGTCGGTTGTGGAAAGGCGCAATCTGCCCCCATTCGCGGCGAGTCCACCCGAATCGGGCTCGCGCAGACCCGGGCACGTGTGACGCAGACTCAATGATTCTACAAGTACATCTATATCAGCTGTATCCTCGATGGTATTGAATCGAAACCAACTCACCATTAATCGTGTGCTCAAGACGAGTGCGATTCAAATTTCGATTCGCAGACTGCAAGAACGTCACAAGGATTAGAGTCACCATCTATCGCCTTGTATGCCTGCGGGCGGTGGAGAACAACCTGCTCGACTTGTCTGTGCCTGGTGGGCTTGTCGGGATCGGCACAAGAATAGACCCCACACTTTTACGGAGCGGTCTTCACCGCCGTCGGAAAATTGCAACAGTGAATGGCTCTTTGCTTTGATATGCTGGGCGTTCACTCGCACAGAGCCACAATATCAAGGTGGGTCTGGCCAAGATCCAGCTGAGGCCGCCGGCGGGCACGGAGATCGGGGAGAAGTCGCCCCGTGTCGAGAAGCATCAGCAGCTTGTAGGTCAGTACTTTTGATCCTTTGTCGACGCTCTGCTAATTCCGGGTAAGCAATTTGTTTTGATAACCCCTGCATCCGATACATTCTCATACCATCTGGCAGTTCAAATGTCCTGAATTCAGGAATTCACTCAATTTCTTTCCACAAATTGGACCGCATATTCTGGCCATCCTATCTCATTCTTCACTGATCGCATTTTTTCAGCTTTTCTACCCACTCGGCCTCGCAGGGAAGCCTGGTCGCCACATGTCGGCTTTCCGCAGGTTCTTGCAGAGAAAGGCAAGGCCACAAGTTGAAATTTACAGCTGCAAATCACAATTTGTATTCAGCAAGTGACCACTTTTTCACTCATCTTAGATGCTACAACTCATGCGTCCAATATACATATTTTTGCTACTGATCTAGATCCGTCGAATCCGCGACGGCACATCCCCGCGAGCTGGGCTGGACCTGCCACAAATCCAGGCCGATGCATTGAGTGTGCATACAATGGTGTGTTGGAGCCAGTTTAGTGTGAATTGGGGCTTAATCCGGATTCGTACCCATCGCAGTATTCCTCAGGAGATTTGTATCCTCGCAGGCATGCTTGGGCTTGGTTTTGATATGTGCTCCCAGCTGAGCGGGGTTCTGTGAGCTGTTGATGGACCGAAAGACAGTTGCATGTGCCCTTGTAGTCGTCTCGGGGTGAGGTGTACCTGAACACAGTCCACGCTGTCATCGTGTGGGCAGGGCTTGGTAGCGCAACTTGCAGGGAGAGCGCAAGGCGTCCAAGTCGCGCAGGACTGAGTCACTAATTCAATATCTATGGGTGTTACAGTCGGCGCTCTGTCGTGATTTCAACATAGGGTATACACAAGCAATATTATCTTAAAACAGGACCCAACCATGTTGTTAAAATGCACAGAGGAGGCGAGGGAGAACGCAAGCTGCAGGCTGTTGCCCTAAATGCCTGTGGCGACCCTACAAAGCAACCCCAGTTTCTGTACATATATCGGTAATTTAGTGTAGCAGTAGTTTTGTATATCCTTAACATATTTTCATACGCGCGAGGTCGCAGGTTCAATTCCCTGTAATAGCATATTTCAAATACAATAAAATCAATTACTAATTAATACAGTAGGCTATCATTAGAAAAAACAGTTGTGTAAGAAAAACGGCGACCACAATAGAGTATAATTTTCCTAATAGGAACCCCTCCCTCTTGTAAGGTCTTATAAGCGCAGCTCTCATCAGAATCCTTTATCTTATCAGAGTTCTCTATTTGTGTAAGAGTGCTATCGCCGCCGATCCTATTATACCCTTATAAGGCCTTACAGTCGCTTATGATAGATTTTATAAATTTCCGACACATGTAATGGACAAGGATTCAATATTCTCGAAACAAGAAAGGATGTGCAATGAAGCTCCAGTGATGGCGAAATCATCCTGCACGACGGGAGGCGTATCACGATAACCGTCGAGGGCGAGAGACGTGAGGGACGAGTGCGACGAATACATCCTCAGCGCATGGAAGAAGTCAGCGGTGGCTGCGGCTCGGGCACAGGTGCTGAAAGAGAGGTTCAGGAAGACCAACGGAGTATTGGAGCACATCTCAATGCTCTAGCGCTGATATAGACGGGATACCCATCGTAACATGCTGAAGGAACGGCGAGGCACAGATGAGCAGCGACATCACGTCATCCGCCCGCTCGGAAGTCGGTGACGAAGGAAAGCATACACATGCTAGTCTGGGGCATGCACCCGCGAGTATTGAAAGCAACGAAAGGGTGACATTAGTTAGCTCATCCAAGAAAACAAAGCCATTCAAACTCGGGGGAAGGAAGATATGAATGGGAATGAAAGTCGGCCGTGGGTACTGTGGCAGCCAAGTCAACGTCTGGAGACGGGGAAACAAGAAGCCCCCAGGGCCTAGAGATAGGCTGAGCACTGCCAAAGTTTCCGACAGCTGCTCAAGGTCACCAAGACCCAGTGTGAAAGATTTCACTCGAGGAGCGTAGAGGAGTGCACGCTCCCAGTCCGTTACCATAATAGGTCGCAAGAGGCGCTGGAGACAAAAGTCAGACTGAAGTAGGATCGCAGAATAGGTGACACACCCAACATCTGGAAAATAGCAGATGTCTTAGAACGTCTCAGGGAGACACGAGAGACCGTAGAGACCCAGAGACTGCCCCCCGACTTCCCGAGACAGACATAGACAACCGGTGTCTGCGGAAGACCACGATAGACAAATAGACAAATAGTGGGATAGACACATAGACACCTAGAGACCCAGAGACCGATCACCATCACGTCCATTTACAGCTCAGATCGTCGCCAGGCATCGCATCAAAAGACATAAAAATAGATTTTTAAAATTTCTTCCCGAGGGCCGATACGGAACACAGCACTGGAGCGGGTCACAAAATCTATTGAGCAATGTAGCGCTACGAGAGACCATGTAGTATTCTAATTGAGATGAAAAAAACATCCGCTCCTCGCCGCAGGGCCCGGCCTTCTATTGGTTACCCATAAAGTCGGATTCGTCCATCACAGCTGTCGAAGGAACGGGAGCGACAACATCTTTGAGGACGGCATATCTTAATCCAATGGTTAGTGGGAAAGAAGGGAGAAGAGTAAGTGCAGGCTCGCCTTCCATTAGCAAACATTGTTTCCTGCCAGGTACGTGCCAAGAACGTTGCTGGCAAGTACTTGACAGGTCCGTCGCCCTCTATCTTGGTCGGATTTGAAGTGTACTTGTGCCAGGTGCAAAGGGTCTTGAGCTCTTCATCGAAAGGGTTTGTAGATCTTCCGGGAGTAAATCTCGCTCATGAAGTGGCCGCTCGAATACTCCATAATGGCAGCCCAAATCTAGATGGTATGAGGGGGGTGCAGGAAGAAGGGATCTGAAATCACAGGCCCTTTATAAGTGTCCCAATACCTGGCGATGGCTCGGCAATGGACTTGTTGCATTTTTCTAGATTCCAAGTCCTGTTATTCTGCCAGTGGGCAACTCAAGATCGTGACAATGCAACAGGACGACGCCAGATGGGGAGAAATAAAGCTTCCAATTTGATGCATCATGAAATACGCGACAAATACGCGAGAACATTTTTAGCCGATGTCTCTCGATGTCTATCGCCGGTCTATCCGTCTATTCGTGTCTCTGGGAGAAACAGGAGGTCTCTGTGGACATTGCATGTCTCTGAAAGTATAATGGGTTCCCAGATGAAATCGGGCTCTCAAAATCAAAGAGATCTGGAGGCATGCATTTGAGAAAGGGTCCTAACATTGTTTGCACTGGTTGAGCATTTCAAGTTTTTCAGCACAAATATTGGTGAAAAACTTCTTTTATTTTTCACACTTTTTCCACTGAAAAAATATGTGAAAAATTTAAATTATTTTCACTACTTTTTCAAGACCTTCAATTTTTTCACATACTTTTCAAAGAAGTAGTGAAAATAATCAAAAAATTTCACTTAGTTTTCAGTGAAAAAAGAGTAAAAAATAAAGGAAGTTTTTCACCAATATTTCCACTGAAAATTTTGAAATGCTCAACCAGTGTTGAGTACTCCATAACGTGTCAAGCGCAGGCCCGCTGAAGATACAGCAGGTCCTCGCAAGGGCAGCCAGTGCTCTTTGCTCGGTGGGGAAGTGGGTCGATGGATCCAAATTAGAGCATACAATATGCACGATTTCGACGATCTCGAGACAACGATGCATTTCGGAAAGAACCACGCGCCGAGGACGAGTAGGAAAAGAAAGTGACGTGTCGGGCATTCACCGGCTATATCCGGCCGGCTTTGGCGGATTAATCGGCCGAATGTGGTCTTCTCCAACATCCGCCGTCCGAATACCCTGCTGCAGAGCTTATGTTCATTTTGAATGCCCTCCCCGGGCTCGACATACGTCATGTCGAACAAGGGTGCGGAAAACTGCATTCGCGCGCTGCTCGATATTGAGCTAGCAGATCCCCGTACCCCCGGCCCCCCGCATCCGGCGTCTCCATCTCTTTGCCGCCGTGTGGGAGAAGGAGAAAGACACTCGCGCCGCGATACTCGGTCTCTTGAATCCTTTCTTGGGGTTGTGCCACGGGAACGAGAATCCGTTGCAATTTTCCAAGATCGAGGATATAGTAACTCTTCCCGCTCAGTGGAGATAGCATGATGCGGAATAGTGCGGTCTACAACCCCATCCAAGAGAAGAGGGATATCGCTAAAAGGACGGCGCAGTGGTGCGTGCGGGCGGTTGAGTTGGGTTTGGAGGACGAGTGACTGCATACCATTTATAAATCTGATACATACAATGAACTACCCCTTAGGATTTGTGTACTGTGAGGATTAGACCATGTTCCTGGAGTCCTATTTTGACACGGCCATTGGACTTATACGCCAAGCCCAAAGGAATCGTTCGCTAATGTTTTTTTCTCACTCATGATTATATCTGACTCGCTGACGAAAGGTTCATTTTTGAACAACATCAAACATATCTTTTCTGCCATAAGTACCGCATCTTTTTGCGCCACCTTCACGCTAGTTCATCTCCGAAGTTCAATTTTGTGTCAACTTCGTCATGCGGCGTTCTGCGCGTGACCTCGAACATATCTCGCCCCGCATGCCTAGGCGCGCTCTTCCCCTGCGCGACATGATCTTCGTGAGGAGAACTATTATCGTCAATAACACGGCACTGCCATAACGGCCTTATTCCCCTCTTCCCTGCCATGTCTATTCGGTGTCTACTGTCCACTCCATCAGGGAAAACCTCCTCTGATATTTTGAGATATTTTTCCATAAAATCTTTTATCGGGTCGTTATTTTTGATATTTTTGACATTTGATCAACATTTGAGCATAATTTAAGTAAAGTCTGGCTAAATTTCCCAACGATTTGGACATTTTTCCAAAGCCTCAGATATAATTCCTATTTCTCTCAAGATTTGTTTGAGATTTGTAGCATTTTTATTTTGCCTTGCAGTAAGTTGGATGACTTTGTCAGACATTAAACTTGTGTTGCCGGTCTACACATGTTGCACACGGTGCAGCTGCAAAAACAAAATTTAGTAGCAACCATGCCTCAAATTGAGATTCAGAGGGAATGGATGAATTGGCTTTGCATGTGAGTCAAGGTCAGGAATGACCGGCCCTGATGTCGAACTGTTGACATCCGAAAAGAAGTGACAGACCGTGAGAGTCCGAAGAGGTCCGAACCGACGGCGGAAGACAATGTCAAGCGAAGCAAAAGATTGCCGTGAGCAAAGCACGTGCAGAAAAGATGGTTGTTGTCAAACGCCAAATGTCTTTCTTCCTTTCCCCCCACATCCCTCTCTGCATAGTCTTGTCCTTTTCTGCCTTCGATGGCCCAGCTTGTCCACCCGTGCCCACAAGCTTTCCCAAAGACAGACTTAGTTTCTTCTCCTTCACTCGCTTCCCTCTGTGCTTCTAACGAGAATACCATCCAGCGACCCCGGCCTCGACATCGTTCTTCAGAAACTCAGTGTTGAGTCTCCTTCATACCCTTCTCATTGTCCTATTTTCTAAGATCCTCTAGTTAGTGCCCGTGAGCACCTGATCGGCGACAGATTGATGGATGTGGGACCATATGCTCGGTGCGCTAGTTTCTTTTTATATCTACACCCTTATGCTCATACAGTGCAGATCTTCGCACTGCTCGATCCGGCACGTCACAACCTGCATCAACCCATCCACTGCCCGTTTGCGTTCTTGGTATGTGTCTACATCACTGCTCATGAATAGCCTTGATATTCACAAATTCGTGCCAGTGTAGGCTTCCTCCCTTGCACGCTACTCCACGAGGAAGCTGTTGCTCGCTCGCTGCGCTCTTCCTTGATGGCATCTTGTCTGATCCGGTCTCGCCGACAGACTCAAACAAGGTATGTATGTTCGCGGACAGGATGCCCTGCAGCACTGGGGCTGATAGATGGTGGGTGGATGTTCTGGTGGTGGTCTGGGTTCCATAACTACTATACATTACCTCTGTACCATGTCGTAGCGTAGTTTTGACCATAATGAAATTCCTGTTTTCCTATCCTATGTGCATCTGACAGCAATATTCAAATGAATTCGGGAAATAATGTGTTCAAAATTGCGTGGAATTGTGCAGCAGTTATGTACCACTTGTATGTAAATCTAGATATTTTCTGGGGGGATAAGATATTTTTAGCTATTTTCTCGCATCGAACAAACTCAAAGTATTTTCCCATATTTTGTGAGAAAATACCATAAAATATCTGCAGGGGGTTTCCCTGATGTCGTCATTGCGATGGGATTTTGCACCTGATTAATCTGCGTGGTTATCCGACCAGACACATATTGCGAGTAAGATTGGAGCTTTTCATTCAGGTCTTCGCTTCGCTTTTGGGTTCCTGTCAGGATTGTGAGTGCGGCAGGAGGAGGTGTAATACATCGTGTCGAAGGTCAAATCGCTCCACAAATCACATAAACCACCCACTCTGCCTCGACTTTCGCACTAATTCATCTCCGAGCGATCAATCGTTACATTTTCTGTCAATGTCATGGGGAATATATCTCGCCCCGGCGAGAGGAACGCCTAGGTGCGCTCTTCCGCCGTGCGACATGATCTCGGTGACATTTCTTGAGGCAGAACTATTATTGTCAATGACGCTGCACTGCCATAACGACATTATTCCCCTCTTCCCCCGCCATGACGAGAACAGTCTATTCGGTGTTTTACTTCTACTCGGCATTGCGCTGCAATGTTCGATCTGATTATTCTCCGTGGTTGCGCAATGCTATTCGACCAGACACATATGGAGCTCAAGATTGGAACTTTCCGTTCAGGTTCTCGCCTCCTCCTGAGATCCTCGGGCGGAGTATGAGTGCGACAGAAGAAAGTGGTATACATCGTGTCCAACCATGCAATCGCTCCACAGATCGCCTCATCTGCGGTCCCTTCTCTGTCGCCCGTAATAGACCAAATATTAGGAACTCAATACAGTTGCCTCTGCTTCGACGTTTCCCTGTTCTCCCTTGTCTCACAACTCCACTGCTCCACACCACTCGCTCTGTTAATTCGACCGTGTTGCTGCATAATGCGGTCATTGCGCCTTCAATCGCGGGAAACCCTGGACACGACACGTATAAAAGCCCACGCGATAAACTGCCATTCTTCACTCGAACACATTCCTCTGTATTCAAGCCCTCTCACAAACAAACATGTTCTCTAAACTTTCTATCGTCGCCACCTCTGTCCTCATCGTGAGATGCCCCTGCTTTGACGGCCTTCCACATGCTAACTATTCCTACGAATTTAGACCCTTGCTGCCGCCATGCCGTGGACCACTCCACCGGTAACGACTCCCACCTCCTCGCAGTGCTGCTCCAGCGTGCAGTCGTCAAGCAGCAGCTCCGTCTCTGCCGTCGCCGCCCTCCTCGGTCTCGACCTCAGCGGCCTCGACGTCCCCGTCGGCCTCGGCTGCTCGCCCATTACCATCATTGGCAACAACTGGTACGCGCACGTCATAAATTAATTAAACTCCTCGAAACTGACTCGTTTCTGCAGCGGAGGAACCAGCGTCACCTGCGATGCCCCCGAGCAGGCGTGGGGTTTGTATTGTTCTTCGTTCGCAAATATTGCCTTCTTATTTTGTGATACCAGGGAGCCTCATCGCTATCAACTGTATCCCCATCACTGCCTGAGTGTGAGGGATGGATTGCTGAGTCGGAAGTTTCTGGGTTGATGTTCTGAGGTCTCCGTTGTAAATTTGTTCTTGCTTTGTAGCTTCTACTGCGTTGAATGTCGCGAATACCACCTCTTTCGAATTGTTTTCTTACCACATTTGAGCAACGACGCGTCGTTATAACTGCACGATATCGATACGCCATCAACTCTCGGGAACAGCAGGACAACATTTCCTCGGGAGTCGGGACTTTGTTGTCTAGTCTGCGCTGAGCACTGAGAGATATAATGGTGACGTGCTGTTAATTCCAACTGGTTACAGTAACAGTCCAATATAATGTAACACTAGTCGAACACCCTTCGTAACTCGTCGTATGCTTCGCCCATCCGAACACGGATTATTTTTTGAGATTTCAAAGAGACGCTCAGGTTCATTAACGTTCATTTTGAAAGCCGCGCACGTCGGCCAAAGTAGCGGATGGACCTTCACCAAACTTCACCTCACGAGTTTGCGTGAGAGCCCCGGGCAAGAGGTGTCAGATCGGGTTATCGGACACACAAATAAACACAAGACTCGGATCTTCTTGAAAGCTGGCACCGCCTATGGAACCGTTTACTCGGTGACCGTACTCTTCACGATAAATTCCCCAAGTTCACCGGTGTCTGTGATGGCGAGTTCCCTTACCGAATTTCACCCTCGGCAGGTATGTCTGTGGATTTAACGTTATTTCTGTATCCTTATTTGAGTCCCAGTCCCAAGGCATTATTTACTCCTCACCACTAGCCAATACCGTCATCGAAGAATCCAACATCAACCGTCACGCTTGCCGCATCTGCCATAAATCGGTCAAAGATACCGACCATCAAACACACGTCGGCCACCACAATCTAAAGGCCATGTGCAGGAGTTGTAGATAATTCTGCGAAGTTCCCAGTGCGCACTGATAAATAACCTTCGAGAACAACTTTTGTTGAGTTTTTTCCCCCCAAATGTATCCCCCAGGTTTCTTATCCTTGTTGTTTCTGTGGGCGCCCAACGATGGATGGAGCCTGTAAGATTCGGATAAAGAGTGGAAAGGAAGACTCGGACTGTCCCTCTGCCTACGCCTTTTTAATTTCCGCTGCTTCCCAATTCCGTTCATCAGCACCAACGTTCCTATTGCTTGCCCCTTAAACTGCAACGAAATTCACTGGAAGTACAACTTTCAAAATCATTTACAGCGCCATCCCTCATGGGAACAGATCATATCTTCAAATTTCTTCTCACAAATCTAGATTACTCGTGCTGAACAAACGGCGATGCAGATTCCGAGCACAAAACTTATTGACTTGCCCGGACTGCCGTCAGCACCGTCGGCAGGCCCATCGACACCATCACGGAATCGTTCCCAGGGCCAAAAGCGTTCTGCCTCATGGATACAGAACTCGCCCAGCCGCCAGGCTTTGATAAAAACCCCAACGCGTCGTCCAACCAAAACACCGAGACTTGAATTTCCTTCTCCAAATAGACCACATTAATTTCTTTTTTGTTTAGGAAATTTCGTAATAGCACGTCGTTCTTATATACTCTAAGTGTATGTAGATATGGTATTCTTGCCTCAAATTCAGTTTCATCGGCCCTGCCTGCCCAAATGGGATGTACACGTGACTGACCGATCAAAATGCCACGCGACATTAGTTGTATGACCGATCTCCCCCCAGATTGATCCCATCAAAGCAGCCAACAAGCGCTGAGCGCTCCTTCTCTCATCCCACCATGTCTAGTGTCGCGCGCCCCGGTTTGGATCTGTTCAGTGACATAATGCTAAGGGAATCCAGCATCGAAGAAAAGTTTGCTCTTTCGCAGGTTTTGCGTCTCTGGCGAGATCTAGCGCTCGACACTCTGGTATCACCAAAGCTGATTCCTCTCGTGTCTCCCTCATATTTAAGCGCAGCGGCTCAACCACCATGCTGTATATTCGCTTCTGCTTCACCAGTGGTGCTATGGAATGGCCTGCGGACGCGTTGAAGGCACCGGTGCCCTACGTGACACGCATCGCAACACTGGATGTGCAGTTTAGGGTCGCGCTGTGCGTCACGCCTCTCTTTGACTCAAATTTACAGTTTTCTGCGCCATTGTTCGGCTGCAGACTCTCGAACTGCAGTGCTTTGACGCAACAAACTGGGTCACGTTATTGGTTCCCAGCCTGGAGAACATCAGGCTGTCCTTTGCGAATAACACGAACCTCGGAACACTCTCGGTTATTTTTGCGCGATGTCCGTTGGCGTGGCGGGTCGTGTTGCCTTGCTACGACGCGGGGGACCCCACCCCAGAAGACGACTTCTACAACTTCAGTCCCTCCGCGCCGTCCACTAGCGCCTGCACTGCGCGAGCTAGAATTGCAACTTGATCTGGAGCTCCAACGCGTGCTCAATATTGGGTTCGCGGACGAGGCCCTGCTCACGGTGACCGGGTGCATCTACAACGCACACGGCGAGAACGACCTGGAGCTGCTCACCGGGTCACCTGCAGGGACGGGTCCGTGCAGGACGAGCGTGATACCGTTCTGAGACTGAGGGGGGTACGCCTCGAAAGCCTCGACGTAGTCGTCCCAGGACGGAGCCAGTATCCGGATTTCACGTACGGATTTGTGTAGGTCGTAGTGTAACAATAAGTACTCCCACGCGTCTTCGACTTTGAAGCTCGAGCCGTCGTTCCAGCACTCGAGGTGGCGGGTGTACCCCGCGCCGTTTGGACTTAAGGTATTCAAGTTGTTCAGCTTGGTCCTTGGCGAACACTTCATGAAAGATGTTACAGGTTGTTCATGTTTTAACGAAGTCGACTTCTGAGGAAAGGTTGACCCGCTCTTCCCAAACGTTATTGGTGTATCGAAATCGTACAGTTATGACGACGCGTCGTTGCTCAAATGTGGCAAGAAGACAATTTGAAAAGAGGTAGTATTATAAAACAAGCACAAATTTACAACGGAAACCTCAAAACATTAACCTTGAGACTTGCGACTCAGCAATCCATCCCTCAAACTCAGGCAGTGATGGGGATACAGTTGATAGCGATGAGGCTCCCTGGTATCACAAAATAAGAAGGCAATATTTGCGAACGAAGAACAATACAAACCCCACGCCTGCTCGGGGGCATCGCAGGTGACGCTGGTTCCTCCGCTGCAGAAACGAGTCAGTTTCGAGGAGTTTAATTAATTTATGACGTGCGCGTACCAGTTGTTGCCAATGATGGTAATGGGCGAGCAGCCGAGGCCGACGGGGACGTCGAGGCCGCTGAGGTCGAGACCGAGGAGGGCGGCGACGGCAGAGACGGAGCTGCTGCTTGACGACTGCACGCTGGAGCAGCACTGCGAGGAGGTGGGAGTCGTTACCGGTGGAGTGGTCCACGGCATGGCGGCAGCAAGGGTCTAAATTCGTAGGAATAGTTAGCATGTGGAAGGCCGTCGAAGCAGGGGGATCTCACGATGAGGACAGAGGTGGCGACGATAGAAAGTTTAGAGAACATGTTTGTTTGTGAGAGGGCTTGAATACAGAGGAATGTGTTCGAGTGAAGAATGGGAGTCTATCGCGCGGGGTTTTATAGGTGTCGTGTCCAGGATTTCCCGCGATTGAAGGCGCAATGACCGCATTATGCAGCAACACGGTCGAATTCACAGAGCGAGTGGTGTGGAGCAGTGGAGTTGTGAGACAAGGAGAACAGGGAAACGTCGAAGCAGAGGCAACTGTATTGAGTTCCTAATATTTGGTCTATTACGGGCGACAGAGAAGGGACTGCAGATGAGGCGATCTGTGGAGCGATTGCATGGTTGGACACGATGTATACCACTTTCTCCTGTCGCACTCACACTCCGCCCGAGGATCCCAGGAGGAGGCGAGAACCTGAACGGAGAGTTCCAATCTTGAGCCATATGTGTCTGTTCGAATAGAATTGCGCAACCACGGAGAATAATCAGGTCGAACTTTGCAGCGCAATGTCGAGTAGAAGTAAAACACCGAATAGACTGTTCTCGTCATGGCGGGGGAAGAGGGGAATAATGTCGTTATGGCAGTGCAGCGTCATTGACAATAATAGTTCTGCCTCAAGAAATGTCACCGAGATCATGTCGCACGGCGGAAGCATGCCCCTCGCCGGGGCGAGATATACTCAACGATTGATCGTTGGGAGGTGAATTGGTGCGAAAATAGCCACAAGATGGATCATGGAGACTCAAGGATTCGGGCCTTTTTCATCCCAGTGAACTTGTTGGGGAGATTGTGCACTGCTAAGACTCTGTGGAAACTCAGGGTGGGAAACGGTTCCAATCTACGTACCTTATAATTCCAGCATTATAACCACCGGACGCCAATCAGCCGACCTTTCAGCTATCCTACGGCATTTAACTTCCAAAAATCTTCAATCACCTTGGAGGGTTTTTTTGGTGTTGCAGTGTACTTTCCCTAAAGCCCCACCTTATCGATATATGTAGTTAACTCGGGAATTGTTGTGTGTCAGAGCCTCAGAGTCTCGCTTAAGACTTCCTCATTCCACCCACAATGGTAATGGACCGCATGCAGTAATATTGAGCCATTCCTCGTTGGCCTCCCTGCTGTGAATCCAAAGATTGAAGGGAACATATCCGCCGTTTGTTTGATGTTGAATTCAAGTGAATTCGCCAAGGATTCACCGGGCCGGACTCGACACTGCCATCGATATCGGATCAATCGCCACGTGTATCTCTCGTTTGATAGCAACGCACCTTCCGATTAGGGTTGCGGAACAAACCCCCTTGTAAGTTACGCGGTAACTTACCGCGGTCACCTGCGGTGTAAATTACCTATTTGTTGTAGGTCGGTCAAAAATGCCTTGAAACTTACCTCTGTCGCGTCGAGCACGTGTTGGAGCCTCCAATCATCTTGTAGCTGTTTGAGCACAGTAAGATGGCCTATTACACGCCTAAATGTACTCTAGAATGCTTCAAATAATATTTGCGCTGTGATGGGGCCAAGATGAACTGGATTTGTGTCGTGACTCTGGGGACCCAATCCAGACAGATAATTTTGTAATTTCTCTTCATTTGTTGCACAAGGCTCTCTTCATCGCCAAACCTCAGCTGGGCATCATGATCTTGCTCAACACCTTAATAAGTGCTGTTCAAGGAGGCCGGGACGTACATATCTTATATTGGACTTGGGACACACGGACGTGTAAAATTTCAAGTAGAATAATGATTAAATGATGATTTTAGCCTCTCCAATTCTGGCGATTAAATGTTTAGATTCGATCCTGTAAGATGCACAAAGGCGCGCCATAGGCGCCGCGGAGAATTTTGAGAAAATTTACCCGTGATGTGAGCACATGATTTACCCAAAAGGTAAGTTCCGAGGTAAATTACATTTGTTGTAGCTTCGAAAAATTTTGGGTGGTATATTACCTACTTTGTTGCACCCCCTTGAATTAGTTCCGCAACTCTACTTCCGATCCTCGCTTCAATCAAATCCCGATTCCAACCGAGAGGAAATCCCGGACGGTTTCGTTGCTTGTGCTTTTCGACAGCATACTAGATGTAGAAATGTCTAACCTTCGTGAATGACGCTCGCCTGCATCAATCTTCCGTGGAGTTGGGTTTGGAGGGCGACATCAGCAAATTGACAGGCAGCTTGCAGCTTGTTCGGGCTTATGAGCTTGTGAGCAAGCTCACAAGGTCAAAAAGTTCACAAAGTTGGAAAACACATGTCACGAAAGAGTAAATCAAGTGCGGGACGAGCCTCAAAAAAAAAAATTAGGAAAAATTCTGAGCTTGTGAAATTTCGGACATGGTTTGTGAGCTTGCGAGTTTGCGGCTTTGTTTGACCTTTTTGACCTTGTTTGGCCTTGTTCAAGCTGACAAGCTGCGTGTTAAACCTCTGATGGATCGGTATGCGTACCATTTATAAATCCCATACATACATTGAACCACTTCTAAGGATTTGTGTACTTTGCTGATTGTCTCTGGAGTTTGGGTCTCAACGCTTTTACGCCCACCCAAAAGGACTCGTTTTTTCTAACGCGTGATCATATTCTGACTCGCCGACCAGGGGTTCATTTTTTGAACAACATCAAACATATCTTCTCTGCCATAAATACCACATCCTTTTCAGCCATTTTCGCACTAATTCATCTCCGAGCGATCAATCGTTCCTGTCGACTTCGTCATGCGCGGGGGGGGGAGGGGGGAGGGGGGGAGCATGACGGCGAACATATCTCGCCCCGGCGAGAGGAATTGCTTAGGCACGCTCTTCCGCCGCACGACATGATCTCCGTGACATGTCTTGAGGGAGAACTATTCTTGTCAATGACGCTGCACTGCCATAACGAAACTATTCCCCTCTTCCCCCGCCATGACCAGGACCGTCTACTCGGTATTTAATTTCCACTATCCATTACGCTAGGATTTTTGGCATACTATCTGAACACGCGCATATGGATGGTGAGCACGATTCGAGCGTTCCGTTCATTCAGATTCTCGTCTCACCGGACGGGATTAGCTCTTGACATCCTTGGAGGGATTGTAGCTGCGACAGGAGAAGGTAGTATTAATCATGTCTACCGTGCAATCGCTCCACGGATCGCCTCAGCTGCAGTTCCTCCTCCAGCGCCAAGCTGGACCTTAATTGAGTTGCATTGCTGCCTCGACGTTCCCTGTTCTTTCTTGTCGACCCACTCCACTGCTCCACACCACTCGCTCTGTCATGTTCCTGCATGCGGTCATGATGTGGGAAACTCTGGACACGAAACCTATAAAAGCCGGTGCGGTAGACTACCAATCTTCACTCGAACACATCCCTCTGTATTCAATCTCTCACAAACAAACATGTTCTCTAAACTCTCTATCGTCGTCACCTCCGTGCTCATTGTAAGCCACCCCTTCATCGCCGTGCATCCTCATACTGATCATTTATGCGATTGCAGACCCTTGCTGCCGCCATGCCGTGGACCACTCCCCCGGTGACACCCCCCACCTCCTCGCAGTGCTGTTCCAGCGTCCAGTCGTCCAGCAGCAGCTCCGTCGCCGCCGTCGCGGCTCTCCTTGGTCTCGACCTCAGCGGTCTTGACGTCCCCGTCGGTCTCGGTTGCTCACCTATCACCGTTATCGGAAACAACTGGTACGCGCGCATGTCGTAAATTGATTTCTCTGTCTGAAATTCACTCTTTTCTGCAGCGGAGGAACCACCGTCAACTGTGATGCTCCCGAGCAGGAGTGGGGTTCGTATTTGTCCCTTTCCTAATATATCCTTCTCACACTGCAAATACAGGGAGCCTTATCGCTATCAACTGTATCCCCATCACTGCCTGAGACCGATGGATGGATTACAGCGTCGGAAGTCTCTGGGTTGATGTTTTGAGGTTTCCGTTGTAAATTTGTGCTTTGTAGCTTCTATTGCGTTGAATGTCGCGAATACCACCTCTTTTCGAATTGTTTTCTTGCCACATTTAAGCAACGACGCGTCGTCATAACTGTACGATTTCGATACACCAATAACGTTTGAGAAGAGCAGGTCAACGTCGTCAGAACTGTACGATATCGATACGCCATCAACGCTCGGGAAGAGCAGGACAACATTTCCTTGGGAGTCGGAACTTTGCAATATAATGTAACACGAGTCGAACACTGCCCTTCGTTGTATGCTTGGCCCTCCGACCACGTATTATTTTCGTGAGATTTAAAAGAGATGCTCATGTTCATTGACGTTCACTTTGAAACTCTCGCAAGTCGGCAAAAGTAGCGGATGGACCTTCACCTCACGCGTTTGTATGAGCCCCGGCATTGCCCGGATTGATCCCATCAAAGCGGCTGACAAGCGGCACCGCTCCTCCTCATCCCACCATGGCTGAAGTCGCGCGACATAATGTTGAAGGAATCCAGTGTCGAAGACAAGTTTGCTGTTGCACAACTGTCACCTCTCTGGTGAGATCTAGCGCTCCACACTCCTTCACAGCTGTCACCAAAGTGGATTGCTCTCGTCTCCCCCTCATGATTCTGCAGTGCAGCAGTACAACCACCATACTACACATCCACTTCCGCTTCACGAGTGGCGCTACGGAATGGCCTGCCGAGTACCTCTCCTTATCTCCAGTTTACAGTTCCCTGCTCTGCAAACCCTTCGTTTGCGGGGCACGCAGTATACTCGCCAATGCTCTCTGTTGTTATCGGTGGCGCGGCTGCAGACCCTCGACATTGTGCGCTTCAATGCAACAAACTGGGCCACATTATAACACTACACTGTCATTTGTGACTCATACGAACCTCGGAACGCTCTCGGATATTTTCGCCCTCCCCGCCGCCCACTAGCACCGGGGCTGCACGAGCCGGAATTACAGCTGGACGAGAAGGAGCTCAACGGCGTGCTTAGTATTAGGTTCGCGGACGTGGCCCTGGCTATTGATGACATTTCGTGCGATTTGGGCGATCCGCCGGTTGGGGTAGATGAGTGGCATCCCAGTCAATCCGATAACAATATATTAATACCGTTCGTTATAAGACTCCTTCGTGCGTAGACGGGGCTCATCGTATATTTGCAGGTACTTCCTACATATACGCGGTCGTCACAATTACTCCTGGAGCGCGCACCGTAGTGTAGGTTAGTACTAAGTATACAACACTATCACTCCATTAGATCCGCCAAAACGACCCCTAAGGTCGGTGTGTATCTCCCCGTTTCTGCAACAGTCCGTTGATAACGTATTGCTGTCTCGCCGGTGGGAATTCAATACGTGGCCGAGCGGCAACCTCGTCCCTGCGGCTGCCTGTACGCGTCCCCGCGGCAGATCGGCCCTGCTATTTCAAGTTTATTTCCAAATGCTGAGTAAATTCTCACGTCGAACACAACGCGAAGCTCCGTCAAATTAAAATGGGAATGCGCAGTAAACCAGTGGCTGAATCTGTGACAAACGAAGAGAGGAAACAGTCGGAAGTGGAGAGAATGAATGATGATGATGGTACGTGGTTCAGGCTCGGGGTCAACTTTAAAATTGAAGCCGTCGCAGGCTCCAATTTTCGAATGGTATCTCCTGAAGGATTTGGTTAACAGTGAGCTGCCGTGTGGAAGTCGCGCGTCTTGTCGCGACTCAAGTCTCGCCCTCGTCGTGGTCAGGAGGACGGCCCACGGCAGGTGTCAAACTTCGACGTGCCTTCTTGCTCCTTTTCTGCCTCCGGATCACAAACAATGTAGCGAACACTTCTGCCGTTAAAAATGCTCGTCACATTTTTTTCACTACGGGGCAGACTACCTTCTTGCGTTCCGCCGGAAATCTCGCAGGCGCCCATCAAATATGTGGTTGGCCGGCGGGGTGGCATCGCGTGTCATGCAGCCACAAATGTCCCGCCATCAATTGACCCGGTGGCGCCAGTTACTAATAATCGTCCTTCCCGGCGGAAGTACCAGCACACTCTTTGGATCATAAACAATGTAGCGGCCATGTCATCCCTATGTCGGAAGCATAATTCCGCTCCCACTCAAGCCGGTACCAATAAATAGCCTTCGCAGATGCAACTTGAACCCCACTCATTCCATGCTCAACAGCATCATTGCGACTTTCGGAGTAGCAGATGCAGGCGTTCTGCTCGCATCTGTTTCCGCCTGCTACATCCTGTTTCGCCGGCTCTCTCGTCCCCGCACCACAGCTCTCAAAGGGCCGTCGAGCAATAACTTCCTCTTCGGCATGATGCCCTACCTCATGAAGGCGCCGGATGTTGGCGCCGTCTACGAGGAATGGGCGGCAGAATATGGCTCGGTATTCTCCATCCCGAGTATCCTTAGCAGCCGGAGACTCGTTCTCACGGACCCCAAAGCGATCATTCATTACTTCACCAAAGAAACATACGGATATGTTCAAACAACGCAAGTGAAACGCTTCCATGAGAGGCACATCGGCCGAGGCTTGTTCTGGGCAGAAGGGGACAGTCATAAGAGGTGTGTCTCTGCGAAACCTCGACGATTCATTCTTGACTCTAAATTGCACAGGCAGCGAAGACAGCTGAACCCGGCGTTCAGCAATGCATCCATCAGGAACTTGACCCCTATTTTCTTCGATTCGGCGTACAAGGTATTGTCTTTCGTTGATATATTATTGATGATTGACGAGTAGGTATGTAAATCAGGCGAAGTCCGCATGGGATGGCATCCTTGAATCAAGTCCTTCAGAGGGAGCGATAATCGAAGTCCAGCAATGGTCAGTTCATCTCAATCGATCGCCCAGTCACTATTTATTTATTACCTTCAATTATCAGGATGAACCATATCTCGTAAATCTATAATACGAAACCCACTGTAGAAAGAACTCACACTTCCCAGTTTAGACACAATCGGTTTGGCGGGCTTCTCTCATGATTTTGGCGCGCTCTCTGGCCGCACTTCGGCGGTCGCGACCGTATTCGACTCTATCGGGTCGAAACCTTCGTTTGCCGACACCGCGCTCCTCTTGTTGTCACTCCTCACACCTATTTTCGACAATATTCCCACAGGCCGCCGTTCCATGCTTGATCAAATGACCAAAACAATGCGGGGCCTTGCAAACACATTCCTTTCAATGACTGGTACAGGAGATAGTACCGACAAGTCGGTTATTGGGCTTTTGGGTAAGTGCGAGAACCATATCGTCACCGCTGAGACTGATATTGATTTTTTCCTTGATAGCCAAATCGGCCAGCGCAGAGCGCATTTCTCAAGAAGAGGTGGTAGCACAGGTATGCGAAATCTAATCAATTTTCTGGAAGCTCGTTCATCTTGTGTGCCTGGATAAACGTCCTGCTTCTTGCGGGGTACGAAACAACGTCGAGTAAGCGAACACCAGCAGGATATTCACGATAAAGCCCTAACACTCATTGTTTTTCAAGTTAGCCTTACTGTAAAGACCTCATGTTCGGATACGTACCAAGTCGCTAATTTTATATCCCTCCATAGTGGGCCCTCATAGAGCTCTCGCGAAACCCCGCTATGCAGACCAAACTGAGGAACGAGCTCCTCCAGGCAGACGGGGACCACACCTGGGAGGAGCTAACACACAATCTGCCTTACCTCGACGCATTCACGTCCGAAATCTTGCGCATCTACCCCCCCGTGCCGGAATTGCAACGTGTGGTACGGTCATTCACGCCCACTCAGACGAGAGTCTCAACCCCCTATCTAGGCCGCGGAAGACGACATCCTGCCGCTGAGTGCGCCGATCGAGACCGCCAGCGGCGCGACGGTCGACGCCGTCTTCGTGAGCAAGGGCACGATTGTGTCGCTCCCGATCGAATGCATCAACCGCTCCGTGACGTTCTGGGGCCCCACCGCGAAGGAGTTTGACCCCTCACGCTGGCTCGTCACCAATGGCAACTCCCACTTCCGGGCGCAGGAGCTCCAGGGGTACCGCCATATGCTCACGTTTGCAGACGGACCGCGGTTCTGTCTGGGGAAGGGATTCGCGCTTGCGGAGTTCAAGGCTCGTTTTTAAAATGATACGACGATGAATTGATTGATGGACCGGCTCGACTTGAACAGGCTGTCCTCTCCGTGCTCGTGCGGAATTTCACGTTCGAGCTTCCCAAAGGACCGGAGACTGTGATAGGTCGACATCGGAATATTTTGCCGAGGCCGAAGGTTGAAGGCGAAGCTGGTTATGAGGTGCCCTTGCGGATTCGCCACTATGTAGCGGCATAGATAGTGTTTTGGTTCCCTTATATCCTCTGTCGCAGCCCAAATGGGCGAGAAGTTGAGGCGATCGTGCACTCTGGACACATTGAGCTCTTGTAACCTCTCGCGTTTTTCTGACCCCTTCTGAGGGAGTCTAGTACATGATAGATTATGTATATAGCCGTTTTGCTGGGTCGATGAGCAAGCCGCACGAATGTGTTATGCAAACGCCAGCAACCACCCATACTCAAGGCCTTTATACCTGGAATCCACACGTACTGAATCATTTAATGTCCGGTTCATTTGGGGTTACATTACAAATAATAAGATGGAAGCAAAACTCAGACCAAAAACATTAAAGGTGCGTAGATTCTCCCGTCTCGCACCAGTCGGCTGGTTAAGCACAGGACAAGGCCGCCGCCCCGTAGGCCGACTCCGCCGAGCGCCCACACACGTACCCGTCATGACGGCTACTACTAAAGTCACTAAACCCACGAATCAGATCCAACGCCGCGGCCCACGGCCCCAACGCACCTGTAAAACCCGCACTTGAAGCGCCCACCGTAGACGCTGAGGACCCTCCGGTACGGGACGCCAAGGACGACGGAGAAGGGGTAGCAGGTGTCGGGCAGGACATCGCGTGCGACGGTCACCGGGTGGCCCTCGACGCCTTTGGCGGAGACGTAGGTGATCCGAATGATGGCGCTGTTCTGTCGCGGCCGGTGTGGGAGGCTGGAATGGGCAAACAAGGGGGCGCTGCGTACCTTGTGTTCGGACGTGTCCAAGGACTTGTTGACACCCGCGAATGTGGCGTCGGAGGACTTGGTGAGGCGGGGGAGCGCGTCGGAGGATGTGGTGAGTGCGGTGTGCGCCACGTCGGTGGGTGCCGCGGAAGACACGGCGAGGAAGGCAAGGGCGGAGAGGCAGAAAGTTGAGACGAGCATATCGGCCGATATCCGCAGTGTGGTGTACTGTGGGTCGAATTAGTTTCGACAACATCCGGTCTTTATAGAAAATTGGACACCGCGCTGGCAGCGACTCCTCGGGGCGCCGTATCCCCGTTGTCGACAAGGGAATTCCTGTGGATCGTTCTGGGAAGTCTGATGTAAGAGTTAACTGAACGGAGGCGAAGAGTCGAATGGCATCAGAACAGTAACCGCTCACACTTCTTTCGAGGCTATTTGGTAAATATTCGACCTCGAACAAGGATAAGCTGAGCGTTTTCAAGTTTTGGAGCACTGGCTTCGCAATAAACACGTAATCAATCCCCAGCTATTGTAGCTGTTAGTCGGAGGCGCTGAGAAACTACGATTTAGTCGCATTTCAAGTTATGGCCGGAGTCATTTACAAGCGCAGGAGATGCTAGTAACTCGGATGCGAGACGGAGCAGGCGACTGAGAAGTGAGCGCCGACGCAGACTTCCCATCCCGTCGCAGTTCATTTGGATCCATTCCTGTATACGTGTGAAACGCGAACATGGCATCAAAAGTTGATTGGTCGAAGAAGTCAGATCGGCGCCTCTATGATGCGGTCGAGGAACTGTGTCGACCCGTTCTGGGTATATTTGTGGATGCCGACGACGTGGGCAGGGAAGTTGCCCTCGTTGGGCTGGTATTTGAGGCCAAGGAGATCCGCCAGGCCACCGATGGGCGAGGGGCCACTGTAGGGGCGTTTTTGTGCGGGTTTTGCTCGAGGCTGGCGGGGGGCGCGTCAGGAACATGTCCCGCGACGGGAGGCCCGCGAAGGCGACTGCGGCCGCGCCGTTTCCTTGGGCGTCCGCTCGGGCGGGAGCGGGCACGGGTGCGAAGCCTGCGTTCGTGCCCGCCGCTGGTCCGAAGAGGAATGGGGCCGCTGGTGCAGCCATTTGGGCCGCCGCTCCAAAGGCAAAGATGTGGGCGAAGACGCGGGGGGAAGAACTGGCGCGTAATCGGACGCAGGAGCTGGTGCGTAGGCAGGTGCGTAGGCGGGTCGATGATGGCATCGAAGCTTCGAAGGTGGCGATTTGCATTTCCTCTTTAGTTTTAGGGCGCATGGCCGGCGTCCCTATTAATATATTGCGTACCTTCAGCGCGGACAGACGGGGCTTCCTCGCTTTCAGTGACTTCCCCTTCCTCCTTGTCCGAGCCGAGGACATCGACGTCGGTCTCCTCGCGGTCGGTGAAGAAGGGCAGGGAGCCGGTCGTAGGTTCGTTGGATTGGGTCGGCGGTCTGGTACGAATAGAGTGATTTTTCGAATATAGAAAGGGCAGGAGAGGCCGAGTAAAAAAATGGAGGGAAGAGAGGGTGCCGATAGACTAGATAAATGTCGTGAGATGAGTGCGAGGGTCGAAGACGAAAAACGAGGTTGTACATAGGTGGCTTAAAAGCCCACTGGTGATGTTTGGGAGAGTAAAGGTCGAGGCCGCAGATGGTCCTCTTAGGCACGGTGCCCTGCACTGGTCACAATGGTGGTTGTACGAAGCAAAGGGTAAGTGGGTCCGTATTTACGGTACAAACAAGTGATGTAAAATAGGCGCGCAACTAAAATAGAACCGGAAGCCGGACGTAGAACGGTTTCCACGTCGCGGCTGCCACACCGGTGTGCAGCGCGCTTTGTCTGCTGGGGGTGCAGGTGGGCGACTGACAGTTGTCGCGGTTGCGGTGGGAGCGTATGGCGCGTCTGCGGCTGTTTGGCACCTCGGGCACAGCGCCGAGGAAGAGGTGGACCGGCGACGCCATTCCAGCCGGGGCAAGGACGGGCTATCTTCGTTGAGGGGGGCGCGACCGTGCGCGGCAGATCTGGCCGCGCGCTCATCGTAGCTGGGCGAAGCGCGCTCTTGCGTCTTGCGGTGGGATGGGATCTGTCATGGTGTTCGCTTCTGACAGCTTTCTTCGCAGGCGATTCGTGTTGTAAGGCCGTGGGGATTGCGGGGATTACGGTGGTAAAAGAGGATAGGAATAGCTTGACTTGACGTGTGATAGCCTAGTTGCTTACGTGTATTTTTAGCGGGTGGCTTGGCAGCGGTGGAGGTACGATTTTGGTACTCAGGAAGTTTTCGAGATTCTTGTTCGTTCAATCGCCCTTAGTCTCTCTCGACAGACTCGCTCGTTCTAAATTGCCTTGTCCGACGAACATCGGATTGATTTTGAATCAAGATTGAATAGTCGGGTATTTTCGACACTGCGGCACGCCGGCACCTGGACACGACAAACTTCTAAGGTTTCGCTGTGACACACATCCTCAAGGGTTTTTTCTTAACCTTGGATTACAATCTAAACCTCGGAACCCCACATCACGCGCAGACACGCCATTCCTCCGGATCTCGTAGGTTCTCTGTCGGTTCTTTCAATCCCTAAATGGCGTCTAGAGTGATGTAACGAGTGGATCTAATTCGGTCTTTCGAATTCAAACCTGTGAAATTCTCTGTAGGTCAAGAACCCAACCCAGGGCTATCTGTTTGATTTTAAGGATGCAATTATATCCACAATTTGAAAAGTTCACCAGTCAGGACGGAACTGCATATAGAACTTGCTTCGGTGCTAGGCGATCTCGAGGCCAACTGCTGAACCTTCCACACACTTCCTGGGTTCTCTCGCAACGGATTTAGTGATGTCCCTGAATATCCTCGACCATCGCTTGCGATTGCTCGATGCCATGTGTATCTCCGCCTTTCAAACGTTGTATTGCTATCGCCTCGGGCTCAACCTTCTGACATGGAAGGAAACCTGCATGTCATACCGGGGCCTCTATATGCCGCACCATTCCATCTGTCGTTCATTGGCTGACTAGCGCTCCATTCATCAAATTGACTTCCTTGACGTGAGTTCGCCTCCTCGTCCCCGGTCAGTTGCTCCCTCCGCGGACCAGGCAACAGGAACAACGGTTCCATTGTTCTACTTCTCTGATATCGGACTGGGCACCGGTTGAACCTTAAACATCGCATCGGGTTACGGCGTACTGCAAATACTCAATTCTCGCGCTTCTACGATTCCAATTTGTCCCCTAATTTCGGAATAACAAGACCAATCTCATCGAAAATCAGACGCCGAGCGCTACAACATATACTATCGTACAAGATGAATGAAGTTACATAGATTTAAGCCTGGTGGCCTTTCTGCTTTGTGGCATCAATGAGGGCAATGGCATGCGGGGAGCGGGGCCGTATTGCCGCCTTGAATGGAAGAGGGCCACTGCAAGAGGTGGTTATCAGCGGCATTGCAGACTTTTCGCCTGAGGCTTGCCTTAAAAACCCAGAAAGATATTCGTAGGATGGCTCAATCTCCCGCCCGTCTTCCCCAATCGCTTTCTTGATGTCGAAAGTAGCAAGGAGGGACACCACGGCAATCCAGAGTGATGAAGTCGCAAGATGACGGCCTGCACACTGCCTTGATGGTGGTATGGGTGAACGAAACGAAATGTAGTTGGATTTCCACAAGTACCTTCGGCTGAACCCGAACGCGGCGTCTGGACTACGCACGGCGGGGTTTGGTTGGCCGTTTTCCAGCAGGAAACGCTCTGGCTTGAATGAATGCGGATCGGGGTATGTGGTCTGCAAAACACCAACATGAGAACGAATATGAGAATGGAGGAATGTCTTTGGCGTACTTCATCGTGGAGGATGGCCCTTGGAAGAAGAATACAGATCAATCACTAGACGAGAAATACACAAGTCTGTCACCCACCATGTGTTTACAATAATTACAGAGCCTGCAGGGAGCCTATACCCTCTATATTCGTCCTCCACTGTTAACAAGCGCGGGGCAGCTGTGCGCCGTTAGTAGACTGTGTATTGTGCTAGAGAATGTATACCGATTGGCGCGACGGATTTCCATCGCAGTATCTCCTTCACCAAGGCATCGACGTACGGTAGGGAGGCCAGATCGTCGAAATTCGGCAGTCGGCCCTTCGTGACGGAATCGATTTCCAACTGAGCTTTCTTTTGCGCCTCTGGATTCGAGATCATAGCAAGGAAGAAGGTGCTCAGAGACGAAGATGTTGTTTCTGCTCCACCGATGTACATCGTTCCAGCCGTGGCCCACACGACCTTTTCTAGATATTCTTTGTTTTCCGAATCATTAATTGCGCGCAGACTGCGCGATGTAAATGAGGTCGTGTCAACCCCCAGTGCCTATTGAAGAATATTGTTACCAAACCACCCGTCAGAGATATGAGGTTTACCGTATTTCGTTTGGCTTCAGCGAACGGGGTGTCCGCCATGGCTCGAGCCAATACTCGCCACCTGTTGGCTTTGCGTTTGAATTCCGCTCCTGGAAGCCAACTGGGGACATATTTCAATATCGGAATGGAGTCCTTTACTCGACGTGAGATGATAGATAATTGAACTCGACGTATACTCACAACCAAGAAACGTCCAGGAATATGAGCAACGGAAAAACCATGGGCAGCTTGTTTAGCCAATGCCACATATGGATCGTTGGAAGGACGAATCTCCAATCCATAGGCAACACGCATTATTATCTCCCCCGCAAACCTGGGGTGGAAAAGGTCTTTCAGTGCGTTGGCCAGAGCGTGGCTAGCGAAGGGCTTACTGTCTGGCATGATCCAAGAAATTTTCTGGGCTTTCAACGATACGATGCAACAATGCGTGAGCTGCGGAAAGCTCTGTTGACCAATGACGCTCGACACCTTTCGGGTTGAGCTCTTGCTTAAATAATCGCCGATGATCCCGCCTAGACATATATCCTCACTTAGCATCTTGAACAAGGAAAAGTCGAACAATTAGTTGCGTACCAATGGGAACCTGGTCATTGTTGGCATGTGGATCAGGTAGTGAAAAAATAGGAAATGCAAATGTGTACCGTATCTCATAAGCCCTAGCAAATATCATCAGCTTTTTTGTGGAGTTTGGTGGGTATCGATCGTACCAAAATTGAAGTCCCATCCCATGAGATCCACAACCATTGTGGATATGTTCCTGAAACCTTGAACGGATGACTGTGAAATCGAAAGGTTAACACTCACCTATCTGAGTAGATGGAGGCTTTCTTATCGAGGAGAGCTTCCGTGGATTTCAACGACGACAGAACAACCATGGATCTCCCAGCTACATTCAGATGAATGATATCTGAATCTGTACCATTCGTCAGCGGGAGGTGACCCAGAGAATTGAGGAATAGACCATATTCCTTGCTCCACTTCAGATATGTCTCCCATTCAAACGCTGGTGGGATGTCGAACAAATTCCCCACCAAAGGAAGTTTTCGCGGACCGGGAGGCAAAGGTAATTTATACCTGTTTCGTCGGGACACAAGGATGTAGACGTAGACCAGAATAACTATTACCAATGCTGTCGAGGGGCTGAGGGAAATTGGCATTTTGAATACCTACAATGGATGGGGGCGGTCAGCTTTTAACCAATGGCTATTAATATAGATTGCAACGGCTTACAGTCCAATATCGTTCAGCCCGCATCTCCAATGCAGATTTCCGGAGCCCCCATACACTGCGTTCCGGCCCGTTGTAGCCGAACCCTAGCCTGTCCCAACGAAAGTACGCCGTTCAATTTCGACGATATGCCAAGTTGCGGCGTCTATTTTAGCCACCCTGTTCCAAGCTGCTCACAGGATCAATGCGCAGCTGGTTCTTGGCCGAGATGTGCATGTCATTTATCCGACCCACCGCACTTCGCTGACGTGTCTACGTCTTCTTACGTGACTAGACGTAATGTAGACGCATGAGATAGTGATAGTGATAATATTATACATTGCATGGCCCAGTCTCTGAACACCGTGTTCCCAAGGTTATCCCAACGCGCGCAAGCCTTTCGCGTCTTCGCCTGGGACTCCGACCCTCCTACTTGACGAGCTATTCGCTACCAGAACGTCTATCAAGTAGGATAAGAAGTGGTAAAGTGTGAGTGAAGAATTGCGCGAATCGCGCGGACATGGAGTGAAGAGCAGGGAGTCCATGAATATGCTTCTTCATTCGAGAGAAAAGATCCTCCCGGGAAATTAAAATGTCAGCCTGCGCCGTACATTCCAATAGTGTGTGTTCCGGTGATTCAATCTCAGCTTACAAAATCGGCAAACTCCAGACACATAACCGCATGTGTCTACGTCACGTAAGAAGATGTAGACACCTGTAGCCGACGTTCGGCTACAGGGCCGGAACACAGTGATATAGTTCAACGCCACAGCGTTCTCTGTTCATATAAGGTGAGCTCCACTATAGTCTCTAAGAACCGAGAAAAGAGTTGCCTTTTGGAAATAGGGATTGTCGCGAGCTCCACTCATTGCATGAGGTGACCCATTCCCAGTGTATCTTGCGATTGTGCGCAATATTTATATTTTCTCCTGGGAAGATGAGGGGTGTTATCGGGGGCCAACGGCTTCCCGTTACTCGACTCTCAATTCTCGAACAGCCAGTAAGATGGCTGAGGAAACACTCTGCGAATTCTGTCTTCTTATTGGTCACTGAAGCACGAATGATGTAACAGGTGGTGGGAGAAGAAGTGGTGAGGGTTAAACCAAATTCGCGTTCTTGGCCGTTTAGCCCGAATTTTTGAATCTAATGCTGAACACTCATGGCTGAGCAACGGGCTGAGAAAACGAGGTTGCCAATGCATCTGACACTCACTGCCTATAGCCGAAGATGCCGGCTAGATGCCGGCTAACCGGCCGAGACACCTATGGGCAGGTCTGGCCTGCCCTCTAGCCACAGCGAGTGCCGGCTGGCGGAAGTTAGTGAGGTTCGGCGGGCAGGCTACCCACAATTCGCCCCTGGTTAGATGACGGCCATCGGCTGAACTATAGATAGCCACTCATTGATTAGCCGGCTTCCCGGCTCCGCTGAACGCAATGACTCATACTGATGTCGATCTCCTCGGGAATCCCACTCTTCGCCTATACTCATTTTGATAGACGTTCTGATCACGGTCAATTAGGGTAGTTGGGGTCCAAGGCGAAGGCGCGAGGAGCTTGTGCACGCTGGGATACTCTTGGGAACACAGCGTTCAGAGGCTCGTGTATAATTTCATCGCTATCACTCATGCGGAGCGCCGTTTTTGCCATGCTCCACAATTTGAACCACACACCGGCTAATCACGGGTGTATTTACAGCACCCCTCAACGGAGAACCACTCTGCAATTGCCCAACCGAGAGCCTAGGCCCGCGTCAGAAACTAAACTGAATCACACAAATATTCTCGGATGTTTGCAGCCTAGTTTCGACGGGACCAATCAAGTGATTCAGTTCGTCATATTGGGCCGCGCGTTTTACTTTGTCCCCGCCCATTCTTCGCTGCCCACTCAGGGTTCCACTAGTTGTGCCTTCTTCCAATCTTGGAGTCGCGTAGGCGACCCTTGTACCTGCTCCGAAGCCGTCCTTCAAGGCTCATGTATAATGACTCACTGCGCTTCCGCGCCGGGGAGGCGTGTTCGTTTGTGTCTTTGAATGGTTTTACTATTCCGCGTCGGCCAATCATTATCAAGTGTGGTAATGGACCAGGGCCATGAGTTCGACTGCACAATAAACAATTATCCGAAGTCGGACTGCTAGTAAAACAACGTGTAGCCAACGTGGTAGTTCGAACTCATATCGCAACTTGTCTTCGATCTTTCTGACCCAGAAATGATGGAAAACGGAACCTCTACATATACACTGAGTATGGTACCCTATTAAAGCTCATTTGGACAGATCAAAATCACGACAGGGGATCCGATGATATTATTCAAAAAGCCTGTTGGCGGTCAGGGGCAAAATCTAACGGGTTTGCTGTTGGTTCGGTTTCTTGGAGTGATGAAGATATAGTGTCTTGAGATCTAGGATGATGTTCTCGCTCGGGCTGAGGCGAGGTGAGCATGTGGTCGTGTTATCCCGGCGATTTAAATGCTTTCCTATCTGCCTTTCGAAGCATCAATAAACTTGCCGATGCCACAGCACAAAGGAGTTTACCTGCGTGGTCTACTGCGTCCACCGCACATAGAATCATACTGCGGGGGCTTTTGCCCCATGTGTGATTAGTCGGTGTGCGGCTCAAATTGTGGAGCATGACAGAAACGGCGCTCCGCATGAGTATAGGCAAAGAATGGGATTCCCACTTATATTCTCCCCCAGTATCCAGTAATATCACTTGTTCGTCTACTTATTGTATTATTGGATTCAATTTGACAGTCACGCGTAACAGGGGCTTGTCGACCACGAAATTTGGTGGTTCGTCACGTATCACAGGGTAGATGTCGAATATGTTCCACAGTTCACAAAGTGATAAAATACCGCTTTTTCCGGTCCAAAAATCATGGATAAATTTTCTGCCATTCCTGAGTGCTCACTAACAATATCCAGAGCCTTGAATAAAGTTTTAGCCCCATACTGCTCTACACTAGGCCCGAACTCAACACACAAGCCATGAAAATCATTCCCTGGGCAAATATTGTACACCAGGATCTCCCTGCTTCCGCAAAAATCCCAGATCATTCCATGATGCCTGCATCCCTGTGGGACGATGTCGGACTTTTGGGGGGTGTTACGGCCCGTGTCAAAGTGTCGAATATGTTCTTGCTTTCACGCGTCATTCCCCCTATCGAATTGAACGTAATAATACGGCATTCGGACCGACTGGACTTGTTTTGAAATGAACGGTACAGTAGTCCCATGGTGTTATGAAACCACTTAATCCCAATCCCCCGGCGGACTTACAGGCAGATCCAGACACCACCTGCCACTAACACCGTGTCACACATAGTTCCACACCCCCACAAACCATAATCTACAGGAGATACTGACCAATGGATCTGCCGGAGTATCACACATTGCGGGACTTGGCACTTCAAATACACCCCTGTCCGTCGTATTAGCACAATCGGTCTCAGCACGACCAATTCCTTTCTTACAATCGCTAGCTACAGTATATAATTGATAGGTACAAGGTCCCTGTGTTCCTCCGAGATTATGAACACTCACTAAAATCTCACTTGCTGCACTTCATTTGATGCTGCGTGTACCCCCATTTTGCTTCCCCCCCTGCCCCTGGATAGGATCCAGCTTCAACTCCTCTCAATTTCCGCCAACACGGCACATGGTGTGATCCACAGGCGAGACTGAGGAAGACACAATTAGGTGAAAACTCGGGTTGTTAACCTTGGGTGGGATTACCGAACTCACAATTACAGCCAACCTAGGGCTGCCGTTGACACATGAGTTAGGCTGGTTCTCCCCACTGTCCCGCGGGCCGTGCGGTTAACATGGCAAGTCGTAACCAGTGATTATGCGTTGTTGAATACCTTCCGCCGATGGCCTTTGATCCACGCTCCAATTAGAAGAGTCGCCCCAAATGTAGTCTCCCTAGTCAGACCATAAATCAAATGAGTTTTTTTTTTTTTTTGGGAGAGGTGGAAAAAAACTTGATTATGGTCTGATTTCACTCGCGCGTTCGAAACCGTAGGTCGAGGCTCGGGGAATTCCGAAGCTCAATTAGGAAATTGTTGCCTATTGGGGATGGATAGGCCAAATCGGGCCTTCACACCTGCAGCAAAGTTAAGCCAACTAGGGATCATTCACTCCTCTGGACTAGAACGCCTTGGGATAGCCTTCAGAATGTCTTACAGATTCGGTTTCTATTTTTTTGCAAGGCCACCCCCGCCGATTCGCGGCACTCTGAATGTGGTTGTGTTTGTTTCGCACGTGACTCCGAAGCGCGACCTGCGGTATCAACCCATCAAATAAATCTAGACTACCCCAAATGGGCCTGACCCGAGTTGTAGACATCCGGTGTCATGTTTTTGATACCTTGAGACAAAATCTGTCAGAATGAAGCGAGAAGAAGACCTAACTCAATGTCCGCATGTAACATGTTCTCCGCCATTATGTTGACTTTCTATATTTAACTGAAATCTATATGTAGGAAAAAACGTGGGCTGTGTGGCAGACAAGAAAAAGTTAGCCTGCTACATTCGTATTGGCTGTCTGAACACCACATGAGCTTATCTGTTTAACAGCTCCACCCAGATGCTGAATGATCCACAGGTATCTCCGCCATCATGTTGGCTTCCGATTATGACGGTATTTATCGTTGAAAACCATCTGCTAATTCGTGTGAACAGGATGCAGTTCAATGGCTCGTGTTCCCTGTACGATGAATATCGTCGCAACGAAATCAATAAAATGGGTGGGCCTTGCTAACGTTAATTGCGCCAAATACATATCCGGCGCTACGTGAACGCGTAGGAGGATGTACACTCCCGGGATTCAATGAGAACGCCGTTCCTGGGATGTTTAGAACTCGGCAGAGGATGGGATGAACTTGGACTTCTGAGACCTATCCCGTGTAGGTAGGATTACACGGCACGGCCCGACTCATGAAGGCCGGTTCCCCCCTTTAGCCTTATCTGCGTGAAGGTCTTTGACAAGGCCGTTAAGGCTGCGGATTTTAGGTATTTCCGACACGCGCTTCACTTCGTCATCATTATGAATATGTCGGAGATTTTTATCTTTCCTTGGTCAGATCTGATATGGGCTCTGCGTGGACTATATCCGGTCGTCAGATCCTCTAGGGCCATATGGCAACAAAGATTTTTCCAGAGGTATCCAATCGGCATCCTCTCCAGCAACTTGAAGGACAGAAGCACAACGAGCCATGTGAACCCTATCTTTATGAAGGTTGACGGTACGTTAGGTTACACTTCGGGGGCTGGGCATCTATTTTCAGAACGACTCATAAAATGGACCGACTTTGGACTGAGCCTGCCATCTGGCACCCATGTCTTTGCCACTATTTCCGTTGGGTGTATTTGCTGCGGCAGCGGCAGTCGTATACTTGGTTACTCATCCCTGGCGCAAACCAACCTCTCCTCTGCCTCCCGGTCCGCCCGGGGCTCCGATCATAGGAAATCTCCGCCAAATGCCGTCGACGAAGGCTGCTCACGTGTTCCACGAGTGGGCCAAGACCTATGGTTCGTGTCGGTTGCCTCGGGATCCCTGTTCACGGCTCACTTTTTTTCAAATCGTAGGCGATGTGATGTGTCTGAAAACACCCGGACAGACCATAATCGTCCTAGACTCTCTTCAGGCTGCAGAGGACTTACTGGAGAAGCGAAGTCTGAACTACAGCAACCGCCCGGAATTCCATTTGTACAAATTGTACGTTCTCATTAGTCTTTCGCGTGAACGATTAAGTCTAAAATTGTTTTTACAGATTCGGCTGGACGTCGTTCGTTACGACGCAGGAATACGGGAAGAAACTCAACACCCTCCGTCAAATGCACCAGTCGTATTTAAGTCGCCAGAAGGTTATTGAACACAAGCCAATGCAGATTCAGGAGGCACGGACACTGGTGAAAAATCTGCTGACTGGCGATCCAGGGATGTATAAGAGTTTCCTGAGCAGGTATCTACCCTCCGATAAGTAATAATGTTCACAATCACGGCTAATATGGTCTAGATTTACAACGGGAATAATCACACAAATCGTTGCGGGGCACAAAATCGAGTCCGGGGACGACCGTTACCTCCGCAGGGCGAAAATGGTTACCGAATCGTTCAACTGTGCAGGGCCGCCCGCAGGGACCGCTATCGATTTTTTCCCTTTCCGTGCGTAGTATCTCGACTCGAACATGGGTCATGGGTCATTATCTCATTCCCACCTCAGTGCAACACTTTCCACGGTGGTTCCCTGGAACTTACTATCTCGGAGTTGCTGATCAATGGCGAGCTGAAATCAAGGAGCTATATGAATTCCCGATCCAAACGGTGAAGAAGCAAAAGGTATTAAGTTCCACTTCATTTTCTCCAATATTGGAATTAACACCGTCACAGGAAGCTGGTGTTGCCCGACCATCCTTCCTTCTTACCCATCTAGATGCTATGGAAGGTGGGGAATCTGTGACCGAAGAGGACATGGAAATTCTCAAGGGGGCTGCAACCTCAATGTTCGCCGCGGGGGAAGACACGGTGAACTTTCCGTTTTCATCATCCAGACCATTTATCGCTAACCACCACCCCAGACATGGAGCGCTTTATCCTTCTTTATATTAGCCATGATCCTTCATCCTGAGTGCCAAGTGAAAGCGCAGAAGGAAATCGAGTCCGTTGTTGGTCCTTCGCGCTTGCCCGAGTTTTCGGATCGCGAAAGTCTCCCATACGTTGAATGTATATACCAGGAAGTATTCAGGTGAGATTTAAATTCGGTGCTCGAACTTCACAAATACAAATACATACGCAGATGGCACCCTGGAGTACCGCTCGGTACGATAATCGCAATCAACATCGAACTAATGACACTAATTCGCCATAGGTGTACCACGTCGCTGCATTGAAGATGACAACTATCGCGGTATGCTTATTCCCGCAGGCGCTATTGTCTTCTCCAATATCAGGTGCGCGGGATCAATCCATGAAAAAAAAAAATCATGTTAATTGCGATAAACAGAGGAATGACGCTCGACGAGAATATCTATTCAAATCCGACTGCCTTCCTCCCAGAACGTTATCTTCCGAAGCCAGTTGGGAATGCTGAGCCACACTTCTCTGGAAAATTCGGATTCGGTCGCAGGTATGTGATACCTGTCTATTCATCATTCGAATGTCTCACAAAGTACAGGGTATGCACGGGGAAATACCTTGGTGAAAACAGTCTCTGGATTGCCATCGTTACTATATTGGCCTCCTGCACAATCAACAAACCCGTCGATCAGGATGGGAATATAATTACCCCAGAAGTTGTCATGAGTCATGGGCTTGGAAGGTACATTCTATGCACCGCGTCAGAGTTTCCCGATTTAATCTTATTTCTCCAGCCATCCGTTGGAACTCCCGTGTATTATCAAACCGCGTACTCTTCGATCCGAAGGAATGATCGTGGAGGCACTAGCCTGTGGGAATTAACGTTTCCTATGTTCTACTTTGAACGGACGGTTAGGATGAGGAAAATCTCCCGTTTTGTAACTTTGCTCTTGTACCTATGTCAAATGTCAGCTCTGCGAATGTGATAACATAATGTCCACCGGTGGAGATAGCACAAACCTAGTAGTAGCGGAGGACACCACAGCTGCTTCCGATCCAAGATCGGCGTCCGTGCGTAAGGGTAGGAGTCCCTGGTTCGACTCCAGGCTAGGTCATTTGGTGCCCCTGCCGTATGATTTTTAGGTTGTCGTCCGGACTGAAATTTCAACATTCAATCTGCACGGACAGCGGCGCACGTACTCTATCAGGTACTGGGAACCTAGCCACCTTAGGTATTTTCGGCCAGCATTCACTTCTTCGAGCGTCCATCCGAGCGCCCCAGGGTGTCAAATGTGAGGCATACATCCTGTGAACAAATGAAGCCTATTTACGCCGATTTTGGCGAAGCTTTGACTGTGTGGCGAATTTGTTTCGGCCAGAACCCCCAAATAGGCAATTGACAGAGTCAGCCTCCCGCGCAAATCCATCGTTACCGGCTCGATCAACAGCTTCGCGGTGTATAATAATGTCCAAGGGGTCCGGATGGTATATTTTAGACCGTAAAACATTACATTGGACCCATTAAAAGGGTAGCACCGGGCGCTTCTGATGAGAGGGGGGAGGGCGGGATCCATACCGCCAATAAAACCGACGTCGCCCAGCAGTGAGAGGGCAGGCTTGACCAAAATAAGTTGCTGGGGACTTCATCTAATTCTTATGAAAGTAACTCGATTCTCTGTTTCATACCTGAGTCTCACTGCCGAGAACCCGAAATTCAGACATTGTTTCCACTGAAAATAGGGTGATTATTGTATCGGACGATATTGAGCGAGGCATCAAAAAAATAGAAATAAGGCATACCTCTACAATTGAAGCTTCCATTATCGGAAAAAGAGTGAGTATGCCCCCGCCTGTTTCACGGGGCATTACTATGTTTGGGTCACTGCAATAATAATCCTGTAAGAGCATGTCGTGTGGGGGGGGGGAATAGCATCTCGCATTGTGCAAGCGAGAGAGTTTGTTTACTTGAATAGAAGATCAGATATTCACAGCTGAAATATAAGTGCATTTGTCGCGTACTCAGCTAGGATCAACGTGCGAAGGTTGGACATAATAGAGCCTCAAGCAAGTTTGAAGTTTGTCATCGCGGACATCTGGACATCTGCACTAAATTCTAGCGCTGAAAGACCATTACTAACAACAACTGCAAGTGGAAACTCAAACTGAACTCACGATGCAATATTCGCCAAATTCTTCCCACCGTTGGCTGTGGGTGGATTCATCGTTCAGCACGGAGATTCGGAAGTTGGTGAGAGCATAAGCAAGGTATAGCATGAATACTGCGCAAGGCGCGGTAATGAAGATGCGACGAGACAGACTCGTGAAGATCGTCACAGAAGAATCGAATTAGAATTCAAATTAAATCCTGCAGTGTATGTGCGACAAAGAAATCGTGATGTACGGCCACGGAAAATAGCGACATCGCATCCGAAGAATGCAGCATCCCGTTTTGGATCAAGCAAAATCAAGAAGGGAAGAATCGTAGGAAAGGAGAAGAGAACAAGCCTGTCCAGAGAGAGCCTCGAAGACGGAGGTTGCTCCTCGGATGAGGTTGATCCAAGAACATCGCAGCGTGCCGGGAGAGAGCAGGGAAGAAGGAAACAGAGCAGAAGCAGCGGCCGCGGAAAACGAAATCTATGCATCCCTCCGAGTGCGCGCCGCGGTCCGTATGAGAGAGAGGTGCTTCTCCAAGTCCTAAACGCTGATGCACTTGCCGGGGTCGCAGAAAGATGTGCTGGAAGGAGAAAGAAGGTAAGAGCAGAGCATCCAGAGACGCATCGACAGCTGAGAGTTGGATAGAAAGGAGGGGGCCGGTGAGCGAGGGATGATAGTAAGAGGAACGGGGGACAAAGATATGAAGGAGTGCGAATGAAAAGCTGGCGAGGACGTACAGAAAATTGAGAGAAGATGAGCACTCATGCGGATCTTGTGTGCGCCGGCGCCCACATCGCGTCCAGCTCAACAACCTCGAATTGCGGGGTCGAGTGCGAGGGCGGAGAATACGAACGGGGTGGCGACGTCCGTGCGCTCGAGCTTTGCGCACACGCGCGCGACCAGGCGCGCGGCGTCCGGCAGTCCTGCACGACATCCCGCGCAGGCGAGAGGAGCCCGTACGCTGGCCGGGTTGCTTGTCCCCCTTGTCCCTCAGCTTGTCCTAGTCCTACGATGGTGGTGGGGGTACTACTACCGGAGGTAGCAAAGGACACGGCGTTGTCCGCAGGCAGGGTGGTGGTGAGGAATCCGACGGCGCCGTAGGACGAGGCGGCGGGCAGGCTGTGCATGAGGCCGAATTCGTCGGATGCGGGGGTGGAGGAGCGGGGATTGCCGGGAGCGGGGATTGAGAGCGGTGGCGAGCTTAGCCGTCCGCGCGCGCGACTCGGAGAAGAGCGATGGCATCCCGGCCTCCTCTCAGATCCCTGGTCTTCCTGCTTCTTCTTCTTGAAGCGGCGTGAATCGACCTGCGCCTTGTGTTCCGCTCGTTGGCCGACGGCGGGGAGGAAGGAAGGAAGGAAGGAAGGGGAGTGTTACGTAATCCATCAAATTGGATGGGTCATTTTGATGCGCGGTCATTGTACTTCCATGCCACTGCCTCCTTTTCTTCCCAACCGTTCCTCCCTTCGTCCTGATTCAACGAGCCAGCCGTCTTTCTGTTGTGATTTCTTATGGAATCAGACGGAGTTTAGGGTAGAATCCAAGAATAGATTAGCATTTGGCTGAGCTCTGCAAACGCTTGAGCAATACATACAATCTGAGCTACTTATATACTAAATTGTCCACTGTAACTAGAATGTTCCATGATATTCTCCTTTATTCTCCTGTGGAGCCTTTGGCAATCCCTCAAAATCAATACAATCACCCATCTTCTTGATGGCATCTCAACAGACAATAACATATGTTCCCGCTTTTGGTGATGGACTCATTCTCTGACTCGTTACGACTCATTACCTCGGCCACGATGCCGGGTTGCCTATTCTGGCACTAACACCAACAGAGTCTTCCCGTCGGTCCTCGCATTCACCACATCGCCGACCATGCTGCGGAAGCCGTTATTGTGGGCTCCACATAACTTAGTATTGTAGCAACCGCATGTTTGAGTGGCAACCACAATAATGTGGCTGATAATCGACATCGATAATCCTCTGATACTCAGGCCTCAGGACCGGCAACGCAAGCTCTCAAACACGAGCAGATAGGGGCTTTTCAAATTTCGAAATCCCATGTCTATTCACTTGGGGTGTGGGGCCGCGGCGGTGCCCGGCAGGAACTTCATACTTATGAGTTTTTTATGTTGTATGTAGCAACCGCCAATTAGTCCGATCGGATCAATAGTATGATCAGCGGGCCTTGCTGTGCTGTCCTCTTCAGCTTCCAATCCCCATCGCCTTCCTATTCCTCCTTTCGTCATCATGCTAATCTTTGCTTTATCTACCTCCACTTTGGTCCACCGGTCTCCGTCACATCAAGACCGCCGTGGTTATATGGGGCGGCTTTGTCGGTCAGCGTGCATCTCGAAATCTGCATGTGCCCGCCTAATTTTTTTTTGGGTTAACCTCGCGTCATAAAATTTTGCGATGTTTCGTTGTGTGGTGCTAATGAAACGTCCCGCATGGTATCACATTGTTAAGTAAATTGTACATGTACTCATCCATGCAGCTGTCCTTCATAATTAATAGCCGTATCAAGGAGATCGAGGTAATCTGCAGCTGAGTCCAAGTCAGTAAAGTCATTGCATATCAAGTTAAAGCCACTTACTTTGCCATGCAGCCTCGCGTGCCACGTCAAACGCCGCAACGAAGAATTCGTTGGAACCCGGACGCCACAAACATCCCTTCGTCCCGAGACTCCACACCACACCTTCCATGTTGCGCCTGGTCCCGCCGTCCGAGCCCCAACCGCAGCGATACGGTCATGAAAGTTGAGTCGTCTGATGTTCGTCTCATGACAGATGGGCAAGTCGATCTGCTACCACACTGGTCACCCTTATAATGGTAAGGTAAAACATCGATCCTGACACGCTGCGCAACGGCGCATAGCTCCCGGAATGACTCCAACTCCATGGATTTGAATAAGTCCAGAAAGCTGTGATTCACCATAGCCAATCCGTCGAAGGTCAAATTCGTGTGGCCGACCTTCAGCCCATTTCCGGACATCGTCGCAAATACTGTACCATTACGACCAAGTGTTCAGGTGACGCGTGACGGCCAATTTTTCTGAGGTTTTTAAAAATCACCATAAATCAAAAGAAAATTTATCGGCCATCTCGGTGAGTGAAATTTCCGAAATTAATGAACACTTGGTCGTAATAGTATAGTAGACTGGTAAGGGGTTGCCGATATATCGTTTCGAAGACATCCCTTGAGCATATATGCAGCAGCAACAGATGAAGATACCGGGCACGGTCCTCGTGTACAAGTGCAATTGTGTAGTCCACGTATTCCATCGCGTAAGTTACGCATTTTATGTCAGTCTGTCCGACCGTCAATAAATATTCGTTCACAGTAATCAAACTTACAGTACACCATCGGACGCCGCAGATCGAGTAACTTGGGGCCGCAAGATGCGGTCGAGCCAGAACCCCGATATAAGCTAGCCGTCTGGGTGAGCATGAAACGCACGCTGATCCAACACAATCCCCATTCGTCGAAGGCTCTCTTCATTATCCAGTCAATGTGTACGTTGGCACGGTGGTATTGATTCCTGCAGGTCAAAGCCAACGAGCTGAGGTCTTTGATGTCTAACAAGCACATGACCTCGGACTGGCCAAGTCATCCTAAGATACGCACTGACACCACGTAACGGCGATGCCTTCGTCAGGTCCACCTAAATCCGATGTCAGTGATATTGCAGGTATCCGAATCTATCCGGACTCACGTCTTTCTGGCGGCGGGGGTACATCCTATTTTGATTCAATTATGTCACTGGCGACCAGATGGACTTATTCGCCTTTTCGCCTGTCGCTAACCTTCGACTGCCCTTCAAGATGGCCAGATACGATACTCCAATCTTTTGTCGAGTGAATGGCAAGAGAAAACAGTTTACTGTCTCCGAACCGTTGCAGAAACGTGGTAAGTTTTCCAGCATCCTCCTCTAGCATGCTCAGCCACATCACAGTACACGCGTCAGCGGCGTACTTGTTGACGTATAAATCTACTGTCGGTTTAAGGTCAAAAACAGTCGCCGAAAGTGCAAGACACTCGCCAGGTTCGTCGTCCATTTGCATATATAGCATCGCAGTATTCAAACCGGAATTATACAGGCTATATACCGCGGTACGCAACAACATTAAGCCTAGACCTCCTATTCTTCATCCTATAGCATCGACTGCGATCACCTCCTACCCCAACACCCCTTGGCCACATCTTTAAGTCGATAAGTACATTTCGACACAAGAATGATCCGGGCATGTCGCGAATTTAGCTGTTCCAAGTTGTACTGACCCAAACCCCTTTCCAAGAACACCTGCATGCTCTGCCACTTCATCGAATCTGGCCGACCATTTTGCACCATGGTATTGCCATTTATTGTATAAGGTACTGACCATCGCATCGTACACGCAGCTATAGTTCACATTATCCCATATCGTTCCCACCGGAGGTGGAACATTTGTCTTCCTTTTTTTTAGGTTTCGGCAGCTTAGCGGGCACCCCGCCTGCTTTTATTTTATCAATCCCAACTCTGCTATTGCACTGTCGAGCGAGCGCTTTCGATCCACCGCCTAGGGCCTATTCAACCTTCGATCATCCCATAAATTACACCGACCGCGACCCTCCTGATATCGCCCCTGTCACAGCTACTGAAAAACTTCTCATCTCGGGCGTGTACATTCCCTTCAAACACATAATTTTTGCCTGTTTCGATACCATCATGATACCATACGTCACCATTTGGTCTTACAATTCGTGAGGTGAAGTGATTTTCGCCTCCATATATCACCCCTCTTACCGCATATCTCTGCCGATGATCTCCTATTTTTAGAAATGCGGCAGGATTATGGGACTTGGCCGGGTTTCCTGGCTGCGCCCAGGTCTGCGGATCGTCGCACCAGAAGAACTCGATCCCAGTCGCAAATCAGGCTGTTCCCGCTACGGCGACGATGTGAGGCGAGGAAAGGGAGAGGAAGGGTGCGCAGAGCGATGAAGATGGACGTGTGAAGAGGGAGGATATAACAGGCCGTAGAACCGGGTCAAAAGTGAGGAGGTGGAGCAAGACAGTGCAAATCGAAGTAGGCAAGCGAGTAGGGAGCTCACCAGCGTCTCGTATCAGCGAGTTCGCGATCCCTGAGGGTATACCTGATACCCAAATCGCGGCACAGTCAGTTACGTCCATGATTGCTCGAGTCCGCACAAAACAGACACTGGCGGGACGAAAAGGTCGAAAAGAGATGGTGCTGTGCATACATATATGATCTTGAGGCGAGGGAGCAGGATGGGGGATAGGGGAAAGAACGACGAGAGGGAGGAAAGCACGCGGGAAGCGAAGATGAAAGGGAACGGTGAAAGAAAGGATCTCGAATGCGAGATAGAATGGAACGCACCAGCTGCACTATCTTCAAATTGTATGACCATGCCCAATGCTACTGATGTCAGTTGATGTTGTATGACGCCTGCGTCCGCGCCGCTCGAAAATGGCTGCTTCACCGCGGTGACCAACTGAGAGATTGCAGCCTCAGGGCGGAACCGAGGTCAGAAATGTTTGTAGAGGGAGGGCTGACTGGAGGATAGATACATTGAGGGAGAGTAGCATAGGCAGTATGTAGTCGATGGTGGTCATCGGAAAGGACGACATGACTGAGGAGGACTTTGGCGCACTTGTTTTTGAAGGCCGAGAGAAGTCATGAGTGGAAGTTGATTGGAGAGCCCGAGGTTTTGACGGGCCTTGAAAACCCCTTGAGAGGAGCGGATCAATCTGGAACGGAGATACTAGGCTTGAGCAGACCTTGGAAGGACCTTGGTAGACGCGTCCAAGCCCTTGAGCGTGCTTGATCGCGCTTGTCAAAGTCACGAGATGTATCAAGCTTTCGACCCTTTTGGTGATGTTCGACAGTGTATTTCCGAGCTCATAAATGGAAGATCCTGACCGGCTGGCCGTAAGCTCAACTTCTGCGTGCGTGCTCCATGTGTATCTGGCTCAAAACACCATGAAATTCGGAGGCAAGAAAAAACATCCCACCAGGCCCGCAAGCGCCGACGTGGGAACGGATATATCCGAACAATGTCATACCAAAATTAGATAGAAGTCAAGGATGATTAAGACAACGCGATACGAGGAGTCATAGAGTTGGCTAAAAATAAAAACAATAACAGATATACGAAGAAGACAATGAATATGAGAGATAAGGAGAAAGGGAAAATGAAGGATTTAAAATAAATGCGGATTTGGGGGGTCGAACAGACGACCTCCAGATTTCATTGGGGGGGTACTGCCACTAATATATCACAAAAATCGTAGTGAAAGTTTTTAAAAAGGCTTCAACACAGCCACTATTTTACCAGGCACGAAAAATGGAACAAGGATTGAGAGAGGTCGTGAAATCCTCATATCGGTTTGTTAAATGGACGATCACTTACTTACATAAGTACTCGTAATCGGGCCACCGGTCTTCTCCCACAACCACCATGTTGCGCACACGAGACCCAGATTGGCACCACAGTGAGAGACATTCCTCGACTGCATGTGTACCACTACAGGGAAAATTGTCTAAACTGTGCATAACTATTGCCAGACGTGTAGGCCATAATTCGGTGGCCGTTTTCACGGTGTACAGTACCCGAGACGCGAAACTACACATTAGATGTCAGCGAATTGGTCCCTACATCAGGAAAAATTCGGGTAGATATGACACACAATGTAGTCCATGTAGCACTTGTAGCGCTGTCGTTACCCCCCTAAAATATAGGACAATGTAGCTGAGGGGGAAAACTATAGACTGCTATGATAGTCATCACAGTCACACTCGTCATCTACAGAGCAGCATAGCTCCGTAGTCATGTAGCCTACATAGGTCAAAGTTGGATGTTATAGTTCAATTGCAGGTTAGGAATTTCACAGGTATACGGGCAAAATGCAGGGGGGAACAATAATGTTGAGCTAGCTACAGGATACAGGATATATACAGGCTACATACATAGGCCTCTGACTCTGGATCGCCCGTGCACGTACTCGAATGGAGATGCCCCGATACCTGGGAACACAACTCCCCACAAGTGCGACGCGCAGACGCTGCTAGGGGGAGGGAGGTGTACCCAGGTGTAGAACTGCGCGACATCCATGGACGGACCCTGCGTGAACAACAGGAGCTTATGAGTATGAGGAATAAGCACATGTACACACCTAAATCACAACCGTGTTCCCGGTGATGGAGAAGCGCACAGACAAGCGTTAGTATGGATCTCTGACAACGATGGGAACGCATCAGCGTACAATGGAAATATCTCAAGCATTCCGCTGGAAAGGCTGGTTGTCCTAATGGATCATCACAGGTGAGCAGTAGACAAGCGACAGGAAGGCAGAACCGGACAGGGATTTGCGAGACTTGAAGGGACGACAAGGAATTCCTGCAAGAGACATATTGGCTTGAGGACCTGGGATATCTTGCGTGGGGGGAGAGGTTTGCAAGGTTTGAGGGCGGCGGTAGGACCTTGCAGGTGTGAATACTTGGCGTGCGATGCGATAAATGAAGGCGGCGGAGTGATACCGGCGTGCAGAGTTCGGGCAAAGGATGGTAGGGATGACACCCCGCCATCGAGGGCCGAAGACCATGGCGAAATCGACCAGACAGTGTCGCCAGGACGGGAGATTGTGGTGGGAGAAGAAGAGAAAGTGATGCCATCAATATCAACCATCGAGCTGAAACGTGATGGGCATTGGGCACGGACCATCCGCAGTTGATGGCGGACTTTCAAATGGACTTGGCAAACATTTTTACTCCGAGTTGTTCCAACCTTTCCTCATGAGTCCCGTCATCACCCTCTATTTTTTGAAGACTGTGAAATTGGGATCACTGGTATACATTGATTGATGCACCCCAGAATTGCGGATTCCACTGAGTTTGTTTAGCAGATAAAAGGTACTGTTACTAACTGGGAATATTTTTGCTTTTAGCCCAGTTGGTCCCAATGTGCAGCATACTTCGGTATGTGGCTGCTGTAGGTCGACGTAGTCTTAGCACTCTGAGCCATAGCCCGATATATCTGCATTTGAAATCAATGACGTGCTACAGATGATTCGGCTATTGCTACAGAGACTACGGGGTCTACATACACGGCAGCAAAGCTATCATACACTATGCTGCACACCATATTCAACCGGGCAACAAATTCCTGAGGGGTTTTTCCTGATGTACACCTTTCCTGTCTTGGTGCTAGCTCGAGGCCCAGTTTTCTGGGTGTAAGGGGCTTGCTTCGGGCTGTATCGGACGTCTCGGAACTGCCCCTGCTTTTCCCCTGTTCGACTCCTATGCGCCAGACCAGCGGTGATATCTGAACGGGGATCGGAGCGGTTTTCCGCATCACAAACGGCGATCAAGTTGGTGTTCCCACGAGAACTGTCAATCAAATGCTCTTGCAGTTGTGCGTCCAGTGCGATGCGTGCCAACCTCTCCCGGGCGCATTTCTCCAACCTTTTTGCCCTCGCAACACATCAGTCTGTACTGTATTATTTCATTCAATTCGACAGGGGGGGTGACACGTGACACGTTGAACATATTCGACACTTCGACACAGGCCAAGTTGGACCGTGACAGCTGCAGAAAATTCAACATTGTCCCAAAACGATGCAGGGGGGGGGGGGGATATATTATACTTGTGTGGTCCAAATACCTGAACGACGAGTTTACTGAAGACAAATATGGACTACTAACAGAACACACATCTGTTCCAGGGGCTTGAGAATGCAAGACACTGGCAATTTGTGGGCTGGCTGGCCGCAAAGGGCAGGACCTCTGGATAAAACCCTGTGGGACCTGACCACCAGTTGGATATGCTGGTGTGTGGGAAGAGTTCTCTCTTCCCAGGTATAAATCCCCAGAGTCCACCAACACACAAATGCTGTTGCAAGTCGTCCCTTTGCAGGAGGCATGCAACAACATGCTCGGATCGTCTCCGAAAAGACAGCTCCGAGGGTCGTAGACACCGTTCCCGAGGGAATGATGCAGGGGGGGAGACCGTATAGCCTCCCCCAGTGCAGCAGGGAACAACTGTGAGGTTGCTCAACCTGCGCATGCCTGAAGCTCAGAAAGCTCTCAGAACACAAAAAAGATACCCCCAGAACTCAAATCCTATTGAGCACAAATGCTCGGAAACCCATCAAACAAAGGTGTTCGGAGAAGGTGTTTTGTTCACCAGTACACAAGAGTTGTTGTTTGCAGAACACATGTGAAAAGCCCCCAGAAATCAACCAATAAACCAGAATCATGGAACAGGACCCGGAGGCGCGTTGATACAAAGCATGGGGGTTTCATCAAATATTTTCGAGACATCGTACGCCAGGTTCCCGAGGAGCGGTGTAATTTCGCGACGTGGTAGGAGGTCCCGGAAAAATCCCCAAGGTGTTGTGGGGGCTTCTTTGAGGCCTCGGAGATCCACATAGAGTTTCCGCAAAAAGACCTCTCGGATCGTCATCAGGTCAGGATGGTTGCAGATAAACATTGCATGAGGAGCATCTTCAACACATGTCTTGCAGAAGCGGCATACATGCCCGCGGAACGATTGGTTTGCCACACTCCTTCCAACGCCGCCGTTCAACTGCAAGGGAGTGGCCGGATAAAATCATCCTTGTGAGCGCCCGTCGGTGGTTGGCGGAGGTGAGCCGCAAGTAGTGTCGGAAATCCAGGGATTTCTTGACCAGTTTGCCACTGTCAGAATAGGGTGTTTCATAATTAAAATATCGGGCCCAACTCGTGCCCCAACTTGGGCCTCAACTTTCATGAAGTTGAGGCCGGAGTTGAGGCACAAAATTGAAGTTGGATGTCAAGTCGTGCATAAGACCACAACTTGACATCCAACTTGTGCCCCAACTTGTGCCTCAACTTGATGCCCCAACTTCGGCTCTGGTGCAGCATTTGTTATGTAAGGTGCTATGCGAAACCTAATTCTGCCTCAACTTCGGAGTTGAGGCAGAAATATCTGTTTAGGTGTTTCACGAACAACACCTCAACTTGTGCCTCAACTTGGCTCGAGTTGAGGCCAAGTTGGGGCATAAGTTGAGGCATAAGTTGGACCCAAATTTTTAATTATGAAACACCCTAATGCATCTCAAGGTGGCCAGGTAAGATATCCTGGGTCCGAGCTGAGTTCTCAAGTTTGCTGTCAATCCATGCCTCCATGGATGACTTGACATTTTTCATGACAGCCTCGACCAGAGGCACCGTAAGCTCGGAAATGTCAAGTTCGACAGGAATGTGCAGGCGTGAGAGAATGATACGGAGGTCATTGATCCAAGAGATCTGCCTTGCACGTGCTAGGTTCAATGATTCCAGTAGACCGTTCCACGCAGGTCACTGCGGTTTCTCGTCCTCAGTTTTAAGCCCCAATGCAGGGACATTGTAGAGCTTTTTGGGGTTTTCTGCGGAAGCAGGGAAACCCAGGCAGACTTTGGTTTAAATTAATCACTTTGTGAATGGTCTCGCAGGGATGTTGTCAGATTTTATTGTGTTTAGGCTGATATCAAGCTAAAACTTGACAAAAGACAGAAGTATGGCCAGTTTAAATGCAGGAAATGCACAAGAGAATTTGTAGCTTCTTACTGTTAAAAGACACTTTTTTAGAATTTCGTTGACGTCGAACCTATTCGACAACCCCCTGCATGACGCGTGACTGTCGAATTGAATTTAATAATACAGTATGCTGGATGAAAGAGGCACAATCATCAATCTTCAAATGGAAGGCTTGGCTATAATCGAAGGCAGTGAGAAAGGGAGGTCTGACATTTGCCTGAGTATCCTTATGCCAAAGGAGGGGCTCAAGGGCAATATAAAAACAGGCTGTCTATGCCTTGTTTACTCATCTGCTACCAATGGCCGAGCATAACTCCTCCAGCAATCCCTTCCTTGCATCTGACACCAGTCTCAACACCCCTCTGCCTGATTTACATGCTCCTCGCCCTATAGCCGACGATGATTAGGACTCTGGCAACATTCTAATGAAAGCCCTTGGTGTTCCCCACATTGTGGAAGACTCGCACAACGAGGATGATATTGACTGGGATCTGGTCACCTCCCACACCGAGCCGGAGGGATATCTCGTCCCCATCAGGAAAAACCTCTTTTCCGGATTTGTGACAATTGTGCCATATTTTGCCAATTTGGCACAAGTCGTCCAAGTGACGCCAAGTGATCCAAGCGATGCCAATTTGAACCAAATTTGAACTGATGTTGCAGGTTTCTGACAGATTTATCATTCAGATTTCAGCCTCGTTTTGTTCAATCCTGAGCACAATGTGATTGACTTCTAGTTCCTCATGCAGGATTTTAGGCTTGTTACTGAGCAGAGATACTCCAATATCAAGGCAATGAAACTTGAGCTTCAAGCTGCTGCAGGAGTTCCTGACATACAAAAGGGAGAGATGACACAAGGTACTTAAAGCAACTCATATCCTTGCACTCAAAACGATGGACAATCAAAGAGTCCCCGACTGCCTGCAATTCGCGAAGTCCTTAGCGAGGCCAAGCGAGGGTTTCTTAACGAGGGTTTGATCAGCAGGCGACAAGTCACATGTGATAGACATATGGTTGGAAACAAACAAGCCCACAGTTGCCCTCTCTTTCTTCCCTTCCACCACCATCCACTGCCACCTCCTCCTCTCTCTGGGCCGCTACTTCCAAGCTGCCATCTATCCTCTTATGTATCACCCGTATGTCTCCCTCTGTGACACTGCTCTGCTGACCAATTCCCTCGCAGCGGCATGACTCGGTGCGACTGGTGACAAGACTCGGGAGCCTCGCAGTTGGCCGATTTGTGTGTGTATGTGAGTCCCTTCTCAATCTTTTGTACACCCTGCTCACCAATGTCCTGTCCAGGCACCACTTGCTCTCTTCCACTTGTGCCACTCGCCACGCACCTTCTGCTCTTTTCTGGGGATCCACCCTTCTGAATGGTCTGTTACCACCATGATATTGTTCTGGTACGTCGTGACCATCTTTTATTATCCTCCCTCACGCATGTTCTGGAAGCGGTAATCCTTCCGCTGATGTCTGCTGATGACCGTCCGAGGGCGGTCTGGAAGATCATTTTCCATGCAGTATGTGTCCTTTGCTCTCCTGCTTCTTTACTAATGTCTTTAATATGTTTTCCATATGTGTATCCTTTACAAGTCTGTCGACATGAGCGGGCGACGTTGATGGTGCGTCCCCCATCACCGATTCACTCTGACATCGGCGCTGACGAGCTTATTTTTAGAGTGCCGTCTCGACTCAGTCATGCAAGAAGCATGTAGTGTGGCTGGCAATGTTTGTTTGCACCACATTCCCTTGTGCACCATCATTGTACAGGTAAGTATTTCCGGCTCTTGTACTGCATGATGCATTGCTGATGACTTCATATTCAGCACAGCCCGCACACATGCTCATGCAAGTCTTCCAAGGTACGTTTTAGTCTTTCTCTCTTTGGCAATATGCTTATATGTTTGTTGTGCAGAGCCTTTCAATGTTACACCAAGGGTTGAGCATATCTAGAAGGTATGTTGAAGCCTTGTATCAATTAGTTTACTTGTCCTAGGTAGATGCTTCGTAGATATGAATGAAATAACTTTTTCTATGCCTATGTGTGATGAATCGAGATCCAAGGCTTAGAATACGCTCAAACGATGCTCAAATTGTTCCAAATTTGGCACAATCTGAAAATGCACGATCGGATTTATACAATTGTCACAATTTAGCATTAGTGCGGATTTGTCAAAATTTAGATAAAATTTGAACAAATTTCCCAAATCTACAGCCGTTTTGTAAACTTTAGGCGGGTTGCGTAAAAGACTGATGCTCGAAACTTGTTTACATCTGCTTGACTTGTTGACGCCGCGTCTCAACTTTTCCATGCTCCACCTCAGCTCCACCTATGTGTTCATCGCCTAATATACAATATTTGTTGATGCTCTCCTCATTTCACATCCCCCATGAACACAACTAACAATGCCATCAACTAGTTCGAACTCTTACTACAGAGAGCACACCCGGCAGCAGGACGGATGGCGCGAAGGTCGGCAGCAATGTCGGCCTGTTTGCGGCGGCGATTGTAGTACTGGTGGACAACATGCTGCTTGGTCTCTTCAGAAATATTCTTCTTGTTGGTACGGCCCATGGCGGTTGACCATCGTCGAGCATGCGAAAAGAGATCAAGAGAGTGAGTGGAGCAAGGACGCGACACCAAGCAGATGTAAACAAGTTTTGAGCATCAATCTTTTGCGCAACCCGCCTAAAGTTTACAAAACGGCTGTAACCCAATTGTAACAGATCTGAGAAAGATGTTTTTCCTGCCACTACACTCTCCTATTTCTCCGTGAAAGCCTTCAGCAAGAAATTCAAGTAACATCACTTTCGCAATTGGAACGCTTCATGGGCCTTTGAAAGACCCTCTGCCAGTCCTATACATGAAAGCACGACGAGCACAGCCTTTGACAGAAAGTCATGTGGAAATTCACGTGATATTGTCGAGATGTTGCTGCCGGCTGTCGAGATGTTGCCGCCGGGTCCCACGGCTCGGAATTCGCCGTGCGCGGGCGAACCCCCGAACTCGGAATCCGCCGTGTCTGCGCGGAACTGAGAATCAACGGGGTTTGGGGCGAAGCCCCAACAAGCTGTGGACCTGCCGTAGGAACGGACCGAGCGCAGCGAGCGTCCGTGCCGAAGGCAGGGTCCTAAAGCTTGTCCCATCTATGGCACGCGTTTCTTGGTACAGCCGCTTACCAGGAAGCACAACGGCCTGATTGTTCGGTGAATATCACACCCAAAATAGGTTCAAATGCTGTGTTATAAGTTGTCAGCCAGAGCGTCTTAGTGTACTCCCTACGATACAATTTACTTCAGACAGATAGAACTCGTGGTCGTTGAGAACGAGCACAAAACTTTGAGGGAGTCCAAATATGCCCAAACACGTGACAGCGCAACACTAGACCACAATCAATTGTAGTCCCGGCATGAGGGATTTTGTGTCTGGGATTGACATATCAGTAATGAGGGACCCAAAAAACCCCAGTACACCCACACTAACCAAATTTTGGATGGCTCATGGTGTGAAGAACTGAGGCCCTACCGACAGCCATCAAAGTCGGTTGATCTTGGCCACAAACAAATTGTTATTTTGCTGGTCCGACCGGGTTTTTTTGCACAACTCTTTCTCTGGTAGCATCATATGATACCTTAGTAGAGCCCTACCAAGTTTCGAGACTACAGACAGCCTGTGGGTAACAGAAATGCTAGTGTTGCTCTTCTACATGATGTTGCGCTTCCCGGTAAGCGGCTGTATCTCATCTGTGATGGTGATATGCTTGAACATCGACACGTTCGAAGAGCACCTCGAGGCTCAAAACCCAACTCCCACGTGATGATAGCCCTCCTACACACCCTGATGCCTATTACATGGATAAACCGACTTCTAGTGCTTTCAATGGCACCTTCGATACTTCATGATTTGATTCTGCATCACGACTGGGACTGCGTGCCAAAATACACAACAAATTCCGTGAACGGAACGGGTTCGATGCCCACGAGTGGTAAGTCGACATGGGTGAGGCCCTCCATCTCGGGCTCAACTGCAGTGGTACGGGCGTGAGGTAAACTATGCCGTTCGTAATGCTGTTGTTCGTGGACTTGGACAAGATGTTCATCATCATATCCCCGCTCAACACGTCAGAAGTGGACCAGGTGAGCGCGTTTTTTGACAAGATTACGCGTATTGACGCATCATAAACCTCAGGCTTCATGCTGCAAGAAGATGGGACTCTCTGCAGTCACAGTGAATGGAGATACATACAGCAATGAAATTCACAAGGAGCGTCACTTCTTCATCTTGCTGATTCAGCTAACAATAACCGCGATCTTAGGAGATTTAAGCGTTCAAGCACCGCGTCATTATTACCTCCCCGAACATGTGCCTAAAACACGACAAATTCCGACAACTACTGAGCATCCCGGTGTTTGCGAACCGCCGAAGCCCATTGTATTTCTCAATGGGGTGATGATTTTCGTCTCGAGTATGCGCAGTTGGGAACCCTTCGCACAAGTGTGCTGCTCAAGGTCCCTTTCCTCATCGCATCTGCAACTCTTCCCCTGGCAGTTCTTGCAGAGGTGCGCAAATCAGTCCATATGAACGCTGACACGTCGTGTTTCGTACACCACATGAAGGTAGCTAAGCCAGATCTGGAGGCCCTCGAGTTTCTCATCCCTCCACATGACTCTGAGGATGCCGTCATCAACTTGACGCAGAGTATGGTGTTTTTCGATGATATCAATATTCCCATGGATGCGTTGAAGCACCTTCAGGAGCTTGTCTCGGAAAATGAGGGGGAGATCGCCGTTTACCATTTACGGTGTAGCAAGCGAAGCGGATCACTATGCAGAAGTTTCGGACCGGCGAAATTAAAATCCTCCTCACGCAGAGCCCGCCGGACTGGTACGTACTCCCAATTTAAATAATCGCACACGATCTTACTCATTTCCTGAGGGCTGTGATACTGCACACAATGGTGCTGCTTTTGGTTCCGAGCTCCCTTTCTAGTTGGATGCAACACGCAGGAAGGGCTGGTCGTAACTTCCTGATGGCGGTGTGCGCAATCCTTCTTGTCGAGCCGAGTGTATTCCAAAAGGTTAATCCACAAAATCGACGGTGTCAGCTCTACCAGTGGCTGTGCTTCATGGAGCTGACATCCATCTGGTATTGAAAGGGTTTGCCAACCAGCATTTAAATAAGTCGTTTAAAGGTGCAAGCACTTCTACGGAGTCAAAGTAGACAGTAAAGGCTCGAGAAGAATAGAATCTTGATCCTCCTCCGACCAATCCTCTCCCGTTTCTCTCGCGTGCGACCGCCGCCTGAATCAACTCTCAAACGTTTTGAGACATTTGAGATTGCTCGCACCTTCTGTTACCACGTCTACTGCTTTTTCTCTTTTGAGCTTCTGGCCGTTTTGGATTGTTTGGAGCTTGGAAGATGTATAATGCGTGGTAAGCTGGGCGACATCATTCTCCTTGTCAGGGACTCCGTGCTGAGCCCCCGCACAGTTGTTCGGAATTATTTTTCCATATGTCTCTGGACCTTCTGTAAAACCGGGATTGCCGGAGAAACCTTGCCCATATACTCCATTGTTGGACCCGGGCCCATTGAGCTGTAGTTGACCTGGATATAAAGCATGAGGGGTTAATACTCCAAACATGGATAAAACCCGCCTTTATGTTGCATATATTCTCCTCCTGACCAAGGTCAAATGGAAGCCAGCTATTCTCCCCACCCATTCTCGTGAATAACCAACAAAATTCTGTGACGTAGTTCCCGCACGCAAACTCAGTCGTACGGACCCAAGTATTGATGATAAAATTACCGAAGTTTCTCTGGCCATTCGCGTTGGAATAATTCCGAAATCTCGATGGCACATTTTGGATTGCCACCACCAGCACACTGGAAAAGGAGGCTCAGAAGTAAGTCCTCAATCCGCCCAACATCGGCAGACTTGAGTGCAGTTCGCAGGGCAAGATATGGTAGAATGTCCATATTAACCATTGTCCACTGCCGATAAACCTGGTCGTACATTTCCGACTCCATGCGATCGATTTTATTGAGCTTCTCGGGAGGCATGCACTCGTATGAGTTCAGCCACGAGGCCTGGATGTTCCTGCAGAGATTTAGCCTTCAGATCTCCGAGTGCTTCTACCTTTCCAATGTCCAGCCAAGTTTCGTGGAACTGCACCTGGCTAAAGTGATGAAGGGCTTCATCAAGATTATGCCAGAAGGGGCCTTTCGTCGACTGTGAGATCAAACCCTTGCGCTTCAGAACATCAAATACCTGACGCAAACCACCGATCCCGGCTGAGATCCCCAAGTACTATTTGTAAAGCAAGTTTGGAAACACCATAACCAAATGGAACCACCCAAAAATCGGATAATATAATCGAGCCGATCGAATGAATTGTGGTCTTCGTGGCGATACTTCCATAATCCGCGCAACCGTTCGATGGCGAGCTGATCTCCAATCCAGGCAATTACCCGTTTCAGAGCCGTGCGCATCTGCACATCCTTGGTGTTGCGCAGGACCTGGTTGAACACATGGTTCATAACATTGTAAGGGAAACGGGGTATACGCGAGTTACTAGCAGAGGTCGTAACACGTGTAAGATGAGCGATTGGTATGGCACGAATGCAATACCCCGAGAATGAATATATTTGAGTTCGGGAACCCTCGTATAATCAGTCAACCGAGACGTGGGGAACTTGAATGATAGCTTCACCAAGTTCTAAACGGTGGGTCTAATTCTGGCTTCAAGTCTAGCAACCTGAAATCAAAACGAGATGAGAAACTCTAATTGTACTGCAAGGTCTAGCAACGTCACAGCAGAATAGAGGGAATCTAATTATACTGCAAGGTCTAGCAACGTTACAGCAAAAGAGATAGTATCCAGTTGAGCTGCAAGCTTAGCAGCGTTGCAGAGGAAATAGATGGGTAAAGTGAGCTAGCTGCTCGACTAAGAGATCACACAGATGTGTTGGTTCAAGGGTCAGTGTATTGGCAAGGTAAGATTGGATGTCTACAGGAGGGTGACACTCCTGTTATATACTACTGACTACTGAATGACTCATAGTTCAATGACTCACACAGACTCAAAGTGACTCCGACCCACACTGCAAAGCACTGGAAATGCGAGACAGAGTCATAAGGCAGTGTTGAACCGTGAGAAGATAAATAATAATACGGTACCGGGGCATAGCTATGCAGCCATAATAATATTAGGCTGCGACTCGAGAGTACATGGAGACTTATTGTAACACATAATTGTAAGGACCATAAAACTCAATGCTATAAATAAATAAATAGCTAATATCCATCACAAACATGGAGGGTGCCTTTGTAGCTACCCTCCTCGAAAGCATTGGTTTTGAGAACGAATCCTTTGACCACTTTTTGGGACCACCTTGGAGCTGGTGGACCGGCGGTGGAGGAAAAAAGAGAGGTTCGGTCCGATGACGATAGTCACTGAAATCCAGGGTGGTTAGAAGCTGGAGAACATGGTGTTCATTGAATGCTTCAATCTGGTCATCAGCTGCATCATTTCTATAGAGAACTGTGGAGAAGTCGAACACCTCCACATCAATATGGTACAGATAGTATAGATATGAGTGCGGCCACACGTTCAGTTGGTGAGATCTCCATCTCATTGGAACCCTCTGTTCGACAGTAAATAGGGACTTACTGAGGAATCTTCGAAAAAAATACAACCAGTCGCAGGCGAAGGTGGTAAACCTTTTTTACTGCTCCTCACTTTCAATGATCTAGGTTGCGGCACTACGCATCACCACGGTCAGCCCCCGTTATTTCGGCTCTAACGGGAACTACATTTAGGCCGATTGTAGATAGAGGGATGTCGGATATAGGTAGCCATGCTCGAATTTATTTGAGGTTCAAAGTGCCAACTTCAAAATTCGGATTTTCAACTTGAAAGGGCTCAATGTGAGCTGGTCGACGCTATGCGTCGACCGAGCGAACGTTGAGCCGTCCGGTGATGAGCGCGGAATGCACGCACGCGTGAAAACCTCGTGAATACCCAGTTTTGGGTAGTCTTGTTATTACAACGGGGGTCCGATCGTAGTGCGCCGTTATTATGTAATTGCGGAGTTTGAAATTGAGTCGCGAGACGAGTTTTATGTAGGACGCGTTATTTCATGCGATTCTTGCATAGGATAAGTTGTCTTATGTGTGTCAGAGGATCTGTCTCTTCAGAATGTCAAAATATATCCTTGAACCGGTTGTACAGAGACCTCGACTTTTTCATGTGATATTTTCGTCGCTTCTTCCAAAAAGCAACAAGAGATGCCCAAATATCCACGAGAAAAATCCGAAGGAGTCTAGAGATCTATACATGTGTTTATATGACACCTCACATTATTTGAAGCCCTGTAAGAGAAGATACAGTGGTGTTGAGCATCTGGACAGCGAGATTCAAACTCCGCAATTACATAATAAGAGTGCACTATGATCGGACCCCCGCGGTAATCAACAGACTTTAACACGCGAGGTACGAGCGTCGTATGTTAAAGCGTCTGTCTACGAGAGACTAAGTTTTGGGTGTGTTTCACAAACTCGAGCGTGTCGTGAACACGATGTGTGGCTATGGCTGAAACATGTTGCGATGCGCACTGGTTTGCTGTGCGTTGTCATCGTATCGACCAACGTGTCGAACACGTCGTATTATTTGTCGCTGTATTTTCCATTGTTCTGTTTCCCATTGTTCCCCAGGTATAAAAGGAGGCCCTGTATTAGCTAGAAGATGGAATGGAACCCCCGCCCCCCCCCCTCTTACCCCTCATATACTTTCTTGGGCCCAAGGCCGCACGTCTTGTTTTTGGACCCGAGGTCGCACGGTTGAAACGGAACGGAACGGAACGCATTGGGCCCAAGGCCGCACGGAGATTGGAGATTGTTTGGATTTGGGTTATTGGTTTTGGGATAGGAGGACGAATTGTGGTGGAGGAGAGTTGTGGTTCTTTTGTTGGTTTTGTTTTGGAGTATCAGAAGGGAGGTTTCAAAGGACGAAGTGCTGGATTGTACAAGATCACATACGGTGGTCCGAGCCCCGAACACAAACTAAGCGACGGAGTGTTGTGGAGTTTTGGGTGATTTATTCATTCAGTAGTCTGCACATTCCCGGTCTTTCACCGGATGTGCATCTCAGTTTATAAAGTGACGTGTGCCTACTCACAATACACCCAACTACTTAATTAGATCAACTTAAGTTCGGGGCGGTCGGACCGCATTTCGAACTTAAGTTTCAGTATATCTTAAGTTTAGGCTACCTACTGTACCTATCTACATTCTATAGTAATACCACCTGCTCTCCAACTTAAGTCTTGCATCCTGTCTTAAGTTCACCCATAACTGAAGTCCCGGCCTGAACTTAAGATTGCACATCGGTTTAAAAAATACATTATCCACTACTTAAGTCGCCGACCTGAAGTCATCTGTCGTAACTCAAATTGTGCCGCACGGAGAATATGGTGACACAAACTTAAGTAAGTGCAGGGGTCATTTCGAACTTGAGTTCATACCGTGATCTTAAGTTGTCCCTGACTTGAGTTCGCGCTTGATTCAAGTTCTGGCTTGGGGTTCTGGCTTGAAAAATAGCAAGTCCAACTGCAGGGGTCGCTTCGAACTGAAGTTCGCACCGTGATCTTAAGTCGTGCCTTGATCTCAAGTTGCGCTTGACTTAAGTTCTGGCTTGGGTTTTCGGGCTTGAAAATTGGAAGTCCAGCCGAAAACAGTGAGTGCGGTGGGTGGGAGTCAGTGTAATAAGTCTAGATCTAATACTGGTTAATTGTTATGTATGTTCAAGTCTCAATGGAAACTCACCCTATCATAAACTGTGTACTGTGCCACCGACTGCTTACTCAATGAGAACCAGAGCCCGGAGATCCGGCGCGGCTGGGTAGCACACAATGCTACTTGGCATTCAAGTTGGCGGCGATGGGGGCGAGTCCTTCTGTAGTTGTTCCAGAGTAAGGCAGAAGAAGGGTGGTGGTGAGCATTGTGGTAAGAGTCGAAACACGTTGTTTGGCACTGCTTGCGACTTAGATCCATTGTGCCACCAAGTCTCGCCAATCAACCTGACTTGGCATGACCCCGTGTCTGTTCTTCCCACCATCCCGTACATAGTACCCACCCACCGCCCAGCATGACCCACACCTCACGCTCTGCCCCGCTCCGCTCTGTGCTCAAGGACCGCTCCGAGAGCAAGAACGGTGGCAGCGCCCACAACTGGGGCTCCCTCGAGAACGAGGTCCGTACACAGTCTGCCCCCTCCCTCCTGTCCTGCCAATTCCACCTCTGAGATGATGTATGCCCTAGCCTTGACAGCGCGACCTCGAGTTCATGGGGATCGACACCGGGCAGCAGGAGATCAACGGGCTCTCGGACGACGAGGAGAGCGGGCTGTCCGATGAGTGTGCGTCTTTCTCTTTGTGTCTCTCTCCTCCCATCCATCCTTGTGACCTACCCCATCCCTGCCTCGCCCCGCCTCCTGCTCGTCCTCCCTCCCTCTCGTGCGCCAAGCTGACCTCTCCTCCCCCGGCCACCTCCCCCAAGTCCAAGCCCGCCGGCTCCCCCGTGCTCAAGGCCGAGAAACGCCGTGACTTAAGCTGTGCACGCCGTAACTTAAGCTGTGCAGGACTCAAGTTCGGCCAAGTCTCAAGTTCCGGCGGACTCAAGTTCGGGCGGGGACTTAAGGTTGAACGCGGGACTGAAGTTTTAAAGTATGTGTTATACAACAGTACAACAAATATTTTGAATACTACAGGACTTAAGCTATATGTCTGGACTTAAGCTGACCAGCGCCACTTAAGTTCAAACTAAAGGGCCCCCATGGGTGGCCACACGGCTGCCCCACGGGTAACGCAGGACTTGAGTTGCGGCCGAACTTAAGCTCAAAATGCGGTCGGACCGCCCCGAACTTAAGTTCGGCTCCTTCTATTTCATATACACCAGTAACTGATATCCCAGTGGAACACAACTTAATTGGATTATTCTCAAAATTAAACACTTGCGCAAACACTGCATTCCGAGGCCCCGTAGGCACGGTCGGTTTACCTGAGTCTACGTCGGTCTACATCGGCCTACCCCAGTAGGCCGAGTCTGCCGACGTGATGTAGGCCAAATTGGGCCTACTTGGGTCTACCCTCTGCCTACTGTCAGTCTACTCAGGCCCCCCTATGGTAATCAGGTGTTATGTTGCTGTTGCCACATTCCCACTTGGCTAATATTGCTCTTACCAGTTGCCATGTTCCCACGAAGTCAATATCTATTTATTGGTCAACAACCGGGACATACCGTGTCAATTTCCGTAGTTAGCCGAGGTTGGCCGTGAGTGAGCCGAGGATTGACAGCCGTGGGCTGTGTCATTAAAAATAACCACATTCCCCCATTCAGTGGTTACACAGTGAAGCAAGAGCGTGTTTTAACACGGCTTGGACCAGAAACAGAGCTCGGGATATAGCAAAATTGTTGATTTATCTATGAGGTGGGTCTACCTCTGCCTACAAGGGTAGGCAGAACCTGTGCCTACAACCCCACGGAATGCAGTGAAAGTGTCAAAAAATGGAACAAGGACTCGTATGTGCCATGCGAAGCAGTGGCCCTAAGACCAAGTACCTAGTATCGGAGGGTCCGCGCCTGCTTCACATATACATCTCTTAGTACGAGTAGAGGGCAGGAATTCAAGTCCAGGCTAGGTCATGATCTCAACAAACCGGCCTCTTTTCGTGCTTCGCTTGTGCCCTGCCTCGGACTTTAATTAGCATTCACTTGCAGGAGTCACCGAGTCAATCGCATAATTCCCAACTTATTCCACGACCAAAGGTCGGATCGCAAAATGGTCAGAGTATAGTATGAACCTACACTATCCCTCTTTATTGTTCATAAGATATTCGACTTTTCATGACCCTGCACTATTACGTGAGATGTTTGGTTTTTGATCGACTTGAGTCGCGGCAATATTATTTTGCCCGCTTTTTTAGCGTGTAACGCGGCACGGTTTTGGCATCTGCTGCCTGGTGTTGTACACCTCCCCTAGTTTGTGGGCCGTAGGTTCGCTGCTGGAGGGGCGTGGTTCATGCCTTCCGCTGCGGGTTGTGCAGCGGGGAACCTGTAACTTAACCACCGCCAAAAAGATGGTGGTGGTAAGAGGTCACGAGGCTCGCCACAGTGTCTTTCTACACGACCACCATATCCGAGTCGAGCGCCGATTTTCCTACCACATCAAAAGCCAGGTTACAGTATTTATAACAAGATTTTGGTACTCAGACTTCATGGAAGTTTTTGAGATTCTTGTTCGCTCAATCGCCCTTAGTCTCTCGACAGACTCCTTCGCTCGTTCTTAACCGCCCTGTCCGACGAACATCGGATTGATTTTGGATCAAGATGGAATAGTCGGGTATTTTCGACACTGCGGCACCTGGACACGACAAAGTTCTAAAGTTTCGCTGTGACACACATCCTCAAGGGTTTTTTCTTAACAATCTAAACCTCGAAACCCCACATCACGCGCAGACATGCCATTCCTCCGGATCTCGTAGGTTCTCTGTCGGTTCTTTCAATCCCTGAACGACGTCTAGAGTGATGTAATGAGTGGATCTAATTCGGTCTTTCGAACTCGAACCTTTGAAATTCTCTGTCGGTCAAGAACCCAACCCAGGGCTATCTGTTTGATTTTAAGGAGGCAATATATCAAAAATTTGAAAAGTTCACCAGTCAGGACAGAACTGCATATAGAACTTGCTTCGGTGCTAGGCGATCTCGAGGCCAACTGCTGAACCTTCCACACACTTCCTGGGTTCTCTCGCAACGGATTTAGCGATGTCCCTGAATATCCTCGACCATCGCTTGCGATTGCTCGATCCCATGTGTATCCCCGCCTTTCAAGCGTTATACTGCCATCGCCTCGGGCTCAATTTTCTGACGTGGGAGGAAACCTACGTGTCATACCGGGGCCTCTATATGCCGGGCCATTCCATCTGTCGTTCATTGGCTGGCTGGCGCTCCACTCATTGAATTAACTTCCTTGACGTGAGTTCGCCGCCTCGTCCCCGATCAGTTGCTCCCTCCGCCGACCAGGCAACAGGGACAACAGTTCTTGTTTCACTTCTCTGATATCGGACTGGGCAGTGGGTGAATACTCAACATCGCATCGGGCTGCAGCGTACTGCAAATATAATAGAATAGGATGAGTATATATCTCAGCCGTGGAGTAAACGACTCAGGGATGTGACAGTGACACAATGACTAATGAGGAAGGTGTGACACGGATCACCACGAGGATCGCGATTGGAAGTAAGTGAGTAAGTACGGAAAAGAAATATAAATAGACCATTTTCCACAGAATACTCAATTCTCGCACTCCTACGATTCCAATTTGTCCCCTAGTTTCTGAATAGCAAGACTAATATCATTGAAAATCAGACGCCGAGCTACAACATATACTATCGTACAAGATGAATGAAGTTACATAGATTTAAGCCTGGGCGCCTTTCTGCTTTGTGGCATCAATGAGGGCAATGGCATGCGGGGAGCGGGGCCGTATTGCCGCCTTGAATGGAAGAGGGCCACTGCAAGAGGTGGTTATCAGCGGCATTGCAGACGTTTTACCTGAAGCTTGCCTTAAAAACCCAGAAAGATATTCGTAGGACGGCTCAATCTCCCGCCCGTCTTCCCCAATTGCTTTCTTGATGTCAAAAGTAGCAAGGAGGGACACCACGGCGATCAAGAGTGATGAAGCTGCTAGATGACGGCCTGCACACTGCCTAAATAGTGATGTGAGTGAACGGAACGAAGTGTGGTTGGATTTCCACAAGTACCTTCGGCTGAACCCGAACGCGGCCTCTGGACTCGGCGCGGCGGGGTTTGGTTGGCCGTTTTCCAGCAGGAAACGCTCTGGCTTGAATGCATGTGGATCGGGGTATGTGGTCTGCAAAACGCAAACATGAGAACGAATGTGAGAATTGAGGAATGTCGTTGCCGTACTTCATCGTGGAGGATGGCCCTTAGAAGAAGAATACAAATCACTCACCAGACGAGAGATACACAAGTCTGTCACCCACCATGTGTTTACAATAATTATAGAGCCTGCAGGGAGCCTGTACCCCCTATATTCGTCCTCCACTGTCAACAAGCGCGGAGCAGCTGTGCACCGTTAGCAGGCTGTGCATTGTGCTAGAGGACAAATACCGATTGGTGCGACGGATTTCCACCGCAGTATCTCCTTCACCAAGGCATCGACGTACGGTAGGGAGGCCAGATCGTCGAAATTCGGCAGTCGACCCTTCGTGACGGAATCGATTTCCAGCTGAGCTTTCTTTTGCGCCTCTGGATTCGAGAGCATCGCAAGGAAGAAGGTACTCAGAGACGAAGCTGTTGTTTCCGCCCCACCGATGTACATCGTTCCCGCCGTGGCCCACACGACCTTTTCTAGATATTCTTTGTTTTCCGAATCATTAATTGCGCGCAGACTGCGCGATGTAAATGAGGTCGTGTCAACACCCCGGGCCTGTTGAAGAATATCGGCAACAGACCACGCGTCAGAGATATGGGATTTACCATATTCCGTTTGGCTTCAGCGAACGGGGTGTCCGCCATGGCTCGAGCCAATTCTCGCCACCTCCTGGCTTTGCGTTTGAATTCCGCTCCTGGAAGCCAACTGGGGACATATTTCAATATCGGAATGGAGTCCTTTACTCGACGTGAGATGATAGATAATTGAACTCAACGTATACTCACAACCAAGAAACGTCCAGGAATGTGAGCAACGGAAAAACCATGGACAGCTTTTTCAGCCAATGCCACATATGGATCGTGGGAAGGACGAATCTCCAATCCATAGGCAACACGCATTATTATCTCCCCTGCAAACCTGGGAGGAAAAAGGTCTTTCAGTGTTTTGGCCAGAGCGTGGCTATCGAAGAGCTTACTGTCTGGCATGATCCAAGAAACTTTCTGGGTTTTCAACGATACGACGCAACAATGCGTGCGCTGCGGAAAGCTCAGTTGACCGATGCCGCTCGACACCTTTAGGGTTGAGCTCTTGCTTAAATAATCGCCGATGATCCCGCCTAGATATATATCCTCACTTAGCATCTTGAACAAAGAAAAGTCGAACAATTAGTTGCGTACCAATGGGGACCTGGTCATTGTTGGCATGTGGATCAGGTATTGAAAAAATATGAAACGCAAATTTGTACCGTATCTCATAAGTCCTAGCAAATATCATCAGCTTTTTCGTGGAGTTTGACGGGTATCGATCGTACCAAAATTGAAGTCCCATCCCATGAGATCCACAACCATTGTGGATATGTTCCTGAAACCTTGAACGGATGACTGTGAAATCGAAAGGTTAACACTCACCTATCTGAGTAGATGGAGGCTTTCTTCTCGAGGAGAGCTTCCGTGGATTCCAGCGACGACAGAACGACCATGGATTTCCCAGCTACATTCAGATGAATGATATCTGAATCTATACCATTCGTCAGTGGGAGGTGACCCAGCGAATCAAGGAATAGACCATATTCTTTGCTCCACTTCAGATATGCCTCCCACTCATACGCTGGTGGGATTTCGAATAAATTCCCCACCAGAGGAAGTTTTCGCGGACCGGGGGGCAAAGGTAATTTAGAACTGTTTCGTCGAGACACAAGGATATAGACGTAGACCAGAATAACTATTGCCAGTGCTGTCGAGGGGCTGAGAGAAATTGACATTTTTCATACCTATAATGGATGGGGACGATCAGCTTTTATCCAAGTGGCTATTAATATTGCAACAGCATTACAGTCTAATGACGTCCAGCCGCATCTCCAATGCGGATTTCCGGAGCCCCCATACTGATATAGTTCAACGCCGTAATGCGTTCTCTGTTCATATAACGTGAGTTCCACCATAGTCTGTAAGAACCAAGAAAAGAGTTACCTTATCTAATAGGAACTGTCGATCGCTCCACCCACGGCATGAGGTGACCCATTTCCCATTGTATCCTGCGATTATGCGCAATATTATATTTCTCTGGGAAGATGAGGGGTGTTATCGGGGGCCAACGGCTTCTCGTTACATGACCATCCTCGTCTCTCAATTCTGGAACAGGCAGTAAGAAGATAGCTGGGGCAACACTCTGCGAATTCTGTCTTCTTATTGTCCACTGAAGCACGAATGATGTAACAGGTGGTGGGAGAAGAAGTGGCGAGGGTTAAACCAAATTCGTGTTCTTGGCCGAATTTCTGAATCACATGCTGAACACTCATGGCTGAGGAACGGGCTGAGAAAACGAGGTTGCCAATGGCTGAGGGACAATAAAAATGACATGGTCGTCTGACACTGACTGCGGTTCAGACAGTACCCGCCTGTCCAGATATAGCCGAAGACGGCTAGATGCCGGCTAACCGGCCAAGCCACCTGTGGGTAGGTCTGGTCCGCCCTCGAGCCACAGCTAGCGCCAGCTGTCGGGGGTTAGTGAGGTACCCACAGTGCGACTATTCGGGTTATACAGCCGATTTGGAAAGTATAGAGGGGTTTCGTAAATCGTTGATGCTCGATTTTTGCTTACCTCTGTTTGACACTGCGTCGCCGTCTGCTCCATCTTGCTCCACCTGTCGTCATCAATTGTTCTCGCTTGTCCTCGGCTGTATACGGATTTGGGAGTTCAGCAGCCTTACAAGTTTGTATTGCCGACTTGGGACTTGCTCTAAATTATGAACCTTGCACTAAAATGTACTGAAATACCACGAGACTATGAATAGTTATCGAAAATTGATCTCATACACATTCCCTCATGAACACAACCACCCATGCAATCAACTAACAATTCGATCTCTTCGCACTATCGGGAGCACACACTGAGGACAAGCGAGGGCAATTGATGACGACAGGTGGAGCGGACGGCGATGCAGTGTCAAACAGAGGTACAAAAATCGCGATTTACGAAACCCCTCTATACTTTCCAAATCGGCTCTAATGACCTAACAACCGCTAAACACCGTGGTTAGACGACGGCCATCAGCTGAACCCCCCGGCTATCGACCCGCTGCAGTGACTCATAAGGACTCATAATGATGTCGATCTCCTCCCGGCTCCAACGATCGGCATTCTCACAAGAATTTGCAGCAGTGTTCAAATTTACAGCACTTCCTGAAAATAATGACAAACACACTTTTTTTTTTGCGTGATTCCAAAAAAGGAAACTCCCCGCTATACAGAGCGATATCCTTCCCACTGGTGCACCCCGAGGGTTGGAGTGAATTATATTTGACTAGGAACGATGTTGCGAGCCACATGGAGAGTGCCTGCAGCGGAACCATATGTGCACGCCGATAGGATATGTCAACTCCACGAATCCAGTTGACTGAAAATTCAAGTCATGATTTTTGAGTTCTCCTACATATCTTTGGGGTCTGGACATCTAACCAAGATATTGCATGGATTTTATAGTGTATAGGTGCGGAACAGCGCTCGTGGCGACTCCCAGACAGTACGAGTTTCCTCTGTGGGAAGTACCCGAAAAAAAATATGTTTGCCATTATTTTCAGGAAGTGCTGTAATTCGGCGCTCGTTTGATTTGACATTATTACGCAAAAGCTGAGACGACGGGCGGCACATCTCAAACTCTCGCGAAGTTGCAGATGTCAACTACAATGTGTTCCCTGTGGGTTGCGGCAGTCCCACGACCTGGCAGCATCGGCACATAACCATTTTGAGAGGCAGATTGATTGGTCCCATCTGCTGAGAAGGGCGAAGCTAGGCTGCAAACACCCGAGAATATTTGTGTGATTCAGTTTAGTTTCTGACGTGGACCTAGGCTCTCGGTTGGGCAATTGCAGAGTGGTTTTCCGTTGAGGGGAGAGGTGCTGTAAATACACCCGTGATTAGTCAGTATGTAGTTCAAGTTGTGGAGCATGACAGAAAAGGCGCTCACGCATGAGTATTGTATGCGAAGAATGGGATTCCCACTTACATTCTTGTCCCTCAGTAATATCACTTGTCGGTCTACTTATTCGGACCGACTGTACTTTTTTTGGAATGACGTGAAATTGACGAAGCTTGTGGGGTGAGAAATCCCAGAAGCATACTCACAGGGACCCAATAAGTTCAGCTCGCGGTCCTCTATAAGCCGTAACCAATCGTCAAAACAGTACAGTAGTCGCATGGTGTTATGAAACCACTTAAACCCGCCGTGGACTTACGGGAAGACCCAGACACCAGCTCCCACTAACACCGTGTCACACATAGTCCCACACCCCGCGGAAGCCGCAGTTCGCTCCGCAAACCATACTCTACAGGAGATATTGATTAATGGATCTACCGGAGTATCACACATTGCGGCGCTTGGCACTTCAAATGCACCCCGTCATATTAGGACAAACCAACCATTTGGCATTTGATTGTGGTGTTGCACGTGTTTTTTGGCGTTTTCGCGTTGTCCTCCCAAATTTTCGAGGCTGGCCAGAGGGCTGTGGACAATAGGGGTTGCTGAAAGTGAGCACAGTGACGCGGGTGATATGAGAGGTTCCTGGGGAGGTCGAAAGCCGTTGTGGTTAGCAGCCCTTCTGATGGTATTAGCCGATCTTGTTCCGGCGTTGTGGGACTTTTTAGAAAAAATTGTTGTGTCGTGCGTTGCGGCGTTTTCACGCGTTTTTTGGCGTTGTACAACGCCACAACAAAAATGTCAAAAGTCTGATGAATCGGTCTCGACACAACCAATTCCTTTCTTATAATCGCTAGCTACAGTATATAATTGATAGCTACAAGGTCCCTGCATTCCTCTAGGATTATGAACACTCACTAAAACCTCACTTGCTGCGCTTCATTTTATGTTGTGTATAACCCTATGTTTCTTCCCTCCCTGTCCCTGGATATGATCCAGCTTCAACTCCTCTCAATTTCCGCCAGCACGGCACATGGTGTGATCCACAGGCACAACTTAGCAAGACACAGGGATTATACCACAATTAGGTGAACACACGAGTTACTGAACTCGGATTGTTAACCCCGGGTGGGATTACCTAACTCACAATTAAGCCAACCTAGGGCTGTCATTGACACATGAGTTAGGTTGGTTCTCCCCACTGTCCCGCGGGTCGCGCGGTTAACATTGCAAGTCGTAACCAGTGATATATGTTGTTGAATACCTTCCGCCGATGGCCTTCGATGCACGCTCCAATTAGAGGGATCACCCCAAACGTGCCTGACCCGAGTTATAGACATCCGGTGTCATTTTCGACACCCTGAGACCAAATCGGTCAGAATGAAGCGAGAGGAAGACCTAACTCGCATACCTTCATTGTCTGAGCTGGACTCTCGAAAAATAACATGATGGAGTTATGTATCGGATGGATTCCAATCTATATAAGAAAAAATGTGGGTTTTATGTGTACCAGACAAGACAAAGTTAGCGTGGTACATTCGTATTGACTTTGTGAGTACCGTATGAGTTCATCTGCTCCACAGTTTCACCCAGATGTTGACACTTCCACATGCTCTCCGCCATTATGTTGGTTTTCTATATTTAACTGAAATCTATACGTAAGAAAAGAAGTGGATTGTGTCAGACAAGACAAAGTTATCCTGCTACATTCGTATTGGCTTCCTGAGCACCACATGGCTTATCTGCTCAACACTTCCATGGCTTGTGGAGCTTGCAGGTGAATGGCTCCACAAAGCCAAATTTTCCTGCACGCTCCACAAGCCATGGCTCCAATGGCTCTTGTTCCCAGTCCGATGAATATCGTCGTAACGAAATCAATAAAATGGGTAGGTCTTGCGCTTGCCACAACGTTAATGGCGCCAAATACACATCCGGCGCTACGTGAACGCGTAGGAGGATATACGCTCCTGGGATTCAATGGGAAAGCTCTTCCTAGGATGTTTAGAACTCGGCAGAGGATGTGATGAACCTTGACTTGTGAGACCTAAGGCCGTCAAGGCCGCGGATTTTAGGTATTTCCGACACGCGTCCGGGGCCTTCACTTCGACACCATTATAAATATGTCGGATACTTTATCTTTCCTTGATATGGGGCCTGCGTCGACCATATCCGGTAGTCAGATCGTATCCCAACAAAGAATTTTCTACACTGAGGGATCCAATCGGCGTCCTCTCCAACAACTTGAAGGACAGAAGCACAACGAGCCATGTGAACCCTATCTTTACGAAGGTTGACGGTACGTTGGGTCACACTTCGGGGGCTGGGCACCTATTCTCAGAACGACTCATAAAATGGACCGACTTGGACTGAGCCTGCCATCTGGCACCCATGTCCTTGCCACTATTTCCGTTGGGTGTATTTGCTGCGGCAGCGGCAGTCGTATACTTGGTTACTCATCCCTGGCGCAAACCAACCTCTCCTCTGCCTCCCGGTCCGCCCGGGGATCCGATCATAGGAAATCTCCGCCAAATGCCGTCGACGAAGGCTGCTCACGTGTTCCACGAGTGGGCCAAGACCTATGGTTCGTGTCGGTTGCCTCGGGATCCCTGTTCACGGCTCACTTTTTTTCAAATCGTAGGCGATGTAATATGCCTGAAAACACCCGGACGGACCATAATCGTCCTAGACTCTCTTCAGGCTGCAGAGGACTTACTGGAGAAGCGAAGTCTGAACTACAGCAACCGCCCGGAATTCCATTTGTACAAATTGTACGTTCTCATTAGTCATTCGCGTGAACGATTAAGTCTAGAATTGTTTTTACAGATTCGGCTGGACGTCGTTCGTTACGACGCAGGAATACGGGAAGAAACTCAACACCCTCCGTCAAATGCACCAGTCGTATTTAAGTCGCCAGAAGGTTATTGAACACAAGCCAATGCAGATTCAGGAGGCACGGACACTGGTGAAAAATCTGCTGACTGGCGATCCAGATATGTATAAGAGTTTCCTGAGCAGGTACCTACCCTCCGATAAATAATAATGTTCGCAATCACGGCTAATATGGTCTAGATTTACAACGGGAATAATCACACAAATCATTGCGGGGCATAAAATCGAGTCCGGGGACGACCGTTACCTCCGCAGGGCGAAAATGGTTACCGAATCGTTCAACTGTGCAGGGCCGCCCGCAGGGACCGCTATCGATTTTTTCCCTTTCCGTGCGTAGTATCTGGACTCGAACATGAGTCATTATCTCATTCCCACCTCAGTGCAACACTTTCCACGGTGGTTCCCTGGAACTTACTATCTCGGAGTTGCTGATCAATGGCGAGCTGAAATCAAGGAGCTATATGAATTCCCGATCCAAACGGTGAAGAAGCAAAAGGTATTGAGTTCCACTTCATTTTCTCCAATATTGATATTAACACCGTCACAGGAAGCTGGTGTTGCCCGACCATCCTTCCTTCTTACCCATCTAGATGCTATGGAAGGTGGGGAATCTGTGACCGAAGAGGACATGGAAATTCTCAAGGGGGCTGCAACCTCAATGTTCGCCGCGGGGGAAGACGCGGTGAACTTTCCGTTTTCATCATCCGGACCATTTATCACTAACCACCACCCCAGATATGGAGTTCTTTATCCTTCTTTATATTAGCCATGATCCTTCATCCTGAGTGCCAAGTGAAAGCGCAGAAGGAAATCGAGTCCGTTGTTGGTACTTCGCGCTTGCCCGAATTTTCGGATCGCGAAAGCCTCCCATACGTTGAATGTATATACCAGGAAGTATTCAGGTGAGTGTTAAATTCGGTGCTCGAACTTCACAAATACAAATACATACGCAGATGGCACCCTGGATTACCGCTCGGTACGATAATCGCAATCAACATCGAACTAATGACACTAATTCGCTATAGGTGTACCACATCGCTGCATTGAAGATGACAACTATCGCGGTATGCTTATTCCCGCAGGCGCTATTGTCTTCTCCAATATCAGGTGCGCGGGATCAATCCACGAAAAAAAAAAAAAAATCATGTTAATTGCGATAAACAGAGGAATGACGCTCGACGAGAATATCTATTCAAATCCGACTGCCTTCCTTCCAGAACGTTATCTTCCAAAGCCAGTTGGGAATGCTGAGCCACACTTCTCTGGAAAATTCGGATTCGGTCGCAGGTATGTGATACCTGTCTATTCATCATTCGAATGTCTCACAAAGTACAGGGTATGCACGGGGAAATACCTCGCTGAAAACAGTCTCTGGATTGCCATCGTTACTATGTTGGCCTCCTGCACACTCAACAAACCCATCGATCAGGATGGGAATATAATTACCCCAGAAGTTGTCATGAGTCATGGGCTTGCAAGGTACATTCTATGCACCGCATCAGAGTTTCCCGATTTTATCTTATTTCTCCAGCCATCCGTTGGAAATCCCGTGTATTATCAAACCGCGTACTCTTCGATCCGAAGGAATAATCGTGGAGGCACTAGCCTGTGGGAATTAACGTTTCCCATGTTCTACTTTGAACGGACGGTAGGACGAGTATTTAAAAGTTTGCTCTTGTACCTATGCCAAATGCCAGCTCTGCAAACGTGATAACAGAATGTCCACCGGTGGAGATAGCACAAACCTAGTAGTAGCGGAGGGCACCTCAGTTGCTTCCGATCCAAGATCGGTGCCCGTGCGTCAGGGTAGGAGTCCCTGGTTCGACTCCAGCCTAGGTCATTCGGTGCCCCTGCCGTATTATTTTTAGGTTGTCGTCCGGACTGAAATTTCAACATTCATCTGCACGGACAGCTGCGCACGTACTAGATACCCTGGATTAATATGACGCCTTCTGCGAGTGCCTTGTGTTCTGGCGCTGCATTTCAGCGCACTTATTCAAAGTCCACTTTATAGGAATAAGACCTAGTGGTGAAAGCGTCGCGCCCGCCATCGATGGGTCGAGAGAGGGGGGAGTTCCTGGTTCGACTCCAGACCAGGTAATATATAGGACTTCAGCTGTCTTTTTTTATTCCATTCCCTTCTCCAGCCGGTGCCTCCTCCGATCTAAGAGATAAAGCCTTGTATAGGACCTTACTATCAGGTGCTGGGAACCTGGCCTCCTTAGGTATTTTCGGCCAGCAGTCACTACTTGGAGCATCCATCCGAGTACCCCAGGGCGTCAAATGCGAGGGATACATCCTGTGAACAAATGAAGCCTATTTACGCCGATTTTGGTGAAGCTTTGAATGTGTGGCGAGTTTATTTCGGCCAGAACTCCCAAATAGGCAATTGACGGAGTAGGCCACCCGCGCAAATCCATCGTTGCCGGCTCGATCGACGGCCTCGCGGTGTATAATAATGTTCAAGGGGTCCGGATGGTATATTTTAGACCTTAAAACATTACATTGGACCCATTAAAAGGGTAGCACCGGGCGCTTCGGATGAGAGGGGGGAGGGCGGGATCCATACCACCAATAAAACCGACGTCGCGCAGCAGTGAGAGAGCGGGCTTGGCTAAAATAAGTTTGCTGGGGGCTTTATCTACTTCTTATGAAAGTACCTGGACCCTCTGTTTCATACTTGAGTCACACTGCCGAGAACCTGAAATTCAGACATTGTTGCCACTGAAAATAGGGTGATTATTGTATTGGACGACATTAAGCGAGGTAATCAAGAAAATAGAAACAAGGCATACTTACCTCTGCAATTGAAGTTTCCATTATCGGAAAAAGAGAGAGTATGGCCCCGCCTGTTTCACGGGGCATTAAGTGTATTTGGGTCACTACAATAATAATTTTGTAAGATCATGTCGTGCGGGGGGGAATCGCATCTCGCAATGTGCAGGCGAGATGTATACATATCTCGGACGTCACAGCCGCGTCGCACAACGCGCATCGTGAACTGCGCGTGCCAGACGCTATGGAAGAAATCAAGAGATTAGTCCCTCGAAAATCAGTGTGAGAATCAATGGTTGATGCAATTACTGTAATGATATGGCGTCTCCGATATGGAGTCGGTGCACTTCCGCATGATGTAGAAGCAAGTCCTGCGGAAAGAAAGCACCTGAATCCCATCCCATAGCTGCAGGTCGTGCAAAAGAGATATCTCCCTGGAACCTACCGTACGAACATACCTTCGATTTTATGCCCCTGGTCAACCGAGCCGATGAATTGATGATTGAACTTCCTCAGTCTTCGTGATGTGAGAGGGAAGCCCGCTTGGGTACGTCCATGGACGGGGTCAGATACCTTCGACGTCACCAACGGCGAGTGGTTGATCTACTTTCAAGTCAGACATCGGCGAACAACAGCTTATAACCGAGCATGTCGAGGAGTTTCGTCCTCCCGAATATTATCTGTCATGGGTCCCGGGGGGTCAGGTACGGAGCACGGAGACGCACAATGGAAGTCCGGCGAGGCATCCAGCAAGTGAGGAGGAAGTCCGCCTCGGAAACTGTTGGGGGCTCGCGCGATGGCCGGGGGAACATGATGTTCGACAAATCGAGGAGGATTGTGCACATCGCCGGAACTGCCAAGATCGACGAGAAAAAATCCGCCAAAGATGAGAGCTTTTTTACTTGAGTAGAAGATCAGATATTCACAGCTGAAATATAAGTGCATTTGTCGCCTACTCCGCTAGGATCAACGTGCGAGCCTCAAGCAAGTTTGAAGTTTGTCATCACGGACATGTGCACTAAATTCTAGCGCTGAAAGGCCATTGCTAACAACAACTGCAACTGGAAACTCGAACTGAACTCACGATGCAATATCTGCTAGATTCTTCCCACCGTTGGTTGTGGGTGGATTCATCGTTCAAGCACGGAGATTCGAAAGTTGGTGAGAGCATAAGCAAGGTATAGTATAAATACTGCGCAAGGCGCGGTAATGAAGATGCGGCGAGACAGACTCGTGAAGATTGTCACAGAAAATCGAATTAGAATTCAAATTAGATCCTGCAGTGTATGTGCGACAAAGAAATCGTGATGTACGACCACGGAAAATAGCGACATCGCATCCGGTCCTGGAGCAAGCAAAACCAAGAAGGGAGGAATTGTAGGAAAGGAGAAGAGAACAAGCCTGTCCAGAGAGAGCCTCGAAGACGGAGGTTGCTCCTAGGATAAGGTTGATCCAAGAACACGCAGCGCGCCGGGAGAGAGCAGGGAAGAAGGAAGCAGAGCAGAAGCAGCGGTCGCGGAAAACGAAATCTATGCATCCCTCCGATGTGTGCGCGCCGCGGTCCGCATGAGAAGCGAGAGAGAGGTTCCTCCAAGTCCTAAACGCTGATGCACTGGCCGGGGTCGCAGAAAGATGCGGTGGAAGGAGAAGGAAGGTAAGAACAGAGCATCCAGAAACGCATCGAGAGCTGAGAGTTGGATAGGAAGGAGGGGGCCGGTGAGCGATGGATGATAGGAAGAGGAACGGGGGACAAAGATATGAAGGAGCGCGATGAAAAGCTGGCGGCGACGTACAGAAAATTGAGAGAGAAGATGAGCACTTGCGGATCTTGTGCGCGCCGGCGCCCACATCGCGTCCAGCTCAACAACCTCGAATTGTGGGGTGCCGTACGTCATGCGAGGGCGGAGAATACGAACGGGGTGGCGATGCCCGTGCGCTCGAGTTCTGCGCACACGCGCGCGACCAGGTGCGCGGCGTCCGGCAGCCACAGCACGGCGTCCCGCGCAGGCGAGAGGAGCCCGTACGCTGGCCAGGGTGTTTGTCCCCCTTGTCCCTCAGCTTGTCCTGGTCCTACGGCGGCGGTGGGGTACTACTACCGGAGGCGGCAAAGGGCACGGCGTTGTCCGCAGGCAGGGTGGTGGGGAGGAATCCGATGGAGCCGTAGGACAAGTCGGCGGGCAGGCTGTGCATGAGGCCGAATTTGTCGGATGCAGGGGTGGGGGAGCGGGGGTTGCCTCAGCCTGGGAGCGCATCCCGGCCTCCTCTCAGATTCCTGGTCTTCCTGCTTCTTCTTCGTGTACAAGTCCTCCTTCTTGAAGCGGCGTAAATCGGCCTGCGCCTTGTGTTCTGCGCGTTGTCCGACGGCGGGGATTCGTGTTGACAGCGGAAGAAGAGTGTTACGTAATCCATCAAATTGGATGGGAGCTGCGATCAAATGCTGTGCTGGTCGCACCGAAGATCCCCGCGCTATCACTCACCACCTTGGGCACATCGAACTCTACGGCTCAGACCCAGTCCACCATACCTAGCACAAGTTCACTGCGGCCACGGCAGCCCAAACGGAAACTGGACGACACCGGTGCCATCACCTCAGCAACTGGTCGACCCAAAAAGCGTCCCAAGCTGTAGCGCCACACGCTTTTCACGTTCTCCTGGATTTTCATCCTACTTCTCGCACACGAACTGGAGCTCAATCCTCGTCCAAATCGCCCAGAGCACCCGCATTTCCCCGTCGTCCTTCACCTCGGGTCTAATCGGCTTTTCCACCAAATGACTTGCCTTTATATGCACTTCCCGCTATCCCCAGAGGCTGTGGATGCCTCGGTTCAATCGCATCTATCATATTCTACATCAAATTCCCCTGTTCTGTATAAGGACAACCGCAGTCATGCATGCATGCATCCTCCTCCTCCTCGCTCCACGTATGTCTTATTTCATTCCGTATTTTTCTTTCTAATATATCATTTAGGGTGTCGTTGTGGGCCGTAGGTTCGCTGCTGGAGGGGCGTGGTTCATGCCTTCCGCTGCGGGTTGTGCAGCGGGGAACCTGTAACTTAACCACCGCCAAAAAGATGGTGGTGGTAAGAGGTCACGAAGCTCGCCACAGTCTCTTTCTACACGACCACCATATCCGAGTCGAGCGCCGATTTTCCTACCACATCAAAAGCCAGGTTACAGTATTTATAACAAGATTTTGGTACTCAGACTTCAGACTTCATGGAAGTTTTTGAGATTCTTGTTCGCTCAATCGCCCTTAGTCTCTCTCGATAGACTCCTTCGCTCGCTCTAAATCGCCCTGTCCGACGAACATCGGATTGATTTTGGATCAAGATGGAATAGTCGGGTATTTTCGACACTGCGGCACCTGGGACACGACAAAGTTCTAAGGTTTCGCTGTGACACACATCCTCAAGGGTTTTTTCTTAATAATCTAAACCTCAGAACCCCACATCACGCGCAGACATGCCATTCCTCCGGATCTCGTAGGTTCTCTGTCGGTTCTTTCAATCCATGAATGACGTCTAGAGTGATGTAATGAGTGGATCTAATTCGGTCTTTCGAACTCGAACCTGTGAAATTCTCTGTCGGTCAAGAACCCAACCCAGGGCTATGTGTTTGATTTTAAGGAGGCAATTATATCAAAAATTTGAAAAGTTCACTATTCAGGACGGAACTGCATATGGAACTTGCTTCGGTGCTAGGCGATCTCGAGGCCAACTGCTGAACCTTCCACACACTTTCTGGGTTCTCTCGCAACGGATTTACTGTCGTTTGCTTAATTCCGTGAAATCGTGAAAAAGTTTCGCGGCCTCACGTGATCGTCGACAGACAATGCCGGATAGTGCCGTGCACTTGGGGTACTCTGAAAGGGATTTAGACAGGAGATTTTAGCGTTAAAAAGCTGGTAGAACCTTTTTCGACACCGACACCTTGGAAATAGGAGAGTTTTGAACTTCGGCATTGTCTGCCGGTGATCACGTGACACCGTGAAACTTTTTCATGTTTTCACGGAATTAAGCAAACGGCAGTAGTGATGTTCCTGAATATCTCGACCATCGCTTGCGATTGCTCGATGCCATGTGTGTCTCCGCCTTTCAAGCGTTGTATTGCCATCGCTTCGGGCTCAACCTTCTGACGTGGGAGGAAACCTGCGTGTCATACCGGGGCCTCTATATGCCGGGCCATTCCATCTGTCGTTCATTGGCTGGCTGGCGCTCCATACATCGAATTAACTTCCTTGACGTGAGTTCGCCGCCTCGTCCCCGATCAGTTGCTCCCTCCACCGACCAGGCAACCGGGACAACAGTTCCTGTTTCACTTTTCTAATATCGGACTGGGCACTGGGTGAATATTCAACATCGCATCGGGCTGCAGCGTACTGCAAATATAATAGAATAGGATGAGTGTATATCTCAGCCGTGGAGTAAACGACTCAGGGATGTGACAGTGACACAATGACTAATGAGGAAGGTGTGACACGGATCACCACGAGGATCGCGATTGGAAGTAAGTGAGTAAGTACGGAAAATAAATATAAATAGACCATTTTCCACAGAATACTCAATTCTCGCGCTCCTACGATTCAATTTGTTCCCTAGTTTCTGAATAACAAGACTAATATCATTGAAAATCAGACGCCGAGCTACAACATATACTATCGTACAAGATGAATGAAGTTACATAGATTTAAGCCTGGTGGCCTTTCTGCTTTGTGGCATCAATGAGGGCAATGGCATGCGGGGAGCGGGGCCGTATTGCCGCCTTGAATGGAAGAGGGCCACTGCAAGAGGTGGTTATCAGCGACATTGCAGACGTTTCACCTGAAGCTTGCCTTAAAAACCCAGAAAGATATTTGTAGGATGGCTCAATCTCCCGCCCATCTTCCCCAATTGCTTTCTTGATGTCGAAAGTAGCAAGGAGGGACACCACGGCGATCAAGAGTGATGAAGCTGCTAGATGACGGCCAGCACACTGCCTAAATGGTGATGTGAGTGAACGGAGCGAAATGTGGTTGGATTTCCACAAGTACCTTCGGCTGAACCCGAACGCGGCCTCTGGACTCGGCGCGGCGGGGTTTGGTTGGCCGTTTTCCAGCAGGAAACGCTCTGGCTTGAATGCATGTGGATCGGGGTATGTGGTCTGCAAAACACAAACATGAGAACGAATGTGAGAATTGAGGAATGTCGTTGGCGTACTTCATCGTGGAGGATGGCCCTTAGAAGAAGAATACAAATCACTCACCAGACGAGAGATATACAAGTCTGTCACCCACCATGTGTTTACAATAATTATAGAGCCTGCAGGGAGCCTGTACCCCCTATATTCGTCCTCCACTGTCAACAAGCGCGGGGCAGCTGTGCACCGTTAGCAGGCTGTGTATTGTGCTAGAGAATGTATACCGATTGGCGCGACAGATTTCCACCGCAGTATCTCCTTCACCAAGGCATCGACGTACGGTAGGGAGGCCAGATCGTCGAAATTCGGCAGTCGACCCTTCGTGACGGAATCGATTTCCAGCTGAGCTTTCTTTTGCGCCTCTGGATTCGAGAGCATCGCAAGGAAGAAGGTACTCAGAGACGAAGCTGTTGTTTCTGCCCCACCGATGTACATCGTTCCCGCCGTGGCCCACACGACCTTTTCTAGATATTCTTTGTTTTCCGAATCATTAATTGCGCGCAGACTGCGCGATGTAAATGAGTTCGTGTCAACACCCCGGGCCTGTTGAAGAATATCGGCAACAGACCACGCGTCAGAGATATGGGATTTACCATATTCCGTTTGGCTTCAGCGAACGGGGTGTCTGCCATGGCTCGAGCCAATTCTCGCCACCTCCTGGCTTTGCGTTTGAATTCCGCTCCTGGAAGCCAACTGGGGACATATTTCAATATCGGAATGGAGTCCTTTACTCGACGTGAGATGATAGATAATTGAACTCAACGTATACTCACAACCAAGAAACGTCCAGGAATGTGAGCAACGGAAAAACCATGGACAGCTTTTTCAGCCAATGCCACATATGGATCGTTGGAAGGACGAATCTCCAATCCATAGGCGACACGCATTATTATCTCCCCTGCAAATCTGGGAGGAAAAAGGTCTTTCAGTGTTTTGGCCAGAGCGTGGCTAGCGAAGGGCTTACTGTCTGGCATGATCCAAGAAACTTTCTGGGTTTTCAACGATACGACGCAACAATGCGTGAGTTGCGGAAAGCTCTGTTGACCGATGCCGCTCGACACCTTTCGGGTTGAGCTCTTGCTTAAATAATCGCCGATGATCCCGCCTAGACATATATCCTCACTTAGCATCTTGAACAAAGAAAAGTCGAATAATTAGTTGCGTACCAATGAGAACCTGGTCATTGTTGGCATGTGGATCAGGTATTGAGAAAATATGAAACGCAAATGTGTACCGTATCTCATAAGTCCTAGCAAATATCATCAGCTTTTTCGTGGAGTTTGGTGGGTATCGACCGTACCAAAATTGAAGTCCCATCCCATGAGATCCACAACCATTGTGGATATGTTCCTGAAACCTTGAATGGATGACTGTGAAATCGAAAGATTAACACTCACCTATCTGAGTAGATGGAGGCTTTCTTCTCGAGGAGAGCTTCCGTGGATTCCAGCGACGACAGAACGACCATGGATTTCCCAGCTACATTCAGATGAATGATATCTGAATCTATACCATTCGTCAATGGGAGGTGACCCAGCGAATCAAGGAATATACCATATTCTTTGCTCCACTTCAGATATGCCTCCCACTCATACGCTGGTGGGATGTCGAACAAATTCCCCACCAGAGGAAGTTTTCGCGGACCGGGGGGCAAAGGTAATTTAGAACTGTTTCGTCGGGACACAAGGATATAGACGTAAACCAGAATAACTATTGCCAGTGCTGTCGAGGGGCTGAGAGAAATTGACATTTTTTTTTTCATACCTATAATGGATGGGGACGATCAGCTTTTATCCAAGTGGCTATTAATATTGCAACAGCATTACAGTCTAATGACGTCCAGCCGCATCTCCAATGCGGATTTCCGGAGCCCCCATGCTGATATAGTTCAACGCCGTAATGCGTTCTCTGTTCATATAACGTGAGTTCCACCATAGTCTGTAAGAACCAAGAAAAGAGTTACCTTATCTAATAGGAACTGTCGATCGCTCCACCCACGGCATGAGGTGACCCATTTCCCATTGTATCCTGCGATTGTGCGCAATATTATATTTCTCTGGGAAGATGAGGGGTGTTATCGGGGGCCAACGGCTTCTCGTTACATGACCATCCTCGTCTCTCAATTCTGGAACAGGCAGTAAGATAGCTGGGGTAACACTCTGCGAATTCTGTCTTCTTATTGTCCACTGAAGCACGAATGATGTAACAGGTGGTGGGAGAAGAAGTGGCGAGGGTTAAACCAAATTCGTGTCCTTGGCCGAATTTCTGAATCTAATGCTGAACACTCATGGCTGAGGAACGGGCTGAGAAAACGAGGTTGCCAATGGCTGAGGGACAATAACAATGACACGGTCGTCTGACACTGACTGCGGTTCAGAGGACAGTACCCGTCCAGATATAGCCGAAGATGTCGGCTAGATGCCGGCTAACCGGCCAAGTCACCTGTGGGTAGGTCTGGTCTGCCCTCTAGCCACAGCTAGCGCCAGCTGGCGGGGGTCAGAGGTTCGGCGGGCAGGCTAAGTACCCACAGTGCGACTATTCGGGTTTCCAAATCGGCTGTATAACCCGAATAGTCGCACTGAAATCGGCTGTATAAGTATAGAGGGGTTTCGTAAATCGTTGATGTCGATTTTTGCTTACCTCTGTTAGACACTGCGTCGCCGTCTGCTCCATCTTGCTCCACCTGTCGTCATCAATTGCCCTCGCTTGTCCTCGGCTGTATACGGAGGAGGGACAGCCCCCCCGGCTATCGACCCGCTGCAGTGACTCATACTGATGTCGATCTCCTCCCGGCTTCGACGATCGGCATTCTCACAAGAATTTGCAGCAGTGTTCCAATTTACAGCACTTCCTGAAAATAATGACAAACACACTTTTTATTTTGCGTGATTCCAAAAAAGGAAACTCCCCGCAAAAGCTGAGACGACGGGCGGCACATCTCAAACTCTCGCGAAGTTGCAGATGACAACTACAATGTGTTCCCTGTGGGTTGCGGCAGTCCCACGACCTGGCAGCATCGGCATATAACCATTTTGAGAGGCAGATTGATTGGTCCCATCTGCTGAGAAGGGCGAAGCTAGGCTGCAAACACCCGAGAATATTTGTGTGATTCAGTTTAGTTTCTGACGTGGACCTAGGCTCTCGGTTGGGCAATTGCAGAGTGGTTTTCCGTTGAGGGGAGAGGTGCTGTAAATACACCCGTGATTAGTCAGTATGTAGTTCAAGTTGTGGAGCATGACAGAAAAGGCGCTCACGCATGAGTATTGTATGCGAAGAATGGGATTCCCACTTACATTCTTGTCCCTCAGTAATATCACTTGTCGGTCTACTTATTCGGACCGACTGTACTTTTTTTGGAATGACGTGAAATTGACGAAGCTTGTGGGGTGAGAAATCCCAGAAGCATACTCACAGGGACCCAATAAGTTCAGCTCGCGGTCCTCTATAAGCCGTAACCAATCGTCAAAACAGTACAGTAGTCGCATGGTGTTATGAAACCACTTAAACCCGCCGTGGACTTACGGGAAGACCCAGACACCAGCTCCCACTAACACCGTGTCACACATAGTCCCACACCCCGCGGAAGCCGCAGTTCGCTCCGCAAACCATACTCTACAGGAGATATTGACTAATGGATCTACCGGAATCACACATTGCGGCGCTTGGCACTTCAAATGCACCCCGTCATATTAGGACAAACCAACCATTTGGCATTTGATTGTGGTGTTGCACGTGTTTTTTGGCGTTTTCGCGTTGTCCTCCCAAATTTTCGAGGCTGGCCAGAGGGCTGTGGACAATAGGGGTTGCTGAAAGTGAACACAGTGACGCGGATGATATGAGAGGTTCCTGGGGAGGTCGAAAGCCGTTGTGGTTAGCACCCCTTCTGATGGTATTAGTCGATCTTGTTCCGGCGTTGTGGGACTTTTTAGAAAAAATTGTTGTGCCGTGCGTTGCGGCGTTTTCACGCGTTTTTTGGTGTTGTACAACGCCACAACAAAAATGTCAAAAGTCTGATGAATCGGTCTCGACACAACCAATTCCTTTCTTATAATCGCTAGCTACAGTATATAATTGATAGCTACAAGGTCCCTGAATTCCTCCAGGATTATGAACACTCACTAAAACCTCACTTGCTGCGCTTCATTTTATTTGTGTATAACCCTATGTTTCTTCCTCCCCTGCCCCTGGATATGATCCAGCTTCAACTCCTCTCAATTTCCGCCAGCACGGCACATGGTGTGATCCACAGGCACAACTTAGCAAGACACAGGGATTATACCACAATTAGGTGAACACACGAGTTACTGAACTCGGATTGTTAACCCCGGGTGGGATTACCTAACTCGCAATTAAGCCGACCTAGGGCTGTCATTGACACATGAGTTAGGTTGGTTCTCCCCACTGTCCCGCGGGTCGTAACCAGTGATATATGTTGTTGAATACCTTCCGCCGATGGCCTTCGATGCACGTTCCAATTAGGGGGATCACCCCAAACGTGCCTGACTCGAGTTATAGACATCCGGTGTCATTTTTCGACACCCTGAGACCAAATCGGTCAGAATGAAGCGAAAGCAAGACCTAACTCACATACCTTCATTTTCTGAGCTGGACTCTCGAAAAATAGCATGATGAAGTTGTGTACCGGATGAATTCCAATCTTTATAAGAAAAGATGTGGGTTTTATGTGTACCAGACAAGACAAAGTTAGCCTGGTACATTCGTATTGACTTTATGAGCACCGTATGAGGTCATCTGCTCTACAGTTTCCCCAGATGTTGACACTTCCACATGCTCTCCGCCATTATGTTGGTTTTCTATATTTAACTGAAATCTATACGTAAGAAAAGACGTGGATTGTGTGCCAGACAAGACAAAGTTAGCCTGCTACATTCGTATTGGCTTCCTGAGCACCACATAGCTTATCTGCTCAACAGTTCCGCCCAGATGTTGCGATCCACAGGTTCTCCGCCATTATGTTGGCTTTCTATTATGACGGTATTTATCGTCAAAAACCTCGTGTGAACAGGGTGCCGTTCAATGGCTTGTGGAGCTTGCAGGTGAATAGCTCCACAAAGTCCGTTTTCCTCGCTCCGCAAGCCAGTGGCTCCAATAGCTGTCTAGTGCTGCCGGGAGGTGAAGGTAGCTCGAGCTGATTATCAGCTCGCCTTGGGGCCTTACCATATTCGGCACCTCGAGGTGATGGTAACTTCGCTCGGCTCGAGCTGCCTCCGAGCTCCACTGATGGCTTTTCCTTTAACGGTGACTAGCGCTGCTGTGTCCCCCATACTTACAGCCATCCTCTGTGACCTGAATCATCATATTTTATGTGTTCTCATTGTTCAAACTTCATAACCAAATTTCTGTTTATAGGGCAGTTACATAAACACCCATGAATATCATCACTGGCTAACGAAATGAATAAAATGGGTAGGCCTTGCGCTTACCATAATGTTAACGGCGCCAAATACACGTCCGGCGCTACGTGAACGCGTAGGAGGATGTATGCTCCTGGACTTCAATGGGAACACCGTTCCTGGGATGTTTAGAACTCGGCAGGGGATGTGATGAACCTTGACTTCTGAGCTATCCCGTGTAGAGGATTAGTCATGGACTATTCCGAAAGAGTTATAATTATGTGTCCATGGTATAACCAGCCTTTGAGATTTGTCCCCACAGATCAAACCGAATATAGTAACAACAAAACGTGACCTCCGGAGCTCCGGAGCCTTGTGAGCAGTTGTTTGTCCCGTCAATTCATCTCTTTCTTCTTGCCACAATGACCTCACTACTACTGCTCTCTCTTTCATCCAGCATAGACCACCCCTCACCCTCCATTGAGCCCCCATCATCCCCCCCTCTAACCCCCTCTGATATCTCCTGCTTTGAGGGAGGTTTCGGAGCTTGAATCTCGGTGGCACACCCTCGTGAGCCCTTCCCTACCCTGATTTTCTCTCAAATACCTACCCCCATCATCCATATCCTCTTCCTTGATCAAAAGACGTGTGCTAACACGTCTGAACACGTACGTTTTCTTCAAAACATCCCCCTCTCATCCCCAACTTTCTCCTGTACAGACAGTGCCACTGTAAATATTGTGTAGCTCTGAGCAATCCCATTCTTTTAATGACATATATTAGAGAATTTAGAGTGCTTTATTGCATTTTTTTTTAGCGGGCTTATACGCATGTTTACAATTATTGCCTATAGAACAATGCGCCGGAGGTCACGTGGAACAGTTGCCTTATTGAGTTTGATGTGTGGGGACATATCTCGCCTTCTGGTATAACCCCGCGTCTGTCCGACTCCGCTTTATAAAATTTGCATGTCGGAAAAATCCAAATTGTCTGACCAGCAGTGACATACACTGGTCAGGTCAAATCAGACCATCAGGGCTCCGACGGGCTGACAAGCAACAGAAACCGATTATAAGGCCTGACCAGCCTGACCAACCTGATCAGCCTGACGAAGGCTGATCAGCACATTTTCGAGGATTTTGCAAATATATTGGTCCCTCTTACTGAGGAACTATGAAATCTTACTAGTGTTATTCACGGCTTGTAATATAACTAACTACTGTATCTAACGACTGGATACACGACTAACTGAAACTAATGTGCAAGAAATATTCCACCCATTAGGGTTGACATTGGAAGGACACCGACAGAATAATGTACCTTGTGCGGCACACCGGGTTCCCGCTGGCATTTCCCTTGTTCAAGCCTGTTTGACTTGGTTTTTTCATTGTTTCAACATATTTCAACACCGTAATGGTATTTAGAGCTTATTGCAGGTAGGAATATGTATATTTTGTTTCTTCCGAAGGGGGGCTATCTGACGAAGCCTGACCAGCATCTGATGATACTTGATATGCCCCGCCGCATAACTCGATCAGCCTGAACATAGTGTCAGGTTGCATCAGCCCCTGATAAGGCAAATTGTGTTTTTCCGACACAGCATCTCAAATTCATCATGTCATTCCAGTCAATCTCAACTCTCAGGGTCCTGCCCAGAGTAATGACCGAGGCAGTCAACACCATAGAGGGATGACTGACTATACATGCTGCATTACAGCTGTTTCAGAAAAGAATGCACTTTTTGATGCAGTGATGCACGGTAGATTTTGCTTACCCTTGTTTGACCTCGCATCTGTCTTCCGCAGCTCTGCTCCACAAAATCTCCACCTATTGCGTCAGAAGCGATACGTGGTGGTGTGACTCCAATGCCAGCTCCCATGTATTTTAGAGGCGCAGATTAAATTAATCCCCCCATTTTCATTTCTCTCTCTCATCAATGTCTAACAACATCCATGACACTCAAAATGCGCGGACGACCTCGAAGGCGTATGGGTGGTGCATGATCCCCTTGCGTGTTGAGCTGGTAGCACCTCCAAATACTTTATTAGCTCATCTTAAGTTCTAGGTGGTTCGACCGCTTTTCAGACTTAAGTTTTCTGACATCTTAAGTTCTTCTACTGTAGTCTACACTGCTGTATATATGGCCCGCTCAAACCTGGATCTTAAGTTTACACCGTGCACTCAAGTTCGCGCATGACTTGAGTTCGACATTCAGTCAGGAAATCGAGATCAGTTCATAATAATATAGTATTTTTAATTAACAAAGTACTTAAGTTTTGATCGAATTGAAGTTTGTCTCCAGTTCTACCTGTGAACTTGAGTTGAATCCCTTGAATGACTGGTGAATATCCGAACTGAATTTTGTCTCCAGTTCTACCCGTGAACTTGAGTTGAATCCCTTGAATGGCGAGTCACCGTGAGTGAATATCAATATTGAGGGAAAACGAAGGACACAGAACAGAAATGCACCTCTGGTAAGGATAAACAATACTTCGGATCTATTGGATCACATAGTTAGTTCTTGATACTGTTTTCCGAACACAAACTGGCAGGGTGGCATACCAGAATGTATTATGCCACCGAAAATGTGTATAACAGAGGTGGGTATAACTGAGCTTGAGCTAGCCCCAAGTGATCTGGACAAGTTCTGGGATGTGAGGGTGCCTGGTGAGGTGTTGAGGAGAGGAGCAGAGCAGAGCTCATCGAAGCCAGAGCGCGAAGTTCAAGTGATGTGTAGTGAAGTGTTTGGCGATCACGGCGATCCATTGTGATTCAGTAACGTCACGCGTTACAGATTCTGCTCTCTCTCTCCACCACCACCAAACGTGCTGCACCCGCCACCTACCAACCAACGATCTGCGAAGGTGGGGCTCGAGACGGGGTGCCGCTCCCAGCTTCCTGTAACATCTTTTTTGCTGTTCACTCGGATTACGAGTCTGATATCGATAATGCCACCCGCCGACAAACGGGACGAGGGGAGAAAGAGAGGGTAAAAAAGATGGGACAGCAAGCAGGTGCGAGATAACATGTCTCTCCTGACTTCTTTCACCTGAGTTGCTCCTCAGCTCCCTCGCGCGGACGTCGTCAATGGCACACCCAGGTGTGTGTTTTCCGTGTCACACATCATTCCCTGAACGACCCCCGCCTCCCTCTTTCCTTCCCTATCCCTTCCTCTACCCTTCCTCCTCCTCTGCTCACGCATAGACGGCGCGCAAGAGCACCGCGTCCCTGCGAATCGGTGTCGCCTCTGCGGGCCACATCACGCACACACATCGGCACACTGGAGGCAGACTTCAGCATGTGCCATATTCAGGACTCTCCTGCCAGCCGCACCTCTGTGATGCTGCCGTTCCTTCGACCCACGCATCGGCGCTGCACCCATGCGGCACTTACGTTGGCGCTACTTAAGTTTCAATAGGACTTGAGCTTTGTCACTACTTCAGTTATGAATAGAACTTGAGTTTTAGATGAAACTTGAGTTTGGCTGAACTCAAGTTGCAGTACATATGTGGATATACGGTGAGGGATATATTCTCACACGGACGTTACCGGGAACTTAAGTTTGGGCGGAACTTAAGTCTGAAATGCGGTCGGACCGCCCAGAGTTTAAGATGAGCTTATCTTATTTCATGCGCCTCAGGATGTTTTTGACCGACCTAAGGCTGATTTCGAGGTTGCATGCGATGTCGGCTTGTTTTCTGCGACGGTGGTATAGGTGGACCACAAGCTTCTTCGTGTCGTCCGAAATATCTTTCTTGGTGCTTCTGGCCATGGGGACTTGAATTGTGTAGATATGTGGAGCGGGTGGATACAATTTTGTGGAGCGGAGCTGCGGAAGAAAGACGCGAGGTCAAACAAGGGTAAGCAAAATCTACCGTGCATCACCGCATCAAAAAGTGCATTCTTTTCTGAAAACGGCTGTAATGTTCAGTCAGCAAAGGGTGCAAGATCAGCAAAAGAAAAACAAGCCCTGATGGCGCTCTGGGCAGGAGTGGACTACCTTTTCGTCGATGGAATTCCCACGATATTAGCCATACCCTGAGCGTCACTAAAGGGAACGACTGTGAGGTCACTAGGTTTCTAGGGCTTCGGTTAGTAGCTAAGAAGTTGAGCAACACACTAGAGTTTCTTGTTGAAAGTCTTGTGTAGCTGGTATGTGTAGTAAGAGTCTCAAATTTCAGAAAAGCTACTGTACAATTATTAAACTACCTACTTAAATACTATTCTACTGTGCATATCTATATAAGGGAATGCTTGTTCTACAGTCTGCGGAGTACTGCGCCGCTAGTTGCGCAATGATAGGAGTTATTGATCTGGCGACTTACAGACAAAAAGTTGTATTTGGAAGGCTGTTATGGTTATCAGCGAGTACCGTCGTTGTATTGACCGGAGACATGCGCCAGAGTGGAGAAACAAATCGGCCATTTCGTAGACCTGCTTGGTCATTTACGGGATGGGAACTACATGTATGACTTGCTCATGCGCTTAGCAAATAATTTGGATATTGATTGGAAGTCCGCACTCTGGAAGTCTGCACCAATAATAGTTGCTGAAAATGCGATGAAAAATATGCTCAACATCAAGATGGCTCATGATTTTGCAATACAATCGGGAGAACCGCTGCACTGGTATTACACGTCGGACACTCTCACTCGGGACACGCGGATTGAAGACCCGGAACTTCAAGCTAAACTGTTGGCATTAGACTCCGGAAAAACGAGCTACAGGCTGGGACGAATACCTCTAGTAGTCGGGATGCCGGTCATGATCTGTCAGAACTTCGACGTTCCCGGCGGTGTTGTGAATGGCTGTGCCGGAAAATTGGTCAGTTTTCGATACGTCGTTGGAGGTAAGCGTCGCGCATTGTCTTGTTTGATCGAAGCACCCGATACATCGCCTGGAATAACCCAAGAGCTCCTGAACCATCACGTCGTCCCGCTTACAGACACTGTTAGGATGTCCTTCAAGCATTAACACTCTGGAAAAACAATGCCGATCAAATGCACCCTGGTGCTGGTGGCGCCAAGCTTTGCGTTCACGGCTCATACAGTCCAGGGTAAAACCATGCCACATGTAATCGTAAATTTGACTGCGTGCTGCGGGTCGATGTCTGCAATGTGATGTCCAGAGCAACCTCTCTTGATGGTTTGCTCATTCTTCTGCCATTTTCGAAGGAAAGGATCTTTTGTCGTCGTTCAGAAGACGCTCGCGATGAATTCCGTCGCATGGAGTACCTCGCCTTGAAGACAATTGAATCGTATGGAACTGAAAAAGGATTGTCGCCATGCGGATAGCTTTTCCCTGGAAAATGTTTTATCCCACTGGGTTTTCATTTCAGGGTTTTAATGCCTCCGTAACGTGCTTTAGATACACTACTTTATTCCGTACCCTTCTCTTTAGGTCTATCGGGGATGTTTACATCTTAAGTCTTCTAGACGTAGATAGATATCAATTTTGTAAACTTGTAAACTCTGCTCGCGTCGCACGACGTGGGAGCTCAGGCACGTGAGTTCCCTATGTCCTGGATCGGCTGCGATCAAATGCTGTGCTGGTCGCACCGAAGATCCGGAAACGCGTGCTATCGCTCACCACCTCAGGCACATCGAACTCTACGGCTCAGACCCAGTCCACCATACCTAGCACAAGGTCACTGCGGCCACGGCAGCCTAAACGGAAACTGGACGACACCAGTGCCTCACCTCAGCAACTGGTCGACCCAAAAAGCGTCCCAAGCCGTACCGCCACATGCTTTCCGTGTTCTCCTGGATTCCCATCCTACTTCTCGCACACGAACTCGAGCTCTATCCTCGTCGCTCAGAACACCCGTATTTCCCCGTCGTTCTTCACCTCGGGTCTAATCAACTTTTCCACCAAATGACTTGCCTATGTATGCACTTCCCGCTATCTACTGAGGCTGTGGATGCCTCGGTTCAATCGCATCTATCACATTCTATATCACATTCCCCTTTCTGTATAGGGACAATTGCAGTCACGCATCCATCCATCCTACTCCTCCCTCCACGTATGTTTTATTTCATTCCGTATTCTTATTTCTAATATATCATTTGGGGTGTCGTAAAGCCCCGTTCACCCTCGACTCCTCATCCTATCCGTCAAACGACATGAATTGATGTCGGAATGGAGAAACAGGATATCTGGAGACCATGCCGTTCATAAAGGTGTTTTTTTTTGGCGACAAGGTTTGCATGTATGCCCCAATTCAATGTTCAGTAGGTTGCACTCTACGATTATCCCTGCATGCTATATCATTGCTAGTAATTTCGCCTTCGGAGATATCGTATCATCTCACTGCGTTCAGTGGGTTGAGAGGGGGTTTTAGTGGGTATGCGGCCCATGAACGATAGACATGGGATAGGATAATTTTTTTTTCGGGTCGGAGTCCCACACTGGTTTATTTAATGTGCGTAACGGCATTTCCTCCTGGACAAATTTCACCTGCAGCGACTGGCTAAAACCCAGCAACACAAGCGGATGAGCTTGGAATGCTTCTGCAGACTAGGTTTCATTATTCCAAACGCTCCAAAAAAAAAAAAAAATTGCCGGGGGGGCGGCTAATCAATGAATGCTATGGCTATCTATAGTTCAGCTGATGGCCGCCGCCTAACCATGTGATTAGCGGTTGTGAAACGACGGTTGTTCAAATAGCTGTGCTGCGGGTAGCCTCGGGTAGCCCTTGGCTAGCCCGCCCGCCGAACCCTGCCGAACCTCACGGTCCTCACCTAGCGTCAGCTAGGCGATGGGCAGCCTAGCCGCACTTGGGCTCTACCGGCTAGCAGCGGCTAGCCGGCATCTAGCCGGCATCTCCGGCTATCCGCTCCCTGAATGGAGTGTTCTCGGTGAGTTTACCTCAGTACCTGAAGCGCACGTTTTCTAACCGCTCCAAATACGAAGTTCACATATTATCTGTCTTTACCCGGGGCCGCCTCCCCGCGCTATCAATCTTGCGCACTGACACTCCTGATTCTCCTGCGGACACGAGCAATCTGTATCGCTCACAATATTCTCGCGGTTCCCACCTGCCCATGCCTCACACGACGTCAGCGTGCGGCTAGTATATGTATTTTTCTTTTGTAACTGTTATTCGCCTGTAGCATTATTAGTACTATCCTATCATCTCGTTGATAAAAGGGCCGCTTAAAGTATATTTTTAAAGCGCAATTTCAAGACATCGGAAAGAAATAAGATATATGGCGGGCTCTGCCGCGGAGCGGGCTATACAGTTCAGCCGTCATCCACATCCAACAATTAGAATTCAAGATGGTGCTCAAATTGTGCTCGGTGCCATACGCCTTCGCCGGCTGTGGGATCGTCGCGATGGTCCTCGCCGAAAAGAACATCCCCTTCGAACTCATCGTCATCGACATGGCAACAAGGACCACAAAACCCCCGAATACATGACGAAGCATCCTTTCGGGCAGGGGCCCATGTTTGTGAGCCGCTGGTTGGTCATTTCTTCCTGCTAAATTCAGCATTGGGATTCGCAGGACGACGACGGCTCTGTACTGTACGAGAGCCGCGCGATTTGCCGGTATCTCGCGGAGAAATACGCGGGGCATGGGACACCGCTGATACCCACCGGCTTGAGAAAAAAGGCACTGTTCGAGCAGGCCATCTCGATCGAGTGGGCCAATTTCTTGCCCTCGGTGATGAAAGTAGGCATCGAGAGCCTTTCGAAACAGTCAGAAGCCATGTCCGAGTTCTCTGCAAAGCTCGATGTGTACAAGTGATCCTGGGGAAGCAGAAGTTCATGGGCGGAGATGTGTGTCTGTTTTACTACCCCGAAGAATTCCGTCTCATTTATTTTCTCCATAGGGCTTCACGCTCGCTGATATTTTTCATTTTTATTACACACCATTGCTTGCAGATGTAGGCATCCACATCATGACGAGCGAAGACGACCGCCCCAATGTGACTAGGGGTGAACTGGTTCAATTTCTTAGTTTCGTAGGCTTACGAGGCGCTTGTTTTAGGTGGCATGAGATCATTTCGCGACCGAATTGGGTGAAATTGAAAGCAGATGGCATGAAGATTTCCGGGATCTAGAAAAAGACATGCAATTTAGGGACCTGTGGTTCAGTGTGTACAATGACAAAGATCATTTGCTACGATGCACTTGCAGCCCGAGCCCGCCCTCTATATTATTGCAGGGGTCATTTTCTCCCCGTCGTTATCTCCCGCGAAAACATATAACCCTTACCAATATATCTAGTAGAAAAACTGAATCCGCTCTACCGGTAAAATTCTTTATAAAGAGCACTGGGTGAACACTGCGGTATTCTCTGACTCAGCTCGAATGTCAGAATTAAATCCCGGATTTCGCTTGTGCATGTAGACTCCTCCCGCGTCGAATTATGGTTAGCCAGGGGAAAACTCAGCAAGGACTGTGTCTCATTTTGCAAACACTCATAATTCATTGTGTCAAATGCTGGTCTGATTGTCGTCGTTCAGAGGTAGCACATTGCTGGATCTTCGCCGGTACCATATCCCTTCCACTCTGCAGGTTAATTATCGTCCAATCGCAGTGTCGGAATAGGTCGGAAAGGTAGCTGCAGGTGATCCGTGTTCAACTTCAGGCACCCGTCAATCATTTCTTTAGCGAGCTCGCGTGGGAGTCGTACCCTCCTTCGTCACTTCGTCACTTTGCTTAATTCTGCGAAAGTTCGTCGCTTTGGTGTGGTTTGGTGAAGGTTCGTCACTTCCATTGATTTTCTGTGAAAGTTTGTCAGAAGAATAAATTCTAATGAAAGTTCGTCAGCTCGCAATTTACCCGGATCATAGGAATTTGAACACCATGTAGAATTATCACCCTACAAAGACAGTTTTTCCTTGTCCCGGTGTGCCTGCCCCATTGCACTCTGCACATTGACTCACAAGAGCAGCATCAAGTTCACCCCGGCGGAATCGCGCGCGTGCAGCAACAGTCCAGCGTGCCGAGATGGGCTTGTTGGTGGGTGGTTATATTAGCATTTTCTTTTACAGGCTTTTGGAATGCAGAAGTGCGTGGGGTTGGAATTGGCACTGTGGGCGATGCCGCGCTCGAAGAAACTGTGTGTGTGCATCGCCTCGTGTCGCGACGCAGCTGGAAAGGCAGTAGCTTGTCAGATGCATAGCTTGTCTACTCCATCGCGCCGGAGCGAAGTGTGCTCCTGCGGGAACGTTTTGAGCTGCTGCTCCTTTGCACCCTAACAGTATTGGTGAGTACCTGAGGCCTATTAATTATTTGAATCTGTCTACTGACACACACATTGTCATGATCCCGGGTTATTTCATTTATTCCGCATTAACCCTTAACGCCCGATTGTCTTACTACCATCGGTTTCTCCTCAACCCCTACGCATCTCATTTATCCCTGAAATTCCCCTTTCCATTACTTGGCAGTTACAATCATCTAGTATATATAGGCCCTGTACCCTAGACAGTGCCTCATACTATCCTTGTCTACTCTCCAGTTGCTCTCTCCGTCGCATTAACCTGACAACAACTCGAATCCTACCTTGTTGTTCAATCACCTCAGTCGTATAATAACCCGACGAGCCGCTGTGCTGACAAAAGGATAGTATCCCCCTACCGACTACTCGACTGAACGATGCCCCGCGTAAACCAGCTCAACGAAGCGGATCCAGGCTGCCACTCTAGGGGACAGAACCTTGTGGCTGTACGGCAAAGTCCTGGACGACTACGAACTGATTCAGGGCGACCTCTCCGCCCTCCGTGCCAATAGCGAGACACTGGGGGCACAGGTCACCGAGCTACACACCGATCTCACCGTGGTGAAGACGGCCCTTTTGGAGGCCGCACAGGAGCGCACCATGGCGAACACGACCATGATGGAGGCTTTAAAGCTCCTCAACAATGCACGCGATGATTTCGCTGCTACCTCTGCTGCCAGCGTGCCCCCTGGGCCCACGGCCGCTGATAAGGAACTCAAGGTCAACACCAAAGAACCCCGCATTGCCGCCCCTACCCACTTCCATGGAGACCCTGACAAGGTCGACCAGCTCCTATCGGATTGTTGGCTCAACTACCAGGGAAACTCCGCATATGACACCGACCACGCGAAGATCACCTACTGCCTGTCCTATATGAAGGAAGGACCCGCACAAGCTTGGGCCAATAACGTGGTACAAGCCATGCACTCCGGCAGTGGTGGAGGCGCGTACTCTACCTGGGTGGCATTTGAGGCCACGGTACTTGCTGCCTTCAAGGGAGGCGCTGAGGTTGAGATTGCGCAAGCCAAGATGGAGGGCCTGCAGCAAGGGCAGAGTACCGTGACCGTGTACTTCACGGTCCTCAATACCCTCAACAAGACTGCTGGCTACGATGAGACCATGTTAATCCGGCTCATGAAGAGCGGAGTTAATAAGCCGGTGGTCGAGGCCATCTACAGACAGATGACGATGCCTACCGATTATGCGGGCTGGAAGGAAGCCGCCATCAAGCATGATGGACACAAACGTGCATGGAACGCTATGAACAACAGTCTGTGTCTTCACAACACAAATCCCCACACCACCTCCACACCCCAGCCCCGCACCAATCCCACGGCGTACCACACGCTAGCTCACAACCCGGTGGTGAACCCGAAGGCCAATAATTGGGGATGCCCTTCGAATCTCAACCGTGGGAACGCTGGCGGTAATCCCGGTAATAACCCCGTGAACAATACCCCGGCCCCCAAAGCCCCAGCCGCATCGGAACCTGTCCCCATGGACATTGATCGCGCCACTTCCACTTCCTCGGCCAACCGCCCTCACCCCGTATGCTACAACTGCGGAGAGGTTGGGCATATCCAGCGCAACTGCCTGAACCACCTCCAAGAACCCGCAATTCTGCGCGATGTTAGCAGAGCTTATCAAGGAAGAAGGGAAGGATTTTTCCAACGACCAGGAGTGAAAGTTGCGTCCTCCCGGTCCCCCACTATACCCGACTCTCGTGTACCAGTTTCACCTACCAATCGATTTGGAATTCTCCCTGTCTACGAGGATCCCGCAAGTGAAATTAGCGAACCAGAGTCCGAAAATGCAACCGATAGAACCCGAGAAGGGAGGGCGGGAATAACCCGAAGCGCCCTCTGTCCCAAGAAGAAGAAAACACCGCAGATGGAGAAAGCGGAATGGCACCGACTCCCTGCAGGCAGTGCCCGAAGAACCCTGGAATATATGCACGAACGACTGCGAGACGTGCTGCGAGTGGCCAAGCAGTGGACACATCCCACCCGACGTACAGAGGCATGCCCTGAGTTAATCCGAAGCCTCATGGACACCTATATCCCGGACACCCTGGACACCCTGGACGATTTGCGAGAATCCCCCCAGTTTATACAAGGAACTGGGGGAAATTTGATGATGGTGCCTGTGGTACTGGAGGAGCTCTCCAGCCTCAAGGGGTACACGGCAGTCGGGCTGATCGACAGTGGCACCACCAACAGGTTCATGAATCAGCAATTCGCAGAGGAGAATAATCTGGAGCTTGAACCCCTACCACTCGCCATGCTGGTGTATAATGCAGATGGGACTCCGAACAAGGGCGGCCGCATCACCCATGTAGCGCGCATGCACCTCACCATTGAAGGACACTCTGAGGTGTTCCCTTTCGCTATCACCAACACTGGGAAGAGCAATATCATTATTGGGTTTAACTGGTTGAAGCAGCATAACCCGGAGATCAATTGGGCGAAGAAGACCCTCAAATTCTCTCGCTGTCCGCCGGCTTTCAAGCGTGCGCGGCTCTGGGAGGAGTGGGCCGAAGAGGATGAAGAACCCGTCGAAGAGGGTGATCGGATTTTCGTCACCAAGATATATCCGGAGGCTTTACTGGATTGCCGAGACGTGGGACATGTCCGAGCTATGGGCAGTGTGGCTACCAAGCTTGCTGCCGCCGCCCACGAGGCCAAGGGCAAACAGACCTTGGAGGATAGCGTACCCGAGCATTACCTCCAGGACTTTCGCGCCGTGTTTGAGAAGCAAGATTTCGATAAGCTTCTCACTCGCAAAAAATGGGATCACGCTATCGAGTTACAACCTGGCGCAGAACCCGTGCGTGGCCGCAGCATTCTGCTCTCTGTTCCGGAGCAGCGTGAACTGGACACCTTCATTAAAGAACACCTGGAGACTGGCCGAATTCGACCCTTGAAGTTGCCCTTCGCATCCCCATTCTTTTTTGTGAAGAAGAAAGACGGGAAGCTTCGCTCGGTTCAGGATTATCGAAAGTTGAATGCTATCACTGTCAAGAACTGGTACCCCATTCCCCTTATATCCGAAATCATGCATATGCTCTGCAAGGCCACCTGGTTCATGAAGTTGGATGTGCGCTGGGGCTACAACAACATCCGGATTAAAGGTGATGAAGAGAAAGCCGCATTCATCACCAACCGCGGATTATGGGAACCACTGGTGATGTTCTTCAGGTTAACGAACTCCCCTGCAACCTTCCAATGCATGATGAACGAGATCTTCGAGCACCAGATCGCGGAAGGACGGGTTATTGTATACCTCGACGACATATTGATTTATTCGGAAACCCTTGAAGAACACTGGGCAATGGTCCGAGAGGTCCTCAAGATCCTGCAGAGCAATGACCTCTACCTGAAACCTGAGAAGTGTAAGTTCGAGAAACGCGAGGTGGAATATCTCGGCGTCATTGTGGGCCATGGCAAGATCTGCATGGACCCCGTCAAGGTTGCAGGTGTCCGGGAATGGGCGCAACCGCGAAACGTTAAGGACATTCAAAGCTTCCTCAGATTCCTCAACTTCTACTGCCGGTTTATCCGCGACTTTGGAGACCACTCCAAGCCATTGACCCGGTTAACCCAGAAGGATGCGTGGTGGCGCTGGGATCGGGAGGAAAATACTGTGTTTCGAAAATTAATTGACACGGTGACCTCCGAGCCCGTACTACACTTTCCAACCGACGATGGCAAATGGCGCGTTGAAGCGGACGCCTCTGACTTTATGACTGGGGGTGTCCTGTCACAAGAACAAAATGGTGTCTGGGTGCCTATTGCGTATCTCTCAAAATCACTGAACGACATGGAGTGCAATTACGACATACATGACAAAGAGATGCTAGCTATCATGCGCTGCCTCTACGAGTGGCGACATTTCCTACAGGGCAGCGAGAAGAGATTCGAAATCTGGATGGACCACAAGAACTTGGAATACTTCACAACGACCAAGAAGTTGAATTGGCGACAAGTGCGGTGGTCTCTCAAACTGAGCGAATATGATTTCTCTTTGGTCCATAAATCTGGCAAAACCCACAGGAAGACCGACACCTTGTCGAGATGCCTCGGCCATAAAACGAGGGAAGGAGATAACAGCGGGATCACGCTGCTCCCAGAAAAACTTTTCAACGGTAAACCCGGTGATAAGCAGGCTAAATGGCCAGCCGTGAAATTCTTCAATTTTACAAGTGCTGTATACCTATTAGCTAAAGAAACTGCTATATACATATCATTACCAAACGCGAGCTAGTGTGAGATCCGAGCATGTAGCTAAGGAATTACACGTGTGCCGAAGTCTGGAGCTTCATATAGAGGATGGCCGCCAAGTTGGTCAGAATTTATGGAAGATACCGTTCTTTAGCTAAAGAGTTCCCAACCATTCTATAATCGAATTGGGGTTTCTCCACACGTTCCTATCAAGGATATGGTCTTTTATTATCCGTCTATGAACTACAGCAAGTACCAGGGAGGGTCCAAGGGCGCGAAGGACCAAGAGGAATCAGTATGGGCAGTCCTACGACTAGATGGTTCTAGAAGGAAACCTGATTAGGCATCTGAGAACGAACCATGTGTGTTACACTTGGCATCAATAGCATCTCGAGGCTGCACATGATGGACCAGAGGTCTGGGTCCTTACCAAAGCCCGGCAAAGGCTCGCTTTGACCGATGTTTCGGATAAAGTCGGATAGGCATGCTAATAATAGATTGTTGCATGGCCTTGACTGCGGAAACAAGGTGTTGCGATAAGGATCACATGTCTTGGTGATGATAGGCTGATAAACCAGGGCAAGACCGCATGGTTTCTGTCCCAAATATACCAATTCTTATATTTCTCGGATCTATTTATTAAATCTCTTCCGTATTTATTGCAGAATGTACCAAGAATCAGTTCCGTTTAGCCGTGGGCAATATATCTAGCCCATAACCATACCAGATAGAGTTTTATTTCGTTTGTAACATTATTTCTGTATATGGGTTCCTATGTAGTATAAATACCCGTAGGATTTCAGTAGGATGCCAGTGGATTCTCCCCTTTCCTGCTGCGCTCACGCTGAACCAGTGTGCTGTCTTGGAAGTGTTGCATCTATTCGGAATACTATTGGGAAGCCTATAAAGTTTCTTTTGTGTGTTATTGTTCAAATATACATTTTGTTGGATATTATTGCGAGTGACACGTGTTACTAAGGTCTATAAGGCCTGATTTACGTGTGGAACAAGTGAGAATAGAATATAAGGCGCATTAGTTCATTGCAACAACGTCCAGTCCGCATTAGCTAAAGAATCATTGAACAAGGCAGATACAAGTCCACCAGGTCTCAAAGGTCCTCTGACCATCCCAATTGAATCACATTCCATTACATTGCATAAAGACACTTTCCTAAGGTCAATAGATCGCGTAAAGCGCCTAAAACGGACTTAGATTGTCAAATTGTGTCATTAGCTAAAGAAGCTACATAGATAGTAAAACCTCAAATTGCCACAGTCTAATACTTGACTGGAACCCCGAACCTCGCATGTTTGATAGTGGTGTTGTAGTGTTGATTTGGTGTATTTCTGATACTCATTTTGAGTATTTGTGATATATCTTTCACCTGCGGGATTATAGTCAGCATTTCACCGGTAATAACCCGGTGAACCCTGAGTGGCTACAGACCATGTCTGTTGCGATCCCTAAGGAGGAGTTCCTGCGCGCTATGCCCGCAGTACTCAACAACACCCCTGGTGACCGGTTTATGGAGGATATCAAGTGCAAGAAGGATCTCTGGGAAGACAAAATTCAGGAGCTGTTCACAAAAGAAGAGAATCCCGAAGGATGGGCGAACCACGGGGAATATCTGGCCAGAGACGGAACCATGTACGTCCCTCTCGAGAAGGCACTGAGAGACAGGATTCTTCGCACCCATCACAACAATTACTTGTCCAGGCACCCTGGGCAATATCGTACGGCCGAATTGGTGTCCCAAAATTACTACTGGCCCACCTTGCTTCAGGACGCGAAACGATATGTCGCCGCCTGTCCCACTTGTCAACATACGAAGATGTTTCCTGCCAAACCCCGCGGACACCTACATCCCAACACTGTCCCCGAGCGAATTTGGCAGTACATCTCCATTGACCTTATCACCAAGCTCCCTGTGTCCAACGGATATGACTTGATAGTGGTAGTGGTTGATCAGCTAGGAAAAGCTATTCGGGTTCTTCCCTGCACCAAACACATCAGTGGAGAAGGGATCGCCCGGGTTTATCGTGACCACGTCTGGAAAGACTACAGAATGCCTGAAGTGGTCATCAGTGACCGAGGACAGCAATTTGTTGGGAATTTTATGTGCGACTTGTCCAAGCTACTTGGGATTAAGTCCAACGCCTCCACCGCCTATCATCCCCAGACCGATGGGCAAACCGAACGGGTCAACCAGGAAATTGAACAGTACCTCCGGATTTTTTCAAACTTTCTTCAGGATGACTGATCAGAATGGCTATCCATGGCGGAATTCAGCTACAACAACAAGGTTCACTCCACCACTGGATTCTCCCCCTTCTTCACTATGCTCGGGTTTAACCCATGGAAAGGTTTGGAACCCCGCATGGAGGTCCCCACGGAATCCACAACCGAGTTCACAAACCGAATGAAGCTGGTACATGAGGAGGCTGCGGCCTCCATGTGCCATGCACAAACGGTCATGAAGCGCTATTACAATCTGAAGCATCAAGAGGATCCCGACTATAAACCCGGCAACCGGGTTTATCTATCCGGACGGAATCTGGTCACCCACCGGCCAACGAAGAAATTCGATGATCGCTGTTACAGGCCTTTCAAAGTCCTGCAAAAGGTCGGTGCCATCTCGTACGAACTGGAACTTCCCAAGAGTTGGAAAGTCCACCCCGTATTCAACACCGTGTTCCTACGCCCCTGGGTTGCACCTGTCACCGAACACCAGCATTCCGTTCCACCCCCGCCACCCGACGTCCGAGACAGACAGATTCTATACGAAGTCGAAGAGGTTCTTCGGATTAAATTCAAGAGCAAGAAGAATAAACGCGAATTGCGGTACTACATCAAGTGGTGTGGGTATCCCCGAGAGGAGTGGAGTTGGGAACCTCGCTCGTACTTGGATGGCGCGGAGGACACAATCGAGGAGTACTACCAGAAGTACCCCAACACTCCTCGAGAAGTCCTCAACAGCGATGGGCAGTGGCGTGTCCCTACAACCCGGACTGTTTGACATCAGTTCGGGTTTATCGCGCACCGGGACGTTGCGCCTTAAAGGGGGGGTAATGTCATGATCCCAGGTTATTTCATTTATTCCACATTAACCCTTAATGCCCGATCGTCTTACTACAATTGGTTTCTCCTCAACCCCTACCCGTCTCATTTATCCCTGAAACTCCCCTTTCTGTTACTTGGCAGTTATGATCGTCTAGTATATATAGGCCCTGTCACTGGTTGAACATTTCAAGTTTTTCACTGGACATATTGGTGAAAAACCTCCTTCATTTTTCACCCATCTTTCACTGAAAAAAGAGGTGAAAAATTCAAGCTTTTTTCACTACTTTTTTGAGTGGAAACACTGGTTGAACATTTCAAGTTTTTCACTGGAAATATTGGTGAAAAACCTCCTTCATTTTTCACCCATCTTTCACCGAAAAAAGAGGTGAAAAATTCAAGCTTTTTTCACTACTTTTTTGACTGGAAACCAAGGTGTAAATTTTGAAATAAGGGTGGTAATTTTATTTGCAAGAGGAGCAGCCATAATACAAGCATATTCACACCTGAAAATGATGGTGAAAAATTCAAAACTTTTTTCACAACAATTTTCGCCACAAAAACCACAATAAAATGTGTGAGTAATGTTTGGTGAAAATTTGTGTAAAAATTGAAACCCAGGATCTAGGTTTTCAATCCTTTTTCACCCTCTTTTTTTTCCACTTTTTCACTGGAAAATGGGGTGAAAAATATACCTTGTTTTTTTCACATTTTTCGGTGTAAATACAAATGAAAATGTCAAAATATTTTCCAGGCATTTCCCGCCAGCAATCAAGGTGAAAAATGTGAAATAGGGTTCAAGACTTTTCTTCAGATATTTTCAGAGAAAAAGCACAGAAAACAGCTTTTGAATTGGTCACTGGAAGATACAGAGAGTTTTCAATGAACAATTTGGGTGCAAAAGGGCTACCGTAGTGCTGGAGACTTTGAGGCAAAGATGGTGTAAAATTCCAAACAGCTACACCAGGTATTCAAGACCTTTAATCCATGAAGCCCTGAGCCAAGCCAAAACACCTGTCAGCCACTTCAAAGTCCCACAGATATAATATCTGTGGCCAAACTGAGCCAGAATCACAACTTTTCCTCCCCAGCGAGGCAACAGTGGCATGGATTTCTGGTCTGTGACTTGTTTCACACTCACACAGATCCACCAAGCCTGGAGCCAAACCACAACATCTGTCGGCCTCTTCAAAGTCTCACGGATATAATATCCATGGCCAAACTGAGCCGAAATCATGACTTTTGCAGGCATTTCCTCTCCAGCGAGGCAACGGTGGCATGGATTTCAAGTCTGTGGCTTGTTTCACACCCACACAGATCCACCAAGCCTTGAGCCAAGCCAAAAAAACCATCAGCCTCTTCAAAGTCCCACGGATATAATATCCGTGCTCAAACTGAGCCAACATCATGACTTTTGGGGGCATTTCCTCTCCACCAAGGCAATGGGGGCATGGATTTCTGATCTGTGACTTGTTTCGCACTCACGCAGATCCACCAAGCCTTGAGCCAAGCCACAACATCTGTCAGCCCCTTCAAAGTCCCACGGATATAATATCTGTGGTCAAACTGAGCCAAAATCATGACTTTTGCAGGCATTTCCTCTCCGGCGAGGCAACAGTGGAATGGATTTCAGTTCTGTGACTTGTTTCACACTCACAGAGATTCACCAAGACTTGAGCCAAGCCACAACATCTGTCAGCCTCTTCAAAGTCCCATGGATATAATATCCGTGGCCAAGCTGAGCCAAAATCACGACTTTTGCAGGCATTTCCTGTTCGGCGAGGCAACAGTGGAATGGATTTTGGCTCTGTGACTTATTTCACACTCACACGGATCTATGATGCACCACATACCTGACGGATCCGCGATAAATCGCAAATTCTTGGCAGGGCTGCCTCAAACCATCCGCTACAAGCTGCGTGTAGATCGACAGATGACGGCGGAGTATACACCCTTCAACATCATTTGCCATGACGCTTGACAGCTATGGGCGGAGTTGAACGGTGACGATGCCCCCACCGCTCCTCCCTGCGCGGCCAATGCGCCCCCCCGGACTACGGCTGCCGGCACTGCCGCTCCTCAACGTGCGAACCCTACCCCAGATCGTAACGTGCCCTGGGCCCCTGGGATTGTTCCCCACTCGCATACCGCGCTCGGGAGATGTCGACACCCGCAGCTGTTTCAAGTGTGGAGGAACGGGCCATATTGGGAGTAATCCCATCTGTCCCCGATACAAGGATGCACCTACCTTCTTTCCTGGACCTCGAGTTGGCACGCAGCGCATGCTTGAGAGTTACGCTGATGGGTACGACCCAGGGGCCAGATGATGAGTACGCCCAGGAAGTAGTCGAGGCCGATGGCGACATGGATGAGCTCTGGGGTGCCCAGTACGACCCTGACGAGGACCCTGAATGCAGCGCCTGATCTGGCGGACTTGGTGGATGCAGCTGGCGAAGCGGAGAACAACATGGTACGAGTAGGCGCCTTGCGCGCTCACTACTTCGCCATGCAGATCTCCGAGCCGGCGGAAAATTCCGATGAGGAAACACCGTTTCCCGTGATCGCATCAGTGGCAGCGGTTCTCGAACTGCAGTCGGGACCCGACTTTCAGGACTGGACACAAGAGATCGAGTCCCAGCAAACAGACGCCACCGCTGTAGCCAGTGTTTGTACCCTCCTCTCCCACCTTCTCTACGGTCTTGGTGGAGTTCGAACTACTAATGGGCCCCTCCCCCTTGTCTATCGATCAAACGCGGGAACTGGACAGGAGGCTGGAGCTGTGGTGAAAGTGGAAGTCGGCGGGTCTGCCGAGTGCCTTTCCCAGCAGCTCAAACTAGTGCCCGTGGCGGCGGCGGGAGACGCTCACGCATTGCTTAGGCCTATTTCGGCGCTGTAGTTGGATCAGATATATGTATTTGAGTTTGTGGTGAATACATGATTTTTTTGGGTAACCTCACGGTTGCTTTACATTTTTACATCCACTTCAGACTTTGTAGATGAACACGGAACATGCGGCTGCCTGAGATGAAGATGAGTCAGAAATTCAATACAAAAGTACTAGTGACATGCTTAGCGAGAAGTGACAAGCTTTTGCAGAAAATTCCTCCAACTCACAAACTTTGGACAAATGCCATCAATGTGAGGAAACTTCGCAAATTTAAGCGGATTAACGAAGTGACGTAGGTAGGTAGGTAGGATTACACGGCCGGTCCCGCTTAGGAATGCCGGGGCCCAGGAAATATCGAAGTATACAGGCACTTTGTATACTATTGTCCCTGGACTCCTCCACACCCTTGTAGCCGAGCTCACGATCTCAATCTTTCGACCCGCCATGGTAGAACTAAAAGGAATATAGAGAAGTAAATTAGCACGGGAATTAGCGACGAAAATGGCGCGGACTCCTCGCGTGGTCCGGCGATTATAAGAATCCAAACATGGAACGTCTGCCGAGTTATCGAACGGTAGCGGCAATAAATATTTCTTTACGTGGGCATGGATGGGCGCCATTCTGCTGGCAGGTTACAGCTGTTCCTAAAAATAATGAGACTGCCAAGATTTTTTTTTTGATCGATTCCCAAAACGGATCCGTCCTAAGTATTTTGGATGTTTTGACGCCAAACAACACGACCTTGTCTCCTCTCTCCTCACTGGACTCTGCTACGCTTTTCAACGACCCACGGCTGTGGACAGCCCGTCCCGCATAGAACCTCAGCGCCTGCCCCGCCCCATACCGACCCTACACCGACCCGTTTGTGCCGTCACTGCTTCCGCAACTTTCGCGCAGCGCATTCACGACCGCAATGGCGAGGAGAAAGGCCAAACAGAATGGAGTAGAGGAAGTGCAGGAAGATGTAAACGACCTTATCGATGGTTTAGACCCTGCTGGTGTGTCCTCTACTTCTGGATCATGAGCTGCATCCTGACACAGTCTTTCTTCGCGACAAGTGCGCGCGCGGTGGTTTCGCTTCAAGCCCGAGTCCACCAGCTCTCGACAAGAGGAGAACTACTCACCCATGCCGTCCCCTGTGAAAACAACAGCAAAGGGCAAACGAAAGGCTGACCTGGACGTGAAAACTGACCATGGAGATTACACCTCCGATTCCAACATCGAAATCCTCAATACCCCGCCCCCAAAGAAGAAGACCAAGCGCTCCTCCCGCCCTTCTGTCGATGAGGATGAACCCGACGACTCGGTAGACATGGCCTTCTGCATAGAGGTCCAAACCCCACCGCCGCCTATCCTTGCTCTTCGTAGAACAAGTGCCAAGGCTCCCCCTCCGAAAACGACGGAATTATACCCTTACAAGTTCAACTCGGCGAAAGATTACCCCGATTTTCTGCAAGTTATCGCGAAGGCCTGTCAGACGACGACGTCTAATCTTGATGTTGTATCTACACTAACTGGCCAAAATGATTGACCGATCAGTTTTTCGATCGTATCTCCACATTAAGACCATATTTTTGGGTCAACCAAAGTACAGGATCATGAAGAAGGATCTTCCCGACCGTTTTGCACAGGTGGTGAGATCAAAATATACTGATGCGCCATCACTCGGGGCTAAATACGGAAAAGACTGAAAATGCGAATTTTCAAACTGGAGCCAGGATTTCTTTTGGCACAAATCGAATGCACCAGATTGTAGTTCGGGATGTTCTATGCCATCTCCCATTTTGAACTGTGCAAAAATATACAGGGGATAGCGAGATATTCAGTCCACAAAATGGTTAAAAAGCACCCAAAATAAGCTAAATTGGGCAAAAACAGCCAAAAATGCATGAAAAGAGCTATTTTGTAGGCTGAATATCTCACTATCCCCTGTATATTTTTGCACAATTCAAAATGGGAGATGGCATAGAACATCCCGAACTACAATCTGGTGCATTCGGTTTGTGCCAAAAGAAATCCTGGCTCCAGTTTGAAAATTCGCATTTTCAGTCTTTTCCGTATTTAGCCCCGAGTGATGGCGCATCAGGATATTTTGATCTCATCACCTGTGCAAAACGGTCGGGAAGATCCTTCTCCATGATCCTGTACTTTGGTTGACCCAAAAATATGGGCTTACAGCTAACGACAGTACCGAGGGCGCGAACGAAAAAATTTCCATTTTGGGTGTTTTTTGATCCCCGCGAAAGAATTGTCCGTAGCACCCTCAGTTCTGCACAGAATAAGTTGAGACCTAGCTAGTTCTTTCAGAATAATTCGTGTGCAATTAGTCATAGAGCCAGAATTGCAATAATCCTTTATTCTGAATCTCCTGGCTGTTTTAGCCCTCTGTTGGGTTAAGTTGGTACAGCATCCCCAGGAGTTGTCCAATCGAGCCAATATTTTAGGAGGGACTACTTGTGTGTGATACGAAACTTGTCATAGAGCCATATAAACGTATCTACTTTATTGGCTACCCTCTCTCACTCAGAGTGATTCCAAGATAGGAAATAATGAAATCAATGTATCTAGCTAAGCTCTGGACCGAATCACTTCAGAAAATAACACAGGACTACGCAGTTGTATCCCCTAAACTTTTGCTAGGTTGAATTTACGCAAAACGCGTCCCAGAACACTACAGCGATATTCAGTGATGTGACCATAGTGACTGGTGACACAGGACGCATTGATATAATTAGTGCTCTGGGACGTGTTTTGCGTGGATTCAACTTGGCACAAATGTAGGGTATACAACTGCGTATTCCTGTATTATTTTTCGAAGTGATTCGGTCCAGAGCTTAGCTAGATACATTGATTTCATTATTTCCTATCTTGGAATCACTCTGAGTGAGATAGCGTAGCCAATAAAGTAGATACATTTATATGGCTCTATGACAAGTTTTTTATCACACACAAGTAGTCCCTCCTAAAATATTGGCTCGATTGGACAACTCCTGGGGATGCTGTACCAACTTAACCCAGCAGAGGGCTAAAACAGCCAGGAGATTCAGAATAAAGGATTATTGCAATTCTGGCTCTATGACTAATTGCACACGAATTATTCTGAAAGAACTAGCTAGGTCTCAACTTATTCTGTGCAGAACTGAGGGTGCTACGGACAATTCTTTCGCGGGGATCAAAAAACACCCAAAATGGAAATTTTTTCGTTCGCGCCCTCGGTACTGTCGTTAGCTGTAATGTGGAGATACAATCGAAAAACCAATCGGTCAATCATTTTGGTCAGTTAGTGTAAATAATTCCTCAATAGGATTCAAATCGGGGGAATACGGCGGTAAGAAAAGAAGCAAAGATTCTTAACTCGAAGTTAGAGGATTGTACATAGTATGAAAAGAAAATGGGAGGACTATTGGCAGCGAGCTCAAGCAGAGCATCATTATGATGGATGCGGCAGTTATCCAGTACGAGCATGCTGTGTTTTTCAGGCCATTCGTTCATAAACGGGAGCTGAAACACCATCAGGCCGCGTAGCATAGCGTATACGATAACCATGTACCACTTGTTCAGCTACAAAGTCGAAGAAGTCGAATGAATCAAAGGATCCAGGAAGGACTTTGATAGCTAGATATCCTTCCTTCGACATGGCAGCTCCGACAGTATAACGTTGGCCGCGAACAAAGTTGTAGGTGAAATTGGCACGCATTCCATCGGGAGATCGGCCATATCTGCGAGCGAGGGTAAGATCATTCTTGCTGGTTTCATCGGCCATGATCAGCATGTCGCTGTCGCCGGCGAGATCTCCGTTTATAACATCCCAGTAATCGTCGCGCTGCTTGTCTCGTTCTCGCGCAATCTTGTGAAGTGATTTCCGAGTGAGTCCGACATCATCGAGATCCTTTGAAGTGCAGAGATGGAGATAACAATGTCATGGTGGATTGCAAGCCACCAGCATTCCTGGAGGTATACATCAGGTTCTTTTTGGTAGATATCGTAGCATGCGGAGAGAACGACCTGAGTGATGACACGAGGTCGGCCGCGAAGGGGAGAGGCCGTCCGTGTTGTACTTCCTATCTCTTCAAAGAGCTTCTTCCATCTGTAGAGACTGGAACGCGAGACTACTAAGGCCTGCATGATATCGCTCTGTTCCCAGCCGAGATCCCAAAGCCTCAAAGCTGCATCCTTCAAGTCGGCGCTTATTTTACGGTATCCCATGCTGATTATGGGTCGGTATGGGGCGGGGCAGGCGCTGAGGTTCCGAGTACAATATAATGGGGAAGCCAGCCGCGGGAGGATCTCTACCGATGTCATTGACGTCGACGGGATGACGTTCTCCGGAAGATTCCTCGGCCTGTTGAGGTCTGGCTCGCTGGTGTTCAAGGTGCGTATTTTCCTGCCAATCCCGAGCGCAACAGCTGATTCAACTGCGCCAGTCGACGGTATTTGAAGAATATTTCAACGACTGGTTGCGGCCCTCGAGCACTACGTTCCGGTGAAAGCGGACCTGTCGGACCTCGTACAGCAAATCACTTGGGCGAATGACCATCCGGACGAGGCTAGGCCAATACAGCAACGAGGAATGGAGGTGGCGCGCCGCGTTCTTATAGATGGTCAGAACGACTGTTATTTTTCTGCTGTTTTACTGGAATGGGCGCAGTTACAGGGCTACGCACGTGATTTCCGAGAGTGATTTTTCTTTGGGATGGGTATATGATAGATAAAACTAATGTAATTATTTCTGTACCCTTCATCGGCGTGTAGTCTCGCGTAATTCAACTTGTACCATTGTTCATAGGCTAAGTGAATTTGTCTCTTGACAGCATCGTACGTATTCGTGAATGGACCTTTCCTGATGCAGGAGCATTCGATGGTGCGTTTGTATGAGAAAAGATGTTAGACATCCATCCCGCTGCGATGCTTTCAATGTGGTTGAAGTTCGTCGGTAGTGATGGGATTGATGGCAATACTGATGGTGTGCCGTGCCGAAATCCATAAACAGAAGCTACCCAGATTTACCAGATTCTGAGGTAGAGAGGGAACAAAATATCTCCAAGGCATATGCGGTCCAAATGCCACTATATTGGGGGAGATCCTGGTTTAAAGGCGCACAAGGCGACTACAAATGTTATGCCTCAAACAGAACCTTTTCCGCCCATCGGTCGGTATTTGGCCATGGAAGGATCATATGATGGGCTCAGGATGTTTAAAAACCAATCCGAAGTCGTTCACGCGTTGGAGAAATGTACGAGGGTCGTTTGCCACCAGGTGCCGGGATCAGAAAGGACGGAATCAATTCTTCCATCAAATGCCCGTTGTGAGTCGTTTGCGAGTTGTAACTCATGAACGGAGGTAACCTGCTTGTGAGTTATGAGCGGGGATTCAAAGCTGTGATCCTATAATTATGATACCGCTGTAATCTGTTAATGAAACTCCGATGAATTTTTGCACCATCCAAATATCGCCCAAGTTGTGACCCGATAATTTTGCACACTATATGTTCCATATCAATACATTGAATTTGGTGCAATAGCACATGGTACATAAAAGATAAAGGGGGAAACAGTTACACGAATCAAAACTATGGAATTATCCAGTGACGCAGATACCGAGGAGAACGCCGAATCCACCATATATTTTACCACCCCATCCCGAATTCAATGTCGTCCTTATCCACGAGATACTCCAACTGGAGCGCCTGAACCCCGTCGAGACGCTCATAGCGGTATCCCTTGGCGTAAATCCCGGCATTCACACGCAACGCCTCGCGCAGCTCCGGCATACTATCGTCGAGCTCGTCCTCATCGTCATGGGCGCTGTACATGTAGCCGGAGAACGAGCGCGAGTGGCGGACACATTTTACACCCATGGCGCGCGGCGGGGCGCGGTTCTCGACCCCCGTGCGCAGGGCGATGTGCGTGGATTTGGTGGACTTGGTGCTGAACGCAGAGGACTGCGATGAGGGGTTCGCAAGGCGCATGGTGCGGGAACCCTGCATGAGCGGCGCACGCTCCTCGTCGCCCTCGGAATTTCTCGGTGGAATATCGTCACGGTGCGCCAGTGCGCGCTTGTGGCGTTTGAGAATGCCCGGTACCATCTTTTTCACGCCTTTGAGCCAGCTGGAACGACGACGCGGCGACACTGCGGCGGAGGACTCGTGCGCGTATGGATCGTTGCGCACGGCGCGGACGGGGATGACGACGGTGCGGGTGGTGCAGATGCTGAGCGCGCTGCTGGTCGCGAGGTACATGCTCTTGGTGCTGTGAGCGTACACTTTTGTGCATTTCGGAGGCGTGGGGAATGTGGTGGGGAGTGGCACGATGGTTGGGGTCAGACTGAACTGGGCGAAGGGGACGTCCAGGACAGAGCCGTCTATGGAGGTAGGACGGGAGCGGACGTAGACGCCCTTGGTGGAGCCAGCCGGAGACGGGGGGCGAGCGCCCGGGATCGAGTTGGCTGAGTATGCAGGGGGAAGATTCGCCATACCAGAAAGAGGGATGAGGCAAAGGGGGTGGGGGAGGATGTGGGGGGAGGGCGACACTCTGGTGGCAGGAAGAGCGATGCCACCGTGCGGAGTCTATGGGCTTTTAGAGTACCATCGAATCGTTTGTTGGCGTGATTCCTTGATCGGCATTGATTTGGACAAGGGGATCTGGGGTCAGAAAAGGCCAAATGAAATTCAGCCCCAGGATTCTTCGGACTCCAATGGGTTGTCGAATTCATCTAGAAGAGCGAAAGTTGTCAGTCACAGCCCGTTGACGCTTAACGCTGCCCTTTCGTCAACGAAGCTGTTGCAGAGCCACCCAGATAAGTTTGGAACATGATTTTGAACCGCAGGATCTGAATTTGTTGGACCCTAGAACAAGATGCGGCAGATCTTTGCATTCAACTGCGGGCGGACGTGATCCATGCTGCCAAGTTCCATCCACTGAGTAGTAAGTACCTGAATGAAAGGAATCCGACAGAGGGTTCGTTGGGATTGGTGACAAGTCCTGGCCAGACGACGAGGATGCGAGAAGATGCAAGAGGCCCGATCATGACTCATGATTGGGCCGCCGTGATCTGCACCGCCTTCCCCGACCGGCCCCAAGACCGGCCCGGGCGAGTCGCCGATCAATTCCAAATATTATGTTGGTGCGGACAATAAACTTTTTTTTACAGTCAACCTGAGATACAACTCTCGGGAGGGACATTTTCCAGTACTAGAGCTTGAACGTTGAACCATGTGAAATTGTTGCACCTCCGCATCAACGGATCATGATCCTCCTCCGCGCCTATAAGAACCGTGCATCACCGAGTCAGGGGCACAATCCCCATGCTGCGCCTTTACAGCCCATTGTCCATGTGCGGCAGGAAGTACCTCTCAACCTCCCTGCCGAAGTTCAGCACCCAGCCAACCAGACCGGCTTGGAAAGTTGTTGTGAGTCGTCCGCCCTTGAACTTCCACCGAACTTACCTGTACACGGCACAGCAGGACACCCGGCATAGTAAAATCTGGACCCAGAAAATCAAATGGCTTCCGCTCCAAAGATTTTGTCTTAGACGACGCCTGGAGTATAAAAGATGGCACCAAAGCAGGGAATCGCTTCCAGAAGAATGGTCGTGCGATTGGGGCATGTGGGACGATCGCTTCGCGCTGAGGGTCTGGCAACATGAACTCAACGAGTGGGGCGCCACTGTGCGCTTCGAGCCGCTGGCATTCAAGGAAATCTTTAGCCCTTGCGGTCCGGTTTTTGTCTTCGCCGCGGCTGGGCGGTATTATTATTACTCCAACGTCGACTCAATCTTGTCGCGGTTCGAGGGATCGTTTAAATCGCACGACGAGTTTCTTAGGAGATTCGACGGGGAGTGGGATAGGACCTCAGAAATTGTCGCCTACGAGTGGGTGCCGGTAGCGAAAATCAAGGAGGAGCAGGAGGACAGGGAGAGAGGATATATCATTTTGGACCAGGATCCTGTGGATGGCAAGCTCGTCAAACGAACTCATTACGATTAGTTAAAATTGAAAACTCGATACTACGTCCCTTCGTTGACCATTCTAGCAAGAATCCAGTTTGATTTCAATAGTAGAGTATTGTTGTAGAGCGCGACACGGAAAAGTCTTGGTAGAAAGACGGGGAGTTGTTCCGCATGAAGACCAGAGATTTCCCGTCTTTCGGGCACTGAGCCACATATCTTTCATCGTTTCAATGGGTTACTGGTGAATAAAAATGCATAATAGCAATATCTTTCGACGGTGATATGGTCAAGAATTTTTGTGAGTCGTTGAAACTTCAAGAAAACATGGGTATACCATTGGAAAACGCAACTACTGATCCGCCCAAACCATCTCATCTTCGCGAATTGCCTTCAGCGAGGGAACAAGTCATTGAACCTCCGCCCACAGGGTTTTTTCAAATATTGGGCATTCAGTGGCGTCGATCCAATGTAAGAGTGGGTTTTTCGGGAAGGCCATGTGGTACTACAATTCCGGGTAACGATTCTCGAGCAGGAGGGACGTAAGGGATGCATGCAAGCAGGATGCTTCTAGGGCGGTGTAGAATTCGGACATCGTGGATGAGGCACTCGTCGAAAGAGATGTTGAGCGAATGCAACGGAATCTGCGAGCATAGGCCGAAAAAAGCTGTTGCCTGCTTTATGGTCGTGACCGATAGCCAAAGTTCTCGCAGGTTTAGAAATCCGAGATTAGATTCCGGAGGGGCGAGGGAAGGGATTGCGTCCGGAAGCGCTTCCAATAAGAGGGATGTGAGTGTGGCAATACGCCCGATGCGTACAAGTGCCGTCACATCCAGGAGACATTCCTTGTACAAGCTAAGGGACTCTATGCCCCCCAACGAACGCAGGAATGCTGATATAGCATAATCCGCGGCGGGTGAAGACTGCAGGACAGATAGCGACGTGTCCTCCAATTTGGGACATCTCTGAACCAGCGTCGAAAGGAGCGAAAGATGGGTGGTGGATGGCTCGATCGAAAAGGAGACGGTTATTACTGTAGGGGTCAGGAAGAACCCCAGGAAATCCGTCCAGGTGGAATCGCACTCGAGAGTCGTGAGATTAGGGAATAAGTCTCGGGGGAAACATAAGCTGAGGGTGGGAAAAATCTCCGAGAATTCGGAATCATCCTTGCAAGTGAAGTCCAGCGACTTGACTCGAGTCGCGTAGAAGATGGGGCGGCTCCAATCAGTGGGTGTAATGGGTCTTTGCAAGATATACGAGGGATAAGACGAGATCGATGGATCGATGGACCAATGCAGTTGGCGCACCTTCTTCTTTGGCTCTCCTGAAGGGCCAAGAATACCAGGAGACATGCAGTTGAGCAAGGGATCCAATGTGGAGAGCTTGTTCCATAAGACATCGAGGGCGGAATCCCGGAATATGTGGCAAGAGCAGCGAGCGCCCTGCGGTCGACACGAGTCCGAGGGTGGGGGTGAAACTGAGAACATATCATCTCCACCAGTTCGAGGATGGTCAAGCAGCGATGCATTGCGCCGAAATAGCTAGCGTAGAAGGAAAAGAAGAAAAAAACAACGACAAACTTGGGCAGTGCCACAGTGATGGGCGCCTAATTAGACGCCGGTCTGGTTTGACAAGGTTGTAAACGTACATCACCGGTGCACTTTCCGCAGGTAAGGGATGGTTGATTTCACGCGCAGAATACCTTGAAAACTGACAATTAGCGGTCCGTACGCTATTAATGCAGATTCACATGGCGGCAGTGTGACTTGTTGGCGGCAACACAGCCACCTGGCGGCACAGGTGCACTTGCACTTCCTTGAACATTTACCAACTTATTTCGAATTAATAATTTATCTTTGTCTTAGATGCTCGTACATCTGGGAAGGGTGAAAATCATTCATTCTCTGTTCCAACCAAGTCATTCAAAAAGTAGTCATCCACTACGTTCCGGCCCTGTGTAGCCGAACCCGGCTAGGGTTCGGCTACAGCGGGCCGGAACGCAGTGATCACTCGGACTTACCTGCTGCGGCATGAACAACTTGAGAACAATTATCTGTCATTCCTAAGTGATCCAAGTTCATAAAATGTATGACAAGGAGCTGCAGGACGACGTTGAAGCTTGATCAGCATGCTATGTCGGATTTTTACATCACAGTTGAGTATATTCTGCTTCTACTCTGTCACCCAATCTGATGGATTTGCTGGCCCGCGCTCACCCTCTTGTGTGGGCAGGTAAACACGAAGTATGGAAATACGGAATTTCTTTTCGGTCATTCATATTCTCTGGTTGTTTATACTCACTGTTGAACACCAGGGGATCAGACGAAGTGGCTATATCAGGCATAATACAGCATAATACCGGAGACACAATGCAAACATCAGGGTACTCTGTTGAAAGTAGGAGGAAGCGAAGGCTGCGAAGGTTAAAGTTCTGAGTTCGCAAAGAAAGTTGGAAATTTATTCCACATGTATGAGATGTGTAATGGAGGTTCCCTGCGACTTCCTAAACCCGAATTTAACGAAGATTTCTTGAGGGTGGCAGTAATCTTTGGAGACGGCGGCAGTGTGACAGTTGAACGGCGGCAGTGTGACAAAATTGACGCCAGATTGGCGGCAGTTGGCGGCAATGTGGCGGCACTGGCGGCACTTTCACCCTGCCCGCCGGACTCCACCAGATGTGAGCAATTGTGAATAGTTTTCTTCACGTAATTCACTGATTCATGGGTGAGTTGAGTTTGAGTTGAGGCATATTGAAGGCAAGTTCAGGAGGATGAAATCCAGGGGAAACGCAATCGATAAAATACGGTGATATTTCGCAACATTTAACACGAAACCGCGGTCGAACATAGAAGTAGTACAAAGTTCCAACGGAAACCTTCGAACATCAACGCAGAGGCTTCCGACCCGGTAATCCATCCATCAGACTCAGGCCGTGATGGGAATGCAGTTGATAGCGATGAGGCTCCCTGGTTCATAAAATCAGAAGGTAATATCGGAGAACGAAGGGGAAATACGAACCCCACTCCTGCTCGGGAGCATCACAGTTGACGGTGGTTCCTCCGCTGCAGAAAGGGATAAATTTCAAGCAGGCAAATCAATTTACGACGTGTGCGCGTACCAGTTATTCCCGATGACGGTGATAGGCGAGCAGCCCAACCCGACGGGGACGTCGAGGCCGCTGAGGTCGAGCCCGAGCAGAGCTGCGACGGCGGCGACGGAGCTGCTGCTGGAGGACTGGACACTGGAGCAGCACTGCGAGGAGGTGGGGGGCGTCACGGGGGGAGTGGTGTTCGGGGTGGCGGCAGCAAGGGTCTGAAAGCGCGGGAATAGTGTAGAATTGAGCTCAGGAGGATGTTTGCAAGCAAGAGGTAATTGCGAGGCAAACCAGTGAGGTAACTACGACAAGTACTCGAGCTTTTATATGTAGGGGAATATCAAATAGATAAGGAATATGAAATACAGTAGTCAGAAGGTCAAGTAAAATCTTGTGGAGGCATGGTAACATGCAACGAAGCACATGGATAGATAACAAACCACATGGTGCCAAGCTTGTATTTCCAACACACCCCTGCAAGCTTGAACAGAGAAAACAATCAGAATAAATGGGAATACACCCCTGTAATGTGGAAGAAATTCATTAACAAAATTACCACTCATCAAAATCATTCGCAGTGTGTGCCGAAGCAGCGGTCTTCGCGTCCTCCCACTTCTGTTTCTCCCGGCACTCTGTCTTGTAGTGTCCTTTCTTGTCACAAAAGTGGCAAATAACGTCCGAACGCGAACCACGAGAATTGGCCGCAAATGCAATGTTTTCCTCGGATTTAATTCGAGTGGTGTCTAGAACCACAGGAAGGGTGTGGGGGATAAGGCCGGAGAGTTGGCGGGTTTCTTCATTAAGCAAGCGAGTAATAACACTCTGGAAAGTGAGGTCGGCAGGAGCAGCGGAGTCGAAATTGATGATGACAGCGTCGTAGGAAGGGGGAAGACCCATGGTGAGGGCAAGAATCTTGTCTTGGTCCGTGACAGGGATTCCGGCCTCCTCGATTGTGTACGCCAAACTTTGAACATCTCCGATCCAGGACTGCATTGTCTGCTTATCCGCCTTCTTCATCGTCAAAAACTTCCTGCGCAACGCCAGGCTGGTCGCAAACCCACGTGCACGATGAACATCTCGTAAATTTGCCCAAATCTCCATAGGATCTTTCGATCGCATATGGGAAAGCTGACCGTCGTCAACCCTCAACAACATCTCTGCCCGAGCCTCTGCCATCTTCTGAGCTTTCCTCTTGCTCTTCTTCGTCTCGAACTCTGCTGCAATTTGTTCAGGAGTCTTGTCCTTCGAGTCGACAATGATTTCGACAATTCCGTCCCATAGACCTTTGCGAATCAGGTCGGCCTCCATGCGAGGATGCCATTTGTCGTAATTGGCATCCCCAAGGTTCTGGAATCGAGCGGTGGAAATGTGGGAAGGTTCGTCGGCCATTTAATGATAAGGATTGGTGGAGTGGAATGGAATAGATGTAGAGCTCGGGGTAAATCAACAAGTAAGTCGTCCGTCGTCACGGGGTAAAACACGGTCTTCTGCGGGTGCAGGATAATCAACGATTGGTCGTCCGAATGCAACGGGATGAACAGGGAGGTCGTCTGAGGTGGTGAATCACAGGATGAACAACTAGCTGGTGTATTGAAGGCTGGCCCACCAGAAGGCTAGAACTGGTTTGTGTAGAATTGAGCTCAGGAGGATGTTTGCAAGCAAGAGGTAATTGCGAGGCAAACCAGTGAGGTAACTACGACAAGTACTCGAGCTTTTATATGTAGGGGAATATCAAATAGATAAGGAATATGAAATACAGTAGTCAGAAGGTCAAGTAAAATCTTGTGGAGGCATGGTAACATGCAACGAAGCACATGGATAGATAACAAACCACATGGTGCCAAGCTTGTATTTCCAACAAATAGTTAGCTTGTGGAAACATAGCGATGCACGGGGGTATCTCACAATGAGCATCGAGGTGACAACGATAGAGAGTTTGGAGAACATATTTGTTTGTGAGAGAGCTTGAACTACTGAGGGATGTGTTCGAGTGAAGATTGGGAGTCCATCGCACGGTCTTTTATATGTGTCGTGGTCAGACTTTCCCGCGATTGACGAGGAGTATAGGATTGCAGTAGTACTCCACGAACATGGGCGAATTAGCCCAGAACGAGTCCGAGGTGTGGAGCGGTGGAGCTGCTCGACAAGGGAGAGGAACCTGTGAAGGCCGAGGCAGGGGATCATTCACTCGAGGCCCTGATATGTGGTCTATTACGGGCGATAGAGAAGGAATGCATGTGAGGGGATCTATCCCAGTTTTCTGCCGTACTTATGCCAGGGCAATCGGTCAGGAAACACTTGGTGCCCAGGGAGGCGAAAACCTTCGGATCTTGCTGGCCCCATCAGTCCACGGAGAAGAATGAGGTATAGCATTCCAGCGCAAATTCAGGAGAGGATAATGTCGTTATGGCAGTGCGTCGTCGTCATTGACAATAATAGGTTATCCCTCAATAGGGATGATTAAATCTCACAGAGATCATGTCGCCCGGACGAAGAACGAGCCTAGCCATGTCCCTAGCCGAGGCGAGATACTTCTCGCGGCATTGATAGAGAATTGAACGATGAATCCCTCGGAGATGCATTAGTACGGAAATAGCTGTACAAGATGGACTCCAGGATTCGGACCCTTTTCATCATAGTGTAATTCTCGTGAAGATGATTGTGGGTGGGAGACAGTAATCTGGTATAAGGACGCGCCTTGGAATTCCAGTAATATATTATACTCGACCACATGGTGTGTATCTATTGGGGATTATATAGACTCGTGGCTATGAGGCCCAGTGACAATCCCGTCTGCCCGGGTACTGCTCTGTTAAAATCTGGTCTATATGCTCAACATCCTCACCCCATTAAAAATGTTTGATTTCATTTGAGTTCTCTCCAGCTCTCCAAATTCCGAGTTTCACATCGGCCCGACCTGTGCGTACTAATTCCATTTTCAGTCAATGTCATGCGAAGTATCTCGCCCCGGCGAGAGGAATGCCTAGGCGCGCTCTTCCGCCGCGCGACATGATCTCCGTGACATTTCTTGAGGTAGAACTATTATTGTCAATGACGCTGCACTGCCATAACGACATTATTCCCCTCTTCCCCCGCTATGCCGAGAACACTTTATTCCGCCTTTCATCCCATTCACTACTGTGCTGATATTTGGAATTTTCCGCCCGGTTCTTCTGCGTGCTCACCCTGCTATCCGAAGAGGCACATATGACGGCCAAGAATCGGAATCCGGTCGGAGGCAAAGCCTCCGGTTCGCGAGACCTAGCAAATATCCAAATTGCCTCGGAATGTCGCCGAAGCGACAGATTAACCGTAGGAGTGACACAGGCTCAAAGATTTTGGGAATTCATTTACATATGCATCAGATCAGCTGCTGGAGGGTCTCAATTCATGCTATCCTTCGCAGCGCAGCAGTCTCTTGGCGTTCGAAAATGGCGTGAAAGCTGGCATCCCACATAATCGAGCAGGATATTGCTAAAGAATAGATATCATGCGACAGGCAACTAAAGTACACAACTGCAGGCAAACCAAAGATCCGAATACTCACCTCGTTCAACAAAACCTGAAGAGTGTCCCCAATTTGGTTCAAGTTCAGAAAATAGATTGACCTGCAAAAGTCACTTATGTCGAAAATATACCTCCGACCGGAGCGCAGCGAAGGCATGTCTTGTATACGGTTAAGCTGTACATACGAGATATTTGATAGACGCACAATATTTTTTTTCGAAGCCCGACGTTATTGCATTTTTTTATTCTCCCTGGATCCCTCTACTTTCCTTGTTCTTCTTGAGTTCAAAGGATGGAAGGCGCAGCTCGTTTCTTCATCCTGATGTATTTTACCTTCGCACCGGGGACTCCATCTTCCATCTCCGATGATCGCTCGAATATCTGGCCCAGGACTTATGGATCAGAATTGAAAGGGGTCGCCCGCAATTAATGCGCAGGAATAATGCCCAATCTACGTAGACGTACTCCAATGTCATACCTGATTTCCTTCCCGTGGAACCAATTCGCAACGGGAAACCGGAATGCTACAAACACATTGCTGGCTTTTGGTTGTATATATATATTCTCCGTGGAGTCTGGAGCACCGAATGCAAGATTTATTAGCTCCGACCTAGTGTCGCTCCTGTCTCCTCGGGTAGGATGCAGGTCCAGACTGGACAGAAAAACTTTGCGGCCAGGATTTTCAACTATGCTTCAAGCATTCTTTTCAACCAATGCAGCTAGGCATATACGCCGTCGAGGATCACTGTGGGGGTCACCAATTGTACAGTAATTGTGACCACAGAAGGTAGGGTAGACATACATATATGAGCCGTAGTGGTCCGTAGTGGTCCGTCTCACACTATTCTGCACAAATTATGCTACCATAAGGAGGAGTCGGCGGCCGGCAGCAAATGTTCTCGTCCTTTTTGTGCTCACAAATGTTCAAGTTGCAAAACCTCGTGAGTCATCTCACTGTGACATTCACCTCAATCCATTGGATTCTGTAGTGATCCATAATATATCCACGAGTGCAATCTTACAAACGGACGTTTCCAGTGTAGGCAAATTCGGTCGTGTCCGTATTCTAGGTTTAATCCTCACTCTCGTCTAGATATTCAACATGATCTAGCTTTCCATCACTCATCCGCTTCTTCCCCTCTACCCGCCCCGGATGACTTCGCCCGCGGCCCGAAAGAGTCTTCACCTCCCCGCGCAATGTGCGAAGGATGTAGTTCTCGCGTGCTGGGGAGGTCGGGATTGGGGTGGTACTAGTATTCGCAGGCGATGAGAGAGAAGCGGCGGAATCCATCACGGAGGAGCGAGAGGCATAGTCAGAAGTAGCAGTGGATTCTTCTGGGGCAGCGGGTGAAGGAGGAGAGGCCGCGGAAGGAGAGTCCACACTAGCGTTCCAGTTATCTCCACTCGCCCCGCGCCCAGGAACACGGATCAGGGACTTCAAGCGTACTGCGAGGATTGCGATGTGCTTCGGCCCGGTGGCAGAAGACAACGCGTTCGGCTTTGCGAAGGAAACAGATGCGCAGGAGGAAGGTGCAGTGGGGTTCGTAGTGACAATCTGCGTACTTTGAGGGTCGACAAGCGCCGTCCCATGCGGGGATCCCGGACCATGGAGAGCAGCCATGACCGGGAACGGGGCGAAGCTATGCCGGCTGTGGGATGCCGTTGGCTGCGCATACCCAGCGCCAATGCCCGCGAGCCCCGACGTCGAAGCCTCCGGCACGGACGTCACACTCCCGCCCAACGAGCCCAACGCCGCGACCGTACACGTGCACGTGCTAGACACCGCGGTTTCTTCGTAAATGGTTGGTAAACACGTCGGGTGCGAGCGGTAAACGCGCTCGGTGATGGTGGGGGGAGTGGTATCTTGCGTGACTATAAGTGGGATGGAATTAGCAGGTGTAGGAGAAGGACGGACAGAGGATAGATTGGAAGCTAGAGCAAACGGATACGAGAGAAACTGGAGAAAAACACGTACGGCGGCCAGGAATTGAAGGCATCCGCACCGGTCGTGCACGTGCCAGGGCTGGGGCAAGCCAAAAGTGGGAGAAGGTGATAGGGTCCAGTGCGCACATCGACATCTCGGCGGAGTCTGAAGAGCAGGTAATGTTTACTTGGAGGATGTGTCTGGGTCGTTTCAAGCTAGTCGTTTAGTACTGGACTGAAAAAACGGGTTGCAGGCCTCGAACACGGCGTACGGAGGATCCAGAGCGCAGAACATAAGAAGTGTAGCCCGAATGTAAGGGGTGTATGCTAGAAGAGTAGCAGACCCCCAAATGATGGGCGGAGCGGGCCTTTCCATCAATGCATCGAGCGGCGGCATGCTCGGCATGGCAGCTGAGGCAGCGTGTGGAAGTTCCAGGCCCTTTCCGCCGGGCCCCGTCGTTCGAAAAATCCCACGTCAAGAATTCCGCTGGAAATTATGGCACAGAGAAAGTGAGCCCAACGATTTGTATGTCCAATTTTCTTCCCTCGAGTTGGGGATTTCTTGCTCATGTCGGTTGCATTGTGTTTTTTTTTTTACTAGATGTTGTATTCACTTTGACCTCGCTGCACCATGCATGCGTCAAATACCAGAAGTACTTGCTCTCTGCGAATCGATCTGGGTACGGATATTCCCTTTGTGGACGGTGGTGGTGGAACGATTTCGGATCATTATCGGAGGGAGGCAGGTTCGATTTCCAGCGACGGCATGCGCGGTTTGAAAAGTTTTTTTTGCCCACAAATTTAAATGTACACTAGTTCCGAATCCTCACCATTAGTTGGGGAGTCGACTGAGACTACTTGCGCCTCCGAACTTGAACGAAAGATCTTTGGGACACAAGATTAGCGACCGCCTCGCGGTGTCACTCCTGGCAAAGAAGTACTTGAGAATCTGGGATGGAAACGTGTACAAGCAAGACGAGGAATCAAACAAGCGCGCCAGCGTCTTGGAAAGAAAACAAGCTCCGGCCGGTGTCACCAGCAAGATGAGGACGATAAAAACGAGATGAAGGCCGGAAAAAAGAAGCTGATGTTTGGATCTGTTGGCCTAGCCCTCCTTTCGGCTTGGCCCGGCTTTAGGCTCGGCATTACTTTCACTTAGTACCTAGATTTATATCCGATGTTCTGTACCTACGACCTGTGAATGCATTTGATTTACTCGTGATTAGTATTTGGATTTGGAGTGTGATACGATACTGTATAAATTCATTCAAATCGACCTGGGGCATGACGCGTGACCCTGATGACGGTCATTTCCAGTCTCGTCATTGACCGGTGCTTTAACTGAGAGCAGGAGACCACAAAACTCTTGACTTAATGTATATCCCACAAAGCTAGTGAAGCATGAAAAAGTTCAAAAGAGTTTGACATGTCACTGTTCAACGGTTAAAGGCTACAACGGTGGGTCAAATTCCTTTCACCCCTGTTTGACCGGTCCATGCCGACACTAATTTAATTACCAGTTCGACCATTCGACCAAGGCCGAAATTTTGCGTGACGGACGCGAAAAAGTTCGACCAAGGCCAAAATTATGCCATGCCGCTAAGAAACTCACTGGGAATATTTGTTTGACGTGTGTGCTCAACCAAATGGCCGTGCCTATGCTCACAATATCAATTTCTTTCCTGCTCTCTTGCTCAAATCTGTGCCCTCATGTAATGGTAGGAAGAGGCACAGAAAACCAAAGACTCGGTATCACAAATTTTGGCGAGATAGGAAGTTGAAAATAAGGCTGAGACTGAAGATTGTAGGCTGAGGAAGCTAGATTTTGGTGTTGAGACAGTTGAGTAGCTGAAGACAGGCTACCACAGGTCTTGGGCGACGTGGGCGATATTAGGTAGTATCCAGAACGACTTTCCGCACATTTCAGCAAACCATGGGACCAATTCAACAAGACCCTGCATGACATGTGACCCTGCACCAATATTCGACACCGACCAAGGGGTGCATGGCACGTGACAGTCGAATTGAATGAAATTATACAGTACCTGAAAGAAAGTTGAGTATCAACATGGACTTTGAGTAGTTGAATCCCAACTGTAGTTCGGTTCTGCTCCCCATTTATTTGCCCCGGAACCGTAGCTAATTTTCATTATCTGATGGTACCCTTGCCAGGACCCCTGACAATCCTGTCGAAGGCTAGGTTCCCAAAGTCCTCGATCTGGAGATTTTTGTCCATCCTGGACCTAGCCGAGGGTGATGGGATCATCCCAAAAGGGTAATTCATCGCTCCCACGGCCAAGAAAATGCTATTTTTTTCTTCCTGCTCTGTTTTTGGGGTTGTTTTCGTAAAATTGGAGCAATCGAGGGAGTTTTTGTGTGGAGACCAGTTGAAATGAGTGGTTTTCCCCCAAAAAAGTTTGACAAAACCTCGGTCAGACCTCAAATTTGTCTGGGCAGGACCTGGCACTTTTGCCTAGAACCCTCCATTTTTGTCTGTCCAGGACCTAGGTTTTGGGGCCAAATTGTCAAATTTTTGTTCCCTTGCCCTCTTCATAACTCAACAATTGTCTATCCACATTAGGGCTGACCATAACTGTATTATGGCCGTACACTGCGCTGTATATACAGTCATCGTAACCATACCGTAAGGGTCCCTTCATGCCAATTCTATGGTACAGGTGCAGCACAGTTAGAATACCATATAGAGCCATACCATCTGGGCCGTTGATAAGCCATGAATTTGCCAACTATTGAAAATGTTCAATAGCCACTGGTTGAGCATTTCAAGTTTTGCACTGAAAATTTTGGTGAAAAATGTTTTGGATTTTATAGCAATTTTTCACCACAAAAGTAGGTGAAAAACTTGAAACATTTTGGTGACTTTTTTGAACCTTGTGAAAACTTTCTGAACAAGTGCTGAAAAAGTTTTGAAGTTCAAAAAATTCATGAAGAAGTTTCAAGTTTTTCACTTGATTTTTCACTGAAAAATTGCTGTAAAATTCAAAACATTTTTCGCTAGTTTTTCCACTGAAAAACTTGAAATGTTCAACCAGTGAGCTAAGTGGTCTTGTGCACATCTAAGGGTTAACATGAGCTCTGCAATGATTAACCATGGCAATCTTACGAAGAACGGCTTAGTTTGCTGGACCAAGGGCTCAGGTCTGATGATGATACTCTTATTTTGGGGGTCAGATTCTGACTAAGCATTTGCACAACACCAGGACTAAGCTAGTTAATCCATGCAACATGGGTAAAGGACCATAAGAACCTAAATGAACACAGGAGAGACCAAATATCCACTCTGTGTAATGGGCACATCTAAGGGGGACTTGTCAGGCTAAGACAAAACCCATATGTGTTGGCTTGTTTAACCTAAACTGGTGACGTGTTCGGCCATATGATGTACTAAGTGTCTAGGCCAAGGGCCCACCAAGATGACTGGTCAGCTTGAGTCGGATTTATTCGGACTTGTTCAATTTAGTTGATCACTTTGTTGAATTTGACTACCATCCTGCAGAGTTATATTCATTCTTGAAGCTAAGCTTGCATACACAAATTTGGGGTACCATTGGAAAGCTAGGGATAACCGCTATCTGATTATGGCTACTATCATGAGGGGACCTGCTTAGGTCCTTAGTTATTATACTTTGATTTCCATTTAGGGGATTGAGAGTCATGTATACCACCATTTGTCTTGAAATGTTGGAGCATTGGCCTGACATGGCACATGAGCTAAATTGCAGCCAATAGGATAGATAATGGGCCTATATAATACCAGATTGCTGACTGTATTTCAAAGATATACCTGCAGTAGAGTAATCACAACATTGTAAGCTTGATTAGAGTAGTATAAAAGTAGTTGAGCATGTAGGAAGAAAGCACTGTTCACTTCCCCGAAGAGTTTCGGAGACCCATAAAGTCCCATTGCGCATAAAGGAACATTGTTCAGGGCTTTACCTTCCAATCACCTTGTACTACTTGGTTGTTTGTGAATCTAAAGTTTAGGCAGTGACCCCTGTCTTGAGTACGGAATACCCAGCCTAAGTGTCAAACACTGGACTAAGTCCAAAACCCAAAACCTGCTGGGATACTCCCATTATCGCCTTATAGTTGTGAAACTTACTATCTAAACTACTGCTCCAGCATTGTTAAATATACTGTTGAGCCTTAAAACCCTGAGTTGCATTACTCCTTGAGAGTCTCTGTGCCTACTACCCTAAATCTCACTACCCTAAATCTCACTTGGTCCCATACACTGGTTGAACATTTCAAGTTTTTCACTGGAAATATTGGTGAAAAACCTCCTTCATTTTCACCCATCTTCCACCGAAAAATGAGGTGAAAAATTCAAGCTTTTTTCACTACTTTTTTGACTGGAAACCAAGGTGTAAAATTTGAAATAAAGTTGGTGATTTTATTTGCAAGAGGAACAGCCATAATTCATGCACATTCACATCTGAAAATGATGGTGAAAAATTCAAAACTTTTTTCACAACAATTTTTGCCACAAACACTGGTTGAACATTTCAAGTTTTGCACTGAAAATTTTGGTGAAAAATGTTTTGGATTTTACAGCAATTTTTCGCCACAAAAGTAGGTAAAAAACTTGAAACATTTTGGTGACTTTTTTGAACCTTGTGAAAACTTTCTGAAAAAGTGGCTGATGGATGTTTTGGCTTGGCCAAAGCTTTGTTGATCTGTCTGAGTATGAAACAAGTCATAGACCTGAAATCCATGCCCCCGCTGCCTTGGCAGAGAGGAAATGCCCACAAAAGTCATGGTTTTGGCTCAGTTTGACCACAGATAATAAATCCGTGGGACTTTGAAGAGGCTGACAGATGTTGTGGCTTGGCTCCAGGCTTTGAGGATCTGTGTGAGTGTGAAACAAGTCACAGACCAGAAATCCATGCCACTGTTGGCTTGCCGGAGAGGAAATGCCTGAAAAAGTCATGATTTTGGCTCAGTTTGAGCATGGATACTATATCCGTGGGACTTTGAAGTGGCTGATGGGTGCTTTGGCTTGACTCAAGGCTTGGTGGATCTGTGTGGGTGTGAAACAAGTCACAGACTTGAAATCCATGCCACTGTTGCCTCGCTGGAGAGGAAAGGCCTGCAAAGTCGTGATTCTGGCTCAGTTTGACCACAGATATTATATCCATGGGACTTTGAAGAGGCTGACAGATGTTGTGGCTTGGCTCAAGGCTTGGTGGATCTGTGTGAGTGTGAAACATGTCACGGACCCGAAATCCATGCCACTGTTGCTTCACTGGAGAGGAAATGCCCGCAAAAGTCATGATTTTGGCTCACTTTGACCATGGATATTATATCTGTGGGACTTTGAAGTGGCTGACAGGTGTTTTGGCTTGGCTCAAGGCTTAGTGGATCTGTGTGAGTGTGAAACAAGTTACAGACTTGAAATCCATGCCACTGTTGCCTTGCCAGAGAGGAAATGCTCCCAAAAATCATGATTTTGGCTCAGTTTGGCCATGGATATTATATCCGTGGGATTTTGAAGAGGCTGACAGATGTTGTGGCTTTGCTCAAGGCTTGGTGGATCTGTGTGAGCGTGAAACAAGTCACAGACCAGAAATCCATGCCCTCATTGCCTCGCTGGGGAGGAAAAGTTGTGAAATTAGCTCAGTTTGGCCACAGATATTATATCTGTGGGACTTTGAAGTGGCTGACAGGTGTTTTGGCTTTGCTCAGGGCTTCGTGAATCTGTGTGAGTGTGAAACAAGTCACGGACCAGAAATCCATGCCCTGTTGCATCGCCGGAGAGGAAATTCCCATGATTTTGGCTCAGTCTGGTCACGGATATTATATCCGTGGGACTTTGAAGTGGCCGACAGGTGTTTTGGCTTGGCTCAAGGCTTGGTGGATCTATGTGAGTGTGGAACAGGTCACAGACCAGAAACCCATGCCACTGTTGCCTCGTTGGAGAGGAAGTGCCCGCCAAAGTCGTGATTTTGGCTCAGTTTGGCTATGGATACTATATCCGTGGGACTTTGAAGAGGCTGACAGAAGTTGTGGCTTGGCTGAACACTTGGTGGATCCCTGTGAGTGTGAAACAAGTCACAGACCCGAAGTCTATGCCACTGTTGCCTCGCTGGAAAGGAAATGCCCACAAAAGTCATGATTTTGGCTCAGTTTGGCCACAGATATTATATCTGTGGGACTTTGAAGTGGCTGACGGGTGTTTTGGCTTGGCTCAAGGCTTCGTGGATCTGTGTGAGTGTGAAACAAGTCACAGACTCAAAATTCATGCCACTGTTGCCTCGCTGGAGAGGAAATGCCCATAAGTCGTGATTTTGGCTCAGTTTGACTACGGATAGTATATCCGTGGGACTTTGAAGTGGCTGACAGGTGTTTTGGCTTGTCTCAAGGCTTGGTGGATCTGTGTGAGTGTGAAACAAGTCACAGCCCAGAAATCCATGCCCCCGTTGCCTCACTGGCGAGGAAAAGTTGTGAATTTGGCTCAGTTTGGCCATGGATATTATATCCGTGGGGCTTTGACGAGGCTGACAGATGTTGTGGCTTGACTCAAGGCTTGGTTGATCTCTATGAGTGTGAAACAAGTCACAGACCAGAAATCCATGCCCCTGTTGCGTCGCCAGGGAGGAAAAGTTATGATTTTGCCTCAGTTTGACCACAGATATTATATCCGTGGGACTTTGAAGTGGCCGACAGGTGTTTTGGCTTGGCTCAAGGCTTCGTGGATTAAAGGTCTTGAATACCTGGTGTATATGTTATCTTAGCCTCAAAGTCTCCGGCACTACGGTAGCCCTTTTACACCCAAATTGTTCATTGAAAACTCTCTGTATCTTCTAGTGACCAATTCAAAAGCTGTTTTCTGTGCTTTTCCTCGGAAAATGTCTGAAGAAAAGTCTTGAACCCTATTTCACATTTTTTACCTTGATTGCTGGTGGGAAATGCCAGGAAAATATTTTGACCCAGTCGTTCAATTAGGGGGTTTTAGCGTTTTAGCATTTGCAGCTTTTGAGTCTGAGCAACTGTTTCGCTGCATACAGCTCGCTGTACAGTATACGGCTCACCTCGGCAATCAAATCAACAGCTGCTACTCCTCAGCTGTTCTTTGGATGCAAGATCAGAGTTTCAAGTTCATGTGCCCTCAGTTACAATGCTCCAGTTTGCTGATGTCCAGGTAGTTTTTTGCATCTGTATAATAGCTGGCCTCTGGTTTCCATTCTTGATCCTCATGTCTCCTGCAAGGGCATCTGCAGCAATTATGAGCATGGCCCTTTGCTATCCCAATATCTTGAAGCAGCAAAAGGAATGCTCCATTACTATTACAATGACCACTATCCCAACGATGCGAGTTCTGCGACCGAACCAATTCCAACTGCCGCTGAAGAATCTGTCCCAAAAAAGAACAAATTCACAGTGTGGTACCAGTGCTGAGAGCACATGAATATAGATGAACTTGCCAAATATTTCAAGCTTGTCCCAGAGAACTTCAACACCTGTGACCCCATTGAATGGTGGTTTGCACGCTGTCTCCAGTTTCCGACCCTCCACCACTTCGCATTGGACATGCTATCTCTTCCTGGTTCATCTCATTCATCTCTTCAACTTCACTTCAATTTCTGACAGAAATACAGGCTCTGCTGTTGCAGTTGAGCATATTTTCTCTGGTCACGATACCATTAGCTCGCATTGATCAAGCCTTCAACTAGAGACAATTCAGACCTTGATGATGGTGAAAAATCAGCTGTGCATGGTGTGGCGAGACATCACTGCATGTCTAGGGGACCAGTAATTGACTTTTGTTGTAATAAATGCATATTATACCAGATTAACTTGTGTGCAATTGAATGGAATAGGATTTTGTATACCAAGGATGGCTGTAATACAGTATTGTACTATACCATAGAGCTCTCTTGGAACACCTTACACAGTATGAGTCTGGCTGGTTATTCACCCATATGTTGGCAGTATACCATATACGGTACAGCAAACAGCCCTAAGATTCCACATGCTAATTTTACATTGTCCACATCAACTTTTCATCTCAATACCTGCAATCCCCTTAATATGCTCATGACAAGGGCAAATTGTCAGATTATGATCACTTAGTTATTGCCCCATCTGTTTCATAGCTATATCCATCTAATAGACATAGTGGTCACTCTCCATAGGATGTATGTTGGCTGGTAGTATGATATGGTTTTGTGGGGCATATATTTGGACAAATACAATTTTGAACTCCTGCAAGACATTGGCATACCTATGTATATAGTTCATTTTCCATACCACATCTTTTGTTTATGCAGACCAAAACTTGTGTTCTTCGGTCACCTGACCTATTACACTCTTTCAGATCATGCATCAACAACAAACAAAGGTGTCTTTGCTTCTTACCTAGGTTGTAGGCTCAAAGATGAGGCACCAACCACCAACTGTTTATTTCAGTGAATAGAGCCCTTTAAAATAATCCTGCCTGGCTGTAAGTCTGGCACTTACAGTGATTCTGGATTGAGCATTTTCTTACTAAGCATTTGCTCCTTTTCTGCTCATTTCACTATATTTTAGTCACATGCTTAGTAATCACAGATTTATATCTGACATCATTTTCTTTTCCTTATCTTGTCTTACGCTTACACCATGACAATCTAGATCACTGTTCCTGTCATTTGGTCTGAATCAACGAGAACAGATTGACACCATCCTTTCACTGGCTCCATTGAAGGGGAAAATGCCCAGGATGTGGTTCATTTACACCAGGAACAAAAGCTGACGCACCTGGATTCTAGGTGCATCTGAGGCATCTGTTCTGCAGGTGACATCAACCAGACAATCAGTCGTTTGACAGGCTCGACACTAAGGTACAATTTGACACATGTCGTGCTCATATGCTTTGAACCCATGTGGTTCGTGCCTTGTGGGACGAGTGGCAAAGGGAAACGATCCGAACAAAGGAAGACAATGCACAGACAAAGCACAGACAAAGGGTAGGTGAAATTCCCTGGGGTGGGAAAATCTCACCTTCCCTTTGTCTGTCCTTTGTCCATCCATTGTCTGCCTTTCTTCTGGTTGTTTTCCTTTGCCGCTCGCCTCACCAGGTGTGAACCACATGTGTTCAAGACATATAGGATTAACATGTGTCAAATTTTACCTTAGTGTCGAGTCGGTCAAAGGACTCATTATCCAATTGATCACACCTGCGACGCAGATGCCTCAGACGCACCTGGAATCCAGGTGCATCGGCTTTTTCCCCTTGTGTTAAGAGGGTCGGTGATCTGTCAGATTTAGAGTAGATTTTGGGAAATGGGAGATGGGAATCCAGTCGGTGGGTATAGTGACACCGGGGGCAAAAAGCCACGCATGTGGCACCCACATGCTTAACACGCATGTGGACTGCATGCTGGTGTGATCTGTCACAAAGGGGCTAATCACCTTTGTGGCATCTTTGTTTTTCTTTCAGTCGCCCCCAAAAAACAAAGATGCCACAAAGGTGATTAGCCCCTTTGTGACAGATCACACCAGCATGCAGTCCACATGCGTGTTAAGCATGTGGGTGCCACATGCGTGGCTTTTTGCCCCCGGTGTGAGGAAAACATGATGAGAGAGTAGCAATAGGTGGCAGGAAGCGAGGAAACAGGAGTGGCAGTCAATCGTTGACATCGTGGGGTTACTACGCCAAGATGTGTAGTGTCGTGGTTTCATAGTTCACTGACGGGGACACAGAAGGCACTGGGGACAATGGCCTGCACTGTCTCGCACAGATGGACGTAAGATGTAGGAGGATGTATACTCTCACCCGTGGGCACGTATTTACCAGGCAAACAAATCATGTAAGCAAAATAAAAATAGAAGTGGTTAGAGCCGAAACCAACATGTGGTTGAATTTCCACATGCCGGCCATACGACCCTACCACATCGGAACTTCCTCCGGTGGGCAGTGTACAGACCTGGTACAGACAGAGAATAAAAGTGAAGTCAGGGATTCTGCGAGTGTGCCACCCCAATATCGACAGCTGATGGAACACAGTGCTCACACCGCGCTCGAGCATTTGCCCACAGAAAATTTAAACCCCAAGATTGATGTTAAATTTATAACATGCTCAATTTGCCCTTATGTCCCTCTCAGGTCCTGTGCTCAGCTCTCCAACTCACAAGCCATCAAACACTCCTCCCATCCTCTCTCCCAGCTATCACACGACTAGTATTTGGAGACCTGTCCCAGATGTAAGTCAGGTGGCAAGAAAATTGATTATTGAACCACAACTCACTGGGCGAGAAATTCTATTAGGTACATTTTGAATATATCGATGAGGGAGCCTTGAAGACCTACTGGTTGTCAGTCAATCGAAGGGGTAATAAATGAAGAAGAGGTTTCCGTACTGGGAATTCGACCAAAAAATTCAGCCAAAGTTTAAACCAATCAAAATCCAGACCCAATGGTAAAGACCTTACTTACCTGGATTGCGAACAGGAACACATGGCTATGGGGGGTCGTTTTTGGCTGGTCTGCCAATTAAAATCAGAACATACCTGCAGATATTTGGTGAAATCCAGAGAGTCTATGCCACAATGGGGGATGATTCTTGTGGATTTTGAGTAACTACTTGATAAATACATAAGTACATAGTTCCTGCTGGCACCGCCACGGCCCCACACCCCAAGTTGTTTTATAATGCGTTGTGTAAAAATTCAAATTGCGATGGCGTTGCAGAAGCACGTGCACCGGTGAATAAACAATGACCGTCATGATTGAGACGGAAATTTTGGAGATCAGAGTTATAACCTAACCCTGGAACCTAGGTCGGTACCAGGAATATATTATGTTTTTTATCACATTGCAACAACTTGAAGTGTAAGTGTCTGCTTCTAATGACTACATTTTTTCAGATGAATCGCCACCAAGCTAGCCAACGCGTGGCAAGACTCAAAGACTGAAATATCCTTACCCTTCTCGTGAGTCCCATCAAGTTTTTCGTCGTCGCGACCTTCGCACATCCAGATCTTCTATTCTCGGCTTGGGAAGTCTCTTTCTAAAAATGTCCACACCTTGAAATAGAATAGACGCCCAGGGCTGGGCTCGGGGCCCGCGCTTGGCTAAACGAATTGACTGTTTTAGACCACAGAATTATCGTCTTAAGCCTGGGCTTCGAGTTGGGATTCACAATTCCCAAGCTCGAGCTCTGGGCCCGTTTAAACCTCGCTTCTGACCTAGGCCTTGAAGCCGGGCCCTGAATATCCCTGCGCTGTTGTGATCTATAAAGTGCGCGTTAATCTCTCCACCTTGTCCCAACGACATAATGAGGACCAGCATCATCACAGTTGCCATACTCGCTACACCCGTCCTATCCGTGCCCGTCTATGATTATGTTGTCGTCGGTGGTGGAACTGCGTGCGCTTTCCTGGCACTCCCCGCTGGATTGAATTAAACAGCACTTCCCACAGAGGCTTAACAATTGCAAACAGACTCACTGAGGACCCCGATATTACGGTTGCCGTAATCGAGGCCGGGATCAATGCAGAGGACCTTCCGGAAGTACGTTGCTTATTTTGGAACGCTACTGTCCCAAACTCATTCTCCCTAGGTTTTCATCCCGGGGTTCAGTGGAATGGGGATTTCGTTTACGACCCTAAACTGGGTGACTACTTCCCTCCGATATTTCCGAAACGTCTGAATAGAACATGCTTCTGGTAGGCGTACGCGACGGTCCCCCAGAGCAACCTTAATAACCGCACCCTCACGGTGAACGCAGGGAAAGCCTTGGGAGGAAGCAGCGTCATCAACGCCATGATCTTCGTGCGTCCACGAGCTCATCTTCAATACATGCTGACCACCTACCCAACCACGGCAGTCACGGGGACAGAAGGAGCAATATGACGCATGGGGTCAACTCAACGACGACAGCACCTGGTCATGGTCCAACCTCCTTCCGTTCTTCAAGAAATCCGAGCTATTCACGCCGCCAAACGCGTTCCAGACCGCCAGCGGTGTCCGTTTCCTGCCCTCCGTCCACGGATTCGCCGGTCTCGTCAAGGTCGGATTCCCGAACTTCTTTTTCACCCAATCTGCACTATGGCGCAAAGCCGCAGAAGGGCTCGGCTTCCCTGCCTCGTCCGATCTGACTAATGGCGACACGCACGCGGTGGGCATCGCGCCAAATTCGATCGATGCTGCCAATAACACGCGGTACGTACACGCGAACTGATTCGCTCACCACTGTGCTGAGAGTATATACAGGTGCTCGGCCGCATGCGCATATTACACATCCTTTGCAAGTAGACCGAATATGATTGTGATCACGAACGCAACCGTCTCCCGCATTCTCTGGGCAGAGTCCATTGGGGACGCAAACTCGAAGCTCAGGGCTAACGGCGTCGAGTACGTTTTGAACGATCAAACACAAACGGTTGGGGTTTCCAAGGAGGTGATTCTTTCAGCGGGTGCTATCGGCAGTCCCAAGATCCTCGAGTTATCTGGGGTCGGTAATTCCACGTGGGTCCCTGTTAGTGTTTTCGAAGATGGACTAACATGTATTGTGCAGGATTTTGAAGGCTGCTGGCGTTACCCCCATTTTGAACCTGCCCACAGTGGGAGAGAACTTTGCCGGTGAGCATCCAGCTCTCGATGACTTGCATCACGGTATAACGGATCACAATCCAGATCACGTTCACAGTTGGGCGAACGCATTCACTAATATCACGTATGTCTCTCCGAAACATTGATGCAATATCGTTCCCAATTATCACTCTCAGGCTAACGAAGGACGCGCTCCTGCTCAACCCCGCCTTCGCCGCCGAGCAGAAGGCACTATGGTTTGAGAACCGCACGGGTACGCATATATGTAATGACCTGCCTATGATTCTCATCATTTTAGGATTATACTCCGCTGTCCCGCGCTCCTTGGGTATCGCTGCGCCATCGGATGTTTTCTCCCCAGGCCAACTAAATGCATTCCTCGCTGACGCACAAGGGAGCCTCATCGATTTTGCGGAGCAGTTCTCCAATGGCAATCCCGCGCTGGCCAAAGGCATCGCCGCCCAGCACCAGATCGCGCTCGCGCTGTATCAGAGGAATGAGGAGCTCCCGCTCGAAATGAATGCCGGTCAGCCCGTTTATTTCTTCGGACCACCTATTCAATCAACTGACTCACACTGCGCTGTAGAGCCCGGATATTCTGGCCCTACATCGTTCGCCGCGCGCCCGGCGCGCAACTACACCACCGTCAATTCGGTATTGTACGTGCCGCTGTCGCGCGGGCGTACGCACATCGTGTCGGCGGATCCAATGACCCCGCCGGCCGTCGACCCCGCACACTGGGCGCACCCCCTCGACATCGCCACGCAGGTCGGTGGCATCAAACTCGCGCGGAGGATGCTCGTGGCGCCCCCGCTCGACAGCATCTACGACGGGGAATTCGAGCCCGGAGCGGACAAGGACACTGACGCGAAGATCGAAGAGTGGCTGCGCAGTGTGGTGACGAGCGACAACCACGAGGTCGGGTCGCTGTCAATGATGCCGCAGAGCCTTGGCGGCGTGGTGGACGCGAAGCTGCGGATTTACGGTACAGAGAACGTCCGCGTTGCTGGTGAGCTTGTTTTTCTGGGAGCTGAAACGTGAGCATGTTGAATTGGAGCTTATGCGCTCGATGCAGATGCCTCGATCATTCCATTCCCCCTCAACGCTCATCTGGTGTGTAATTTAATATTGGGCTCCAAATGTTGGAACTCATGTGGTCCCACAGGCTTCCACCGTGTATATGATTGGCGAGCGTGTACGTCTTTCTTTCTTCATCTTTAATTGTGAGCTGCATACTGATCTGCGGTGGAACAGGCGGCGGACCTTATACGAGGCGGCCTGGTTTGAAACTTCCTTTGGTGAACCATGAGCTCATTCGACACGTTCCTTCCCTGCCCTGATGTCTTGAACTACAATTAATCCTCCAATAATGAATATATGCATTATGTCTTTGTATGGCGGCCGCCTCCAGTTGGGGCAGTCCTTATATATTCCTATATACGTCGTTTCTTTGACGAGATCGACGACTTTTAGATGCATCTCTTTGTCCCATTTCTTTGTCGACCTTAGTAGTCTTATCCCCATAGTTAACGATGTACTGGCCACGGAAAGAATTTCATCTTTGATATGTGAGCACGGGTGTGGCCTTCCACGATGGTGAGTGGTGCGCTCAAAGGCAAGAGATGTTGAACTGAATAAACAATCACACAGAACCATCATGAACTCCATCATGCGAGATCAAGACATGAATGCACAGTTAGTGTATGCCACGCTTGGTATTTTGGAGCCAGGATTTTACAGGATTTATTGTAACTCCATCTTGGAGCTAGTGGCCACTCCCACTAGATACGGAAGGGCAGGAGCGACTTCAGGTTGGGTCATTCGTGTGTGCGCAAAGTAACTTTTTGATTCTTACTCATTCGGTCAGAATTTCAACACACTACGAGGAAGAGATGCAAGTGATAATTTATGATATGCCTCGTGTATTTGCAGCTTCTCCGGGCCGCATCTTTTAGGATTCATTCAAGGGATACTTCTTAAAAATAAAAATAAAAGGAATTGAGGAATACTATAACTGCTAGTTCGACTCGGCACTACCGGGCACCTCCACCTCTTAGTGGAATGGGTGAAGGTTTGTCCTCATCTGCCACGATCTATCTAGACTCATTGCTACATTGGAGATCATGGGCAAGCGGGGCCTCCCGCTTTCGCTGGAAACGATCGGGCATTATGCTGCCGACATTTTCGGTGTGCCGCTCGGGGTAACATGGCTGCGCCGTTTCAAAGTCAGTCAAATGTGATTAGGGTGTTTCATAATTAAAATATCGGGCCCAACTCGTGCCCCAACTTGGGCCTCAACTTTCGTGAAGTTGAGGCGGGAGTTGAGGCACAAAATCGAAGTTGGATGTCAAGTCGTGCATAAGACCACGACTTGACATCCAACTTGTGCCTCAACTTGATGCCCCAACTTCGGCTCTGGCGCAGCATTTGTTATGTAAGGTGCTACGCGAAACCTAATTCTGCCTCAACTTCGGAGTTGAAGCAGAAATATCTGTTTAGGTGTTTCACGAACAACGCTTCAACTTGTGCCTTAACTTGGCTCGAGTTGAGGCCAAGTTGGGGCATAAGTTGAGGCATAAGTTGGACCCAAATTTTTAATTATGAAACACCCTATTGTGTCCAAATTTATGTTAATAACTCAGGAACGTCACAACGACACCCTGCCTGTCAATTGGACACATGCGCTCGATATTTGCCGCGCCAAGGTGCTTAACCCTGTCGCTGTCGGCGAATACTTCACGTTGCTGACCGAAATGATTGAGAAATACGACATCAACTGGAAGAATATATATAACATGGACGAGAAGAGGTGCCGAAACAAAGCCTGGTTGTCGCGCTGGAACCAGTCATACCTCCCGGAAGTACTGCTTAGTAAGACTGGAGATCACTGGTTTGTCACTGGTACTGGCCGGACTCCGATAGCATACAAGCTTGAATCTAGCGCTCGTCCAGCCCCAGTTCAGCCTGGAGTACGGAGGAGGAACCATGTGCACAGAGGCCATGGAAGTTCCTTTTGGGATAGTCTCTCGTAGACAGACGCTTCAACAGGTGAGCTCGCACCCCGCTTGTTGAACTTTTGGGACGCTTGTACCTGTTTGGTCCGGAGGCCGAATTCCGACCCAAGATCAACATCTACGCCACCGCAGTATGGCAGCTTGCGGCATTAATGCCTAGTGCGAGTGATGCTCAAGGCCCGGCCTGGTCCAAGAGGCACCCGCCGGAAGAAGCCGAGACATCACCTAGTAGGGGAAGGGGAGTCCGCTAGACCCTTATTTCACTTTTGGGGAAATATTGGCAGGGCCTCGAAAACATGTTTAAAAGGGTCCAGAAAAAATGCGGTTTTTTGTGGTGGAGTCAGCTCGAATTCGCTCCGCCGACCATCCATCGTCGAACGATTGGCATTGACCATCAAACATTTCCAATTCGCTACTCAGCGTCCTCGTCCAAGCACAAACTCTCCTTCTCCGTCAACTTTCCGTTTATTTTAGTCATCCACCGCACGGATAAGACTAGTACTCAGGATACAAAACATAGTGGGAAATAACATTGACGTCGAGGCTAAAAAATTGTTAGATCAACTTGAAAGGTATGCCCAAGGTCTTCCCATCATAATTCGCTCGGAGTTACTTATGGTTGACACCCACCTGTGCTGTGTTGGAACAAAGCCCCTATTGGACTTGGAGCGTCACCCAAGTGATGCGGATGGTATAGTAGAGCCCGTAAAAGAAAGGTACACCTAGCCCTGTAACTTAAATATTGAAAAATTCGTATAGTTGGAAGTAAACAAGAGGCAACGACCAAAAAATCGCATTTCGGGAGTTATATACCCAGCGGTGGAAAGATCACTGGCGAGCACCACTGGACAACACTGTACCTTGGTGGCTACTGCGCGACGCAACATCAGTCTGCCGAGCGGCACCGGCGGTGGCGCAATGTTTGGCTGCAGCGTGCGAGTTACGAATTGGTTACGACGCATCAATTAAAAACAATGGGACCTCCGATCTTGCGCTCATTCCACTCGCTCTGCCGCTACTTGTCTGGCGCGATAGGTTTCACGCGTGCTCGAGCTATCCAACGGGAGTTCTGACCTCATACTGCTTACTGTACTATTACGACCAAGTGTTCATTAATTTCGGAATTTTCACTCACCGAGATGGCCGATAAATTTTCTTTTGATTTATCGCGATTTTTAAAAGCCTCAGAAAATTGGCCGTCACGCGTCACCTGAACACTCGGTCGTAATAGTACAGTAGTCTTGCCTGAAGAGCTCTGTTTTACTTGTCGTAAGACTAGAATGTCTCTCAGAGTCTCAAAGTTCGTGGTTTCGCCAGGTTGTAGGCCCCCGAGGCTTGGGACCAAGCCCAGGCGCCGGGCTCAATGACAGAGCTTCGGCTTGGGCTTTGGATATCGGAAGCCCAACTCCGATCAGGCCTGGCCGAGTCCATTCGGGAATTGGAGAAACCGGCAGATCGAGCGACCGGCGGTTGACCGGCGATCGCTGACATCAGCTAGCGGAAGTTGAAAAATAGGAGTTGTCTTGGTAAAAATGGTTTGTACCGTCGGCGGGGCTGCCTATTGCAAGCTGTAAACTACCATAGTATGTAGAGGTTCTGTTCATCTTCATATATAAATTTATTGCCTCCCGCTCCTCGATCCGGAGAATACTCTCGGACAGGAGTCACTTTTTGAATTTTGATCGTGGGCCATTGCATGTCCAGTACTGGACAAAATTCCAGAGCAGAAAATGGTTTACTACTGATTCATGTAGTGTAAAAGATGTTTAAAATAATAGAAAAACAACAGGCCCGAGGAAGGGTGAGTGAAGCGGCGGCGGCAACCAACACTTATTTTGAACTCCGACATGTGCCGAGATTGATGCCGCCGGTCAGTTGCCGGTCTCGCGGAATCCCGAATTTCCTGGCCTGGCCCAACCCCGGCCTTCCAGGGCCAGGCCGGGCCCTGAACGTCACTGGCACAGCCACAAGGAGAGGGCGTATCAGCCGCTGCACGCCTTTCTCAGTTTCTGCTTCCCTCCACGTCACCCTTGCCGCAACACCACAGAGACTTACGACTGTCGAGATACCCACCGACATTCCACTGAAGAACATGATGGAGGACGGTCCGCGTTTTCCTCCAGAATTGGAGAGAGAGATCTTCGTAACAACGGCGCAGTTACACCCCAAAATGAGCCCTACACTCTTGCGTGTTGCACGCCGTGTGCTTTACTGGTAGGGTAGCTCACAATAATCTCTGTCGGGGGGCTGACTATTCTCACAGGATTGAACCCACGCTATACAATATGGTGTCAATTGGCGGGCTCGAGGAAAAGCAGGCTCGCGGCGTCGCCCTCCTACATGCAATCGACACGAAGCCGAGCGGTTTCTTTTCCCGGGCTGTTCGACATCTGGCCCTCGCCGCATTTCACTGGTCATTTATGGACCATCCACAGAATCCCTGGTCAGACGCAGAGCTGGGAAAAGTTCTCCGTGCCTGTCCTGGCGTTGTCAATCTTGTGCTGGTCGGTGATCTAATAGAGCCCCCCGTGCTGCCCATGCTCTCAGACATGCGACCCAAGCGCCTGCTAATGGCGGTAGACGTGATGAATCCTCAACTCAAATGGACACTCCCGCTCTTCCGAAACGTCAGCCATCTGTGCCTTTTCGATATCAATGCAACCGACCCAGTCGAATGGCCCCAGCTCCGCAATCTGGCTCGGCTCCCGTCCCTCACTCATTTGGGTGTTTACCGCACTTCCCCCGATATATTGAGTGCCATCCTATCGGATTATGCGACCCTCCGGGTCGTCCTCATTCTATGCGAGAACACATTTACCGCCAAGACGCTCGCCAGTGAGCAGAACTCGCTCCACGACCCGCGCGTGGTATTTTCTGGGATGGCCAATATCCTCCAGGACTGGGTCCCGCGAATCGAGAGCGGGGAGGACATCTGGGCGCATATTGATGATTTCATTTTGCGCAAGAAAAGAGGGGAGATTGATGGTGTGTTACTTTTCTCCGTTCCAGCCACCATATTTACGAAAAGATGCCAGACTCATGTTATCACTTCGATACTCACTGCGTTCAGCGGGTTGATAGCCGGGGGGGTGGCTAATCAATGAACGCTATGGCTATCTATAGTTCAGCTGATGGCCGTCGCCTAACCAGGGTCGTATAGCCGCATTGTGATTAGCGGTGGTGAGACCGTGGTTGTTCAGATAGCCGTGCTGCGGGTAGCCTCGGGTAACCCTTGGCTAGCTCGCCCGCCGAACCCTGCCGAACCTCGCCTAGCCGATGCTAGGCAGCCCTAGCCGCACATGGGCTCGATCGGCTAGCAGCGGCTAGCCGGCATCTAGCCGGCACCTCCGGCTATCTCTGGATAGGCGGTGCTGTGGGTAGCCACTCCCTGAACGCAGTGACTGGGGTCGGGGAACCGCTTGAGATATGATGGATCCGCCCGCTCCGCCGACGCCCGACCCAATCACACCAGAGCCCCCGTTTTACCCGCCGAATTGGAGCGAGAGATATTTCAATTATGTTACACTGCTCCATCCAGAATGATCCCGACTCTCCTACGCGTTTCCCAACGTGTACTAGACTGGTGAGTCCCGCGTAAAAACTCATTGTTCATGCCGAATATCCGTGTAGGACCGAACATCTCCTGCATACACATGTCCAGATCAACATACATACCCATCGGAGGCCGCAGTTATGCGAACATCACAGTTCAAGTCGGCCATCGCTCTCGCCGCTGCGGTCAGATATATTGTACTAACGACCCACCCGTGCAACGACCGCCGGAGACGTCTGGTCCGAGGCGGAGCTCTCATGCCTGTTGCCTTCGTGCACCGGCGTCGTCAGCCTTACCCTCGTTGGCGACCTCCTCAATCCTTGGCTTCTCCCTATGATAATGCAGCTGAAACCGACTCACCTCGCACTAGCCGCTAATATCGACATCGGTCACAACTCTAATCCTCGTTCCTTCAAACTCCCTCTCCCATTGTTCCGGAATATCAGCCATTTACATCTATTCGACGCCGAAGTGCTCAAGGCCGATACGAGCATATCCGCGAACTGGCAGTACTGTTCCAAATCTTATCCAGCCTCGCCGCTCGCAGAGGAGAAATTGCAGGTAAGCCTTTGCTCGTCGAGGGCACCCAACATGCTAATATCGCGGGTGAAAGCGTCGTGTTACTACTTGAATATGATCTAGTGTATTATTCTCGCGGCGTTAACCTTATGGACACTGAATTCTGGATCACATATACGGACTTTGAATCATCGGAGAGAGGATAAGTGGGCACGCGCCAAGGAGTATGGGGACGAGTCAACTACGCGCGTGAGGTGTTGGAATCTACACCGATGCAGCCAACAGGATGAGCCGGGTTTTACGGAGTCGCTGGCCAACTCCATCGCGGATGCAGCTAATCGCAGGGGCATCTTGCGTAGATAGTAACCGCTCAGATTAGATGAAGAGAGAACCACGAGACAACGTAGGGGAATGGAACGCAAGTAGTTAAAGCACGGACTGTGACTATACGTTGCACAATTAACAGCTACTGAAAAAAGATGACTGCGAGGTGTTGGACGAAGCGCGGGAGGGCGCTTGAGAGTTAAAGGAACACTCACCTCCAGTCAACACGGTTTCCGTGTTCACACAAGGAGAGCGCGACCGGCCGAAATTACAGTAATACCGTTATTATGAGCTCACTCGTTCTGAATCGCGGCTGTGAAAATAACAGATAAAGCATTGGCGCACAAGGGATGGGTACAGAGGAGAAAGAGCACTACGTAGATCACGATTCTGGTTGTGGGCGCCATCCAGCATCAATTAAACCAGGCGCCGGATACGCAGTCCCTCCTTGACGCAGGGAACGAGAAATAATGGACGTCATGTCCACTCTTGAGGTTGCCAGCTCTGGCGTCTCTATAGATAATAGACCAGAATTCGCAGTCTTCAAGCCAGACCTCGTTGATTGAGGGCGTTTTTTTCGAGATTTGAATCGGGGGGTCAGTTTTTACACTAGCAATGGTGTAGTGTAGTGTAAAATCTTTGAGGGTCCTTATCGGACAAAACACCAATTTCTGCTGGGAAATGCCCCAGTTGTCAAAGATCTTGCAAGAAATTGAGAGATATTGCAAGAAGTCGGACAATTTTTCAAATCTTTCAATATCTTTCAAGATCTTTCAAGATCTTCCAAGATAACATGAACTTTCAATGTTTGCCCCGGTATTCTTGTCTGAGATCTTGAAAGATGTTGGCAAAGATCTTGCGAGATCTCGATCAAATTTCAAACCCATCCAAGTCATCTTTCCTTGATATTTATCCTGAATCTTTAGAGATCTTTCAAGATCTTGGCTTTCCTTTTTCCTTCCTTTCCCGCTTGAATTCCAAACCCCGGCAAAAGCTCCAGCCGCATCATATGATTTCGGCACCACACATAGCCACTGATGCGCGATCAGTCATGGATGATTGATGGCGCATCACATTTGTTGGACTCGTCCCTAAGCCCAGATGCGTGTACTATAAATATCCACCGTGTTTCTGTATTGGATAATATATTTTTGTCTGACCAACAAGGTGATCCGTTTATGCTGCCAAGTAGCTCCCGTTTGGCCATCGAACACATTCGGTCGCGCGGACTTACACTTAGTGTACATGCTCCAAAACTTTCTGGTCCAGACCCTAAAGTATTCCCGTTCACCTGGGATATCGATCCGGTCTACGCAATATCAAATTACTATCCGGCCATCAGATTATTCGTGTCCACCCGACATTCACTTCCTGTCCAACGTTTACGGATCTCGACAACCCCTGGACCAAATCCTTTGGTCTTTGAGGGTGTAGTGCTCCCCATAGGACAACTCCTCGGTAAAATCATCAACAAGGCAAATTACCCGGCCATTCTCACAACACAACCCAATTTCCACTCATTTCGAACATAATTACTCTTTTCGGCCATTAGACCGTTCGAACACGGACACCACCACATATTTAGACATACTATCATGCAGGCCGACCTCAGACCTCATTCTTGCCACTTTCAGTCCAGTCTAATAGTATTCCAATTGCGGACGAGAAGACATCAAGTTCCGGTCCATCCATCAATGTTTTCTTCCAAACGCTATTTCCCTCTGCATGGCTCCGTGCCACTCCATTCCGAGCAATGACGCAGCCTTTTCTCTGGCACTCAAAACCCGTTGATAAGGGACGGCCGTCGGAAAGCCTTCTTTCATTCCTTCCCCCATCATCTCCATCCTCCCACAACCTATATCTCATGTTTCTCAACACCGGTGGTTGCCTGGATCAAGCCCTCCATTCCTAAACGCTTTCAAGACCCAAGACGACCCAAGACGACATTGATGGTTCCTCAAGCTGCGCCCGTTACAGGACGAACAACGGCAAGACCTGGGAGCTTCTCGAGCCTGACTGACCGCAGAATCCTCAAGATCTGGGCACAAGAGTTCTCAAGATGCTTAAACAACTTCAACGCTGACCTAGCTTCTCCAAGCTACTCAATATCTAGGATCATGATGCTTCCGGACTCCTGCGCACGAATTTCGAGTTCCAACTAGCTCTTGGCAAGCTGGGAGCGGCGCTCAAACTGGACTGAATAACCATTCAAGTCCCGACAACCAAGGTAGTGTTGACCATAAACACATTCTTGCGATAGCCTGCTTAAATCATCGGATCATTAGTCAAGTTGGCCACTGGTATGGACTGCAGTCGTCTCTCCCTTGCCAATTGGATTCGGACTGACTGCTGTCAGATTATTAGCACGTCAACAGCTTTAGCCGTCGTCCTCAGGCTACGCATCTGTCAGAGCAGCTTTCGCGAACTTTGTTAATTACATTTCGGAACCAGAACTCAGTACATGTTTTGGAAGCGAGGCTACCCCGGTACGTTTCCTTTCACACTTGGCTCGTTATTCCATCCTGAAGGTCTAGCATGCAGAACCATCTGGAAGATTTACTTTGAGACCAGGTGTCAGAGCTATTGCATACGTATATGTAAAATAATCTCTGGCGATGTGGAACCCAGAACGTTGTCCCATACATCATCATCTACATCAATGAGCCATGAATCACACAACTTGCAGCTGGAGACTCCTAAAGTATATGTTGGAGGACAATAATTGAAGGGTACCCTATATAAGGTGATCAATAGTCAGTGAGGTCGGAGTGTGGGTGATGGAAATGCAATCAATGTTACGTGTTAGGTCAAGCCAGTATAACGAGGGTGAAGTACATACTGAAGTGTTGTACTAGAGCGTAATTGCACATCCTAAAATCGTGTTTTGATCCCAAAAACGAATGGCGGCTAAAAACAACGAATCATCCCAAAAATCTGGCTATCGATTTTGGCCTGTGCAAATACGCTCTACTGTGACCGACATTAACAGTGAGTTGGTCAGTCAGTATATCATGTGCATACATGCGAGGCAGCAAATCATCAAAGACGCCTGATATCTGGATGCAGGGTTTGAAACATTCATTGCTGTAGAGATTTGGGTCCTGGTGTTGAAAAACACATACCATGAATCCGGTGGCAGTAATATCTTGCTTGCATCAAGGGTGCCAATTTATGCGAGCCCATTAGTTTTACTGGCAACCCGTCGACACAGTGGGGTAGGAGCTGTGCTCGACTGCTCAGAGATGATCTGCGGGTCCGAATGCCAAGCTCTCGTGGAATCCCGAATACACAGCCGTCAATTTTACCAGAGACTTTATGAAAGCCCCAGATCAAGGCTTTCATTTCAGGCCCCCAATGTCTCCGCCGAGATATAAATTTACGTCAAGGCCTGTGAGACCATGCCAGGTTAGTACCCGATCTCTTCTTCGCGGCGGATTGCAATGTAATTCAGTACTTTGGGTTCAAAAAGCACCTCGGGAAATCTTAGGTGTGACTGATGCCAGTTCAACTTTTGATGTCAAGCTGCGGCATGAGTTAAATGATCGGGTTGGTCCGGTGATGCGCCTGATGCGCCTGCTCTCCCGCGTCAAACAATTTTAATTGATTTCTTGGAACATCTGAGCCGAAAAGTGGTTTTGAAAGATCTTCAAAGAACAGACAACCTTCCGGCAGTATGTTTGTATTTGGGATTTCGAAAGAAATCGGGATATCTCGAACAAAAATCAAGCAGTAGAGCACATCAGAAGAGATCTTGAAAGATATTTGAAGAGGGAAGATCTTGAAAGATCTTGAGTATGCTGGCTGAAGAAAGTTGTAAATCTCGAAAGATCTTGAAAGATCTTGGTCATCTTTGAAAATCTCGAGAGATCTTTCAAGATCTTGCAAGATCTCGCAAGATTTCATGCAAATACACATGTTTAAGTGCACACAAAGGCTTTTGACCAATAAGGCCCTTCATAATAATCATACAAGGAATTGCCGAGCCATTTGACATAGGTGTTCTAAAAGATATAATCCGGGAAAAATCTCAGAATAAAATTCAAGAAACTAAGATCATAGTTTGGAATAAATCGAGGAACAGTGAGCATTAGTTCAGAGCGTAAGACTGATAGCACAATAATACGACGAAAGCCAGTATCCAATCCTTCCGCGGTTCAATCCAGAACACAAACGGCCACTGTTACTTCGCGTATCCGTGAGGGTTCTTCGACTGGAAGTTCCATAAATCCCGACACATGACGGCGAGGTCGTGATTTGCCTTGAACCCCAGCTCTTTTTCCGCCAGCGCTGGATCAGCGATGAGTTCGGGTACGTCGCCACGACTGTGGCCACGGATCAGCAATGCATTATCTGGATAGATGGTAGGAGCTTACCGCCGTCCAATGACCTCGTACTTGAAGTCGAAGCTTGTAGCATTCCGCATTGCATCCACGATTTGAAGGACGCTGACGCCTTTACCCTGGCCCAGGTTGTACGCTTTGTATCTGGCATCCGGCGTGGCGCCGAAGATTCTACTCTTCGGAGCCAAAGCTTCCAGGGCAAGCAGATGTCCTGCCGCCAGATCAAGGACATGGAGGTAATCACGAACACAGGTCCCATCACTTCGTGGGAAGGTCAAAACACCGACATCGGGATCAGAGAGAACGTACGGAGTCGGATAGTCGTTGCCGAAAACCTTCAAGGTCGTCGCATCAACGCGGCCTACGGCCATCTGGGCGAGTAGAGGCAAAAGATTGCCCGGTCGATCTGTTGGATCCTCCCCAATCTGACCTGACGGATGTGCTCCGGCCGGGCTACACAGGTCAGTATTCCGTATAGATTCTGAGATGGGAGGATAGTTACTTGAAGTATCTCAAAGAGATCGCCGACCATCTCGAATCAGCTGCATAATCATAAGGAGAATGATCCGCATGGAATGGAATCCACACACCGTGACACAGGTCATCGAGCATCGTCTCGGACATGACCTTGGTCTTTCCGTATGGACTTTCGGCTTTGAGCCGCGTTGTTTCAGGGATGGGGATAATTGGCGGAATGCCATACACGGTCGCCGAGGACGAGTAGACGATGCGCGTGCAGTCGAAATCTGCCATGGTTTGCAGAAGAAATAGCGTGGCGGCAACATTGTTCTCATAATATGTGAGGGGAATTTCCACCGACTCCCCGACAGCCTTGTATGCCTGCGCAAAATGAGAAAACTGATCCATCGCGAGGAAAATTGACGTACGGCTATGTGCACAACTCCCCATATCCCACCCTTGCCGTACTTCTCGAACACCGCTCGGATCTCGTCCCGCCGTGTAAGATCGCACGAATGGCTGTCGATCTCTGTGGTTTCGGTGTCACGTTTGGATGCGTCCTTGGGTAGCTCGCTTCGCGAGAGAGCCGATAGTCTCGAGAGCGCGTTGCGGTTTGAATTATGGCCATTGTCGAGAGAGATGATCTTGTAGCGTCTGGTTTTTTGCAGGATGTATATTACATGCGAACCTGCCAAACACAATCAGTTGAAGGTGGGGCCGAAAAGGAAATGTTATAACCGATGTAGCCGGCCCCACCGGTGACCAGAACTTTCTGTGAAGGTGATTAGACGACGGCAGGATCGAGGAGAGAGTAGTACCTGAAGAGGAGGCAACTGAGACATGAGAGATGGAGGGATGCGGTCAAGAGCTCAGAGGCTCGTTCTTATATACGCGGTCTATAGGCTTCCGTAGATTTCAACACAGCCATCCCCAATTTCCCAGTGGGAACCTTCTCAGGGATGTCATGTGGATGGTCTAGACTAGGGCTCTAGGCCTCCCGCAAATCTTTCGCTCCTGTGCGCTTCTTTGTCTTTCCTTTACAGGTCTAGCTTGCACCATCGAAGCCTCCATCTGCACATCTGGGCCTTCCTCGCTCTTCACTCGGTCCTATGGAGCAACTGTATCAAGTCGCGGCCCTACCCTTCGAAAAACTCGTGACTGACTTTGGACGTCGTCCGTACTCTTTGGAAATGGCACACGTTTCTTGCCCAAGGAGCTCGATAGCACCCGTGCCTGTCGTTCTGCGCACAAGCAGACTTGAAGATACGTCAAAGTGGATGCAAGTATATAGTCTCGGCCAAGGCTTGAATTTTTTCTGCGCCACGACGGACCGGCGCAGACGAGCACATGCACCGGCTTGCTCTGGATCTGATTCTCAGTCTGGTCTAGATCTTACAATCGCACATCCTCTCGTTCCACCAAGTTTTTGTCCATCTAGACTTTCCATGGCCCAGTGATGGGTAACTTTTACATAAGTTACGATGTGCTGCAGGGTAAACTGCCAGTTCCGATTCTGGGACCGCGCTCATCCTCATCCTCCATACTCCAATGTCCGCGCAAGAGGCCATCCCGGTCCATGCCAACCTCAAAGATCTGTACGCAAGCTTGGGAACCTCCCTGAACCACGCGGAGCGATGGAACAACCTCGCAAATGAATTTGAGACGCGATTCGGGAAAAGGCCAGCATATATCACACGAGCGCCTGGCCGCGTCAAGTGAGTGGGGATGTTTTTTCTGTATTCACGTCACACCTCTCACATATGTCCAGCGTCATCGGTGAGCTTGAAATTCTCCCAATCCATTTACACGAACTGGACGGCGCTTCAGGGGAACACATTGATTACGCGCTATTCGGCGTGCTGCCCGCCGCGATCGACCGCGATATCCTCATCGCCTGCGCGCCGCGCGATGTCTCTGCTATTTTGACAGCGGACGAGACGCAACATTCTCCGGGGAGCGTCATCGCCGAGAATGTCAACCCCAAATACACCCGCCAGAAGTTCGCCCCGGTTCGGAAACTGCAGCCTGCCGCCGTTGAAGGTGAGGTGTGTGTTGAGCGCTGGCATCTTGATATCCCGCACGAGCTGCGGTGGGAGAGCTACGTCAAGGCCGGGTATTATGTGCGTTGCGGCTGAACCCGTGTTTTTCCTGGCGCTGAATGTCATTAGGGAATCTTGGACAAGTATTTCACCGACTCCGCTGTGCCACCAATTCCTATGGATTTGCTCGTCGCCGGGTCTGTTCCTGCCGGTTCTGGGCTGTCATCCAGTGCCGCCATGGTTGTGGCAAGCACGCTGGCCTTCTTGGCGATCAATGGAAAGGTTCGTGTCAGAAGGTACGAGGCTCTTGTGCTGGGCTGATAATGGCGATGCAGTTGGAAAGCGGCGCCGAGCAAATTAAGAAAGGTCAATTGGTGAAGATGGCGATGGAAAATGAGAAGAGAGTTGGTTCGTCCACATCCTTCTATCGCTTCCAAATAATTAATACCAGTTTCAGGGGTCAACAGTGGAGGGTGAGCAGTTCGTTTTGCTATTGTTAGCATCTTCTGACCCGCCTTAGAATGGACCAAGCCGCCTCAGTCATGTCCGTTCCATCCTCGGTGCTGTATATCACATTCTATCCTTCCCTGGCGGTGTCCCCAACACCACTCCCCGGTAAGTCTTTCTAGCCGATTTTTTGTCACCGCGCTAAATATATATATGGACAGATGGCGCTGTTCTCGTCTGCGCGCACTCGCTGAAGGTCTCCGACAAGGCGCTCACCGCGAAGAAAGGGTACAACCTGCGGGTCGTTGAGACACTCGTCGGCGCACGCGCGCTCGCAAAGACGTTGGGCGTACCCGTTGGCGCGCGCGAGAGGATCACGTACCGCGAGGTCGTGGGCAAGCTCACTGCGGAACCCGTTGTGGGGGCGGGCGGGATGGGCATGGACACCGACGCGCTGATGGCGGGGCTACGCCGGATGGAAGTGGCTGTAGAGATGCTCAGGCCGCAGGGCAGCGCAGACGCGGAGCTCGGCACGACAATGGAGGAGATGGTCGCCATTTCGGGCCTCTCCGCGGACGAGTTCCATGAGGTGTACATGTCGTGGGTGGAAGGTGAGTGCGCCGTTGCATGTATTTTATATTATTCACTTGTGTGCTGCAGTGGATACGACGCATTTCCAGCTCTACAAGCGCGCGAAGCATGTGTGCTCCGAGGCGCTCCGTGTTCTGCAGTTCCGCAAGCTGTGCCTCGACACCGCCGCGGCCGGCCCCGCGCCCGACGGCAACCTCGCTGTCCTGCAGGAGCTGGGCCGGTTAATGAACGAGTCGCAGACCAGCTGTGCCGCCGATTTTGAGTGCTCCTGCGCCGAGCTCAATCAGTTGACCCAGCTCGCACGGGACGCCGGCGCGTATGGGAGTCGGCTCACTGGTACTTCGCAATCCTCTACTCTACGAACGCGTGCTCATTTTCGACGCCTCATTGTGTACAGGCGCGGGTTGGGGCGGCTGCACGGTGTCCCTGGTTCCCGAGAGCAAGGTGGAGTCCTTCATTAAGAGGGTCAGCGAGACGTACCCGCCGTACAGGGGACTCGAGGGCGACGCGCTCAGTCAGGTGATATTCGCGACCAGACCCAGCAGCGGCGCGTGCGGTACGTGGATATCCCGGCTTCCCTGAGTTGCTCTGATTCTTGCTTTGTTTTCCAACAGTATATAAGTTCGATTAAGAACAACAAGACCATATGTATTCTGTATGTATTCTCTATGATTTAATGGGACGTTAGTCGTCTTCGGTCACATAATGCAATAAATCTGTGCTATCAGGATGCAGACTCTGTTCCGATCCAGAAAGCGAGGTACTACGTCCCCTCCGAACAATTTCCCCAGATATGATATATATCTAGTGGGGAGTGTTTACACCTTGGTTATGAATCCCAGGGTTACCTCAAGTTGCATACCTAAACCACAAATCCCCCCCAATCCCGTTCCAGTTATGCTGTTCATCTGCTCAACGCCACCGCCCCGCGCCAGTCGCATCTTCATCGCCGAGCACCCGGGCTGCCCTCAAGCGCGAAAATTTCCTGGAGGAGATTGTGAGGTACGTGAGAATGCAGTCGCAGGAAATCGCGCATGACGAGAGATGAACAAATAATTGGGGTTCGCCTGTCCGAGTCATCATCGGCCAAATGAGACTATTTATTAGTTCTTATGCCCGAACGCCGGAGAATTTCAAAGAAGCTAGGGAACAGAACTGCTTGAATGAATCCAGATATTCTGGGGTCCGTGTGTATTGAAGCTACTGCGCTCGCCGATGGTCACAGGGAATGTTATCCTACGATATTCCTACCAGCTTCATCTGCTTTTACTTAATCGGTCAGTTTCGGTGCACAGGATGTTGCACTAAGGTTTCAAGGTTCTATTCCTGGCGTATTGGTACGTCGCTCGTCGGTTCAACGTTGGAGGTGGAATTGATGGCGTTTGCGGCTGTGCATTGTTGATACATATTAGGCGCTGCCCTCTTTGCAGCCTCACCGTCACCACTAACCCGCCGCTGGCGTCCCCCCTGCTCGGCCTACGGCCAGCGCCATCATGGGGGTGTGCTGCGATGCTTAGTCCCGTTCTTATGGTACCCATCTCTTCGCGTACAGCCCATGGACGGTGCGCTAAAGATCGTTTACCGCTGGCACTTCCCCCACCGTTTGCACCGCCGGTTTCCGCCCAACTACCCGCTCCTATCCAGCGGCACCCTGCCCCGCATGTATCCTTCCAAAAGGTACCCTAATCTTGTCTCCATGACGGCTACAGTGTACGCTATGCCTTCCCCCGCCTCCCGCCTCCCGCCCCCGCCATTTTCGCCGCTCCTGCGCGACCCACAGCTCGTTCGATCACGAGGGGACTCTCCATGGTTCTTCCCTGTCCGTTTGTATCACAATTTTGCCTCTACGACCCCCGTAGCGCCCGCCATCGCCCCCCACCTCCCGCCTCCGGCGTTTGTACTCCCTCCGCAGGGCCCCACAGCTTGTTCTAGTGCAGGATTGCATTGTGCGGGGTTTTAATTTGCTTTTGGTGTGTTATCCGTCCCACCGCTCCTCCTGTAGCTCACACCGCACCGCATTCACCGCCCGCGCTGCCGTTCCTGCCGTTTGCGGCCCCTCGCAGGCTCTAGCGCTTGCTCAGCCGAACGAGGGCCCTCCCGGGGCTCTCCCCCCTGCGTTTGGAGCCTCATTCACGCCACTGCGCCGCCTGTAGCGCACCCCGGCACCCCCCTCCCCCCCTCCTTTGCCTGCCGCTTACACGTCCGCTCCCCGCCCGCTCCCCGCCCCACCGCTCCTTCCCCTGAGGAGGGTGCTCTCTAGCACGTTGCATTGCGTCCGGTGCCCAGTCTCCCCAGTGTAACACGCACAGTCACTCCGCCCTCCTGTTCCCCCCCGTTTACACCCGCCGCCCGCCAAACCCCCTTGTTCTGCAGCAAGAGGATCCTTTTCGGGCTCCCGTATCGCGTTTCTCGACCGACTAGTCCCAATAAATTGGCCTCTTGGTGCTCGACTTTCCCGCGCCACGGACAAGATACAAACACTAAACTGATTTTCGAAGTTATCCGCACAATGCCACGCCCAGTTGGCGTCCGAGACATCGACGAGCCGGCTTCGAGTTGAGTTTCTTCTCTTCTCGCTATTTGGTCGCTGACTGATCTCAATCAGGGCTGGCTCGGCGTAATTATACTATGTAGTCCGTTGGGATTGTCACAAGTCTTCGTCGGCTACTGCTTTCTAGTCTGGGTGGCTCTGACATGTATGCCCGCCGCAACCATTGTACTTTCCTTACGGTGGGAAGGCCTTGTCGACGTGTTTTAATTCACGTCCCACCAGAAGGATTCGATCCCCGACGCCTAACTCTTCAGTATATAAGTATATACAGTGTTAATCATATTTTGCTGGTATGTGAAGTCCGTGCGTGAACGCATTGGACATTGATATTTTTTTGCAGCGAGCACTCTATTGCCTTCTTCTCGTTCGGACAGCATTTCTCCTCGCACGTCGAGGTCTGGCATACATCACATCCAGCTCCACCACACTTCCACGACACATCCGTGAAATTTGGAAAAGCGCCCTGTTGCGGCGCAAGAGCATGGCGAGATCCCTGAAAGTTGTCTCCCCACACCAGTGAGCTCGAGGCATTTTTACTGCCGGGGCTTGTATTAATCCGCATGGTGGACTTGAATCAGGGCTACGTATTCCCTTCGATAATACTCTCACTAAACATTTGCAATGTCCACCGCCAAAGATCAGCAACCCGTCGCACCGACGCCTACTCTCCTCACCATCCCGTCATTCTCTCACCTCGGCCCACCTAAATTAATTCCGGTACCGCCCCCTTGACACCGCGCAGATCATTCGTATTGGTAGTGGGAATATCAATGGATCTTTTGCCTTACGAATGAACTGCCCGATCTTCCGTAAGGATCTAGAACGTTACGACATTATTTTATTTCAAGAGACGCACCTACGTCCACAGCTACATGACACCCTGCAACTCCCCGACGGTTACTCCATCATGTCGCGAACTCGGCGTCCCAAAGCCTCATTTGGTAAATCCTGGGGCGGCATCGCTGTTGTCTTTCGATCGCATCTCAAACCTAAATTGCGAGAAAATCTCTGTGGCCCAGATTTCATGGTCGGTCTTTCAACCGGACAGGCTACTCGTCCACGATGTCTACCTTCTCCCAGAGACGACACAATGCGCTGAAAGACTGGAGAAGGACCCCTGCGACGCTCTGGTTGCCTCCCTCGCTTTGGCTTATGCGGTTGACTTCAAAATTGTGGCCTCGCGGACAGGCAAACTCCCACTCACTGCGGCAAATGGCTATGTGAGGACTATAATCTTGTCTTCATCAGCAGTGCAGACCCATTTGGACCGAGAGTGGAAAGTATACCTCCTTCCAAGCCAAAGAAAATCCTCGTCGCACCGTCATTGACTATGCTATCTGCTCGCGAGATCTGTTCTCAGATGTTCAGGCATTCAACGTCGCTGACCGAGTACCAGAATTTGATCATGCACCAATCTCGGAACTTAAAGTGGACCTCGATATGCAAAACACTATGTTTGCGATCCCGCGAAAAAAGAGTAAAGTGGACCCGATATCCCTGCCGAATGTAACGGAACTAGACAAGCTTCTGATTTAGACTCTGGCAGCGGAAAGGACGAGAAAAATAAATCACTGGCTCTCTACGGTCCGGTCTCGGCTGCCACCCACTTAAAGTGACAATTCACGGAAGATAAATGCAGCCAATAAATCCGAGGATCTGGGGAACACAAACCAGCCCCCGCGCGGAATTGTTGAGGCATTACTCGCCCTCGAGAGCGCGCCAACCTTCAAGTCCATTGAGGTCTCTACCCGCTCCGAGTACTATTCGCTCTACTATGCCGCTAACAACGCTGCATGTGGATGGAGATGTGCTAACGAAGATATTCTGAAACGCATAATCGCGTTGATCAAACTTCGGGCCGCACTGCTGCACTTCATTCACTTGAAGATGGATAAGGAAGTCTGTGAATGGGCACCTCATTCAAGCTATCGCGCTGGCTCGAAAAGCCTTCGATTTGGCCTGCACGCAAGCTCCGAGCACGCATGAAGACGCACGACAATCCGGACAGCTATCGACTGATCGCGGTTCAAGCCTTCTGTTTGAAAGGCCTGACTATGCTCATTCACTGGAGAATCCATGATTGGTTGGAGGTACGAGGATTAATTTCCCCATGGCAGAACGGGTTCAGACTAGGTCGTCGAACCAACAATAACCCATTTACCCTACGCTGTCTCAAGGAATGGGCCAGAGCCCATGGGAAAACCTTATATGTGGCTGCAGTCGACGCCTCCAATGCCATACCTTAAACGGATCAACCCACGCTACGGTTTAAACTGTTCCGACTGGGGATGGGGGGCGTGATTTTTGATTGGCTTCGCATGCTATACCGACGGATGGCGTACTATGTCAAGCACGGTGATATGCAATCAGAGGAATTCAACGCTTTCATTGGCTTTTAACTGCAGACCCGGTCTCGTCGATCCTCCAGAATTTATTCCTCGCTGATCTTGCTCTGATGCCGGACATGGACGATGTATTTATGGCTGCTATTCGGATCTCCCTCTTGACCCAAGCTGATGATCTTCTCATTATATCTTTATCGCCGTGGTCTCCAAGAAAAGTTGGTTACCCTCGAGAAATGGTGTGCCCGCAAATGTATCCTGATACATTTAATCAAAACCATCATCTTGATCTTCGGGAAAGCCCAGTTGCCGCTTCTTTAAGCTCGGACAGACAGCTCTCAACGTCAAATTCGAAGAGAAATATGTCGGCATTACTTTTAGAACGGATATGCAAAATATGCTCGCTGCTCAACCAAGCCAAAACACGAACGGCACCGTGAGGCTCTTACCTCGCTACTGCTCTCGACTCATCAATTGGCCGTTGAAATTCTGCGTTACGGTGATCATGCATATCAGCCTGTACCCCGAGAGGAACGGCTTTTTAGGTTCTGTAAAATTGAGATAGAACACCTGAAGACGCATTAATCACCTGCAAGTCCCCAGACAAACTGGTTGCACTACAATTCTCAAATTCCCCAGACTTCATTCATGGTGGAGCTCTCCAACACAGAGTTCCTGAAAGCTATGATATATTCCCGACCGAACATTGCACTGGTGGCTAAATATGCTTATGATGTCCCTTGAATTATTCTACGCCGTTCCCGTGCTTCGCCTGAGAGATGCTTGAGTAAGGTACCTGTTTCTGTGCTAATCTACTTCTTTGCGTTCCTTTAGCTCTACCGCGGCGGATCGAAAGGTTGCGTCCATGAGCTTGGCTACGAAAATATGGAGGAGTCCAGGGACAATAGCGTACATCAGTGCCTATACACTTAAGCGGGACCAGTACCTATATCTCACCAACTTGGGGTGTACCCTTCAATATCTGTTCTGCGGTTCTATGGTCCACAATCCGCACAATATCACACATAACTCATCGACGCGTTGCAGCGGATGAAAATCCCTCCAGCAGCAATGCGGATAGGAAAAGTTTCAGGCAGGATCCGAGTTTGGAATTATTTTTCAACGTTGGGATAAGTACCATTAATATTTTATAGATTCTCGACTCTGTTGAACGCCGGCTGGTACTGTGGTATTGGTTTAATATTGGTTTAAATCTTGGGACACCGGCGCTGGTAGGTGACATAGAGTTGAAATTGAGTCCTAGTACTGTCCAACCATCGTGGACAAGCCCGTGTTTCAGGAGATTGATGGCCGTGGTGAACACACCACCATAACAAATTCATATCATACACAGAACAGGCTACATGATTTGGATACAAGCCTCGCCAACGACATTATCAATGATGGTATGGGAGGAAGATGCAGTTGCGAAGAAGAAAGACACGCTATTCGATGACCTCGACCCGGCTCCGCTTATCCTCACGCCCGTCCGGCTCCTCACTCAGATCGAGCGGGCGCTTCTCCGATAAGCTGAAGTCCTCGCCGTTTACTATCGCCGCAAGAATGATATTGTACTGCTCGTCCGTGAGGCCCATGCCCGCGAGAACGTTGATCCACCCGTTGTCCGCGTCGAGGCTGCTCAGGCCGTAGCTCATGAGCTCAGGTGACGACACGGTGTCGGACTGAATGGAGCTCTGGAACCTCGCGTCGCTGAGCGGGGGCGTACCAGTGAGCGGACGCGGGATGTGCATGGAGGTCGACATTTTTTGTTGGATCATGGTTAAGTGCGTCAAGTGTTTCTGGGAGTGTGGCTTATTCAGCCGGAAGACGAAGACTTGGGGAGAAAGTACGCACTTCGAGCATGTCGAGCAAGCCTTGTTTTGTGAACGGTTTCGGTAATATGTCGTTCATACCTGTGGGATGGAGGTGTGAGAGCATTCGCGGTGAAGAAGCTGAGAAGAGCGGACCGGAAGAATAATAAGTCATGATCTCGCTCGGTCTTGAACTACTTGTCATGGAAATAATCGGTGTCTGCGGGTCGAATTTTCGAATCATCGAGGTCGCAGAAAACGCCGTCCAGTTTAGGCATAAAGATATCCTGTACGCAAATGAGTCCAGGGCGACGGGCATGAAACGGGGAACGACGTACCATTAACACCAAATCGTACTTCTCAAGATTCATCTTATTCACCGCGCCGACGCCGTCCACGGCAACGTCGAACGTGCAGCCAAAGACCTGCAGGAACTTGCTGCTGAGTTCCCGGGTCACGACATCGTCATCCACCAGCAGCACGCGGGGCGGCACTGCCCATCTCGGCACGAAGGTCGATCGCCGCACGCGCAGCGTCTGCATGTACGGCGCACTTCCACTGCTGTGCGCCATCTCCTGGTTCCCGCCGGGCTTGCCACCTGCGAACGCGGTCTCGTTGAACATCCGGTTGCCTTGCGCGTCAGCGAAGTTACTGCTCCCGCGCGGCATGAGGTGCCCGATGGTGTACACCTCGGGCCCCGCGTGCGCGTCTCCACCGGTGTTGCTCCACGCGTCGGCGGCCGTGGCCGCTGCCAAACCCCTCTCCTCCATGTCCATCTTCGACGTGGGCACCACCATCTCGTCCTCGTTTTCTTCCGACTCCGACTCCGACTGCGGGCTCGCCGTCCCCTGCTGCCCCAGCATCTGCCCCTCCTCCAGATCCGACATTCGACCGTTTGCACCGCTGGTAGACGGAGTGTTGGAATTATTGTTCATGTTGCTGCTGCCCCACGCACTCGATCCCCGCCCTCGATCATCCGCGCGACGCGAGATCTCACCCATCTGGACTAGTGTCGCCCGCGCGACGTCCATCTCAGGAGACCTCTTGTTCAACATTCTCGGCCTCTCTTGCGTCCGCATGAACAAGACCGGGTGGCTTCCGCCGTCAATATTGTCATTGGAGTGGATTTGGTTCATTTCGCCTTTTGTATCGTAGTGAGAAAAGAAAAGTGAAAAAACTTGATTACGGGAACGAAGGCGAACCTGCTACTCACCAGTGTTTTCGGGTACAGAGTACTGTATGAGTTTCTGCAGGAGTCCGTCCTGCTGTAAAATCCCCCGTTGGAAGCTGGCCATCCCGGCGAAGACCTCCTGGTAGCTGCGCTCCAGGTTCCGCACATGAGAGAGAACGTCGTCGTGCGCGGCCCCAAGAGACGAGAGTTGGGATTTCAGAGACGAGAGCTGTGCCTGCAGGGAGTCGCTGGATTGCGGGTAGGCGGTGGGTGCGGGATATACGGACGATGAGGAGGGCGTTGGCGGTAGGGAAGGGGGTGCACCAGCGGCAGAGGTATATTTTGGGGCCTTGCGTTTAATCTTCTTCAGTGCATCGGGGCGATCCGCGCGAAACTCTGGATGTCTAAAGGTCCAACTCTATGCAACGTGAGGGTCATGTATGTTATAGATTGCGAAGCTACGCACATGCTCGCTCAACTCGTTGTCGTACGTGTTCTTCACCTTATGAAAGTCGTACTTGTTCAGTTGGCGTACAAAGCTGGTGAAGTTCGAGTGCTTAAACATGCGGGGTAATGCAGTTTGTGTGAACTCGTTCATGTCCTGTAGAGTGTTAGCCGGCGGGACCCACAGTGCGACGATATGCACCTTCACGACAAAACAGTCCCCCTGTGGTCCCCAGGACACGAAATTTTGGAACGTCTCGTCCTCGAGCATTCTGCACTGGATGAGAAAGGGATGAGAAGAGTAGCTAGCGACGCGCACTTGTACAACTTCTTCACGAACTCGCTGGCCGAGGGCATGCTGTCCTCATGGCTGGCGCTATCTTTGTGGTCAGACATGGAGTGTTCTTGCGAAGCGCCTCCGCGTTTCACAACGAGGTTGGGATCTGCTAGAGGATAGAAACATCAACCAAGGTGCAGAATGACGGAGGGCAAAAAAACAAAAACAAAAAAAACAAGGGAGGTGGGAGCTTGTGGAAACACGGGAATCCTCCGACTCGCTGACGCGTCGGGTGCACGCGAACATATGCAGCAAAGTTGCAGCAACGAACAAAACTTACCAATACGCTTGTGCTGCTGCTGCTGCTGGGTAGGGAAGTATTGCACTCCCAAGTTGGTCCCGAGGGGGTGAGGGAGAGAGCAGGGGCAACAAGGGCTGCTGTGCGTGGTATTGCTCGTCCATCCAGTGTCTTCTCCACTTAAGTATGCGTATGTTTCTCGAGGCATGATCACCGGGCCTAGAATCACACGGCCCTAGCTTTTGCCCGGATAGCCTTTTATCCTATTCTCGGCTTTTTTTCGCGTCCTCAGTGCGTTTGCCCTGGTTCCGGCATATAACTCCTGGGTTTATTGCGTGCTCTGTTGTCTATCATTTGACGACTGGGGCAAAACTTGAGCAGGATTCGAGCGCTCACCACCAGAAGTGCACGGCCTAGGTAGGCCCTTGCCGACATCAGCACCCGGGAGCAGGCCAACGGCCTAGAAACTCAGAGAAAGCTTCCTCTTCTTGTGCTTCGCTCTCTGTGCTATTTCTGTGCTTGGTCCCCCTCAAATACGCGAAAAAAAACGACCGGCTGGCGCAAATCTGGTTCATGTGAGCTACCAACGTAATGGCTCCCAAATTTGGCAGGTGAATGGCTCCACAAAGCCGTTGACATCATATTTGGCTGTGGAGCCATTCATTTGCACGCGCCACAAGCTGTCTAATAATAGAGCTTATCAGCAACACCTGTTTTTTTTGCTCATGTCCCAAAGAGGCCCCCGGTCACTACCTTTGATGGCGGTCGGCGATAGAGTAAATCAATGCTCCCAAATGGCCCTACTTCGGCCGTCCCATAGAGTAAAACAGCTTTGAAATGGGTATGGCCGGTCTGGCATAGAGTAAATCGCGCGGAGCGCAGAATTTTTTTTGAACCAGTATATACCTTAGGCGATGATTTTTTTTTGGTGGGTATGTGGGGATACATGGCACAATTAAATCTTTAGCGATACGGAAGGCGTACGGGGATAAAGCGCCCGCGGCGAGCCAGGAGCGAAAAATTGGGCCTGGGAAGAGAAAAACAAAAAGTTTTTAACCAACTCTTGGTCGGATATAGAGTAAATCAGGCCCCCTGGGCCAAAATTCATAGAGTAAATCAGCGACAAAGTTCAAAAAAAATCCGACCACCGTCAAAGGTAGTGACCGGGGGCCTTCCCAAAGTCTTTTGCTCAAGTGGAGCCATGTGGAGCTCGGTTATAAACAGAAACATCCCAATTTGAGCGTAAATTGATGAAGTGTTCTGCAGGTGTTGTGGGTGGTGCACTGAGCCAGGGATAGCACGGGTTATTGCTTGGATATTGGTGGATTAAAGATGTTATCCTAGCTAAGGCTCCAACCATTTAGTTTACGTTTACGATCGAATGTAAATTAAATGGAAACGGTTGGAAAACTGTTTTAAACTGTTTTAAACTGTTTATAAACGGTATTTTAATGGTATTTTTGCGCACCATCTCGAATATCCTTTTCTATAGGATGTCTGAGTGGAATAGTCAGGGGTGGACTTCTAAGCATTGTTCCGTTTCTTGCAGGACTGCAGTTGTAAGGTTAAATGGTGGGATGAGGGCGGGATGCCTGACGACTGCCCGCCATCAGTCATGTGCAGTAACTACCGGATTGGGAAGCAGTTGGTGCCCTTACCCACCCTCCACGCCGAGACCCGGCCGTGGTACATTGGGAGTCGGGATCTCCTTTTAATCCCATATCCTCGTATTGTAGGTCATATTTATGGGTGGAAACCCACCACACAACCCATCCCAGGTCACTGAGAATTTGAGCCGTTTAAACCGTTTACCGTTTACAGGGGTCCGTAAACTAAACGAAAATATAAACAGTTATAAATGGAAACGGTTGGAGCCTTAATCCTAGCAGAGCCTGAGGTACAATTATGATGCCCTATATTATGGTGCAGGGAGGATGCGGTGTTGTTCATGCCCGGTGATAAACCCCAATTGGGTTTTGTTTGTCGCCGCTCGCGTTTTGCTCAAGTCTTATTTCATTTTGCTCAGGAATTTATTTCTTTGGGCACTGCTAATAAGATCTAATTGGTGGTGCAAATGAGCACATGCCTCCTACAATAATAACAACAGATGGCTACGCTCCGCTGCAGTGTTTCATTGACAAAAGATGTGGATGAATTATAAGCACAGGTATGCAAAACATCAGCCTATCTATGAAGACATTTCTGGACCGGCGCGGAAGCAGAAAAATTGATCTTGAATCTCGGCGGATCGATTGATGACCATGGTACGGCGGAAATTGGCAAATTCAGATGCGGACCAGCTATATGTCGAAATTGATACTGAGATTGACCTTATGTTTGAGTGCCCGGGGATCCTTTTATCCCATGGCTTGCAAAGACTATTTACCAAGATTATACGCAACTTACAGCCCAAACTGCAACGACGGTCTACATTTGTGAATCTCGACCGTATTCGATGCTCCGTTCAGGAAATTTCGAAATATGCTCCCTCCGATGAGAATATCTGGAGATCAATAAGGTCGGTGACACTGCAACGCTTGACTCGAGAGTTTTTATGGAAGTGCATACACAATACATTCAGGGTAGGGGACTTCTGGCCTCACATCAACACGTTAGAGATATGAGGACGATGTCACGTCTGTGGTGTTTCTGAAACCTTAGAGCACATTGCTTTAGACCTGGCCAAAATTAGTTTGGGATCCAACTCAACAACTCTGGTCGAAGAAATATGCTCGATGGCCAACATTGAACTGGGGCTTGATTTTAGGTTGTAACTTGGTGAAATGTAAATCTGAGCAAGGGTTGATCCTGCCAGAAAAAGATACTAGACTGTTTGCCATTCTTGTATCAGTCGCATGGCATGTTATATGGAACCTACGTCGAATCCGAGTAGTTGAAACTCCAGACAGGATACTTTCTCTGTCGGAAATTCATAACAACTGGCTGAAAGCGGTCAATGGGGCCTTACAGCGAGACCGACTCCTGACCGAAAACATTTAATTTGGGCCACTGGCACTGAAAAAACAACTGGTCTTGAACATCTGGAGTGTCCTACTCATGGATGAGGACTCACTGCCAGATGGCTCGACTTATGGGGGGGTTTTAGTGGTATGCGACCCATGATTGACAGCATGGAATAGGATAATTTAATTTCGGGTCAGAGTCCCACACTGGTTTAAATATGTGTGTAACAGCATTTCCTCCTGGACGAATTCTTTTCCAGAAATGACTGGCTCATAACCAGCAACAATAGTGGATGACCTTGGAATGCTTCTGCAGACTAAACCTCATTATCTCAAACACTCCAAAAAAAATGCGGACGAGCTATGCGGTCCCAGTACATAGAATTGATGAACATCTGTCGGAAAATGTTATTTTTAGCTTTAAGGCGCTGCATCGCCTTCTAAGGCCGCAAGAGGATCGGCTCTTATAATAGCCTTCACGAGGAACGAACACTTGCAAGATCAAGTGCTTTTAGACGAAATAAGCCTCAGACAACAAGCTGCGTCGTGCAGGAGCTATGACCTGATGCCCTGGGACACCCTGGATGTGACAGGCTAAAGGGGCAGTTGCTTTAATGGTGCTTAAACTTCAAAATGATTTCGGGGCGCACACATTGTAAACCCTTGTTTACCTGGGCTGTCTCTTGGAAGGCGGACCACCTCCAGGACGATAAAGCATAATACTAGATTCCTGCGGATTCAGAGGCCTGGAGAAAAGCTGACGGCACCTTTTAGACAACTTCTCTCTTCTCGTACTCATTCCGTCAAACATCAAAACATCACCGTCTGCCGTGTACCAGCGGCCTCTTCATTTGTTTTTCTTGTTAGAATGCACCCCTTCATTATATTCTCAGTAACTAGCTCACAGCAAGTCACTCTCCATCGGTTCTCGATAACCCCACTTCGTTGCTCAATGCAACTGCACCGGCTTATAAACCCTAACAAAACACTGAAAATGAGGAATTGAACATACAAGATACTCTTGAATAGATTCTTGTAGAGCTACTCCTCCACATTTTTGACAGCCGCTCAGTACGTGGTCAATGAATTTGCGGAATTTGCCTGCACTCAGTGGGGATTACGCGACATTAACCGAGTGGTTGATTTTAGAAAGTGAACCCTCCACGGCGAGTTGAAGGGTAATTGACTCAGGTAACTTCTTCTATCCAATATGAACTCATCCGCGACTGGTAGATATCAAGTCCCCGAGGGAACGAGAGTCCAACGATACCCGGACTGGATGCGTGTTCACAAAAATGACAATAACTACTATCAACCGCCGGGAACCTGGCCACCTTAGCTATTTTCGGCCATTAGTAACTTTTTGAGGGTCTTTCAGAGCGCCCGAGGGCTTTAAATGGAAGGCATACATTCAGTGAACAAGTGAAGCCCACTTACACCAATTTTAGTGATGTTTTGACTGTGTAGCGAATTTATTTCGGTCAGAACTCCCAAATAGGCAATTGACACGGTACCTGGCCACCCACGCAAATCCATTGTTTCCAGCTCAACCAATAGATTTGTGGTGCATAATATATTCAAGAGATGTAGATGATATATTCTAGGCCTTAAAATTTACACTGGACCCATAAAAAGGGTAGCACCGGATGCTTCTAACGAGAGGGGGGAGCGGCGGGATCCATATCGCTAATCAAATGAAGGCTGTGCGGCAATGAGAGGGCGCGCTTGGCCAAAATAAGCTGCAGGTGGGTTAATCTACTTGTTTTGAACGTACCTGGACCCTCTGCTCCATATCTGAGTCGCACTGCCGAGAACCCGACATTTAAACTTTGTTACCACCGAAAATCGGGTGATTAGCGTATCGGACAATATTGAGAGAGGTATTAAATAAATAGAATTAAGGCATACATGTACAAATGATGTTTGTATCATCATCATGGCCCATGTAAAGTGCTAGACCCGTGGTGTGGAAGGATCCTTTGTTATGCGGGTCGCCGTGTTGGGGTGCTCAAAGTTGTATTGCAATTATATGTCCGAGTTTAACATAGAAAGGGTGCAGTTCTTGATATCTTTTTAAGCCCAGGAGAAAGCCTGAGACCAGGGAAGAAGAACGAGCCCCCGAAGTCGTGGATTGACCAAGAATTGATGGAGAAATGAACGAGATGGCCACTCGGAGTTAAGAAAATGATTTTCTCACCCTTCGGCCCGCAATCAAACGCGCCACAACTTTCGCTCAACTCATCATTTTGCCTCCAAATTTGGCAGACATGGGCGTCAGAGGTCCTACTCCCTCCCCCGAGTCCAAGCCCTCAAATTCAGTAGTATTCATGCTTATATTTGGCAAGTGGCCAGCTTCCCTGTGTGGCCAGCTTCCTAGCGCGTGATAGTAAGGGCTTTGCAACCATTTTATCAACTACACGAGGCACAGAGGCTGTCCTAGAAATCCCGTTATAACCGTCAGCAGGAACTTGGACCCCGCTGCATAGAATAAGTGGTCCAATTTCCACAGCTCCGGATTTTCGCTCGGGTTCACCGAGGTACTGATCGTAGAACCGAACTCCATTGCCGAAGCCGGGACAGCCGCCACGACCCGGCTGTAAGACAACTCGGGAGTAGCGTGATTTAGGCAGAGCCTCGGCAGGGGGAGTTCTAGCCAGTGAACTCGCGCGAGAAGGGACAGGAGTTCCGGGTCCGTTCTGAGACTGCGCGACCGCGGGAGGGCAGAACAAGCAGCGGAACGGTCGTAACAGTCAGCAGGTGCTGTATTATCCGTATGTTTAACGAAATGGACGGCTTTCATTGGGGACGATTTGGTTTCATCCCTCTTTTTGCTTATCCCCTTCCTCCTAACTCGCTGCTCACTCTTTTATCTCGACATCGATGGACCAACGCATCTAACACACAGCTTCGAATGGATCCCCATAAAGTTCCGTATTCACACTCGTCGTGCAATTTTCAGTGCTTTATACTGTATTTTTTAATTCAATTCGACAGTCACGCGTCACAGGGGGGGTTGTCGAACAAGAGGCGTGCGATCTCTGGATCACTAAATAAATCCTACGACTCACCCACCCCCGTAAAAGGCAATGATGATCAGCGCCATCAGATGAGATCAAATTCTGGTGTTGCGCCACTCGACGCGTCTCCGTTGCGCTACTCGTGTCTGTCTACGCTTGCCGACGCGATTGGAACTCTTGAGGCATCTCTGACCTCTCACTCTGCAAGCACCATGGAATCCTAGCCCTGTATATACTGCACATACAGTCCGGCCCTCGCGACCAGCAGCGCCCGACAGCCAAAACAGTGTTCGCCCTAAGGGCCTTAAATCGGGGTCGCCGGACCTTTAAGGCCTTATTAAGGTTAAGGCCTTAAATTTAAGGGCCTTCTAAGCCCTTCAAAAGAAGATCCCACGCTCTTTGGCACAGACGAAATTTCGTGTTGTGCCCTGTCCTCCTCGTTTGAATCAATCTCTATGGCACCATCATTGGGATGTGCATCTTCTTCTGCATCTGCTGAGGTCTACAAAAATTTCCTCCTCCAACATCGCTCATGCTGACAGTTTGCACACCCGCGGCTTCTTCGGACGCCCAAATATGACTTGAAGTGTAATAAGCAGAGAGCGAAGACGAGGCCGGGGAGGCCGGAAAAAATCAGATATTTGAACCGTGTACACGTGCTAATTTAAGCCCTTATTAAGGCCTGGATGGTCGGCTGAAAATGTTGTAAGGCCTTAGACCTTAGGGCGAACACTGAGCCAAAAGCCCGACGCGGATGAGTCTTCATTTAATATTGATGTCTTCACTTAGATATAGCCCAAATGGGAAGATAGAAGCAGTTGTCCAGCCTTAGTGCACGAAACACATGGCGAGCATTGAGCAGTTCGTGAAATGCGTCAAAAATGGTACGAGGCGTATTCTTCTCAAACAGGAAGTGGCTGTGTTGCCGCGCGATCCGGGATCAATCAAGCTGTCTCGCTTATTTAACATCAAATTGAACGATCCAGATCTCGCTCAGTCGAATACGAACTTTGGTTGTTCATCACGCATCACAGGGCGGGTTGTCGAATAAGTTCGACGTCACAAAATTCTAAAAAAGTGTCTTTCAGCAGCGAGAGGATAATTCTAATCAGCAACCCCCGTAATTTGGGTACGGGGAGTTGCTAAATACAATATTCTAATCAGCAATCCCCACGTGATACACTCGGCTAGGATAATTCGTGCTCCGCCATGCGCAATGCCATGTTCCACTCGCCCATTTCCTAGTCGGTCGTAGCAATCATATCTTTGTATCTAAGTTTGACTGCCTTCAGAACACCTTCACATTGAAGTTCACATTTCAACCTGCACTATGTTTTACCTGAGCTAGGTTGATGCACTGCTATATTCACAGCTTTTCTATTTGAATACCGCCTATAGCACATTATTGTTTAAATTTTGAGACTCCAGCGTGAGCATGATATTGAGGTGTTCGCGGACTGCTATATAAGTCACAATCGATCTCCCTTGTTTCCCCCAACCACCTTGGACAATGCATAAGTACAAACATTGCCCTCCCAGTAGACCTTGACAAAGTGTGGAGCCGTTTCAAAATTGTGCTGAAGCATTAGTCAGGCACTGGCTGCGATGCAGCAGCACAATGGCACGGATAGATTTTGAGCGGCGGGAATCAGAATACACCTTCGTCATCGAGTGGTTAGTGCCACCCACGGCGACAGCAGCATCAGCGGGAGAGCTGATCCGTGTGAGGCCCGGAGAGGGGGTTGCTGAATAGAAAAAGATCATGGGGTTGTTGGTTATCGGCAACCCCCCGTACCCAAAGTACGGGGGTTGCTGATTAGAATTATCCGCAGCGAGAAGCCACAAATAAAATCTCTTGTGCACCTCCTGCATCGGAACTGACCACATCTTCTGTCTTTTGTCAATTTTTTTGGGACAGATCCGAACCCTCTTGAATTTGCCTCTCTCTCCTCGCAAACGGGGGAGACTGCGGATTTTTAATTGGCTGCAATTAATGCCCCAAACAAGGCCCATTTTACGCAGATGTGCTACAATGTCCTTTTTTATTTATTCCTTCTATAGTGACGTGCCTCGCGTCCCGCTGAGCCCCGATCACATGACCATTCCTTCTCTCCACCATCTCGTTCGTCCCGCCGCCGCTCCTGCCTCATTCCTCTGCCCCCGACGCCGACGCCGACGTCACAACTCACAGCCCTCGCATCTACCTTCAGACCGCTCCACAACCCCTCACACAGCTTTAGTCTTAGATCAAGTATTCTCCATTTCACCTCCTATTCCACTTACTATATATTCTGTACCTCAGTACCTCTCTTATACGATTCATTTCCCCCACGTTTACGCTCTCGCTTCGCTTCTTCGCTCGTCGCTCTCGCTCCCGGCCTTCGTCGCTGCCACGGACTCGCTCTCGCTCTCGCTCTCGTTCCTGCTCACCCTCATTTGCGCTCGGCCCAAGTCCCGAGCTTTGCTTTGATCCCACTCGCACACACAGTACCTCCCTCCCTCCTTGTCCCGCTTCCCTATATTTAGGGTTTGCTCGCGCTCAGACGGACGGTTGGCACGTCAATAGGACCATAGCTACTGCAGCCCTGGCTGAATTCACGATTTTTTCCTCGACTCCAGGCCCAATTCAGCGTCTGGCTTTCCAATAGTTGGTCTCCACGTGGCACTGTTCCCTCGGGCTACATTCTCGTGCTTGGAGTTAAACAAAATGCACGCGAACGGAACGGTGCACTTCTCCCGGCTCGAAAGGGAGCATCTTCCGGTAACGTGCTGAGTCGAACCGGACTGCTGCAGGCACATCACTGGCTTTTGTGTGTATTCTCAACAGATTTGTTGGATCTCCACCAGTCTCACTCATGTCTCCTCCGGAGACTGGACGTTCAGATTGAACAGAAAAGCTATGTATGCTGCAAGAATTTTGAACTATGCCTGAAGCTTCATTTATATTCCCTCACTTATCGCCCACTGCAGTTATACACATGAAGTGCCGCGAGCCACGGTGGTCGCCCTTCGACTGTAGGCTAATTGTGACCACACAAGTGGGCATCGGTTCCTCCCGACGGCTGTATCCCTCTCGATTTCGGCAGCAGCGTAACATATTCTCGTGATTGTTGCCCACCAATGTTCAAGTTCCAAAACATTCACGAGGCATTCCACCGTGAAATTCGCGTCGTTGATGCATTAGATTCTCCAGTGGTCCAGAATACAGTGATCCACCGGTCAGTGAAACAGTCAAATTACGGACCTGATATCTACAATTGTGGTCCCTTTCTGTAAACTCTGAAGAGGTCAAACATGTTGTATATCATGTAACTAGGTCCTCCCAAAATCTTACGTTGATTGAGTCAGAGATGATTCAGTAACGGCCGAAATCGACTGTTTCACTGACTGATGGATCAAATTCTCTGCCAAATTAGGATTTGATCTCAAGCTATTTCTCCCTCCACAGACCAGTTATCAAGTATCGGAACTGGTGGAAGGTGTTTTATGTAGAGTACTCAAATGTGACCTAACTTTGAGCTGGACGCGACTAGGAAGGAGTTCATAACTGCCTGTTTCACTGAGTGGTGGTGTTTCACTGACTGGTGGATCACTTATATGCAACAGTCCAATCTTACAAACGAACATAAATGTACAGTGTACTCAACTCATGCACGAGCTTATATCTTACACACGAAAGTAATGTACAGGGTACTCAAAGTCCATTCAGTCCGTGTACTCATTTTCATGCTCACTCCCATCCACAGAGGCCCACTCCCCACCATTCCGCCGCCTCTCATCCACCCTTCCCGGATCCCTGCGCATGCGACCCGAGAAGAGCTTCACTTCCCTGCGCAGAGCGCGCAGGATGGAGCGCGTGTGGGAGGTCGGGGCGGCGGAAGTCTGTGCAGGTGAAAAGCGAGAGGCAGAGTGAAGGGAAGCAGTCGATGCTGAGGGAGTAGCAGCAGTGCATTTTGCGGGAACCGCGCGTGAAGGTGGGGGAGATGCAGTTGGATGCTCACACACCGAATCCGAGTTACCCCTGCTCGCCCCGTGCCCATGAGCACGGCACAAGGATTTGCGCACTGCGATGGTCGAGGCGTGTTTGGGCCAGGTGGGGGAAGCTGATGCGTTCCATTTTGCGAGGGAACCTAACTGGTGAGAGGGAGATGGAGTGCGATGAGAAGTGACGGTCCGCTTGGCTGCAGGGTCGACAAGCGCGGTCGTTTTTGGGCGTCCCGCACCACGGGAAGCTAACATGACCGGGAAAGGGGCGACGCTCGGCAGCGCGTCAGTGGTCTGCCAGCTGCAGTGCTCGTCGCCGGGCTCGGGGTAGGATGCGGTTGGCTGCGCATCCTGAGTGCCGATGCCCGCGAGCCACCACGAGGTCGACGGCCCGCCCGACGAGTCGGAGTCGAACCCTGTCAACGACGACACGCTGGATGCGGCGCTTTGTAAAATCCCCGGGTGCGAGGGGTGGTGGTAAAACGAATAAGCTGGCGGGCTGGGAAAGTGCTCGGGGTTGGATGCCAAAGCGGTGGTCAATTGCGTGGCTAGACGGGTAGAATTAGTAGGTGTAGCAGAAGGGTGGACACAGGATAGATTAGAAGGAATAGCCGACGGACACGGCGCCAAGTGAAGAAAATACGCACGAGAATAGGGCGCAGGAGCAAGGCCTGGCATTGATGGAATCCAATTCAAGGGCGGAGGTTCTCGAGTCCGTCGCGCGCGTGCTTGAGCCGAGGTGAGCGAAGAGTGAGCGAGATTGGGGGCCAGTGTGGACATTGATATTGTCGGTTCGCCGAGAAGTCAGTCTTATACTGGACAGACGAAAGGGCTCCCCGGCCTCGAACATGACACGCAGGATCCAGAGCGTTAAGAAGTGTTGCCCGAATGGAAGCAGAATACTCGGCGTGAGACTACTATCCTAGTCCTCCCTGTGACCATGCACCCTGATGTGGAATTTTCGCGAGTTTCTGCCCCAAATCTTGATGAAACGTCCTGAGAAAAAAAAGGGTTATGGCTATGAGCTATACTCATCGATATCCAGCGGTAAAAATTTATAGCGTAGAAAATGAGTGCTCTATAAAATGCAGACCTCAAAAAAGCGTGACATTTGATCATTTCCGCTTCCACTTCCGGTTTATCTCTTCACCCAGGCCATTTTTTGCTCCGTAAAAAAAGCCACGATGTCTTATCTTCATGCTGAATCGTTTCAAAAAGTCAGACTGAGGGCAAGTGCAAAAATGAGTGCGATGCAAAAGATGCGACGAAGAGTGACAAACTACCACCGAAATTTCAAACTCCGCCCGGCAAGCTTGCGTCTTGCACTTGACCTACATTCCTTCTTCCTCGTTCCTTTAGCCTCTACTACAGCTCATAATCGTAATCCTCAGCGACCTCAACGACCTCTCTACTGCTATCCACTTCTCCTATGTGTTAATGCTCTCCACTGGACCCTAATCTCAAGCCCGCAATTCACGATAATTTCGCTCACGATTTCCTCAACGCGACGCGTCGACGCGTCGGCCGCATCCCATCTCTATTATGCCACCACGACCTCGTGAACAGTACCGGAAGGAAGGTTTCGCAGCGAAGGCCAAAGAAGGAACAATCCAGAAGGCGGTGGACGGCGTGAAAGATGGTACTTACGCGAATTGTGGTGTAGCGGCGCGTGTTTTGGGCATTCCCGAGCAGTACAAGACCATCTGGCGTCGCCTCAACGGCAAAACTAGATCCAGAGCCGCTGCACACATGACGTCTCAACTGCTCAATTCCGAGCAGGAACAGGTCCTCGTGAATTGGATCAAATTCCTTGGACGTGCCGGTATCCCACTCTCCAAACGAACCATCGCTCCCAAGGTCACTGCGCTTTGTGGCCGGAAGCCTTCCCGCCGCTGGATCTACCGTTTCTTACGACGTCACCCCGATTGCCTCCTAGGTCGTCCAGCCGGACTCGATTCGAAGCGTGCCCGAGCCTTTAACTTTACCACCGTCCAACACCACTTCCGCCTAATGCAGAATGCTCTCGATAATGACGGGAATCCGATACCCGATCGCAACGTTTTCAATTTCGATGAAATAGGAATCCAGATTGGAGGCGGCCGCAAAGGCTCTGGCGAACAGTATTTCTATGCTCAAGGCGACCAGTCAAAGTACAAAATTAACTCGGATGACTTGGAACTGGTGACGGTTATCGAAACTATTTGCGCAGATGGCACCGCCCTCATCCCTCCATGCTTCGTTTTTTCTGGTGTCAATATGTGCGCCGAGTGGTTCGAGGAGGGACACCCGGACGACCCCAAATGGGAGGGTGAAATTATGTACGTAAATCATCTCTCACCAAGAGCAACTCCGAGTCTCATTTCCGCTTTAATAGCATCGCAACCACGGAAAACGGCTGGACCAACGACCTGGTGTGCGCTACTTGGTTCGAGAAAGGCTTTATTCCCGCCGCAAAAGCTCGTTGTGATGCCCCCGCCCCTACCTTCGTTATCTTTGATTCCCACCATTCTCATATCACTATCGAGATGGCCGACCTCGCCATCGCGAATAACATCATCCTTTTCTGTCTACCCCCTCATACGACGCACCGGCTGCAGCCTTGTGATGTCGGTGGCTTTGGTCCGTTGAAGAAACACTGGATCATACGTTGCGAGGCCGTTCTTACGGAAACAGGCGACCCAATGAAGGCGAAGGATGTCGTTCGTGAATATTTAGCTGCTAGACGTGCGGCATTCAAGGCCGAGACGATTATTCAAGCTTGGGCGAAGTCAGGAATTGATGTCGACCTTGACAGCGGAGAATTGACGTGTAATCCCGACCGGTTCACTGCAGCGGACTTTGCACCAAGTATATCAACCTCCACCCAGCTCCACATGCCGGAGGGTTATCCCGAGCGTCCCGCGTCCCCGTCATCATCTGAAGGTGGCTCAGACGACGAGCCGAGCAGTAGTGAAGACGAGGGAGGCGATGATTGGCAGGATGTTACGTCCGTGCATCCTCCACGTCATCGTGCCACGCTCCCTTCCTCTTCCTCTGCCACTGTTCCCAATGCTACTCCGCCCCCTCCGCCTCCCACTTCCTCTGGGGCCGTTCCTTCGTCTCCGCAACCTCTTCCCGCTTTCACGAACCTATACAACGACTCGGATGACGACTCTGACGAAGACCCGCCATCTGCCTTCTCCACTCCAGCAAAAATTGCTCACTATCGAGCCCGTAACCAGAAGCTGAAGGCTCGAATAACGCGCACCCGCGGAGAAAGAGACACAGCTGCTACCCATGCCATTCTCGCCGGCGATCACATCAAAGCTCTCCAGACGAAGCTCAATCTGAAGCAAGGTACAGCCAGCGCCGGAAGCGGAGGGCGCGTCGTCCACACCCTGTCGAGGATTCTAACCCTGCCTGAGGGACGTGAAGCCGCAGAGCAGCAGAAGGAGGCACGGGATGATAAGAACGAGAAGGCTGCCGACCGGCAAGCGAGGAAGGAGGATGCCGCCGCAGCCACTCGAGCACGCCGTGCGAAGTTCCCCCCGGCGCTTATGACCTTCACCGGGACATTGAAACAGCAGAAGGTGGGGGAGCTCAAGGACCTTGCGTGGGCACTGTCTCTTGACGAGCAGGGCACGAAGGACGTCTTACTATCCAGGATCCAGACGCACTTGGACCTGCCTGCAAATGTCGCGCTCAAGACCGACAAACGTTACGTCGCACTTTTCCGAGTGGGGAAACGGAAACGAGCCGCCGATGATTCGGAGGACGAAGGGCCCGGTCCTTCGACAAGCCCGCAGCGCCGTCGACTAGACGACATCGGCAACATATCTCCTGCTCGCCGTCCACAAACGCCCCAGCCGTCGGGGCGCGCTAATCAAGCTGCTCTTCATCCGCCTACTGATTATCCACCGACCCTTCCCCGCACCCACTCTCCATCGTTTTCGCAATACCGCGGTCTTTATCCACCTCCGACTCATTATCCGCCTGAAGCTGCTTATTATCCGCCTGCTCATTATCCGCCTCCGCATTATCCGCCTCCGCATTATCGACCTGGTGATCATCCGTCGTCTCTACCCCACACCTTTCCATCGTTTTCGCTTTACCAACTGCACGGATCGTCATACGACTCATCATCTTCCTCTCATTGATATCCCGCTCAAATCCACCTTCGAACGACTCGGAACCACGCTGTCTTTTCCATACTATATCTGACTAGGAAGCTGGACACACTAGGAAGCTGGACACTTACCTTGTACACACTCAGGATACTATATATTACGAAATCTTATCTTTGGAATATGGAATAGGTCTTAGTACGTTGGCCCATACCAAGTTTCAACAAATTGTGATGACGTGATCGAAAGCTATGCCACGGTGATGGGGGGCGAAAACGCCGATCGCGTGATTTCCTTAATTCTGATCCGGTGCGCCCACAAACAAGACCCCAGATCTTCGTCAATTCTGCTTCACTCCGCGACGCCCAGGGCTCTTTCGGGACTGTTAATGTCCGCCTATCCTCTGAACATTTCGAGACATTGCCCTGTTGCCTCTAATCTTGCTATCTTGCCACCAACTCTCGCTGTCAACGGGAAATTAATGACATACGACACCTCTCGGCGAGCTTTGCTATGGGCCGCCCTCGCCTGCTACTACCCCACAACTTTGACAAGGCTTTTAACAAGGTTAAAGCTTGACCCTCAGAGGTAAATTATGATTTTAGCGATTTTATCCTTTCCGCACAGGTGTCGCTTAGAGCAAAGTATCGATTTGGCTGATGTCGAGAACTTAAATGATGGGTTCTCGACACAGAGACATGGGGGTGGAACCACTACTCCAGGTACGTTCATCTGGTTCCTATGAACAATATAACAATTCATCTCCGCTCCCCATGACTTTTGGCCCATGCGCGGCCCTCTGCAATCCGACAGGTATGGGGTTATTACACACAGGCCTACCTACTGGTATTCACAGCGCGATTCCCTTCTAATATTGTTGTTATTCTGAATCAATACATTCGTTCCGCACGCACCATCCCTATTTTGAGATGTTACGATGCCTGAAAGCCATAAAGGCCACGACATTGCCCCAATTTACAGCAGATCTTTACGCCCACTTCCGAGTTTCTTCACTGCTGATACCACTCGCTCCTTTCCATGCCTCCTACTCGAACAGTTGACGCTCGGGCTCCCCCGGAGGATCCTTTCGACCCTCTCGCTGCCAGACCAAAACGTCGCTGATATCGTAATGACAGATATCGACATCGAGCTCCGGTATACCTGGGCCATCAACGCGATTCACAACCGCGGATTATCTGCCCGAAAGGCGGGGAAACGTGAATTTTCAGGTGCTTTGGAGTGACGGGGATTCTACCTGGGAGCTGCTGTCCAACGTCAACAACTGCGAGGCCATGGGCGTCTACTTGGCTCACCGTAACGTGGCTGATCCAATCCATCTGTCGAAGCGTAAATATCTTATCGATGTATCACTCAAAGCCAGTAATTAGTCGATTCAGCACTCAAATGTGACCCTAGTCTTATGTGGAAGCACACACGACCTTTGAACATGCTTGACGAAGCGCGACGAAGCGTTGAAATGGGCGAAAACGATGCCATCAGAAATCGTCTGCGATGTTCCCACGCCTGTCCAGCTTCCCCGTTTTCGGCCGAATCCGCATTGGCGTGAGCAAATATTTGCCGAGCCATCAAAACTTCATCAAACTGCTTGCCCATAGGCTCAAACCGATGGCAGGATGCGCGCCTACACGATACGACCCTAGGATCCTGGGGGATTACTTGCACCATCTCTCTACATAGCCACAACCCCTAAGGTGTCCAGGTTCCCGGCGCCATATAGTAACTGTTTCAATAGCACTGTATTCGTATTTCTGCAATCAAAGCTGTATTCGTCATTCATTCCAACGAAAACACATTTTCGCAATCGCCGGCGCCTCTTCGGAGTCCAAAATAAAAATGTGACACACTGTGACATCGCTTCCACATAGAGGTGCAAAGCGGTCTTTTTGATCGTCTAAACCGGCATCGCTGTAGCAGTGGCCACAAGAGCTCGAATATTGCCCAACTTATACAGGGTGTAGAATACATGTTTAAGAAGGGTTGTATAAAGATATCCGGGCCAAAATGCTCGATAGGCAAGAGTTATGGCTTGCCATCACTGACGTGGACACAGGGGGGACAAGGATAGTAATGATGGGCGGGGCGCGCCTTTCCATCAATGGATCAATCGTCGGCATGATCGGCATGTCAGCTGCGAAAGTTCTAGGCCCTGGTGTGGTCTTGTTGGAAAATCCCATTTCAGATGATGCTCAGCTGGCTCAGAGAAAGATATGTCCAATACTCTTCCGTCAAGCTGGGGATTTCTTGCTTATGTCACAGCCATTGTCTTGTGTTACGATCACTCAGGGTGGGTCCCTCCAGCGCTTAACTTCGACATCGAGACCTAGTGAGACTGGATAGCGCCTTGTAGGGTCACGGTTCAGTGTTGATGCCGTCAATGGCCCGTCTTGTTCATGCGCCGACTTTAAGCGATACTTTCCGGAGCCGCCCGGGTTGATCCGCCCTGGTTGATTTACTTTTCCCTGACTGACGCAATCGGCGCTGGGTCTCTGTATGGTGTACTCCAGGTTAATTTTAAATCCCAATTACGACGTGGGAAGGGAGTGTTTTTTTTTCAAGACCAAGATATGCATACTCCCTACTCAAGAAGTCTTTGCGGAAACCTTATCATAAGCTAGATCGAGGATAAAGCCGCACTTCAACCAGTTGGGCAAATGGTTCTCGATCGTCAACGGGCATGTGTCCCATCCTTCAACACTTTTGGTACTCAATGCCTTAGCATTCACTCGACTCCTCGGTATTCCGACTTCAACATCACATGTAAACGAGGTCAGTATCTAAGATACTTCTCCATCACAGTTGAACTTGCATTTGCAAATTCAACTATGACTCCTCAAACTCGGATTATGGTTGTTCGTGCTATTCAACATCGACCAGTTTGTTTTTCTCTATCACGGTTGAACTGAGCCGCACAAATTAAACTGTAACCCCAAGCTGTGATTATTACAGTCATTTACGGAACATAGGGTGTGGCCCGTTTTTTTTCTATTTTTGATGAGTGCTTCTGAGAGTTTCATCGATGAGTTTTTGGTGGACCTCGGATCTGGGCTCCATGCAACATTCAACAGACAACAACGAACAGCACTGATGAGCACTAATTAGACATGGTTGAATTGAACTTGAGTTGCGGTTTGAAGGTTCCACTGCTCAAGTTTTTGAGTGAGGGTTGTTTGGCCTCAAAAGCTGTAATTATGCTGATAAACGGTGCGCAAGCATCTCCCGGGGTCAAGGAAAAGATGTGGGATGAGGGAGATGCGGCGCGCCGGTCGCCGCGTCAGTCACGGTACGCGTCAGTACCGCGCCTGCGGCGTCAACTTTACAAGACCCCACGAAGCCGGATGAAGTCCTCAGCGTGCGCACCGGCGGAAACTCACAGCACCTCACTCTCTGAACTGAAGAGGGTCGATCCTGCCTTGCCGTGTGCGGCCGCGGACGCGCAGAGTATCGATGAGTTGAAATTAATTTACTTATGGTTCATTGCGAGCTTGTTTACTACGGTAATTCGCATTCGTGGATTGGGAGGAATCGACGGGGCCTGTCAGAAGCTCAGGCGCTACTCCTTCTTTCTCAGTTTGCAAATTTCAATGTATTGTCGATTCAATTTTATAGGCTTCCTATCTCAATAGCTAACCCGACTGACCAATTACTTACGAATGTCTAGACTAACTTGGATTCTAATAGCGGGAAAGCGAAGGACAAACGGAGCCTCAAACATGACCTCCAAAACTGTGTGCGCTGGTGCCACTGGCATCGAATACGGGCCACCAACTTTGATCCAACTTGGTAACTGTATATTCAACCTTGGGTCCCTGCTTACCCTTTTCTCCAGAAGTCTCTACCAATTACCCACAGGGATATAATTCAATAGATCTATCTTTGTTCACTCAACTCCGATCAGAGGGTTCGACGTATTTTAATCTCGAATAATGCGAAACACCGGAGGCTTGGATTCCTGGATAGGCTCGGAATGGTTCCATATCAATGGTGTATACGTTACACAGAGCATCCAACAGTCCTCTGACTCACAGAGTCCTCCACTTGGAATTTCGAAATCCACTTCTCTGAACACCGGCAAATGATCGAGGCAGCTTGCTGGTGTTTGGCTGATAGCAACGCGTCAACCCACCACGTGATCCAGTGGCCCGCCTTCTTCCTCAAAGTTCCGTCTTTCTCGAACGGGCACCCACAAGGAAAAATCCTTTATCAAGCTGAACAGTGTGTGAAATGACACAGCGCGTGATGAGGGAGACTACAGGAGCTACGATCGAGTTTCGTGATGAATACATACATAGATTCACCTCCGAGTCTAGATTTGGTTCTGCATTCTCTAGCTTACATCACTAAAATCGATTTGATTCACTCGGAGGTTCAACTCAGAGTGTCAAGCGGAAATTTCCTGTTGTTGTGGTTCGTAACCATCAGTATGAACTTGATAATGAGCAATCTTAGTATGACAGTGCAGCGAGAGCTTTTCAACCGTCATTATACTCGATTTGTTAACGCCCTTGGGTCTAGCCCGGGCGCGGCCTGAAGCCCTTCCTGCGGGCCTGGAATATCTGAAGACCAAGTCGACACATGTCCGGCCCAAGCCCGGGGCCAGGCCGGGCCGGGCCCCGAACGTCACTATTCTAGAACCATCTGGAGCTTTCGGTGTGTCCAGCTACTACTTACTCAGTTTAATTGGACGCGCAGCTTGGCTGGCTGCCTGATGAGGGTCCTTACCTTTGCTACCGTAAACCACGTTCTCCGCTCGGCCTCGTCTCCGGCGGGAGATACATTTAGGATGGAGTTCACATACCCTCAAGCGTATAAGAGCCGTCGAGCTGGCGAATCCGAAAACCGAACCAACTACCTTGCAACTACCTACAATGGCCGTCAATATCGTTCTTCCCCCGTTGAAAACCTGGGCACAGCAGCACATGTACGCGATCATCAAGGCCACCACGCAGACCGCGTTCGATGCTGCCTTCGATGGCTTCTTGTCCAAGCACGCGACCACCACCGTGAACGGGAAGCACATCTCGCGTGACGAATACAAGGAGCAGCTTCAGGGACTGCGCTTCGACGAATCGGTGACGCGCACCAATGCGCGCCAGGCACGGAAACGGTCAGCTCGAACCAATCATACCCTTCATATTATTTCCACTCCATTTCATCGCACTCCATCAACCTCGTATCCATGCACTATTGGAAATACCAGGTTGGCCATGCGGTTTCTTATCTTTCCATGCTGTCTATTGTCGGTTGCTATGGTTCTGCAATGTTTCATTTGACCTTTTGACTACATATTTCACATCACATTTCACATGCTTTTATCTATTTGATATTCCTCTACATATAAAAAACTAGAGTACTTGTCTGTATTCTACACACTTGGATTTCCCCCAAAGTCAATATATCAGTTCTATCAGTTCTCCCTCTCTCACCTGCGTCCACGTCTCGTTTCGCATCACACCGCCCCCGTTTACGCACTACACCTCCGTCTCGTACCTCGCTCTCTCTCTTGATTCGAATCCAGCCAAGCTGCACGGTTATCAGTCACGGTATCGTTCATCGTTGGAACACTTGCACATTTATCTCCTCCTTCCTCTTTGTGTTGCCTCTACCCTTTTGGGTTCAGTTCACGCTTAGACGGATGGTAGGCGTGTCATCGGGTGCAACCGTGGTGTTCAGCAATGCGATAGAGGTCCCCGCGGACCCAGAAAATCCTCTCCAGGTAAGCAGGCCTGTATTTGTTTTTACAAGCTTATTTTAATGACTTGTCCAGGCCGGTGCTGTGGGGCTATTCCTCACGGATATCATCTCCGAGGATATCATCATCCGCGACGCGCAGGTGCAGAGCCGGATCACCTCGTCCTTAAACCTCGTCGTTGAAGAAGACAAGTCTCTGAAACCGCCGCACACTTCCATCAGGGCGTCAGAGGATTCTTCGGTATGCGCCCGACTCATTTTTTGCTCAATGGTTTTCTGACTCATATTTGCAGATGGCAGACGCGTCTCTGTGTTGAACCAGATCATCCTTGATGCGCGCAACAACTGAAAGGTTCGGGACGCTCGAATCTCGCTCGATTCTCAATTCTCAGACATTTAAAGTAGTTAAAGCTATCATGTAGTATTAATGATGTGTTTGAATGCCCAGCAGGTTTACTCTCAATGATTGTCGAGCATCCGCGTTCCGGGCAGCGAGGCTCACCGTGAAGGTCAGGGAGCACCTCCCCACAGCTGTGAACGACTCCTGAAGAATCTAATCACGCTGGAACTGGTCCACCCAACCCAACATCCTCCCCGTTGTTGACAATTCAGCATGCCATTCCGATTTGCTTTGTTACGGAGACTTTCGCTGCGCAGCCTTGAGAATTTAACCGAGGGTCTCTCAAAATCTTCACATCGCTGGGGTCTAAGTAAAGATCACTCGGCCCCTGTCTGTTACCGCCGACAGCGCGGTTTACCGAAATCCTAATGGTCGGGACCGAACGGATAGCTGTAAATAAATATGTGACCTTCATGCCTCAGCTGGCCAGGCACCATCAAAAGAACTTCAACTTATCTCTCAGGTATAAAATTAAGGTGTAGAAACCTTTTAAACTCCACTCGTTAGTGATATTTTCCATCCCTTGGGATCGCATTTCAGCCACCCACCAGTGACCCCGTCTGTCGCAATTATCTAGATAACCGGTTCTCCCGTGATTCATGGTTTTCTTTTCAACCCATCTCTGACATGTCGTATTTTAATTTTGGTTTGAGATAAACTATGATCAAGTGGTTGTCTGTGCGTTTCGGTCTCCACTCAATCCTGATAGTGCGTTTCTCCTTGGGGGAGGTTTCCCGCGCGATTTTATGGCAACAAAAGGGTACCCCGTTCCTCGGGGATCCTTCGAGTGGTTTGTTGATCTGTTGAACAGCGCGCCACGCGCACTCCCGGGTGGCAACTGAGTCTCTTCCGAGGGAGCAGGCCGTGGACCAGAGACCCAAATTACGAGTCCTAAGATTTTATAATTTGACATTCCTTCCACTCTTTCCGGGACAGGGGGGGGTGATGACCCCCTCGGCATAAGGGCACCGCCTGTGAATCCCGAGCGAATTAGCTGGTAAGTTTCCGTGTTTCGCGGCAAATGAAAATAAACCGCGAGTGTAAGGTGATAAATTTGGCAATGAATCGACACAGCCTACACCACTTGTTGAGTTTCCGCCTCAAACGTAAGTACCCGATTTGGGAATTACTTTCGGCACGAATCTCGGCAGCATTGCCAGGCAAAATACTCGAAGTCGCGCAGCACGGACAGTAAGAAGCTTTGTTGAATCAAAGACCAGAGAAAGCATATAAGGAAAGGAAGAAAATCATAATATTTGCTATATAATTACATGGACGACCTAGTTTCTTCGTGTGCGCGAAGGGGACCGACCATTCGATGCCCCTCCCCTCCCTCGCTGCGCTCGGGGGGTCCCCCAAGCCGGGGCGTCTCAGGTCGGCACACTAAAGCCTCGTTCGCACTTTTTACTCCATCCTCAACCCTAACTCTAACCAGCACGGCGGGACGACACGGCGGATACCCGGAGTTACCCGGAGTTAGGGCACGCTGCGCTTGCCCTAACTCCTCGACAGCGGGGGCGTAGGTATCGCCAGAGGTGGGCGGGTATTGGCAGGCGATTTGTGGGGCGGGCGTGGGCGATGGACGGTGGGAGGGGTGCGGCGAGGATGGGAGAAGAGAGAGAGGGATGTGGCTGACACAGTGACAGTGACAGCTTGTTTGTTGGGCATGAGCAGTTTGATGGATCAAAAGCCTGCCGAGCTGCCGAAAATAGTTACTATATCGGGTGCTTACGTTTGAGGCGGAAACTAGAAGGCGGCCTACACCCCGCTCAGACTTTGAATAGTTCTTGTGATGGGTGATTATATCTGTCTGACAGGGGCTTCGGCATCACGGCAGAAATTGCGAAAATACTCAGTTAACGTCATAATTTGATGGTGCCGTGCTGTCGAGAGAGGTGTTAGCGCGGCCTATTTCAGGGCATGAGGTGCATTCGAGGATTATTCTACTGGTGCACTACCAGCTGTGCCGCTGGCTGCCCAGGGATCGTGACCGTTGTAGCCGCTCGAATGGAATGATCGTGGTGGATGCGGACAAGGAATATAATTATGACTAAGCTACTACATCGTAGACCGGTAACCAATCTCTCGTATGAAGACAAATCGTTCATACAGAGACCGGTCGATCTCAAGTCGATCTGAGTTTGAATTTCCATAGCAAGCGAGTGATCACGTTTCTGGCACGTGCACGGCCGCACACACATCCAGAGCGCACACGAAGAAAGTCAAATAAAATATAACAAGCAGCATAAATCTTGTCAGCATTGATTTTAGTGTGCTTGAGTGGCTCCATGGTATTTCTACGCCAATAATCATGTTGTAAAAACCAAATTTACCAGTTCAGCATTATTATGCCAAACCCGTCCCAAAAGTTGCTTATTTCACATCGTTTAAGCATCCATAACGTTCGAAACAGCTAGATCTATCTATCCAAATTTTATCAAGAATTATAGGCCCCGTATGAACTGGATAATTACTCTGGTGGTGGTCATGCACGTGCCAGAAACGTGATCGCTCGCTTGCTATGGAAATTCAAACTCAGATCGACCGGTCTCTCTATGAACGATTTGTCTTCATACGAGAGATCGGTCACCGGTCTAACTACATCAGGACTATGCGTAGCTGACCTGATTCTACCACTACACCGTCAACAGCGACGGTTCGTATTCGTACAACCAGGAGTGCGCGCATCCGATTCGATTTTTTCCTTGAGGTATTTATTGAAAGGGTTCTACGCCCTCGCGCAGGCCTCGAAGACCATCATCTCGAGGGATGCAGGCGGGCCTTTCATCGCTCTATTTGTTTTGAATACATATTTTGGACAATTCTGGTACTGGCATGGACGGTTCTGTAGATCTTGTACAGCACGTTTCTCTCATTCTTGCTTGGTTGAATTTCGTTTTGCTCAGGGCTGTGAGACAAGCAGAGAATTATCTGCAGTGAACTGGTTTGATTAAAGCAAATGTAAGGCTAGGTGACACTGACTGCGTTCCCACCCTGTGTAGCCGAAAGTCGGCTACATGTGGTGGTCGGCAACGCTGTGCCAAATTCAAACTCCGACACGCGCTTGCGCCGTGGTCATGGACAATTCTGGCCTGTACATCCACCGGACAGCCAAGTTTATATGGGCAAATATGATGGCCTGCGGTCCCTATTTAGAATGTCTGAAGTGGAAATTTTATTTGTCCCCCGTATGCACCTCAATCCGGGGTTGGTGACTACAAATCCCTCTCTAACTACTCTGACTGGGCAGATATTAAAATTTGACCTCAGTCATTTCGATCTAGGATAAGTACCACATATATCCCGCACTGAGTTCTTACCCGGGACTGCCTGTGTAGGCCTAGATTTTCTAGAGGAGCAGTGATGGGCTGCTGTGCCATCTTTCATTATTAATGACTTTTACTCCTCAAATTGGGACTCAAGCAAGACCTTTTGAATGTATATAATATTTATATGTCAATTTAGGACGCTCTGATACCATAAGAGGGTGTTCTGAGCAAAAGAGAGGTGGAAATAGGGGGTACCTTCCAAATGCGGCAATACCAGTTTCCGCATCACTGATTTCCGGCAGGGTTGCCGACCACCACTACATGTGTCTACATATTCTTACGTGAGTTTTCGTGGATAGCCGATAGGTAGCACATGATGTAGACGCATGTAGACAGATAATTACCCACGTAAGAATACGTAGACATGTAGCCGACGTTCGGCTGTACAGGGTCGAAACGCAGTGACTGCCTTCGGTCTTATTTGGGGTGTGCAGTAAAACCGCGAGAAATGACTAACGTGTACTTAGGTGAACTACCGAATTTAAGAATCCGCAGGCAAGAGAATTATCGCGAGCTGGGTTATTTTAAGGAAAGTAAGCCTGACTTCGGTTGGAATCGGGACGTGCAGTAACACGGCAGTAAATAAATACAGGTGAACTCCAGAATTTTAACAGCCATTGGCACCCCCTGGCCTATGAATTTTTCTAAGGTCGCCCAACTAAAAATGAAGACAAATTCCCCACTTCACTTTTTTTAGCTCCAAAATACAGAACACCATTTGAATCAGTCAACACATGAGGAAAAACTAAGGACGATTATGGAAGATGAGAGGACCCTGATTTTCTTGTTTTTTCACCTAGGGACCGAGAGACTCTCATGAACAGAAGACGAGTGTATCGGGACCTTTTTAATTGGAAACTGGATCGTGATTGAACTCTTCCCAACGAGAAATCCGCGTCACAAATTCAATGTTAAATATTTTGAACCACAGAACACAGCCACCGGAAAACTCCGAGTGGTTGAAATAACGTTCAACTTGACGTGTGCGTTATTCGTACAAAATTTGTATACGGAATTTAGATTGACACTCCATGCCCCCATAAACTCTGAGAAACAGGCGTGAGCAACATCAAATCAGCGTCGTACCCTTGTACTAAAAAGGAGCGCATCACAAGGGAAACAAGCACTGTAACTTTTTGAAGAAGGTGAAAGCAAAGTACTCCATATGTGGAAAACCCGTCGAAGCAGTCTCGAGGTACCAGGGGCGCTCGGAGGGCCATATGAATTGTAAATTTCGGTGACAGTAAGCATCCTGTCTGGAGTTTTGATTACTCGGGTTAGACGGAGATTCCATATTAAATGCCACGCAACCGCCATCAGAAGGCAGATCAGTAATGTCGGATCAGTGTCACCGTTGATTGAAATTGATAAATTCAGGGTTTGTGGAACGAGTCTATATACCCAGCCCGTGGTCGGAAGATTATAGTGGACCTAATCAACGTAGCACGTGGAGCTGAATACAGCGCCGACGCGATTCTCTACAAAGTGTCCTTGGCTAATTGGATTCTTGCTAGGTTGCACTTAGAGACGAGGCGAGATTCACCAGCACTCCACGTGGGGTGACGTACAACAAATGTGCTGCCGTTTGTGGGCCTCGCAGGAAGACGCCTGGAGCCTTGCAAATTCCAGCTTTACTCTTGGAATTATGGACGAGGCCCGACGAGGCCCGTGGTCGGAAGATTATAGTGGAGTTAATCAACGTACATGGGGCTGAATGCAGCGCCGACGCGATTCTTTAACAGGCGTAATTCATCCATGACGCAGCCATCAAATGTATTTGTGGTGGGGTTCACGAGATTGGTGATTTTGGGTGGCGTTGGTGTGGCTTTGGCGACGCCTCGAAGGAAGCGGAGTGCAGCGACTACAGCCGAAGCAGTTCGAACCTGGAAGGCATGCCGCCAGCAACTTAAAGTGACCTTGGCGGATTGGATTCTTGCTAGGTTGCATTTAGAGACGAGGTGAGATTCACCAGCACTCCACGCGAGGTGGCGTACAACAAATGGGCTGCCGTTCGTGGACCTCGCAGGAAGATGCCTGGAGCTTTGCGAATCCAGCTTTACTCTTGGAATTATGGACGAGGGACAAGGCCCGTGGTCGGAAGAATATAGTGGAGCTAATCAACGTACATGGGGCTGAATGCAGCGCCGACGCGATTCTTTAACAGGCGTAATTCATCCATGACGCAGCCATCAAATGTATTTGTGGTGGGGTGGGTTACTCGAGATTGGCGATTTTGGATGGCGTCGGTGTAGCTTGGGCGAGGCGTCGAGGGAAGAGGAGTGTGTTGGGTTCCTGAGCCGAGCGCGAAGATGATAAGGGTACTTTGAGGGTCTCTGGCGATACGGAAAGAGGCCAGATGTCTTCTGAATGGTCTGCCGGTCGTGATGTTTAATTTGGGTGGGATCAAATTTTTGACGGTCTGGCTCGATTGTTTGGGTCCTCCGAGTCTAGACTACTTCGTTAATAAATACGATGCTTCCCTATGTCCCCTTCCTCCTTCCCCACCCTATAGAATCTCCTGCCTACACCAGTCCCTTCCTTCATGGATCCCACCGACAATCGCGTATTCTACGCGTACACACCTAACAAGGTCAAGCACCGCAAGCGCACAACCACAACACAGCTCAAGATCCTCGAGGGCATCTTCATGCGCGAAACCAAGCCGAACGCCGCCCTACGCATATATCTCGCGGAACAGCTGAACATGACGGCGAGAGACGTCCAGGTTTGCATTCTCCTTTCCGATTACACGCGAGCCAACTCGTCCGGTTCCCAGGTCTGGTTCCAGAACCGGCGAGCAAAGAAAAAGAAAAAGGAGAACACAGAAGGGATGCCCAACATAGTGTTCGCACAGGACATTGACTCCCCATCGCCGCACGCGTTGGAGGACAACGACGTCTGTGAGTCCCCGTGCGACGCGCTGCCCGCGCCCTTCACCGCCATCCCGACGACCACGGAGCCTTCGCATCTGCACATAGTCACCGACTCGCCAGACTGCTCATGGCAGGGCTCACCCGTGACCACGTTCGACGTGGATTCCGAGCTGGGTGACATGTCCATACACATGGTTCACGGTCGCCATGGGTCTCTCCCCGCCAGCACATCCCACCCATATATACAGCTTGCCCGCGCCAACAACAATGCGCCGCAGCGTCTCTCCGAGCATGGCCAGCTCGAGCGCATGCACTACAGCTTGACCGTCGCCATCCAGCAGCGCACCCGCCACACCTCCATGGATGGCAGCGGCTACCAAATTCCTCCTTCGCCGTTCCCCTCCCCGCTCTCCCCCTACGACACCATCCCTGCATCCTTCCCCAACCACTACTTCTACCCCCTCTCGTCTCGCAATATCTCTGCCCCAATCCCGGGCCCGCTTCCCTCCCCGGGCTTCTCCTTTGGTATCACCAACGTGTCCTCCGACAGCTGCCGCAACTCTCCCGTCGACTTTACCGGGTTCTATTTCCCGCGCAACGACCCCGACACCGAGGACGACGGTGCCGCATCCGATCATATGTCCCGTTTCAGCTCAATAGACAGTGAGTCCAGCACGACCAGCGCCTATTTTTCTGATGTCGGCAGCGCGCGCGAGTCACCGAACCTCAACCGGAATGCACGACGTGAGTCCTGGTATGCTCAGCATATTGGTTCTCCGCTCCTTCGGCTTACAGGTTTCCATCAGCCCCGGGTTACGCAACCTCATGTCTGGCGTCGATGTTAACGGGCCCCGGCGCGCGAGTATCGCGGAGGGCGGCATCAGAAACTATTCGGCTCACTCGGATGGCGCCGAGCGGGGCGGTGGGAACGCGATCAGCTACACCTTGAGCGAGATGAACTACGACAAACCCGAGGATTATTCTCCTCCTCCTCCTCCTCCTGGCCCCATCACTTATCTGCATAGCGCCGACGTCTCGGGTGCGGTGTTCTTTGACTTCGCGGAGGCGCATGGCTATCCCAAGGACCCGTACGACGACGGGACCGGCGTAGGGAAGTAGCACGACAACAACATTGTAACCTACTATGAGTCACATCTCGGCGGCAATACCTCATTCGCATGTGCATGAAGTATCTCGCCTGGCTGCACCGTCTTTCTTTGACCCATCTATCTATCCTACAACCCTCTAAATATCCGCTGGCCCTGACGCCTGGGGTATATCTTTGTCATATACATAAAGATTCATTCGCCCCCTCACTCGCTTGTAATCTGTAATATCCCGTTTTGCTTCGCTTCAGAGCCAGAGCGACCTGTCCACTCACTCATATCAGTATTAATATTATAGTCAAGTCTCAGTACTAAGTATCGTACAATAACTTTAGTTACAGACAGATGTAATCGGTGTAAAATGTAAATCAACGGCACTTCGCACAATGCGCGTTCGGGTCGAGCAATAGCAATAGAACTTCGCAACAAAAATCCGAAATATTCCATGTTTGCCAGGGGGGGAAAAACTAATTAAAGTGAGGCAGTACCATGGTACCACTAGGAATTAGGGGGTTATATGTGTGAGAGTACCATGCATGTTTCAGATCGTAGTCAACAGTTCGTATCATACCAGTAAGCCAGCCAAGGATAAAGTAGAGTGTCATATCGCCATCACTTACGATGCGGTCGAAGCCTTCTCGTGCTTCTCGTGCCCGATGTCATGTGTGACGCCCGCCTGCACCGCGGCGGAGGTGACGATCTGGTCCGTCGCCTCCGTGCCGTCGAACAGCGCTGCAGTCTCCTCCAATGTCCGATTCTTCGTCTCGATAATGTCTGCGCGTTACGCGGGTGAAAAGAGGTCGCTAGTCGAGGAAGAAACGACGCACAGCAATAGAGGAACACGCCCTCGAAGACGAGCCAGACACAGTAGACGATGTAGTATTTCCAGGCGATGGCATCTGGGAAGAATGGTCAGTCGTGTGTGAGTCCCTCTGGGCGCAGAACTCACCCAGCGCGATGGGGTTGACGTATTGATTGAAGATGAGCGCGAGCGAGATCGTGAAGTTGAATATAGTGAAGCCCTTGGCACGGATATTGTACGGCAGGATTTCGAGCGTGTAGGTCACGATGAGCGGCGTGAAGGCAAGACTGTAGTGACCATCATCAGCTCCGAAGAACGCGGAGAACCCGAAAGACGCACTCGTAAGCGGCGTAGTAGAGGAAGATGAAGGCGATGACGGTGTGGGCCGCCGTTTCGCTTCCCGCGATCTGGAAACGCGCGGTGCAGACGGTCTGCACCGTGAAGAAAACGATCATGAGTCCGACCGAGGTCAGGAACAGGACCCGACGGCCGAAACGCTCGACCATGGTCGATGCTGCGAGTGCCCAGGCGAGATTCCATATTTGCAGGGTACCGTTGATGAGCAGCTGGACGAGACTTGTTATTATATCACAAGCACGCGTCCAATTGACTAGTACCTGGATGGTGGGGTCGACCACGCCGATAGAGGTGAGGACCTTGTTGAGGTAGTACGAGACCAGTCCGTTCGCCGACCATTGGGAGAAGAATGCGATGGCGATGATGATCCTGACACGCTTGCGGTTGCCGGGGCTCGTGAGGAACGACTTCCACCCGATGTTGGCAGCGACTGGAGGATGTTTAAGCACTAGGTATGGAAGAAAGAGGGAGAATTGCCTGTGCGGTCAAACTCGATAGCGGTCTTAATTTCCTCAAGCTCGTACATGACAAGTGGGTCGTCCCTGGCAACATACTGGTCAAAATGATGCTCCAGGGCGACTGACAGGACTCACTCGTTGCCGTCAGCATGGTAGTATGCTAGGGTGTGCAAGGCTTCGGCCTCCATTCCCTTGCTGACCAAGTAACGTGGAGATTCGGGGGCGAACAGGACGAGGCAGACTTGAAGGATGGAGGGAAGGGCCTGCAGAAGAGAAGGGATCCGCCATGCCCAGGTGCTGTGAATTTTGAAGGATCCAAAGGTTGCCCATGCAGCACTATTGAGAGCCATCAGACAAAGACCAACCGCGAAAGACTCAGCATGCTAACATAATTGCTCCCGAGTACCATAGCGAATTGTAGCACGATGTGAGAACCGCACGCTGCTTGGGATAGGACAGCTCGGCGACCAACATCGGCGCGGCATTAGCTGAAGAATATGCGACGGTCAACCGGCGACGGTATATGGATACTTAGAACTCACCCGCGAAGGTAAGGCCGAAACCGATAAGGAAGCTGAATTAATGTACTGTGAGCACCCCACGTGGACGTCCGTCAAAAGAGACCTACCGAGCGCCAATGAACATCCCGACGGACTGCGAGGCAGTTTGTACCGCAGTCCCGAGGCACATGATGAGGGCACCGATGAAAACTGTCCGCCGGCGCCCAATACCATCAGAAAGATAGGGTGCGAACGGATATCCAGCGAGAGCGCCGATATTCTAATCGAGTCATTAGGAATATTTTCCAGAATCATCTGAGCGACGTACTTGGATGGCGTTGAGCAAACCCAGTTTCCCTTTTTTGGGGTGATTGAAGTAATCCTCCCACTGGGTCAAGGATTGCAGTCCATTCATCATACTTCCGTCGTATCCATTGGTGTAAGAAGTGATGAGTAGCAAAAAGATCCAGGAATTGAGGACAATGAGTCTGAAGAGTCACAATTGAGATCGATGATGCGTATACAGGAGAGAAAAACGCACCGTCTGTTATTGTACCACTTGCGAGATGGATCCATCTTTTTTTTTGTGAAGGAAGGACGTGAGCAAGTGTAAGATTCTGAAATTAAATGCACATACGAGATGCGTGTATGCATTGGTGTGCGTGGCTACAAGTCCGCCGGCCATTGTGAATGGTGTGAGTGGGACTAATTGCTCGGATCGAGAGCGGGGAAGGGGAAGGCGCGTAGAGAACACATTTCAGGCGGGGGTTTATGTACAGTGACTCAGGACATAATTTTGGAGTTTCTCCTAAGGTACTCCGAGCATTGGGTGTTTTTGGTGGCACTCTAGGTCGCAACGGGGCTTCGGCTTCCTGAAGGAGTTAGTCATTTGATCGACGAGTGAGGTAAATTTCATCATCGCCCTAGTCTCGACTCCAGGCGAGTTGAGCTGCAATCTCGATGTCAACTCGATCCACCGAATTGTGTCGAGTCGGTCTAATTTGGCAGATTCGACGAAAATACATGGGGCGCCTTCGACTCAAGGATCGACTCGGGTCGAGTTGCGTAGCGCAAAGGTCCAAATCAGGGCACTGCGCGGCGGGATGTCAAAAGATCTAGGTCGTTGAGGACTATGGAGAAACTGAGAGGGAAAGAAACAACACACAATGACCATGAGCACCCGCGGGCGCCAAGTGCCACAGTGAGCGGCGTCAATGCAAAATGGAATCCCGGCGGAGGCGACCAAGAGAAGGTTTGAAGTATATGTATCTGGTCGGACCCAAGGCGGACCGTGATCCACCTTTTGATTCATTGGCTCTCTAACGTCCGGAGTAGGTTCGGGGAAAGTTTACAGAGGAGATGGAAGTCGCTAAGTGGCATCACGTCAGCATCTGGACCAAAGTCTGGACCCGTCTGGACTCCACTCCCACCAAACGAAATTCCAGGTTTGGCACGACACAAAGGTACCGTCCCAATCGCACATGGGCTAGACTGCAAGTCAGATATTATCCTCGCTGAAGGGGAGTGCCAGTGCCACTTTTATACCGACTAACTTGTTTTTTGTATAGGAACTAAGATTGTACGAGCTGCTGCAGTGGGTTCAAAAGTCCATACACCTCATTGACATGCTGGAAAGACTTCGATATCCTGGAGCAAATGTGGGCGACTTCTACCATCCAATAAAACTTTGAACTGCTTAGCTATGGCTCATATTTGAGCAAGTATTCAGGGTACGAGAAGAAGGCGCGCATTTTAAGCAATAAATATAATCCTCGACGATTGGGACCCATGGGAGAGATGATCAGTGTAGGAACCGTATGAGAAGTGTATACATACCTCTGAGAAATATGAGAGGCAGGAGCATACAGCACGTACGCATCGACAAACATCCAATCCACAGAGTTGGGCCGATAACCCACACGCCGATACAGTCGTTGGACCCTGGCTCGCTTGTTAGGACTGAAGAAATCTCTAGCCGGGCACACACCGTACACCAGGGAAAACGAAACAGACAACATACCGAGAATTACGACAGGGAGCGGCCTCAGGCTGACAGGTGCTGATTGAACTCCGACCTTGATTCAATCTTTCGCTGATCTTGCGAGGCAAGTACGATTCATTTGGAGCTAATGTACAGTATCGTGAGGGTCGTAAATGCTTCGTGGTTTACCCCCCGAAGCTTGAAACATCTGGCAGCTCGCCACACAGCACGCCGACGTGGGCCACACCGAGCTCGAGATGTGGTAGTTCAACGTCATCGCTATCCGGCGAACACTTTGCTGAGAGGACAGCCTTTGTGGGCTCCAGAAATGTCGTAGCCGGACAAGGCATGGCGATAAACATTGCGACCGTCCGGTAGCCGGATATGAGGGGATAGACGTCAAGGGATATATTTTTTGTTGGATCATCATAGGATGATACGGGCTACATCGATACTATCAGGAACCGTCCCACGAGATGCAAGGTCATAAACACGCACCATGATGTCGTGCCAGCTATACTCCCCTACCACCGTATCTCGGCTCAGAAACACCTCATACAAGTGAGGCTCGTGGGTGTGGTCCGTGCGCTGCACGCGGGCAAGGAAGGCGGGATCGTGGAGTCGCCGCCTGCGCAGAACGTGTGAGCGCATAGACAACCCGATTCCGATGAGGGTGATGAAGCCCAAGGCGATGAAGAAGCTTTCGCCTGGAACAGGTGTGTAACTTGGTCGGATAGAAATATGAGGGTACTCACGAAAGAGCGTACTCGGAATGTTGTTGTTCTGGAGGTCGCTGCTGGACATGACCGTCTGGGTGCAAGTACTGCAAGGTGCACGCCACAAGCTCACCTGTCCGGCCGTGGGATGCGCTACCTGAAGCTGGCTCGGTCGAAAAGTCGGCCCTAGGAAGTTCGAGTGGAAGTCTGGAGTAAGACCCCACTGGAATGGGTTGAAAAGGCCAGGCTAGGCTTGGGCTAGGCTTATTAAACTTAGGTTCGGAACAAGCCGCCTTCTCAGATCACATGATATTCACGTGCTTCGAAGGCGAGATTCACCAGCTGGCCGGTCGCTTACTCCGAATCTTTAATTTTACGGTGTCATGGCGGGCACTGGACAGTGAGAGGAAAATTTAAAGTCCCAGAATGCGCAATGACGTTTCCAGGTGCAGTCACAGTTTTCTCACAAAATCTGTCGCGGCAAGCGATTCTAAATCATGTCTAGTATGCATAAGAATATGCTTGAGAGTTTTAGATAGCTTTTGGGTGGGTTTTGATGGCATACACAAAAACAGTGATCGGAGCACTAAAAAGCTATCTCGTCCTTCAATTCGGCCCCGATATGCTACTCTTGTTTATTCAGAAGAGACTTCCGGGGCAGAATCTCCAGTTTCATCCTTGTTCTTGAGGAAGCTGCAATTTACACCGTCGATCATAAATTACGTCACCCTGGATGAGTGTGGATGCGGTCTACCCTGCATCATAAATTCTGGAACTTAATCATGCCTGCACCTGCTCAAGCACGGAAAACCCTGAACTCCAAATTTTGGTCAACCCCCATGATCCCCGGGTTTGAGGTTTGACTGGTTCTTACTCAGGCAATAGTACAACCTCTGGGTGGGCTTCAATTTCATTAATCGACCAGTCGTTTTCACCAACACATTATGTTCGGACAAAATTTGTATTCTTTGGGTGAAAAACAGTGACATGCGGTACGAGTTCGTAGTCGGCGGCCATCTCTCGTTGGCTGTACAACAGGACATCTGCCACCTCTTGTGATTACTTGAAGCATGGCCCACCCACCAGGTATAAGAAACGAGCCGCTTACAGGAGCCAGCGCGAACCATGCGGCGGCCGTCTTTGAACACGCGCAGAGGAACGGTGGTATCTTCCTGCTTCCAGATTTGAATACCAGTTAATGCCGAGTTCAGAGGATCCGACCATCAATCCACGGGTGTTTGGAGCCTCCACACTGGAGCGCGAGAAGCAGGCAAAAAATTGCCGGAATATATATGGAATCATTAAGGTGGTATCGGGGAACGGGCTGAAGTCATACCGTGCCCCGCGGATCTGATTGCTGGAGACGTTCGGCGGCGCTCATGAGTTTCGCTTCGCAATTGACCTCGAGGGCGTTGAGGAATAACGCCATGACAAGGAGGATAACTGCGCCGATGGGGAAATCTATGTAGTAACTCCTGAATCGAGTTCAGCCGTAAGGGTTTAATCGAGCCCTTGTCCGTTTTGGCGAGCGGAATGAATACTTGCAGTCGGCCAAATAGCAGTTGAAACGTAGCTGTCGCGAGGAGAATCTTTTGGACTCGTGCGTCGCGCCGACGGGTGGTCACATAAGCGCTACCGTACCTACGAAATCCAATGAGCCACACAGGATAATGTGTCGAGAGTCGGAAATCAACCGACCAGCCGATATCATCTAGGCTCTGGAACTGATCTGTGATTTGAGGCTGCTCAAGTTGAGAGAAATTGTCGAGTGAGGGACGCAATGAAGCACAGTCGTGTTGTCCTGCGATGAAAAATCGGCATGTGAGTGCCGTTAACCATGCGCAAGCTGTTCAGCTCACCAGTGCCACGAAAATGACACACATACTTTCCCAACACCCAGAAAGTCTTGTATCAATGACTGAATGTGATGGTCTAGTCAGGAACATCGTAAGTTGCATCGGATGGCAAATGTGCTCGCAAATATGGCGAGACGCCGTGGAATGAGCTCAAGGTCCCACAAAGAAAACGGGGACGGGGAGAATCAAACCAACGTGTAAGTGCCGTGGGCGCCGAAACGAAACGCAGCCTGCTACAACATTGAGGGAAACATTGAGACTGGAAAGGGCAGCAGGCGGGCAGGGCAACGAGGCGGCGGCGGGAAGTGCGCAACGAGCCAGCATTGCAGTATAGAGGGGAAATCGGACTGTATTCGGCGCGCTGCTGCAAACGGCAGGGTCGCAGGTCAGCGGTGCGGTGGGCGTTGTAGGTGTCGTATTGGGGGTAACGGGGCACAAAACGCATTGCGAGAGTTCGCAGAACAAGTGGTGTGGCGGGCGGGCGGGGGAAAAGGACGGTAGGCAGCGAAGGCACCGCGGTCTGCGCTGGACACGTCGTACTGGCTTTGATGAGGCACCAAACGCAAGAAGAGACCCCCGAGATGGCCCTCGTGCGGCTGAGCAAACGCTAGAGCCTACGAGGGGCCGCAAACGGCAGGAACGGCAGCGCGGGCGGTGAATGCGGTGCGGTGTGAGCTACAGGAGGAGCGGCGAGACGGATGACACACCAAAAGCAAAGGAAAACCCCGAAAAATGCAATCCTGCACTAGAACAAGCTGTGGGGCCCTGCGGAGGGAGTGCAAACGCCGGAGGCGGGAGGCGGGGGGCCATGACGGGCGCTACGGGCGTCGTGGAGGTGAGATTGAGGTATCAAACGAACGGCGCGGAGATAAAGAGTGCTCCACTGCGGTTGAACCGGCTGTGGGACGCGCAGGAGTGGCGCAAATGGCGGGGGCGAGAGGCGGGAGGCGGGGGAAGGCATAGCATACATTGTAGCCGTCGTGGAGACAAGATTAGGGTGCCGTTCGGAAGAATACATGCGGGGCAGGGCGCCGCTGGATAGGAACGGGTAGCTGGGCCGAAACCGGCGGCGCAAACGGCGGGGGAAGTGCCAGCGGTAAATGATCTTTAGTACACCGTCCAGGGCCTGTACGCGGAGAAGTGAGTACCATACGAAAGGGATTAAGCATCAAAACACACACCCAGGACGGCTTGGCTGTGGGTCCAGCAGGGGTGGCGCCAGCGGCGGGGTGGTGGTGGAGGGAAGGTGCAAGGGGTGCCTAACATGTGTCAATAATCCACAGCCACATATGCCATCGGACGCGGTTCAAGCCGCCGCAAGCGTGGTTACGCCTTCAGCGCAGTAAAAGCTTAAGCTTCAGTCGCCTATAAATATCTAATGTTCAAGTCGGAGGTGATACTGGGGAAAGAACTCTCGTTTGCCTCTCCCTCAACTCGGAAACTGAATTTTTTCAAAGGCCAACTCAAACCAAAAATCACCCATCGGTGCTAGACTCGGTGCCAGTCTCACGTTGAGCAACAAGACAGTAGAGTACAGTAAAAAAAGAACCAACTCAATCGGATAAAAACTGAGAGAGAAAAAAAAATGGCGGCAATGTTGCTCGAACGATATTCACCCCACTCACCGCTTGTCGCGTTCGGACACCTGTTTCTGCCACTTTTCTTGGCCAAACTGTGTTCTCCTACAACAGCCCCATGTACTGTGATAACTTCCAATTGGATAAATGTAGGCCCTCGTCTGGCATCTTTTGCGCAAAGACTGAACAAGTGTAGTCAATTTCTTGTCGAAAATATGGCAGGACCGTCAAATTCTCGTAAATCCAAGGAGAAGAAAAAAAATTGTCACTGTACCGAGACATGCAGCAAATGGCTTTCAAAGCGAGCACGACAGAGACATTACGCCAAGCTCGATTCGAGATTCGGACATCATGCTCCCCTCTGAATCGGGATCTGAATCCGGTTGCTTCCCTCGTTCAAAGCAGCGACTTTGCTGACACATTCAACAGCAGCACGCGCAGTCACGATGACCACACCAGAGATTTTTTTTCTAGAATCTCCACTCCTTTACTTTCCCCTGTCCGCGTCGAAAAGGTACACCCTATCTGTCGGAGATTTCTTATTACTTGCTCAAAAAAACAGCAGGCCTCACCTGTTCGTACCGTGGTAAAAACTACGATGAAAGACTTCCTACTGGTACGTCTTTTCCTAAGTACGATCTTTCAACACTTTTTCACAGCCGGTGATCACAAAGAAAAAATCAAACCAACAAGTACTTATTTTACTGCACTATGATGAAGGACGCGCTGACAGTACCCAGCCAGCCCCTCCTAAAGCGAAGAAGAACCCTGCAAAGCCGTCTGCGGTGTCATCCCATACCTAGGAGACAAGGTCTTCCAAAGCGCCGCCAGCATGTGCTTTCAATTTTCGGAATAATTCGCTGTCACATCAATACTTTGGAGATACGAGGACAATGCCATGTTTGCAATGTACCAGAAACCCTCGAACATATTGCCCTGGAATGTGATGCACCAGGTCAAAAATTAATTTGGAACCTCACACAACAACTTTGGTCAAAGAAATATCTATCCTGACCAACACTGAGATGGGGTTTGGTTTTGGGTTGTAACCTGGTGAGATTTAAATCAGACAAAGGTGCCGTTCTCCCAGAGAAGGGAAGACTATTTGCTATTCTAGTGTCTGTGGCATGGCGTCTAATATGGAACCTCCGTCGAGGCCGAGTAATTGAAGACTCAGACAGGATACAGAGTGCTTTGGGAATTCACAACCAATGGTTGAATGCAATCAATGCGGCCTTAACGCGCGACCGTCTCCTCACTGATAAAATTAAATTCGGACCACCCGCACTTAAAAAACAGCTAGTATTGAACACTTGGAGTGGTTTACTTATGAATGAGGACTCACTGCCGGATGACTGGACTAACGAGGGGGTTTTAGTGGGTATGCGACCTATGACTAACAGACATGGGATAGGATAACTTTGCGGGTCGGAGTCCCACACTGGTTTAATAATGTGTGTAACGGCATTTCCTCCTGAGCAATTTTCCCCGGCAAGATCTGGATCACAACCAGCAACAATAGCGGATGTCCTTGGAATGCTTCTGCAAACCGAGACTCATTACACCAAACGCTCCAATAATAATAATAATAATAATAATTCGCTGTGGCCTTAACAGCGACTGGATAGCGATAAAAGTTACTTTTTACTCAGTGATTTAGTCTCTATATTATATTGTTGTATCAGAGAGCTTCCGGACTCTGTATTCTTCAACGCGTAGCACAACAAGTCGTTGTATTTTAATTGCACCATGTTCGGGGCAATTCCCCTGCAGAGTTCGGACTCGCGGATCATCCTCCAGCAGCTGTTGCAGTTCAAGAAGGACCAGACAATTTTCGATGCAGGATTCCGACCCCCGGCGTTTCGCCGCGACTTCCCATCACAATTCGAACCCAGTAAGGCGATCCCAATTACACTCAAGCGCAAGAAAAACGAGAAAGCTGATGGCGAGCAACCAAATCAACGAGCCAAACAAACTAAAAAGGAAGCGGCGGCGAGGAAAAAGAAGTCGTCCTCACCCCCCCACCGCTCGGCGACGTCGTTAGAGGGAGTAGGCCAGTTTTACACTGCGACAGTCGGTGGTAGTTGTAGGGTAGTTGATTCGAACATCCCGTACTTCTCTAATTCATCATGCGCCTGTAATTGGATGGATGAAGTTCGCAACACGGCAGGATCATCGTGATGTTGTGTATGTGCGGGAGAGCGCCTAGGTCGCATATTGCGCTTCAACGAGCAGCTTAAATTATAGTTGCTTTTGACTTGGCTTCGAAAACGAATTTAATCGCGGCAGGGAGGACGAGGTGGGTGTTCTAGACATGGCTAGAGAGGAAGGGAACGGTCCCCATGCCATAGGAACTACTAATGAACAAAATACCTACAGTGTAAATCGTGAGCGCAATCAAGCCCAAGCCAAGCCCGGTCACAGGCTAAGCCGTCCAAGCCCACCCCACCAAATTCAAACTCCACTAAGGGGGACAAGCCCGTTTGCCAAGCCGGTCCGAAAGCTCTGATCTCACTTATACACTGTTGGAAAAACAAAGCAAGAGTCAGAGCAACTCAGGGAATCCGTGATATCCACGTACCGCACGCGCCGCTGGTCGCGAATATCACCTCGCTGAGCATTGCACGGCGGGTACGTCTCGCTGATCTTCTTGATGAAGGGCCCCACCTCGCTCTCGAGAACCAGGGACATCCTGCAACGGCCCCAACCCGCGCCTGTACACAATGAGGCGTCGAAAATAAGTACGCGTTCGGAAGGTTGCCAACCATCTGTGGGTAGGGCACAAGTTGCAAAGCCCAGATAACGCCATCGAGAGCGCCGCCGAAGGCCAAGAACGTCGACCACTTCGTCGTACTTTTCACGGCGTAGGTTGTCTTCACGGTACTGTGAGGTAGTGCGAATGTGTTAGCACTACGTCTGCTAGGGTAGTTCTTGACAATATTAATGAATTACAGCTCTTTGCAGAACTTAGGGCGCGACTCGAAATTTTTCCTTTTTGGGTACTTTTTTGATGGTTTGGACCAGGACAGCCGCCTTTGTCTCAATTCCTGTTCGTTCCCTTGGCAGATATGCTCAATCGCTTTGCATACCAAATATGCCTTTTTTCTTTTTTTTTTGGAGTGTTTACAGCTCTTTGCAGAACTTAGGGCGCGACTCGAAATTTTTCCTTTTTGGGTACTTTTTTGATGGTTTGGACCAGGACAGCCGCCCTTGTCTCAATCCCTGTCCGTTCCCTTGGCAGATATGCTCAATCGCTTCGCATACCAAATACGCAGTTAACCACGTCTTTAGAATTTTTATATTACACTTACGGATGCTTTGTGAGTGCGGAAAGGAGTTGTTTCTGATCATTTTTGATTATCTTTGAGCAGGACAGCTGTTCTGGTCTCAGTTGTCCACCTTTTTCTTCGGGAATAGGCTCAATCTCTTCGCATTCAAAATGCGCAGTCAACCGCTTTCTTAGATTTTCAACCTGACCTCCAATACGACTTCCTGTTGGATGAAATACCCAGTAGGTCATCACTTTTGATTGGCATTCAGCAGAACAGCTGCTGCTGCTTCAATCCTTTACCGTTTTCCTCCATCATAGGCTCATTTTACTCGCATAATCTCTCCGCAGGCAACCACCGACTGAGAATTAGGAATTATAGATTTAATATAATTTTTAGTTTTTCACCTGCTCTCAGCGAAAACACACGGCGAATATCCTGTAGTGTGTATTATCATAATGCAACTATGAGTTAGGCAATGTACTAGAGTAAAGTGCAACATTTCAACAAAATAATAGTTTGTGGGCACCCCAAAAGCAGTTCACGACTGTCTTGCAGGAAAGCCTGCTTACAAACAAACTGCTGTACCGGGCAAGTGTCGTGAGAGCCAGTTGGGAAATCGAAGGGTGTAATAAACTGCGGATTCACTAGGCGAAGAGATTGCGCCTATAGGTTAAACAAACGATTAAGATCTGAGGCTGCAGCAGCTGTTCTGCTGAATGCCAATCAAAAGTGATGACCTACTGGGTATTTCATCCAACAGGAAGTCGTATTGGAGGTCAGGTTGAAAATCTGAGAAAGCGGTTGACTGCTAATTTTGAATGCGAAGAGATTGAGCCTATTCCCGAAGAAAAAGGTGGACAACTGAGACCAGAACAGCTGTCCTGCTCAAAGATAATCAAAAATGATCAGAAACAACTCCTTTCCGCACTCACAAAGCATCCGTAAGTGTAATATAAAAATTCTAAAGACGTGGTTAACTGCGTATTTGGTATGCGAAGCGATTGAGCATATCTGCCAAGGGAACGGACAGGAATTGAGACAAGGGCGGCTGTCCTGGTCCAAACCATCAAAAAAGTACCCAAAAAGGAAAAATTTCGAGTCGCGCCCTAAGTTCTGCAAAGAGCTGTAAACACTCCAAAAAAAAAAAAAAAAAAGAGAAGACGAAATGCTGTACGCTGATGCGATTAGTCAGATCAGAGCTGCTGCCAAACATGAACATTCAGCCTCGTTCTCAATCACCACCACAACGTGCGCTGTGCCGCGTCTTCACCCTACTGTATATGCACACCAATGAATTCATCTTCCAATAAGGCGCGTATCCTGATTCCTCGCGTTCCAAAGGCCACAAACCTACCCGAGCAGGTTGCGGGCAGGACTCGCAAAGCTGAAAGCTCACAGGACACTGGCGCGAAAAGTGTCGCTGAGCTCGGTTGGAGTCTGCCACCACTCACAGGTGCGTGGATTTGGCCCTCTTTCGATGCACCGCGGGCTCCGGGCGCGGAAAATCGCCCTTGAGCTCCCGAGGCGCGTAACGCTGCGGCGTTCATAGGGATCATGACCGCTACTCTTTAATCATGCAGGCCCAAAGGCCCACATCGAACAGCCTGATTTGTTCAGCATGTGTTTGTGCGTGGGCTCGATATTGTCTCTCCTCCCATGACTCCTAGGAACTATCTTCCACCCATCATTTGCCCCAAGACTTGATTGAAGACCTTATAAATCGATATTGGATCTCCCCGTGCATTCAGGATCTGTCGTTTCCTATAGCTACTCCGCCTTCCTCGTCTTCTAGCGCCGACATCTGCGTTGCTTCTCCTCCCACTGCATTCCCCTCTCCCGCAGGGCGCCTGGAAATCACGCCCGACAGCCCGCGCCGATGACGAGTATGCCCTCAGTTCTCGCGACACGCTCCGTTAATATTGAGATTGCGCCAAATGAAGGAAGTGTGTCTCCGTGTCATGCTACTATCCCAATATATGAACTAACGATAATTCGTGCGTCACAGCTGTAGCTGCGCCGCGGAAGTCCCCGTTCGACTCGGGGTCGGGTCATTCGAAATAAAACGCCGTTTCTTTTTCTTCATTTTGGATTGCTTCAGGCCATTCAAGTATTCTATTCACTGGGAGGAGCGCGTAGGTGCGCTGTATCATTATTTGCAGTCTAATCCGCCACAGTAGTGGGAATTTCGTTAGTGTCGAATTCAGTGTAACTTCAGAGGTACAAAAGACCCGAGGCGGATTGGTCCGCGTCTGCACCCAATGAGTCCAAAAATTCCCCAAAGCATCGCCAGGCGGACGCGGGGAATCGAACCTCGATCTGCTGCCTGAAACTGGCCATACAATGTTGAATAGCCTAAAGTGATGCTCCGCGCACCACTCCGCTTCCCTCCATTGTACACACACACACCCATCAATCCAACCAATCTGGAGATTGAATGACAGTCGATTCCGTCGAGGTATCAGAGGTATTTTGTCCGCTACGCTCACATGCTGCCCACGATTTCAAAATTTCTCTGCCGCAACTTGCGCGATGCTTACTCGACCAGTAGAAACCAAGCGTGTTTTTATTCCAAAGAAAAGTAAACTGAGGTATCCCTCCACTCAAAAATCGGAGGTATAGGTACGAAATGAAAAAAAAAATGAGTGCCGTTTCTGAGTTCAGCAGTGATCCACCGAACCAACATTTGAGATCAAGCCGCGCCACATAGTCTACGAGTGGTTGACCCTGCAAGATGTTAGCCTCCTAAAAAAGGACACTGAAAGTAAAACTGACTGGGCAAACCACTGCTGGTTAGTCGCGATGCACAAACCACCGTGCGCATTCTGGGTGGCCTGACAGTTCGGGGCGATAAAGTCGAGCAGAGTGGCCTGTTTGAGTGAGTAAATGGAGGATCTCAGAGGGTGCGGTATGGAAACGCACCCAGTCGGTGCGGCAGTATTCAATGGGAGCGGCAACCTGGTTGACGAAGAACGAGAGGCAGGTGGCGAATTGCACGACGACGGTGTTGTTGGTGCCCTTTTAAAAAGAGGATTAATCGACAAAAGACCGAGAGAGACGTGTTGGTTACCGTGCCGATGGTGAACAGAGCACCTGAGCGATCATGAGGATCTAAGATACACCAAGTGTCACAATGAAGACTTACCAATGTTCTGGCTGTCAAAACGGAGGGCGTCCGCAATAATGTGGCAATCGTTCGGGTCGGGTCCTCCCCCGGACGGCGTGAAGCAGGAAGTAGTGCCTGACTACATTAGAACCGATGCATCCCGAGATTAAATGTTTATTCATACAGGTATTTCCACACACATCGACCTGGCGGCCTTCCAACGCTTTGATCTCAGTGCCGTATTCGGGGCAAGTGGCGAGCTGCAGTTTCACGTTGTGGTCTTGCCCGATGTAAGTCTCTGAAATTGTGGCCTGACCAACACAAGCTGCAGACAAAAGCCATCAACAAAAAGTCAAGAACAAATCAAAGGACTGTGGAGACCTTGTCCAGCAGGCGTAACGCTTGCCGCAGAGACTGTGGAGAACAAGAGTGCAACTGAGATGAGGGCGCAAGTCCACATTGTGAGGATGGATGATGCTGAACCCGAAATCTAGTTGCATTTATACCCATGTTTGACAGGTGTTCGGAATCGCAAAGCCGTGAAACGCATATATTTTGCGGATTGGAAGTCGGCTTCAATGCCCGGACCCTGGCAAGGCCTCAATAAAATTACCTCATGTCGTAGAAATAGATAGCCAGCCCTGGCGAGTGGAATCTAAGACTCACCAGTGGAACCTTGGGGCTGTACAGGTTGCCTCACCGCGCGGTAGGGTTCCGTAAGGACCCAGCTTCCTATCATGGGTTGACAGGCCACGGGCGCGCCTGGGTGATGGAGCACTCTAGCTTACCGGTTCTAGTGCGGGGCTAGAACATGGTGCGCCTAACTTTGAGGTCCTTCCTTTCTAATTAAAGGAAACATGTCCAGCTGACGTATACGATTTCACCATAATAGACCAATAGTAGCCATCCAGTTAGAATCGCGGGAAGTCAGGAATGGGCTGCTCTAGCTGGTAGTAGTTCCTTTGAATTGTTAGTCAAGGGTTGTCGTAGAAGGAAATCCGCTGCACGCTAGGAAAGCCTGTACCCGGGGAAGTGGGTCGTCAACGCATAGGCAATCAATTATATCGAATAGTAGTATAGTAATATACAATGGCACTAGCCATAATGCGAGGATAGCAAGTACACAGCTAAAAGGTTTGTTCAACGACAAGAATCGAATGAAGTCCGTCAAACCGAGTCCCACGCAGCCTATTGCGCCGCTTTAATGAGGTTCGCTGCCTTCTCCACCACGCCGTATAAAGTGGTGCTCAGATGCGCGCTGACCTGGAGGGGCATGATCGACGCGTCGACGACGCGCACATTCGCAGTGTCGTAAACTTTGAGCTGCGCATCGACAACACCAGCCAGCGCCCGCCGCATCATCGCGGCGGTACCAATCGGATGCGCCACAGAGGCAAAGCCTGGTGGAAAGATAGGTGAGAGGGATGTAGGTCTCAGGCGCAAAAGGACTTGCCGTTCTTGATCCAGGTCTGCCACGCGACGTCCGTACCGCGGTCCGCATTGTCTGGTACAGCATTGCCCGGGATAGTCTCGCCGGTAGACAGGGAGCTGGGGAAGCGTGTTCAGAATGCGGGACATAACGGGAAGTGACGATGCGCTGACCTCAGAGGCGGGCTGGTGATGATGCGGCGAGCCAACCGCGCACCGGCGACCTGCATGTCGAGGTCAATGCCGACGCTAAAGTAGTTGACCTTGATGGTGGGGTATATGAAGGGGTCCGTGGACTTGATTGAGGAGTTGAGGAAAATGGCTTTACGGACCAACTATGGTGTGCTTACGGTAATTTTGACGCTTCCACAGCTGAAGGGGAGCAACAGTCACATGACGATACCGATATTGATTCAGGGAAATTAGCCAGGGAGAGGAAGAAACAATGAAACAAAAGACACACTCGGGGAAGCCGGTGTCGTAGAATAGCTCGACAACAGGGGCTACGTAGGACATGAATAAGTGACGCTTCAAGGTAAAACGATGACAGTGCCCACTGTTGTTGTTAATAATGAGATTTGCCTGGACCTGATAGATTTGCTGCAAAGCGGTTGTGGAGAGAGCAGACCCCGCTTGCGAGGTAGCCCAGGCAGAGAGGTTGCCTTGAATTTGGGAAACTTTTGCGCTTGCTTGCGAACCAAAAAGTTGATAAATATTCAGATACACGATGGCGTCAGGTCCTTCCCCGCCCACATCGAAACCATTTCCGCTGGTAGAGAATACCACGAATAACAGATATTGCAAATATTCGCGAGTATACATTCGCGAATAACAAATACTTATATTCACGAATGGCTGTGGCAGTGCTATTTGCACGAATGCGAATATGGTCCCCAAGACCTCTGAATATTCGTTGAATATTCGTCAGCTAATCACCGTGGGGATGGCCTAGTTACAGGTTGTGATGAGAGAACAGCAATGGAATGTGTGATGCAGGGAAGTAAGGATAAGATAAAGAAAGTTGTTAGGGGCTATTCCCGATATGGTAAATAAGTTCAAAATAAGTTGTAGAGGGACGCACCCAGGTCAAATGGCCACCTAAATGTCAAAAGAATTTTACACAGTAGGTGCACATGCTAACTATCACTGAACACAGTTGCCCCGAGCTCAGCATGCTGCAGAAGCCTGCAGTTTGCATTTGCAGCAAGCTGTTCATTCTACGGAGATTTCTCAATATTTCTCTGGAGTCTCCCCAGTAACCCCGAGTTCACCATACTTCAGAAGCCTGCATTTGACATTTGTGGCAAAATTTGGAAGGTGAAGCATTTGTGCAAATGTGTCTTGATTATTTGTCTGCACCTGGTAAGATAATGTCTTCCCTCTCATGCTTTGCACTCATATTGTTGTATAGCAACCTCTGTTGATGCTGAGAGACTGTTCTCCTTCTCAGGAGGTACTGTTTCAAAGCTGCACAATCAACTGTCCGAGGATTCTGCTCATGCTGCTGTTATGGTTGGTCAATGGGCAGGTGACCCAGATCTTATTGCAGCCAAGAAGTTTGAAGCCCAACTCATCAAGGGCTGGTCACAGAAAAAGAAGAGGAAAGCTGATATTCCAGCCGAGGGGCAGTCCGCGCCAAAGGTCGTTGTAATTGCTGATGATGGTGTTGATTAGATGATTTACTCATGAATAATTTGCAAATAGTGAATATTTCAAGTCGTTGATATTCACAAATATTCGTGGATATTCCTTACTAAGCAATGAATAATTGCCATCAATACTCGTACGAATGCGAATATCAGTTTCAAGGTTTTGGTGAATATTCATATTCGCGAATATATATTTGTGATATTCTCTATCCCCTGGTGCCGAGGAAATTCGTAGTCTGCTCCTGCAAGTTCTTGCCGACCTTCTTGAGGTCAATTTGAGTGGTGATGCCAAGTGGTCTTAGGATGCTCGAATTGCCAATGTCGGAGAGTTGGAGTAGAGCTGGTGTCTGGGGAATTTTTGTGAGAGATATTCGAGCGGTGGGAAAAAATACCTGGATTGTGCCTGCAGCAACAATAACCTCGCACCTCACATATACAGCATAGCGTGTCGTACTGTTTGTCCAGTATGCGTACTCGACGCCCGACCCTGCGAGAGGGATGCTTCCTGGATTGGACCACTTTGAATTTTTGTAACCTATATTAATGAGTCGGAGTTAAGAGTAACATTGCAGGAGCATACAATGTGCCAAGCGAGGGTGACCCAGTTAGTGCGCTGGCTCTCAACTGGCGTCAAGTAGGCTTCGACCGAGGACGAGCAGTAATCCGATCGGTGCCAGTCAATACTCTGAACATAGTTGTAGGACAAGTTTAACGAAGCGGCGTAACAATGCACGACAGGAGTGATGGACACGCAGTTGGGCATTCCACCGCTGAGGTCTTTGAAGTGGCTCATCCCTGGTTTGTTTGGATCCTATGTTAAGTATGAAATTTGGGCCGAAGATTGACACACCTGTGAGATTCACGATGGTGTCGACAAAGGCAGGTTGTTGTGGGCCGCTGTACATCGCATCTGGGTATGTTACTTGTAAGGGGCCAGAGGTTCCGTGATACGATGCAATCAACTGTGTGCCCTTGGCCGCTTGTTGAGCGTTGGGTGCAGAAAAAGTCTCAGCCTGAGGGGGGAAAACAGTTTGATACGTGTCGCAAATATTGGGACTACTATAGACTCACCTTTTTCATGTAATTGAAGATCCCGGTCCAGTTCTATCCAATGTTAGCCTCGTCATCCTTGAGCAAAGTTGACTATGTGTCGTATTGCGCGTTCAGGCCTCGAGTCCAATGGCCTCCATTAATAGAGGAACTTCCACCCAGTGTTTTACCACTAATCAACAAAGGCATTAGATGTCAGAGAAGAGGCCACATGGAAGTTGCATACCCGTGGATAACCTTTCCCTGCTCTGCCGTCCATGCCCAGTCCAACGGCCCAACGAAGGCTTGGCTGTAATCATAGATGTTGTACACTTCCGGGTTTGTGTTGTCATCCTGACTAGCCTCAATGAGAAGAACGGTTATGGAAGGGTTCTCTGCCAGCCTTGCGGCAACAGTCATTCCGGTCAAACCACTTGCAGGGGGTTCTTGAGTTGTGAAGTCCAATTACAGATCGGGGAACGCACCTCTGACAACGATGTAGTCACCCCAGAGACGCATATTTCAAGGATGGGGAACACAGACGAAGACAACGCGAGTGCAACAGAAATGAAGAAAGTCATAAAGTGGTTTAGCAAAACACGAAAGCAGGGAAGGCACAAGCCGTGCTTTTATATATCACAAAAGCATCTCCGGCCTGTGGTGGGATCGTTAACAGGTGTACCGACAGATCTCGACTCAAAGCCTCCACCGTCCGACTCTTGAGCGAGGCAAGTCCATGCGGCCGGACAATGGCCTGGGGCGGAGAGACAGATGCACAAGACATAACTTACGTCCAGGAAATCCAGTAGATCAAGGCTCAAAGACGGTTTAGGGTGGCAAAGCCAGATGTCGCCTGGGCTTGAGGGCCATGTTTGGTCCTGTTGCATCACCAAACATGTCAAGCTTGTGTCAGCAATGCCCGATTCAAAAGGCCCTCTGGGCACCCCTGGCACCTCCACCTGTACCTGTACCTGAGCTCGTACGACTTGTTCAGCAGATAACAGCTCAGGTACATGGAGCTGTCACCTTCGACGGTAGGTTGAGTGACAGGACTAACAATGGGTAGCTTAATATTCATTTCTGTGAACGATGGAGTATTGAACATTGAACATTGTACTTCTACGGAACCAGGAACGGGTGTCGGGCGCATGGAACCCCGGGCTTATGACAAAGTTAGAAGTGATGCGGAACGATAAACAAAGCGGGCATACTAGGTTCCCTGGGTGAGTGGAAGAGATCTTCTGGTGTGGGGAGTGAATGCGCAGGTGTCACTGTGGTGGGGTCGACTGAGCAGCTGGAGCCAGCACCTAAGTCGCTGATCGCTGTACCGGAGTCAGTGATATAAAGAAGAGCAGAAGTGGACACACCGTGAGGTGCGGGCTGTGTGTTGGGGAGATAAAGTTCAGGTGAACGGCTACGGCTGTCGGTTGGGCTCGGGCTGGGCTCCTCAGTGGGACTAGCCCAGCGTTTACCGAGGACTGTCATAGAGTCTATGTTGGGAACATAAGTTCCAGGCGAAGAGGTACGACTAGGGTCTCTAGCGAGAGGGAACTTATATGAAGTTAAATAAGTGTGGGGCTTGGGGATTTAAAAGGTGCTCACCTGGCGTTCACTGGCATGAGCTCAGGATATGTGATGTGTTTGTGAGAGGAGTGTGAACTCAGGGCATGTCTTCCTCCTCACCTTCCTCCATTGAGACCAAGCGGTGCCTAGTGGGAGTTGAGTACATTGAGAAGCTGTGTGGTCCTGCAAGGGGCAGTGAGGCCATGATGGGAAGGAGTAAGAAGGAAAGAATGATGAATTGTGACGCCATTGTGATCATTGGCAATGGAAATTTTAAATTCAAGACACATGGATATTAATTAGGCCTGTAGACACATGGATACCATATCAAACACATGGCTATCGCATCAAAGATATGTGACGTTTCATGAATTTGAGGGGACATACGGGATGTGTTAGAGCAAAGGGCACGAGCCAGCACACTACCCTGATAGTTAATGAGAAATGAATTCCGACCGTGAGGCTTGAATTAGTGTGAAACGAATATACATCGGGAAGAAGTTCAAGCTAGGTTTATTCCTAGTACATTACATGTACAAGGGCGCTGTGTCCCAGAGTGAAATGGGGAGTGGTGTTGGAACTTGGGATGTGCCGAGAATCACATGATGTCATAAACTGAAGGGGAGCGAGGCAGGTTTGAGTTAAAGGTTTTGGTGATGGGTCGCGGGATATGCCGAGAGGGTGTCACATGATGTCATAAACTGAAGGGAGCGAGGCAGGTTTGAGTTAAGGGTTTTTTGGGTGATGGGTCTCGGGATATGCTGAGAGGGTGGGAAAGGTCACATGATGTCATGATCTGAAGGGGATCGAGGCAGGTTTGAGTTACAGAAAGTAGACCTGGAACCTTAGACGGTACCAGGAATAAGGCTTTAGGTTCCCGTTCTGACAATGCCGAGCGATGCCGAAGCGGGGGCAAAGAGAGCCGAATAGGAACCAAACAGGCCACGCTGGCCTTTGTCAGAAGGGGCTTGCTTCAAAGTCTGGGAATCGGAGGGCTTGGAATTCGCTTTCCAGCAACTCAACGTGGGCTTGGACCCATGGGGTCAACTGATTAAACTTTTAGATGGTCAATCTGGCTACAATATCCACCACTAGTACGAACCCACCGGTAATTTACCCTTGGCCGTAAATGTAAACTAAATGGTTGGAGCCTTACCACCGGCCTCCGAGTCATATTCATAGAGACAAGAAGTACCTACACTTTGCTCTGGCGGTAAGTAGGTAGTATTATCAGGCTGAGGATTATGTCATTCAAAAACAGTCGCATTCGTAGAGAAGAGTGTTTACAATAGAATGGTCCGTTGATGGTCCGAGCTATTATAAATTTGTGTTGAAAATATTAGCGCCCTGCGGATGGAAGGATGTGCGCAGCGTCCACTCCAGGTCTATAATAAGTAGGAAACCTGCGACCCAGAGGATAATCTAACAGATGAGGGCCCAGAATCATACACATTTCGATGGATGAAGTTGCCGCCAGATATGGTGGGACTGGAAATTTGCAAATTGGAAGCTTCAAAACAGTGAGACCAGCAAATCACGGAGCCGGAGGGGTCAGAACCAAGAGCCACAATTCAAAAGTGTATTGATAATCTAAGTCACAGAGATCTTGAAGGCATCATAGCCAACAGAGTGTGGATGGAACAGACAATGGAATGCTAGGAGACCTGGCAGCACACGAGGTTTTGTAATCAACTCAGAACTGCGGCCGAAAGCATGCGTGGCCGCGGCATTCATGATAAAAATCTCGGCTCAGTTGGTGCAATTTACGCGTCCCTCCAGTGGGTGCTGCACTGACTGCACGCTGAGAGAGTAGCTCCGTGGAAAGTCAGCTGAACAACTGTGAAGAGCATATGACTCTCAATAAAATGGTAGTACGGGTTTTGCCCTGTCGTTGAACAGCATCTCGTTGAAGAACGGTTGAAATCCGGCTTAAATTGTACAGCCCGCAGTTGCCTCGCAGCTGCTCCGTGGTCCAAAAACCTCGGAAAGTGCGGGCATAGTGTGAATGAGTTCACTGTATGGGGATGGATGTCAGAACTGTCGAGCTTTGAATGTTGAGGCTGTGGGTCATTATTATCCGTTCTTTTAACGAGATGGACGGCTTTCATTTACGTCTCTTTGGTTCATCCCCATCCAGTTTATCCCCTTCCTTTTTATTCTTACCTCCTGCTCTGTCTTCTGCGTCAAATGACCTGCAATCTGGAGTACAAGACTACGGTTCCCCCTCACACAGCTTTCACAGCATTGCAATTTATCCTTAGATGATAGAATTTTTCGCACTGCATGTGCATCTTCCATCCTTTCGGACTGTGGGCTGTGGACTGCAACATGTTGATATGCTGAAGAAAATACCAGACAGGGTACAAGGTTCCCACTGCAGTACTGTATCATTTCAATCAATTTGACCGTCGCACGTCGCGTACCCCCTGGTCGGTGTCAAATATTGGTGCGAGGTCACGCGTCACGCGCCCCTTGGTCGAGCCTTAAATCCGCTACGCAGCACCCCAAATTACCAAAATTTGCGTCTGCGACGCGAAAAAGTCAAATTTTCGTTCCGGTGGTTGAAAATTTCTGGTTGGTCACGCAAATTTTTGATGATGGTCGAATGGTCGAATTGGTATTTTGGGTCACGCATCACACCCTATCGCTGCAGCACAGGACGACACACTGTTCGACTGCGGCCACGTGCGAGATCTTTCGTGTGTAAAAGGCCTACCTGGACAGTAATCCCTCACAGAATCCTGTGAGGTTCTCTCGAGTGTATTGGACTTGACCTGATGCTAGGCCTTCTGCGGAACATTGCTCATTTTCAACATGCTTGGCTCTGAACATTCTGGAAGCCCTACTGCCGTTGATTTATCTAGGGCTGGCCAAATATTCCCGGCGTCTGAACTGGCCGTTATTTTCCTGCTGGACTTGCACTCGGGCCTGTCAGCTGAATCTCTGACATATCGAGGCTGATCATGCGGCCGAATATCTGTCTGCTTTCCCCTGAGGCTTGGTTGAATATTCTGGCTATGACCACTCACTCCTCTGTCGGCTTGTGTGAATGGAAACTCCACGGTCTGGCTATCTCACTATGGTTATCATGGAATATGACATGGGGTCATTGAATCGTACAGTGACACTCTGATATAATTGTATTTGCTTGCTGTAGTACCCAACGTCGCAACAAAGCACAAATACACTTATTCCAATTCACATGTATCAAATAATTCAGAACCTCATCAGTGCCAGAGCGAAGCGTCGGCATATCTTGTTAGCATTGATTAAGAAGTACGAGGAGAGAGGCTCGCGGAAGGAGATAACCTTGATGGGGATCGGATAATATAGACCCCTGAAAGGTAGTGTGAACTCTGTTTTTTTGAGGTTGTTCACAGATGTTTATTTTTCATGGAACATGAAAGCCCTACATATCATACCCTCACTAAGTAGCTTCAAGAATCAGGCTTCCTGAGGAGAACCGGTGGCTTGATTATAAAGTTCAGCACGATTCATTCCGCAAAACCGCTGAAATCACATACATTGTCACACCTTGTGACCTATGGCGCTTCACGTCACACGTGTGCGCGATACACTCCTCCCATCCAGCTGGGGCTCATTAAAGTCATTTGAGAGTCCAGATCCACTATGAAAGGCATTCTTCTCGCTTCAGGTGAGTCAGATGCATGTTCTGGGTTGAAGGGACATGTAATAGTGAGAATTAAGTAATTCTTTCCCTAATCCATGGAAGAGCTTTACTCAAGCTGAGGGAGGTTGTTATTGGCAGCCAAAATGTATCTTTATATGTACACAAGCATACTCCGCAGTTAAATTTACCACATAAGTTGTGTTTCTCAGTACTGCAGGCCAGAGAGTGCAATTTGTCCATTCCTAAAAATTCAGGCTGTTTTTGATACTCGGTTAAGTCAAAGACTTGAACTCGTACACTGATAGCCTCTAAGTATTCCCTGCAACTGCTTTACTGCAATTTCTGGTTGAATTTGGTCCTACCACTGGTCTCATATTTGTCCGACCACGGCTTATCACTGAACTGTTTTATTCCACCAATTTTCAGATCAATGTGCTCAGTCCAAGGTATACTGTATTTTTTCATTCAATTCGGCAGGGGTGGGGGTGGGGGGGTGAAGCGTAACAAGTGACACCTGGAACATATTCGATGTGAGCGTCCAAGTTATAGGAAAAGTGGTCCATAGACCAGTCCATTGGACCTGTTGATGTACTCTCTGATGGACAATGTGATGGACCATGATGGGATAGACTCAGAGGATGGACCAGTCGTGGGTCACACTGTGGACCATCACGCAGACCTCGGCTTGGGCTTTGATGTGGACCTGCTGTGGACCCGACGCATGTGGCTCTGTTTGTTGCCCAAATAGGAATCAATACCATGCCACCTCTTACTACTTTCGGTATTCTCGCTTTGGACGACGCGTCGCAAGCACAATGGCATCCAGTTTGTGTGGCACAGACACCTTCTTGCCTGCTACTCTAGTCTGTAGTTAACTGCGTGGCATGTCATTGCTACCCTCACTTATTATGTAAAGTGCGGAGTTTGAATTATGACCCGCAGCATTCAATGCTTCCTGCCACTTCAACACAAAATCCTAGGAGGCAAAGTATGTTTTATGCTCACTCTGAAGAGAACTATCTCTTTAGATTTGATGTCTCTGTCGAGCTTCCAAGTAAAGCAAAATGCTGAACAAAACACATGCCTGCCCATCAAAATTCTACATCTTGGTTTTGAGCTCAGTGTGCGAGATTTGGCAGGAGAAGTTATTCATTATGGTATCATGAATGAGATTCCAACATAAAAACCGGTGAAAACGCGTCGTAAATGTGGGAACGACACCCGAGACATTTGGGATTACATAATAGTGTCGGGTACCGATGTCGGTGATCGAGTAATCGACAGACTACAACACGTGAGGTACGAGCGAGAATTGTTGTAGTGTCTGTTTATAAGAGACTACTGCTACTCTCACCTCTCTCTATCCTCAATTTTTCCCTCTCCTCCCACACACTGCTCACACTTGATTTGCCTTCAATGCAGTTGGAACCAGACCCTCAATTTGTCAAGAGGCTACACTGTTATTCGACTGGATGATCCGGTCCAAGCACAGGTCCATCAACAATCCTAAGTCCACGCACAGGTCCACCACTCTCTAGCATCACATTTGTGACATTTAACAGGTGAGGTCCATTGCCCAGTCCATCCTTACATGTATTAAGTAATAGGTCCAAGGTCCAAGGTCCAAAGTCCATGGTCCAAAAATCCAAAGAAGGTCCATAGACCGTCTTTCCGGTGGCTCCGACTCTTTGTCCATACCATACTCACGATGTCAATTGAATTGGACCTGACTCGTGAAGTTTGGCAAGACTGAGAGAGGCATGACAACTTGCCGACTGGACTGCTTCGAATCGCTTCACAAATTTGCTCTTACTACTTACCAAAATTAGCCGAGTGTCATGCTCATTGCAAACAGCTGCAATTTTCAACGCGCAATTCCAAGTGTGCTTTTTTTCAGTTTTGAGACTGATTTATTGGACACATGGCCCATACTGTGACAATGCGGGAGCTCGGACTGCGCACCCGGGGATTTATACTGATCTTATTCTCCTTGACAGCGTGCGAAAGGATGAAGTCCCCGAGAACATGACCCGCCGTGATTCCGGCCACGTGCTCATGTGAACCACTGAACTCACCGAGATGCTCCCGCCCGCACAAATGGGGAACTCGAACGTCCGAACTGGAAGTATTTGGGAACACACAAGATCCTGACATCGAAACAAGACATTAATACAACAAGTCCGTGGTACATTCATAGCGTAGGATATTAAAGTCCAAGTCTATCTTAGTCCGAGTTAATCGATTAGACGATGTTCCACACTTGGTTGGTGTTGCCAGTTGCGCAAGCCCACATTTGGACCTGCAAGAAACACAGCATCAGAAATCGGAAATCGGAATCGGTTGGAATTTAAGAGCTGCGTACCTGGTTGCCGCTGGTGAGGCTCCCATCCGTGAGGTCGAGGCACTCGCCCATGTTGGCCCACTGGATGCCATTTCTGGCAGTAGTGAACTGCTGGCTGGCGTCGCCCGCGCCCGGTGTGCACGACCAGATCTGTGTCTTGACGCCGTTGGTGATACTTCCGCCCGTCACATCTGGCAAAACGAACACTAGATCAGCCCCGAGGCGAACATGAGAGCCGGGATGAAGGGGCGCGCACCGAGGCACATGGAACCATAGACAACGATCGTCTGGCCGTTCAGCGTCCACGACTGGCCGGCGGAGCCGTTACATGGCTCGACGACGACTGTCCCGCCATTCACATTGGTGGCCGCGGTGAGGCACGTCGTGGCACTCGTCCCTGGCGTGATGGTGTGCCCAGTAGTGAGAGGAGGAGTGGTGGTTCTAGGACCAGTCGTACGCGTCCATTGTTGGTTTCCCCCACCGGTGCAGGTCCAGATTTGCATCTGCATCGCCAGGAGAGCATTTGAGCACAGAAGCTGAGGAAATGGAAATCGAGACGCACGATGTTACCGTCCGTCACAGTCCCGCCAGTGAGATCCAAGCAGCTTGAAAGCCCACTCCATTGGATCGTGCTCCCCGAGAATGTCCACTGCTGGTTGGTGTCGCCCCCGGTGCACGTCCAGATCTGCATCTGGGTACCATCGGCACTTGCACCCCCGGTTACGTCCAGGCACTTGTTACCGAATATCTGCAACGTCGACCCGGAGATGGTCCAGCTCTGCGAGGTAGAGCCCGCGGAGACGCAGTCCTCGATCTCGACGACCGCGCCGTCAGCGTTAGACGCGGCGGTGAGGCAACTCGCGGAGTTGGCGCTAGGATGGATGTACTGGTTCGGCGTGGGGGTGGGAGTGGGGCCGGAGGGCGCGGATGTTGTAGTCGAGGAAAAGGCGGGTGTGCCGGTTTCGCACGCGATGGATCCACCGCAGGCTGCACCAGGATCAGGCGTGCCATCGCACGTCCAGGAGGACTATATAGAAATTAGGGAGATGAAACGGTTGGGCACGATGTGGTAGCCCTACAGATTGCTGCTGAGGATTTCCGATGGCTTGATAGGGGTCGACCCCGAGGCATTGAGCCATGGTGACAAGCTGAGTAATTCGTTAAAGAGAGTGGATATTCGACGAAAGGAACGTACATTGTAACCTTTGCTCTTGAAAACGTTAAGAGCGTAAGGAACGAGCGTGGTAGCAGTAGTCTCTGATCGAAAAAATGTAATCCGAAAGGAATGACGTTGGATTCAACATGACATGCTTACCTTCAGTTTCGTGCTCCAAAATCAAGGCATTTGTGACCCTCGCGTTCGCGACATCGTTGTACACTGCCTCGGACTGGGCCGTGGTGTTCCCATCCGCGTCTCCGGTATCCCAGTCCCACAAAGCCAGACTCTGCCCCCGAGCAGCCGCAATCGACTGGATGTTGCTGTTGTAGTCGCCGTAAGGCGGGCGCATAAAAGCGAGCTTGACCCCGAGGATGCGAGAGAATGCCTCCTCCATGCGGAACATCGCGTCCTGAATCTGCGACGTCGATAGAGTGGTGAGGTCGGCGTGCGACCAAGTGTGGCTCCCGATCATATGCCCGGCAGCGTACGCGTACTTGACGTCGGCGAGGCGGTCGGCGTTGTAGATGCAGTCCCAGTTGTTGCCGTTCATAAAGAAGGTCGCTTTAGCGCCAGCGGCGGTGAATTGGTCGGAGATGCTGCGAAGGTAGATGTATGGACCTGCATATCGTGTAAGTATGAGGAAAGAAGACATGGTGAATGGGCGGAAGAATACCATCATCCTGCGTGAATATGAGGGCAAATCAAGGGATACGAGAGGGAATACATACAAAAGTAAGATCAATATCGTTCGCGTTGATACAAGCATCATAGACTTGGGGAGTAGCACGGTATTTCTGTAAACCCAGAGTGAGCGACAACACACCCGTATTCAATAAACGCACCAAATTTGAACGGCCCCAGACAGCTGAAGCGGTCAGAAGAGTGTATAATAGGAGATGAGTCGACATGCTGACGAATGAAGCGAGATAGGACGGGGAATCCTAATGTACAACGACTCTCGGGAGGTGTATTTAAGGTGAGTTCAGAGCCGAACGTGCCGTGGTACCTGGCGGTAAAATTTAACTGTAGATTATGATCATTATCGTACCCTAATCTAGCGTTGGTCCCGGGTGAAGTCGAGACGGGTCGAGTTGCAAAATCGATGTCAACCCGATCCAGCAGGTTGTGTCGAGGTTGGTCTTGGATTTGACCAAAATACATGCGCCTCTCAACTCGAGGTCGAGACGAGACGAGTTGCGTAACGCACAAGATCCGAACCAGGCATTGGGCGGCTGTACATCCAAAGATCTAGGTCGTTGAGAACTCTGGAGAAACTCAGGGGAAATAACATACATTCATCACTTTACATCCTGCGGGCATGACGGTCATGAAGGAAGATGAAAGCAGAGTTTGAAGTCCATGCGACTTCCTTTCAAGGGAAGCCCAGGGCCCGGCCTGAGGCCCTCAATCCCGCCAGGCCGAGCCCTCTCAGGCCCAAGCCGAGCCGGGTCCGACGTCGGGCTTCAGCGGACCCAGGGCTCGGACTTGAAATTTTCCAAGCCCAAACCGGGCCCGCATGCCCGGACCTGGGTATCCATCGCGAGCTGGTATATGACAGACCAGGGAGACTCTGTTAAACTGGGGAGAAATCGAGTATATTTGGGCGCACTGAATTCAATCCACTCTATTTTTTTCTTCAGGGGTATTTGCGATTTTTGTGAACGATTTTCATCCTGAGAAGAATTCTAAGCCCACGTGGGCCCCAAAGCATAAAAATAGTTGAGAACCCCGAATCAGCACCGTGAAGGATTTTTCAGCATGTTATGAGTACTCACACATTTTTGATGCAGACATAGACGGTCGAATTAGTGCCCGGTACTCAGGCCCGGGCTCAGGCCCAAGCCCGGCCGGGCCAAGCCCTACCGGCGGGCTTGGGCTCGGGCCTGAAGAATCTCAAGCCCGAGCCCGCTCAAGCCGGGCCCTGGGCATCACTATTCCCTTGCCTGCCAGGATAATCCCTAGTCGAACCCAAGTCGGTCCATGATCTATGGGTCTCCAAACATACGAGTAGGCTTCAGCGAAAGTCTAGAGTCAGACTCAGACTCAGAATTAGAGAAGCTTGGGAGGTGGGAGTTGGGTGGAGACGTCGAGTATATATTATTACGTCAAATCACGTCAGCAGTCTAGACCAAGTTTGGACTGCACTGCCACTAAACGAAATTCCAGGTCGTTCCAAGTCGAGCAACTGCAAATACAACTGCACCGTCCTAATCGGAGATGTGGGACGCTGTGGCAATTCAATTGTCTGGTTGGTGCATGTTTGTGTGTTCACTGTGATGGGATGCCAGTGAGGCACGACAACTTTAGTAGCATAGGCGTTCGGACCGGCATCCGAACGCCTATTGATGGAATGCCTATCAATCAACGCACGGCCATCAGTCGCATCATTTGTGCCGATATTGGGTTAGGGGTTTGTGGTTCTGGTTAGAGTTTTTAGTTAGAGTAGTTAGTGTTAGGGTTTTGGGATACTTATTGCTGTTCAAGGAGGGACTTGTGCAAAATCTGAGGATTGATGGCTGATCAATTGACAATAGGCATTCGCGCCATCAATAGGCATTCGGGCAGCAGCCGAATGCCTATGCTACTAAAGTTGAATGTACTCTGTGAATGGTAAAGCTGATTGATCTTCTTCGGGACTAGGCATTGGAGATCAATTTGCACATTGACGTGGCACTAAACCAAAGATAGCGAGAGATAGCGAGATTTTTGTGGAAATTCGCGGAGGGCTGATAAGAAGAACGTTAGATCTAGATACCGCGTCCGTGGCCAGTATATGCAATCACAGGAGGTCATCGGAGTAAACTGTAAAAGAGAGTGAGATTCGAAGTCTCCCATCTGCTGCACGGTTGTCAACGAAACCGCGAGTGTAGCGTACGAATAGCATGTGTGCGATTTATTAATGCCAGTCGGCAATAGAAGTTAGTTCGGAATCCATTCAAACAATCTTCTTTCCTCTGCGAGGCTATCTAAACAATCGAATGACGAGAGCGAGTTTTCGTACCTTTAGGACTGCTGTGATAACCGCAATGCAAGCGCGTAGCCTTGTCCTGAAGCAGTCGGTGATAACTCTTAGATTCACGCAAGTTAGTGATTAAGGTAAATGGATTGAGCAAAGAATAATTATGTCCACAACAGGGGAGCACTCCCTTTATACTAATTCTAAGAGATGCCTCAGGTGGTCGGAGATGAGCGCGAGTGATTGCTCATCCTCGGCGTTTGGCGGGTGCTAGAGTGCGCGGAGGCTTAATTCCATCACAACGGTGCACCCGGCTTCTCTCCTCTTTCCGCAATGGCGACCGAGCGAACTCCCCTCGTTCCCAAAATGCCTGCCGAGGCCACCCGCTATGATTTTGCGTTGTTAATGACTGGCATTTGGAGGTCCGTTGACGTTATGGACAAGTTGTGTTACGTATAGACGAGCGCCTGATTCCCACCCCTACAGTCTTACCTTCATCTCGAGTCTCGATGCAACGATTGTCGCGACGCTCATTACACAGGAAGCATATGACATGGTAGTGAAAATCATACTGCCATACTGGCAGTAGAAAGTCAATAACATGTTCACTGCCATGGCCTCATGGTTTGGGCGTGGCCGCAGGAACAATTACATCGATAATGGCAGATGGTCACAAGAACACAGAACTTTCACACAGGCTGTGAGGTTTAAATATTCTCGAAGTGTTCTGTATTATTGTGCATGTGCTTTACTCTGTACTCAACTATTGCCTCTAAGACCAGCCAAGCTCCCAAATTATCAATAACCTCAGTGGCGACTTCTAGCCCAAACTAGCTTGGGATGAGATTGTCGATCAGTGAAATGTCGGCATGAGTTCCAGCTCCGGGCCGAACTCCGGATCTTGCTGTCTGTTGAGCATAAAGACACAGTAGTCGGAAATACTACAGACAACCACAAGAATATTATATATGTTGTACATTCAGTTGTGTCCTGGCAATCTGTAGTGCCAACACACTATTTTTGTAATTTTTCAGTCAAAAAACATGTATATCGAGCCAATCTGGTATTGGGGTTGATCTAATCTTGACAGGTGATCATGGCAGTAACAGTGAACCTGCCTTACTTCCTGCCTCACCTCCTGCCTCCTCTGCTGCCGTACCTGCTGACTTCCACCTGCCAGTAATGCAAGTAAACTTATATTGCCATGCTCATGCATCCTGTGTTAGCACCATTGGATCCTCACTGGAGTACATGCAGCTTAGTTCTTGGATCGGGACTTCGTATCTGCTCTCGCTCTGTGCTTTCACCCCACTATATGGTCGACTAGCGAATATTTTCGGTCGGAGGCCCAGCATTTTGTTCGCGGGCACTGTCTTTGGGGTGGGTACGATTCTGTGCGGGTTCGCGCAGAATATGTACGCTTTTCTTTATTTTCATCGCGACGAATGAACTCATTCGACTCTAGGCCTCAGCTTATCGCATGCCGGGCCCTTGCTGGGATTAGGGGCGGCGGAATGACTGTGGTCGGATCCGTTATCGTGTCCGACTCTGTTCCCCTCAAAAGCCGGGGGCTCTACCAAGGATGTTGGTACTCCATCGCAGAGATTATCCTTTTCCTAATTTTCCTGCAGTCACGAACCTCCTCTTCGGACTTAGCGATGCTATTGGTGCGCCTCTGGGCGGGTGGCTCGGAGACACCATCGGCTGGCGCGCCGCATTCCTGTTATAGTCCCCATTTCTGACCTTTGGGCTTTTGCTGCTCTTCCTCAAAGTCCGGGAGCCCGCGTTAGTTCTCGCTGCTGCAGGCACTAGCATCACCGCAAAGCTCAAGCGAATCGATTACGCCAGTTCAGCCAGCCTTGTCTTGACGCTTTTGACCTTCTTGGTTGAGATGAACTTCAAAACCACTGCTTCGTACGAGTGGGAAGACCCTCTGTCTGGGGATTTTTAACCGCCGCGTGAGTTTGATTCTCCAAGAATCTCCATATCCTCATTATATTAGTACCGTTTCGGCCTGCTCGTTCCTTCTAATCGAGCTCAAGTTTGCCGCCGAGCCCATCTTGCCCATGAGCATGTTGAAACGCGTAAAATATCTCGTTGGCTTTTGGTATCCACTGACCGCCAAATTCGCAGAGGACTCCGGGCTTTGTAGCACTCGTAAGTTGACGGTTAAAATGACGTCCAGATCTGGATATTTGTTAGCACAACTTCCTTCTCTCAGTACTGTCTTTCTCCACCGTGTACAACACTCCTTTATACTTCACGGCGGCCCGGCTGCGCACCTCCGCCGACGCCGGCGCCCACCTCATCCCGAACTCGGTCTGCGTCGCGATCGGTTCGCTCTTCGCCGGGTGGTACATGCGCAAGACTAGCCGCTACTGGAAGCTCCAGGCCCTCGCCGGGCTGTGCATCGTTGCAGCGAACTTTATCCTTGCTTCCTGGTCAATCTCGTTCAATCTCTTACCATCTCTCGTTTCTGAAGGGCACTAGGAATTCGGACACTCCGGAATGGGTGCTCTACACGACGCTGATGCCCTCGGTGTGTCCTTGAAATGCACTCACGATCTCTGCTCATACGCCTCCAGGGCTTCGGCTTCGTGACAACCCTGACCACGACGCTGCTCGCGCTCATCGCGAGCGTGCCGCGCGACGACATCCCGCTCGTGACCGGCCGGCGTTCCTTCCCCCTGCCTATTACATTCTCTCACGTTCCACCGCAGTATCGTACCTCTTCCGCACCTCAGGCCAAGTCCTCGACGTCTCCCTCTCCGCAGCCCTCACGCAGACGCTCCTCGTGCGCAACCTCCGCGTCCGCATCGCCGACTCCAACGTACGCAGCGCCCCTCTTTATTTCTTTATTTCTTTAACACTCACACGCCGCAGATAATCGCCAAGATCCTCGCGTCGACGGCATATATCCACACCCTGCCCGCGGACCTACAACACAGGGCCGCGAAGAGCTGGGCGCTCGCACTCCGCGTCGTGTTTTATTGTCAGATTGTGAGTGTTTGAGCTTCTTTTTGGGTTTTTGGTGCTGATTGTGAGTGAGGATAGGTGCTTGCCGTGAGTTTGTTTTTGTCGTCGCTGCCCATTGAGCACGCGTTGCCGGACACGTTTGGGGCGGCGCCGGTGAAGCCCGCGACGCACGATACAGAGGCGGTGAGGGGGGAGTGATCGAAGGCGCATTTTAGATTTCGCAATGTCGTCGAATAAACAGGATCTTCTTTCGTATAGCAGATCCGAGTGTGCAAAATTAGACTTGCAAGGAATCTTGCCACTGACAAGCGCTACAGTTGAACCCATTCTGACTTTGTTCGGGTGTCCAATGGGCAAGGGGGCAAATTGGAGGTTTCACTGAAGTTTCGTTCAACCATTTACAGTAATTTCTTCATTTCAAAACAAAGAGACAGCGGGTATTTTTGCTAAGGGCTACATTGGAGTCGGAGAATAACCTCTTTGAGCGGCAAGGGGTACTCGTTCCTGTCCCACTCGGAGCATTGCGCACATATTCCATGTTCGGATGGCGGCTGCTATATTTAATCTCCGACAGCCGTGGTTCGGCGGTCATCGATGTATGACATTAGCGTGACTCGCAAATGGTCTCCTTTCTTTCTGTCCTCTTCTCCCTCAAGTCTGCTTCTTCCTTTAGAGACGCGTCCGACACGCGAAACTCGTTGTGCGCAGACGTCGTCTACTCCCTTACCCATACTGACTGGTCTCTCGTAGCGTAGACTGCCGAATGGCGGACGATTCGTTCCCAGACGAGATCATCTCCGAGATCCTCTCACCCGCGTTGAAAGTCTCCGATGAAATCTTTTCTGACACCTCCCGTGTATCACCTTTTTCCACCTGCTCAGAATCCAGCTCGGCCTATCTCCTCGTTTGCAAGACTAGTTTGAGAATGGTCAGGCAGCGATGCATTGGGCCGAAATAGTGTGTTCGCTGAGAGGAGAGAGAAAAGAGAAGAAAAAACCAGGACAAACTCGGGCAGTGCCGCACTGATGGGCGCCTCATTAGACGCCGGTGCGGTTCGAAGCGGGTTTTGTAGTACACACCGGTGCACTTTCGCAGATGATCGTTGATTTCATGCAGAATACCTTGAAAAATGGCAACTAGTGGTCAGTACGGTACATGTGTGTTAGAATAATCCCAGTTAGGCTAGAGGTTGGCAAGCACAAGAGAAAGAAATTCAGCACCAAAGTAGTTGAATAAGTTTGTCCTACGCGTACATAATGGGTCTCGGCCTTGCATCGAACGCAGCGAGCTTCGTACTATTCGCACAATTCCTACCGCTGAACCCAATAATTCCAACAGTGTGAACTGCGTAAAACCGAACCTCGTTCGTTACTGTCACATTTACAGGCGGCATTGGAGTCAGCACTGTACCTACGTGTAGCTCACTTTTACGAATTTTAATTTGCGCAAGTGAGAAAACACAGTCCACGGAGAATGCGAGCGCTGCGTAGCGGCATGCATGCGCATGGATAGGTGGTTAAGTGTAATCCGCGCGAAACTCCAATGGGGATCGTAAACCAAAGTCGGAAATTGGACACAGGGTAGGTTTCATGTTGAAGTCGCTCGAATGGGGTGAAAACAAACGATAAAGACATGATATTCGCGACATTTAACACGAGACAGCGTCCGAACATAGAAGGTACAAAGGTAAGTACAACTTATCGATTACAAAGCCACGACGGAAACCTCAAAACATCAACCCAGCGATTTCCGACTCTTCGATTCATCGGACTTAGGCCGTGATGGGGATGCAGTTGATAGCGATGAGGCTACCCCACTCCTCCTCGGGCGCGTCACAGGTAACTTCAGTTCCACCACTATTCGTGCACGTACCGTCAGTTTCCGGGGAACTTGACAACAAAGTAATTACCTACCAGTTGTTGCCGATGACGGTAATGGCCGAACAGCCGAGGCCGACGGGGACGTCAAGGCCGCTGAGGTCCAAGCCGAGGGTGGCCGCGACAGCGGCGACGGCGCTGCTGCTGGACGATTGCACGCTGCTGCAGCATTGGTTGGAGGTGGGGGGCATCACCGGGGGAGTGGTCCACGGCATGGCGGCAGCAAGGGTCTACAACGCGAATGTTAGTAGGAACACGACCTCAAAGGTGAGTGCGTACGATGAGCACCGAGTTGACAACGACAGAGAGTTTAGAGAACATTGTTTGTTAAAGGGCTTGAATACAGAGAGATGTGTTCGAGTGAAGATTTGGAGTCTACCTTGCGGTCTTTTATATGTTTCGTGGGCAGACATTCCCGCAATTGGCCAAAACGTCGTGACCGCAGTTCTGCAGGAACATAGTCAAATTTCCTCAGGACAAGTCGATATCCAGCGCGAAGAGTGTGGAGCAGTGGAGCTATTTGACAAGAGAGAACAAGAAAACGTCGAGGCAAAGGGGGCCACTGAATTAAGATGCCGCTGTCTGTTCGCACGATTATTACGGGCGAGGAAGAAACTGCAGCTGAGGCGATCTGTGGAGCGATTTAACAGTTCGACACGATGAACATCACCTTCCCCTGCGGCACCTACGTCAGTTCAATCAGACTGAGGATTCCAAGAACCAACAATCGTTTGGCGGCCCAGTGGAACGAAAAGCACCTATCTGCGCACCAGAATGTTTTTGTCTGGATAGCGGTGTGCAACAATTTCAGAACACTCACTTGTGAACTCCTGGACAGCTACAAGGACTGCGGGCGAAGGGAAATTCAAGAGACTGAGTAGACGGCTCCGGCGGTGGAAGAGCGCGGCTGAGAATATCCAAAACTGGGATAAGATAAGCGGCTAACACAAGCCGAGTGAGGTAGGGAAACACGAAACGTATAATTCTCGGTGAATTCTGCGTTTTGTGGTGTGGGGGGAAGAGCCGTAGGCTCGACCGCTCGTCCGCCTGCTGCGGGCTGCGTGGGGGCGACTGGGAGGGTCGCGCTGCGCGCTGCCGCGAGGGGAAAGAGACTGAGGGCGAGTTACGGGCTCTGAGCGCTCGGAAGAGACTCCCGGGGGAGACAGCAAAATGCGCCAAAGGCGCGGAGCCAACTCTACCAACCCAGAGTGTAAGCTCACCCCAGTTGGCGACGCGCCCGCGGCGCGCCGCCGGCTTCCCCCACAGGAGCTGGAGCTCGGGATCAAAAGGATGCCATAACAAGTGTATTCGTAGTAAGAATGACAGCGATTTTGTAAGGAAAGTAAGAGAAGTATGGGAAGTGGTAAAGTGTTTTAGAGCTGTTCGTCCGCGCTGAAGACGGCAATGCCGTTGGCCACGTGGAAAGCCTCGAAGGCCTGTGCGACGTCGGTCAGCTTCTGCTGATTGTAGGCCTTGCCAATGTTCATAGGTATTATGTGCTCGATTTTCCGCCAGTAGATTAGGAACGCGAGGGAGGTCCAACCTCCGAGCGCTGCTACTATGTCGCAGGGCACGCCTGCGAGCAGAAGCTCCGTGGAGCCGCCTATGCGGAAACTGTGTCCAAAGACGGCGAGCATGTTCGCTGCCTTCCAGACAGGTAAGCAGCAGCGCAGGAACCAGTCCTTCGTCATCGGGGACCAGTTCCCACCGCTGGCCTCGAAGGCGAAGAGGGGGGCGTCGGGGGGAACCCGCTTGTTGACTGACAGGTGGTTGTTTAGGGCCTTCGAGGGGCATAGGTCGTCGTCGCGGTCGGTGAGCGTAAGTGTGGCGCCGCGTTCCCGTGTTGACTTGGTCCAGGGAAGTGGGACGGCCGTCGCGGGTGAGGAAGAGCCCGGCCGGATGCGTTTGATGATTACGCCGCGCGAGACGTGATATTTTTGGTCGTACTTATCGGGGGAGGGGATGGTGAGTTCGCCGAGGCGTCGGCAGCCCCAGAAAGCGGCAGTGGCGATGGACCATGTAGCGGCGTCGAAAGGGCGTGCAAGATTGAGGGCCGCTCGCAGTGCAAGCATGTGTTCTACTGTTACCGGGCCTTGTTGTGCGCATTTGAAAGCCGTGCCTTCTTTATTCGCGGTGCGTCTCGCCAGTTCTACCCAGCGATCATCGCCTTCCCAAGGTGCTCCGTTCAAATCGTGCCAGGCTTTGATTCCTGACATCCAAGACTTTACAGTGCCTCCGCTAACGGAGCCGACGTGGTTGGCGATGAAGGCGGCGAGAAGGAAATTGGAAGCTGGCATCCTCGCGCGCTCCGAGATGGAGTGGGTGTCGCAGAATTGGTGGAATCTCAACAAGTCGGCCGCGTAGTTGGATTGTGTGGGACCCGCGAAGGAAGCGAATAAGGCGGCGTAAGTCTTCTCCACCACCTCCTGGGGGAGGTCTCGGCGGAAGGCGGCATCACGCTCCTGACCGAACGGGGATTTCCAGGCGCGAAATCGGTCTTCGGCGAGGAGGTGAGGGCGTAGCTCACTGTTGTTGATCTCGCATCCAGCGCGTGGTTTGCGTGGCTTGGGCTTCGCGAAGGCCGTGGGTGCCGGGTCGCTCGTGATGGGGGTGGGGGCCGCGTTTGCTGGTCGTGTGGGAGGGAGGCGCCGTGGCGCGGGTGGCACTTCGGACGGCCTCGTGAAGCCCCGGGAGAGTCTGGGTAGAGAGGGAGCAGCCTCGAGTGGGGTGCCGTTGATTGTAGACGGGGGCGCGGCCTGGTTGCGCGCTGTAGGTGGGACAGGCGCGAGCTGGGAGGACGGTGTCGGCGTGGACACGTGGCCCGCGTGAGATTCCAGAGGCATTGGCCTTATCGGGGCCCCAGGATATTTGAATCTGCGGGATCAGCGACAGTTGAGGTCAAGAAAGGGAGTAAGATTAAGGACGCTACGGACTTATACATGCAGAAAGTAGTCCGTAAGGTCGGGGGGAAGAACAAAGGTAGAGCGTAAGCGTAAGTCTATGGCGCCTAGAGCGCCGCGCGATATGGGGTCCACGGGGTTGTTGGCGGAAGGTATGTAAGCTAGTTCTAAGGTAACGTTGCGAGCCGCTAGCACGTAGTGCAATCGCCTAATCGAAAGATTCATCTTGAAGTTTCTGCTCCGGCCTTTGTCGAAGGCCCCGATGACGCCCTGGTTGTCCGAATGAACGAGTAAGTAAGCGTCATGGAAGTCGGCCTCCTCGATTGCGTAGATGACGAGCTCGAGGGCAATGGTCTCGAGCCAGCCAATGTGGCGGGTACCCGAGTTCCAATCCCCGATGCCGCGCCATGCGTCCCAGCGACCGTTGAGGAGGATGCCTATTCCCCAGTCTGTGGAGGCGTCAACGTAAATGTGGTAGTCGGAGAGGGGACCTCGGGCGATAATGGGACGCGAGATGTCGGCTTGTGCGAGGGTGTCGTCCCACCACTTGAGGGCTGTCCAGACCGAAGATGGGGCGTGTCGCCTTGAGAAATTATCCCCCTTGAAGGAGGCGGAGAAAGTGGAAAGGGCGGGAAGGTAGGATCTGCCGAGGGGGACTACGAAAGTAATGTGGCAAAGAGATCCGTGGAGTTTGTCAACGTCACGTATTTGACAGGAGTTATTCTTGAATGCCGTCACGAAAACGCGCACCCGTCGTAGGAATTTTGTCCTCTTGGCCTCGGATAAGGAGACGCGCTTGCCTGCAATGTCGAATACAAATCCGATATAGGGCGCCGTGTATGCGAAATCTTGTCCCTTCTTGGACAGGGGATGCCACGGCGTACCGATATCCTCTATGAGGCTTAGCGCCCTCTCTCTGTCGTAAGCGTACTCGTACAGGGTCAACCCAGTGGGCACGTCGGGAATGGTGGTGATGGGGAAGCAGAAGGGCAGTAGGTCGTCCTTGTAGCGGTTCAGGGGCTTGACGCCCTTGTACTCCCAGACCTCGATGATTGCGGTAGCGATCGATCCCACGTTGCTGCTGGAGGAGGCACATCCGAAGGGGCAGTTATGCTCTATGTAGAAACCCTTCGGGCCCTGTAAGACAAACCACCTCTTGTCCGCGGGACGTATCAGACAGGTCCGGTGGAACTTGGCGATGTCTAAGACCATCGCCTGGGCGCCCAGAGGCGCGTTCGCGATCTGTAAGGAAGGTGAGTAAGAGGGTAAGGTAAGCGTGTGGGAAGACGGCTACGGGAGCGCACTCATGTGTGTGCGTAAAGTCGTATGGTAAGGTGTTCAGAAATTTATGAGAAGGGGAAGAAGGGAAGGGGGTAAGAAGCAAACGCGTTCAAGGGAAGAGAGCGCGTGTAAGTGGGGAGCTAAGAAAGACGACTCACGATCTCTGCAACTTCCGAGGCGGTGCCGAACTTTGTCGGGAACTTCTCCTTTTCGACATAGTGATTGGTGGAGGGGTGGGACTTGTTACCCTTTGACAGGTGTCGGCAGAGACAGAGTTTGTCGGGTTCGCCGGGGCCTTGCGGCTGCACCGAGATAATGATTGGCGAACATTGGAAAGGCCCCTTAAGAATCGTCTCGGTTTCGACCTGAGAGAAGGGGCCGCTCATGCGGCGGGCATCGACCTCCTCGTTCAGGTATTCGTCGATGAATGTGTCGTAGGTGGCGGCCGAGGGATGATTCCTGAAAATGACGGTTTCGTGTAGCATAGGGAAGTCGCCCATGATAAAGCCGTTTTGTAGACTGTGTATGAGAGACGGGTAAGTGTCGACAAGGTCGTATTTGATCAAGAAAGAGTGCAGGGCACCTGCGTTGTAAGGCGTCGTGATGCGGTTTAGGATTTCGTCGTGAGCTGGCGAGCGAGCAGGAAAAGGAAGGGATTCCAAGAAAATGGTTACTGGGCACGTCTCGTCAGTTGGGCGGGTTACGGCGGCACGCCCAGCTGAAGGTGTGGTGCTCACCACCGCAGAAGGTGCATCGGTGTGCGTGCAAGGCGGCCTCGTGTGCGCAGTTTGCTCCTGCGCCTTTGGTATTCCAGGCACGACAAAGTGCCTGGCCGGATCGAAGCACACAAATGTCGGCGCCTCTCCCGACACCGAAGAGGGGGGTGGTGTTATCATCGAAGTGTGTTGCAGTGCAGTGGTTCCAGTAGTGACCGCGCCTGGCGCATAAGAGGCAAACGGCGGCCGGCGCTTCGCCGCCGTTGCCCTGTTGAAAGGACCGGGACCTCCGCCACAGTCCCCTCCGCCGCCACCGCGACCGCCGCCTCTGCGGCCGCCACGTGCACCTGCGTTCGCCCCGCCCGAGGCAGCTCCACGGCCCCCAGTGTTGTTGGAGGACGAAGTCCCGCTAAGTCGCTCCTCCAGCTGCTGCATGCGTAGCTCGCCCACGGCCTGGTCGAGTTCGTGTGCGTAAAAGGTGGTGTCGAAGCGGAATGGGAGGGAGATATATTTCTTGCGCAGGCGTATGTCGGTGGCGAGTATGGCGCGGTAGTTCTCTTGCGCTTTTTCGACATGTTCGAAATGGCCGAAATGCGCGTGTCAGCGTGCGCTCTCCGAGGAATCGAGGCCGGATGCCTCTTCGATGAAGGAGATGTAATTTCTCGACGCCTCGATCCACTGCGCGCGGTCCAGGTCGGTTTCCTTGAGGTACTTCATCTCGAAGGCCTCCGTGTCGAGAACGAGTGGCTGCTTCAGACCCGGGGCCGGTGCATTGAGTTTCCTCGTGGTGAGAGTCGCGGAGGAGGAGGTGATCAGCTCGAGGTGAGATGAGGTGAAAAGGGAAAGCGGCAGGTACACGTCGAGGGCGCACAGGTCGAATAGGAGGGAGTGGAAGGATACGGGTAGACTCATACCGGGCTGCAGCATGATCTCCTCTCTGATTCTCTTCGCTGCCTTCCTGTTATCTGTGTCATCTTCTCTCGCCCGCTTTTCTTTGCCGCCGAACAGAGGCAAGGTTCGAAGTAGGTCCCTGAGCGATTTTGGGGACAGCTGCGACATAATTCCTTCCAGTCGCGTCGCTGGGGATGCTTCTGCGCTCGAGACCGTGATGAACGACTCGTCGACGGATGCATCGGATAGAGTGTCGGGTTTTTCAAGGTGCTTGGCGTGTTTGAGCTGTCTCTCTGCATTTCTGCCCTTGATCTCCTCGTTCTTTTTTCGTCGTATAGCCGACGGAAGGCCTCTAAGCGTGGTGATGACTCCCTGTGACGAGTGAGTTTTTCTGGAAGGTGGCGGAGGTTGGTTCGTGTTCTGGGGGGCAGTGGACGATCCTCCGACGCCGTTTGTCATGTTTTCGAGGTGTAGAGTAGAGGTAATACGAGGTACAAAAGAGAAAGCGTGAATCGCGCGAGGTGGTACGCGATCAGAAGAGATGTGACCACTGTCACGCTCGCGTCGCGTACTACTGCTCTTCCTCGATTCACGCCCCAGCTTATCTTATCCTCTGATAAGTCCAAGCCGCTCGTGCCTCGCGTCGTACTTATCTCGGAATAGTGTCGTTATGTGCTGTGCGACGTCAGTGACAAGAATATTAATAGTGACACATCGTGGTCGGCAAAATACCACGAAGATCACGTCGCTCCACATGATTGCGCGGCGAAAGAGCGCGCGCTTTAGCACGTCCATAGATAGCGGCTGCGGAACTGGACATCCACGACGTCACCGCAAAGCGCAAAACTCTATCTGCTCTTGACAGGAGTTATCTGTTCCTCGGAAATGAATCAGCGTGGAAGTCCCGGTCACTGTTCACTGGGGTCGCAGGAAGGAAAGGGTAATCCAGTGGAATGGCGCCAGGACGTGCGGCCGCCCTTTATTACAGCAATAGAACCACGGACATGTATGACCATCACAAGTTCCCGCTACCTTTAGGTACGGGTCTTATAGCGCCTGATTTTCAGGACTCGCAGACCATCACATTTGGTCATTCTTTTTTGCGTAAGTCGATTTGCTCTCCGCCAAATCTGCTGCGGTATTGTGTCTGTCATCAGCGTGCCGAGCCTAATGCCGAGTCTGATCATCGGCTTGCCGTGGCCCTAAATCTGTGCGGCCGTTTCGACGTGGCAATTTTTCGTCTTTGCTCTGCTCTTGCTCTGCTCCCACACCATGCCTCGACCCGCATCTCTCTACTACCTCTCCCTTTCCACAGCCTTTGAACGTAATCTCGAAAGCTCCCTCTTGTCTCTGGACTGGGTCTTGGCTTCTGGCCTTCGTCCTAACAATTCTGTTCTATGTGCTCCTTTGTGTCTTCCCGATCGCGACTCCGCCGACTGTGTCTGGTCCTTGGATGTGCAGCTCGCTATCCCTTCCCTTTTATCTAGTCCTCGGGCGTTACTGGTTGCAGCTATGTTAAGCCACGCTCCCCCGTGCTTCCTTCCACCTGTCCTCGCATGTGCTCAACCTGGAGTGCCCCTCGCAAGGTATATCCTTCCCCTCCCTGTTACACTTCTTGTGCTCTGACATTTAAAACCTCCTTTGGGCCTGCCGCTACCCCTCCGATAGCTGGGTTCGATTCGGGTACGTACTCATTATTTCGTGTTTCTTTTATCGGTTTTTCACCCACATTCACAGATCGAGGGCTCGCTTCCTGGGCGTCCATGTCCAGAGAGATCCTCCCTACCCCATCTCGCAATCCGGCTACCTCTGTGAATATCCTCCGCCATGTATTCCTTGGTCATCATGTAACACACTCGCGCATATCTATATTCAATTCGGATTTACCCACAATAAAAACTGCTCTCGAACTCCATGCTATACCCCATAATGATATGAGTTTAATTGAGTGCCGTCATGCTCTGTTGCACCATATATCTCTGGTATTTGCGCCGACTATGAGAATGATTCTGTGGTTAGACCCAGGCCTCAGCGTGCAACCTGCCGATCCATTTCTCAAGATTTTGCATCTGCTGCAGATATTTTTCAAACTGTGCTGGATATAATGCTTACTGCTGAGCGCAAGAAAATGCCGACGGAACACCTTTTGCACGTTGCTGCAGCTTTGAACATCTCTGTACCCGTACACGCAATATTTGTTTCAAGTTACGTGCCCCTATACGTAAAGTTCTACACGGGATATCCTCTGACACAGATTGTTCATCTTCCGCATCCGTGGCTGATTTCTTCAAGTCCTTTGAGAGTCATCGCCGACCCGTGCTCCTTTCTATAACTGCTCTGCACCAAATCCCTGTCGCACCTGGGGTTAAGATGGATGATTTACGGTCGAAGATAACAGAGCACATTGTCTCTGGCCGATGCACTGGGTCTTCTACCTCAGACACTCAGAAGCCCGGCCCCGGTCCGAATTGTGCTGAAGTTTGCAACGAATGGCGAGTTAATCCGATCAATCCTGACCTCCAAGTATATGCTCTGAGTGCCCTCAATGGATGCAATTTGACTGTGGTATCTTTGCGTCGCCTGTTACATGCACTCAACATTCCGTATGAAAATTCTGATTCATTCAGGGACCTGCGTAAAAAGCTGAAGATCTACGGAAAGGGAAACGTGTTGAGCGTGCTCAGCAGGACAAGGATGACGCACAGAACCGTTTCGACACTGAATTGCGGAATGTGCGAGCTTCTTGGCCACAGATTGTCCGCCGAAGGTTACAGCCGTTTGCAGTACCGAAGGCGCGAACAGAAAAATTACCCTTTTGGGCAGATTTTGATCCTCGCGACCGATTTCCTCGTAGCTCGTCACGACCATGCATGACTTCCCGTGATTTCATCACTTCTGACTCGTCACTCGACGCGACCTGATTACCTGGACGAAACACGCGTTTTCGGACGCTGGACGATGGGTAAGTATCCAAGGGTGCCCTAAGAGACTGTGATCACTTGAATACCTTTGAAAATCGGGTAATGACAACCAGATTTGCCTTTACAGTACAAAACACGGTTGAACGGGGCAGGGATAAGGCAGGTAAGAGTTATCGGTACATTTGACTCTATCACATTGACATGTAGAAGTACCCAGTTCCAATAAATCAGCTTGCTCGGACAAAAACTGAACCAACTAGTCTCAATTTACGCTGACCCGAGCCTCGAATGCTCACAGATACAAAATATGATATTTTTGAAAATCTCTCTCTATCACTAATTGCGTACGAATTAGCCCGAATTATCTAGCTATGTTTCAGCTCAATCCGTGCAGAACTCAGAGAGCTACGAGGAAATCGGTCGCGAGGATCAAAATCTGCCCAAAAGGGTAATTTTTCTGTTCGCGCCTTCGGTAAGTACTGCAAACGGCTGTAAAAGATAAAACAATCAACCTTTTCCGAGAGCAGACATCTTCTGAAGCCCTGGCTAACTTTATCTGTACATCATGTGCTGAGGCCGTCCTTTTGCGCTCTCACTGCTCCCTGTCCCTGTCCGAATTTGACATAGAGATCCTCAAGCGACCGGATTTGACAACGAACGAGGAGCATGTTCTCGACCGTTACAAATGGCTTCACCCCGAATGTAATCCTCCCCAATACCCTTCGATGAAGGTGTTCTTCGTGATATTCTGGTAGATCTTGACGGCGTTTCTTTCCCCTCGAATGGAGATCCTCCTGTCCTATCCCTTTGTTCCACTTGTCATTCATCCCTAAAACGTAAAAATATCCCTCCGCTCTCCCTCGCCAATAAGACTTTCCTGGGTCCTGTTCCCGAAGAACTCAAGAATCTCACGGTAATTGAAGAGGTGATGATTGCACAATGTCTCTCTAAATGCTGGATCATTCAACTCAAGGAAGAAAACCGGGACCTTGTACTCACGTCTACGCAGTGTGGAGTCAAGGGACATATAATTATATACCCCCAACAGCCATCTAAACTCGCAACTATCCTTCCACCTCCCATTGAGGAAATCACATCACCTGTCTGTGCTCTCTTCGTGGGCTCGTCATCTCCCCCTGAATGGCTGCGTGAACATGCAAAATCTCTGGCTGTCAATGCACACCGTCTTTGCCAGGCGCTCCAGTGGCTCAAAATACATAACCCTTTATATCGGGATGTCTCTTTGAATGAGGAATGCCTTCAACATCTCGAAACCAACCCCGTTCTCGCTTTTACAATTGAACATATTCAACCAAACCCTCCTGCGACAGCCCGATATGACGCAAACCCGGGACCAGACACCTCCCCAATTTCCGCACAGTTCGAACCACAGCCTATCCCATTTCAAAATGTTGTCATTGCGGACGTGAACTGCCATGCTTCTTCCAACGAACTTCGTGCCGCTTCCCTTCGCCATATTAAACAACGAGGAGGAGGTTATATTCAGATTCCGCATGACAAGGAGCCAGAGAACGAGTTCAGGAAGGATAATCTACTATTTCTGATGATCTACCACTCCGTTTCCTATGGCATTGGTGGTCCCAAAGATTCCAAACGTCCTGTTCCCCTGTCCCTGAAACGGCATGTGAAGCACCTATTCAACTTGGCCGACTCAAGGTTCCAAGAGCACCCATCCTTTCTATTCACAGCATTTACAGCTAACGACAGTACCGAGGGCGCGAACGAAAAAATTTCCATTTTGGGTGTTTTTTGATCCCCGCGAAAGAATTGTCCGTAGCACCCTCAGTTCTGCACAGAATAAGTTGAGACCTAGCTAGTTCTTTCAGAATAATTCGTGTGCAATTAGTCATAGAGCCAGAATTGCAATAATCCTTTATTCTGAATCTCCTGGCTGTTTTAGCCCTCTGCTGGGTTAAGTTGGTACAGCATCCCCAGGAGTTGTCCAATCGAGCCAATATTTTAGGAGGGACTACTTGTGTGTGATAAAAAACTTGTCATAGAGCCATATAAATGTATCTACTTTATTGGCTACGCTATCTCACTCAGAGTGATTCCAAGATAGGAAATAATGAAATCAATGTATCTAGCTAAGCTCTGGACCGAATCACTTCGAAAAATAATACAGGAATACGCAGTTGTATACCCTACATTTGTGCCAAGTTGAATCCACGCAAAACACGTCCCAGAGCACTAATTATATCAATGCGTCCTGTGTCACCAGTCACTGTGGTCACATCACTGAATATCGCTGTAGTGTTCTGGGACGCGTTTTGCGTGAATTCAACCTAGCAAAAGTTTAGGGGATACAACTGCGTAGTCCTGTGTTATTTTCTGAAGTGATTCGGTCCAGAGCTTAGCTAGATACATTGATTTCATTATTTCCTATCTTGGAATCACTCTGAGTGAGAGAGGGTAGCCAATAAAGTAGATACGTTTATATGGCTCTATGACAAGTTTCGTATCACACACAAGTAGTCCCTCCTAAAATATTGGCTCGATTGGACAACTCCTGGGGATGCTGTACCAACTTAACCCAGCAGAGGGCTAAAACAGCCAGGAGATTCAGAATAAAGGATTATTGCAATTCTGGCTCTATGACTAATTGCACACGAATTATTCTGAAAGAACTAGCTAGGTCTCAACTTATTCTGTGCAGAACTGAGGGTGCTACGGACAATTCTTTCGCGGGGATCAAAAAACACCCAAAATGGAAATTTTTTCGTTCGCGCCCTCGGTACTGTCGTTAGCTGTAACATTCTCCAGCGGCATAGCATCTGCACACCTCCTTGAAAGCCAAAAGAGCGAACTTTGCCTCGGTTGCTGCTCAATTTGCTTCCGTCTCTCCTGAGGCTGTTAAAAGGGTTTCTGGACGTGTTTCCAATGGCAATCATCCAGCACCCAGGAACGACGAGGAGCGCAAAGACTTTGCGCTCCTCGTCGTGGCAAAGTCCTATATCTGCTGAAGCAAGTGAACACTGTCGCCTCCAATGTCCCGGGCTCCTCTGCTGCCAGGGTTGCAATGGCTCAAGTGAAATCAAAAGTAAAATAATTTCAGCATGGTAGCGGGCCGTGCCGCTCGTCGGCCCTACCAGCTTTATCAAGTATGTCGTGACCAAGGTCGGATAGCGAAAAGTAGCCGGGGCACTGAAACTCATAAAACCATTTAGTTTATTCCTCATTGTACAAACAGAAACATTTTAATACGCGGCCCACTAATTCGTGGTAACATTCCCCCGCAATTCCGCCCATCCCGGAGCAGGGACAATATCGACAGTAGCGAGCTTACTCGACGTGAGGCTCGCGCGGTTGTTGAGCTCGAGCTTCGACATCTTCGCGCCGCTTGCATCTAAATCCAATACGAGTAAGAACCGAGGTACAATATATGAATGAGAGCCAACGCACTGAGGGCCCAGAGCGTGATCAAGACTTCGTTCGTCCCGTGGTGGTTCAATATGCCCTCGGGTATCGGATAGCTCACTTGCGGGCCGAGCGAGGAGAGGAACCTTCCAAAACAGCGAATTAAGCCCCAGAGGAAATTCCTGCACTTGAGGAAAAACTACAGACCTTCCAAACTGCCACCCATTAACGTAGATCAACGTCCGGTACGGCGCCACAGAATCGAGCGCAAAGTCGAACGCGAGCGGGATGTCGGCGCCGGTGGGGAGGTCGAGGTCGAACATCGTGCGGTATGCGGTCACGCCTGCCTTGGTCGATCCTACAAGAGGGGTGCGGGATTGGTTCCAGGCGGAGGCGTCGTAGCCCGGGAGATGCGCGCCTTAAATCTGGTCAGCAGGGCGGTCAAATGCCTAAATATAGAACAAGCATACCGACGCGCTCGAACCACCACCCGCCCTAAAATATGAAATCAGTATCATATATGGGGTCGTCAAGATGAAATTACCTCGTTATAAGGACCGCGAACGCTATCAGGAGCGTTCTCGCCACCGATATCTGCCATACCATCAGTTGGGGCGGAATATGAACAACGAAACACGCACTGCCGGCAAGTCTCCACTCCGTGAAGTCGCTGTCGGACAAGAGCTTGTAACCACGGATGCCGCGAGGAGTCTTGTGTTCGTCGTTGATATTATCTATCGTCGCGTTAATACCCTTTGTGATGGATATATGTACTTTTACTTAGTTTCTACGTACTATTTTTAGCCACAGTCATTTCCGGAATTTACTCGCGTGAACTCGCGTGAATCATTCTGACTCTGAGTTAACAGGATAGTGACTCGGAGTCCGGAGTCCGGGGAATTGACTCCAAATGACTCATTCGTAGCTTAGTATATATACATCCGAGCACACTCTTGTAAAAACAACACATCTTGAATACAACTCTCATCTCGCCTCCATTTCTGTCTGAATTAAGTTTCTCTTGAAAGATCCGCGTCATGCAGTCTTTCACCCTCGATCGAACAACAGCGTCTTGCGTGTTCATCACCCTTGGAAAGGCCCGCGTCCCGCAGTCTTTTGAGCAGTTGATCACTGAGCAACAGTGTCTTGCGGGCTCATTTATCATTGCGGTCAGTTGAACTCTAGGATCCTCTTACGGGGATTTCTGGAACTCTCAAGCTCTACTCGCGAGCCGAGTAGAACTCTATTTCTGCAACTTGGGGTATTTACGCTTCGAACGCGGCAAGTCACCCTGATCCATAACACCCTTTCTATCCGCGGCACGAAAACTCACAATCCTCGTTCATTCCCGTCGAGTCATGGATAACCGTAAGCACTAAAGCCAGTTAGTCAACGGCGTAAAATATTTGGTATGCAATTACCATTGTCGGCGGGCACAAGCTGGTCCTGCGTGAAAGTGAAATTCGGCGAGAGGAGATCGACACCAGACTGTGACCCTTGTCCCGAGCCCAAGAAATGAGAATTCAGGAACACTGAATAGCCGAACGAAAAGCCGCTGTGTGCGCGTCAAGTCAATAAAAGGTCATGTTTAAAGAAAGAATAAATACCCCTGAATCGAGAGCTGTACGCCCGTCGCGTTGCCCGCGAAATGCCCCCGCCAAACCCATTGCCCTGCATGGAAGCCGTACCTAAGGGAAATATACACATAATCAACGACCAGTGCAAGCCAAAAGGGATATAATATCACGCACTCGCTTGAATACAAAACGATCTGCATCCATCCTCTGTCAGCAACGCATCACAGTGAATGGGAATAAACGTGAAAAGCACCTTGCCAGCAGTCGGCTGCTGCGGCCTCTGCGTCGTCGTCTTATTCGCAAGCACCCACGTACTATCATCAAACGCAGCACCCAACTCCGGCAGCGAGTCCGCGCACGCCCACTCCAGATCCGCCAGCACGGGAATTTTTGCAGCCGGCAACGAAGCAGGGAACCCCACCACGCCGCGCAGGCTCCCAATCGGGCTTGTGGTGCACGCCACGGGGACGCCGTTCCACGTGATGGTTTTGAACGTCTTGGACGCGAAGACGTCGAGCGTGGTCGTGGCGTTGAGGTCGCCCGTGAGTTGCAGCACGGATCCGTGCGCGGTGGCGGAGCGCACGAGGCACGGCCCGAGGACGAAGACGGCGGGAATGTCCGGCGTGAGGTCGTAGTGGACGTGTCCTGTAAGGCTCGTTGTGGAGAGGCGCGGCGCCCAGAGGCCCGAGACGGTCTTTTTGTCGCCGACGATGACGCGTGTATTGCCGAACGTTACGACTGTGAGGCCGGAGGGCGAGCCCGATAGTGCTATTGTTTGGATTAAAGGATGAATACTGGTGGATCATGAGAGTTATTATACGCACCTTTCCGGTCGCGGTGGCGCTGATGGTAGTCGATCCCGCGTGGCTGATCTGCGCCTTCCCCGCAACCTCCACAGCAATCTCGACGTACTGCCCCTCAAGCGCATATAGCACGATTGTATCGACCTATAATCATTAAACACAAAAAAAAACCACCACAATCCAAGCCACTTACTTTATCGAACGTGGACCACGTCATAACCTACAATCACAACGTCTCAGAAATCAGAAAAAGAAAGGAAATGGAGGCGCACCTCCGCGGTAGAATACTCCAGCTTCGACGCTCCAAACGGATAATTCGTCACAATAATCTTCACCCACCCACGTGTCAATCCCCCTTACTCTCAAATAAATGGAATAGGAAACGCACCTTCGACTCCCTCCCCGCCAACGTCAAATTCCCCTTCTTCGGTATAACAATCTCGCCCTCGAGCGTCGTATTTACCCGCAACGTAAAGTCTGTATCAGTGATCTTCGTATTCGTGAGCTGCCGCACGAAGTAGAAGTTCGCCTTGGAGACGGGTGATTCGAGGTTCGTCGTGTAGATCGAGCTGGAGTTGCTGTACGCCGTGCCAAGGCCAACGGTGCCGTTCCTGACGCGCCCGACGAGGAGGTAGTCTGGCGAGGCATGCAGGAAGTAGCCTTGGAGCTTGATCTCGTCGAGTTTAGGCGTTGGGGTGCGGTCTTCTGAGATCGCCTTGGGGGACGGTCAGCAGAATGATATATATAAAGGCCTGAGTTTGACGCACGGCGCCGCAACTGGAGCCTCGATTAGAAGAAGTTCACGGGATATGAGGGTGGATGTGCTTACTCGTAGCTGGAATAAATGGCTGGTGGAACATGAACGATGTATATGAATAACGTGATAACCGCAGAATCAGAAACACGAACTGGTGCAGTGCTACATCAAAAAAAGAGCCGTCAATAACCACACCATTCAATAAACTTCAAACCAAACTCACCATATTTCCCCAATTCGTTCCACCCACACAACACAACACCATTAGTCATCAGCAACTCGAAACTCGCAAGGAACAAACCGTATGTCATGTACATATTCTGTATCGCCGCGCCCGACGCGTAGTTATTCTAAAGCCGAAAAGCTTGGTTCACGTACGCCAAAGAAAAAGGAGATAGGTGGATTCAGACCTTGTAGTACACCTGCGTCAAGGAGAAAGCAAGATAAGAAATTGAATCAAGGAGATAGCTCGAGGACCCACGTTCGCGAACTGCTCGTTGATGAGCTGATAGCATTCGTCGTAGCCTGGGCCGCTCCAGTACGAGAATGCACCGCCTGTCAAATTTATATTTAAAGATCGACCAGCAAAAAGCGCGGAGTCCAACTCACCTTGCCACTCGAACAAAGCGAGCGGCTCCGCGGGGTTCCACGTCTGGTGGCTCGTGTCGCTCTCTGCGCACTCCAGTCAGTTTCGGATTTACCTTCGAGTTTAGAACGACGAACGCGTAGAAAGCTCCGTCCACACGGTCGGATTGTCGCAGTCGAAACCCAGCGGATACCTTTATTCTTCTATTAGACTAATCACGAAGGTCTATACCACGAATACACGCACCCGTCCCACCCATACCTATCTCCTCATGAGAACAACTCAATGACCGATATTTAATTAATAGGAACTCACAAATCGACTTTCCCAAGCCCCGGCATCGCATACTGCCCAGCGGGGTTCTTGTCATTGTGGATGGTGGGCACCTTGGTGATACCGCCCTCGCGCAGGACGTTGATGATGTCCTGCATGTGCTCGTTCAGGCCCGGGATGCCCGCTTGCGCGGTGGTGGCGAATTCGTTTTCGCTCTGGACGGCTACACCCACATATCGTCAACATGGAACGTAGGGAGACGGATGGAGACGCACCGATGACGGGGCCGTCGGGGTACTGGAAGGGCGCGGTCGCCTCGGCGAAGCCCTTGATACTAAAAAGAAATCAGCGGATGCGGTGGTACGAGAGATACAAGGGGAGGACGCACTACGAGAACCACGCTGCCCGATACGCCGTCTGGTTCGTCCGCGCCAATCCAGGCACATTCGTCGCCCAGCCGGGAATACCACCTGTCCACTCGTCAGCTGCGTCGCACCAATATCAGCGCATCTAATACCTGCGGCGGTCTCTGCGTTCACGTATGGGCTGTAAAAGGGTTAATAGAGGTATTGAATTACAGCGGTGGAACGTACCCAGGCCGGACGATGACCAGGATCCCGACTTCCTTCGCCACCTGGTAGAGTTTCGCCAAGTCGTTATGTTGAGTGAACCGGACCTCGTTTGCGTTGGGGGCAGAGAGGCCCCAGTGCCCTGGTGAAAGGTTAGTACAATATCAAGATGCCAGGGCGGCAAGGGACGCACAATATGCAGATACGCCGTTGAACTCTGCTGCTTTGAATCTGGGTAATATTAGTGTCAGAAATGCAGAATGAAGTTGCCACTCACTTTTGCAATACGTCGTACCACAGCTCTGGCGAGGGCAGCCGGAACGGGTGGAACTCTCCCCCGAGAACACCATGACACGCTACTCCCGTCAGCAAAGTTGCTCGCATAGCAAGTAACGGGGCCGACCTTTCCATCCAACAAGATGGAGTGCTGCTCCAACGTTACCGATGCAGTCGAGTGGCCGTTATAAAACCCAGCTAGCACGCAAGATCAGCGAAAAATGAGGAGAGAGAAGCCAGGACGGACGTGATCCAACTGGCATAACATATTCGGCGCTGTTGTTCAAGAACGACTGCCGTCTCACGAAATCCGTGTCCGAGTAGGTCAGCACGCCCGGGAACGCGGCGACCAGAGCCAACAGAAGAGGCGCGAACTTCATGTTGGGGATGGGTGCGCCAGCGAGCACACGCGTGTACTTATAGAAGACTTGAAGCGAAATCGCCATCCTTCCCCATCGCTACAAAACGATCACGGGGTGATGTTGGAAGCGCGAAACGGCGGGCCGTCGGGTCAGGAGATCGAGTCGGGCGGCTTAAAAGCACCGAATGTATCAGAATTCGAAGGCCGCCGCCGGGCTTGGCTTATCTAGGTGAGTCTATGCGGCGCATGTGCGGTGGAAGAATTGCGAAGAAGACAGAAAGCGAGGACAGCCACCGGGGCAACATCGGACGCCCGCGTGACACGTGGTACTTGATGTTGAACTTGAAGCTAAGAATGCGGCTTCGACGAATCGAGCCAAGTCTCACAGAGACGTCGCCGAAACGGAATGACTCGCAATGAGAATGGCTCGTGCGAGGCGCGGAGTACATGTGACATGTGCGAGGAAGGGTCAGCACCATGAGCCGCTCTGACGAACCAAGGCGTTGGACTCAAGCACTGAATCGGGTGGCAGGCGAGGCGCGGATGGGTGTGCGATAATCATGGACTCCATGAACATCATGGACGGTCCAGGAAAAAGGAGCGACTCACGACGCAAGGCTTCGGGGAAGCGGGGTACTGTAAACAGATCCGTTATGAAGATGTTGCTTCAAAAGACACGACACTTCACCTGGTTCGTTGGGCTCGGCGTCAATGTAGTGATATCCCGCGCTACTGAGAAAGAAAGAAAGAAAGGTGACAAATCGCTCGCGAAGACGTAACCAGGGTATAAAATCCACCTCGCAAACTGTCAGCATGTACAGGTCTGTGTAGCATCAGGAAAACTGACACACCAATGCAAGTGCAGTGTACAGTGGTCACGGATAACAGCGCAGCAGGGCGTTGCGAAGACTACGATGAGGAAGAGAATAAAGAAGTGAAAGTGGAGAGGAGTACAAAGGGGAAAGGGCGGGGAGCGAATGCTGTGAACGGTAGGAGGACAGACAGACGGAAGGAGGGCGGGAAAATGCGGAGAAGGGAGAAGGGCTCTAGATAGAAGACATATGTGGGACTTGGACAATGTATGAGATCCAAGCACGACGCGGATTCAGAGGGTAGTATCTTCCTGGCATCGTTGTCACTACTAGAGAACGAGGATAAGTGGGGATTTGTGTTTAGGACCGGGGGCGAGAGGAGATGACACGTACTCCTCTATGAGCACGGATATCGCACAAGTCGCATCTCGCAAATGACGTGGGGAACGCGACGGTAGACGGACCACGACTCACCGGGGGCCTGCTGAGGTGAGTAAAGCAGGAGGAAGGGAGCACCGGAAGAAGGGGACGGAGGATGGCAGGAGGTGGAGCCGGACCGGAGATGATGGTGGCACGGGAGAAGAGGCATTTCGAACTCCGACTGGCGTTCCCGCGCCCTCTGATCGCACCATTAGCGGGCCTTGGACTTCCATCGGGCTGAAAACGTGAAAGTGGAAGATCTCAACCTCGGAATTTAGAGAGCTGGAGAGAATTCAACTGTAATCAAAGATTTTCGATTCGGGTGAGCCTATTGAGCATAGATCACAAAGATTTTAACAGATCCCACTGCATACGCGCGCACACAGTTGTCCGACTCTTCCCGAGGATTATTAAGCCCGTACCCTGGCCAGATGTCCCTCTACATCTGGAAACGATTCCAATCACACAAGAAACCTGGAAAAATTCCCAGGAGGGACGAGCGAGGCGGTCTTACTCTGCGAATCCAGGCGGCGGCTCTGAGACTTTTGCGATCCAGCGCGTCGCCATTATGTTTTTTCAGGGCCCAGCGCAGAGAGAACGAAGTTCCGAGAATGATCTTCATGGGCTCAAAAGACAACAATTCGAAAAGACGTGGTATTTGCGACATTCAAGAAGGTACGAAGCAAATACAAAAAGTTCCAACCGAAACCTCAGAACATCAACCAAAGACTTCCGACACCATCCATCCATCAGACTCAGGCCGTGATGGGGATACAGTTGATGGCAATGAGGGTTCCTGCATTCACAGCATGAGAACGTGAAATTGGAAAGGAAGTGAAAAGACGAACCCCACTCCTGCTCGGGCGCATCACAGTTGACGGTGGTTCCTCCGCTGCAGAAACGAGTAAGTCTCTAACAGTTTCAAGATTTAACAAGGGCATCGCGTACCAGTTGTTCCCGATGACGGTGATGGGGGAGCAGCCGAGGCCGACGGGGACGTTGAGGCCGCTGAGGTCAAGACCGAGGAGGGCCGCGACGGCGGCAACGGAGCTGCTGCTGGACGACTGCACGCTGGAGCAGCACTGGGCGGAGGTGGGGGGCGTCACGGGGGGAGTGGTGTTCGGGATGGCGGCTGCAAGGGTCTGCAATTGGATGAATGCTCAGTATAGGGATGCACGGCGATGAAGGGGGTGGCTTACAATGAGCACCGAGGTGACAACGATAGAGAGTTTAGAGAACATGTTTGTCTGTTAGAAGGCTTGAAGACAGAGGGATGTGTTCGAGTGAAGAATGGGAGTCTACCGCGCGGGCTTTTATAGCTTTCGTGTCCAGAGTTCCCGCGATAGGCAAACGATCGAATTATCGGAGCGAGTGGTGTGGAGCAGTGGAGCTGGGAGACAAGGGAGAACAGGGAAGCGTCGAGGGATGAACAACGTCTGAATCGAGGTCGGGTTATGTGATCTATCTCGGGTGACGGAGAGGGGACTTCAGCCGAGGCGATCTGTGGAGCGATTTGATTGTTGGACACGATGTGTACCACTTTGTCCTGGGTAAGTTCTGGGACACTCATGTCTGGTCAATCTGTTGGGGAACCCATGCTGCCCAATGAGACGAGGGCTTGAACGAAAAGCTCGATTCTTGGCCGTCATATGTGCCTCTTCGGATAGCAGGGTAAGCACGCAGAAGAACCGGGCGGGAAATTCTAAATATCAGTGCAGTAGTGAATGGGATGAAAGGCGGAATAAAGTGTTCTCGACATAGCGGGGGAAGAGGGGAATAATGTCGTTATGGCAGTGCAACGTCATTGACAATAATAGTTCTACCTCAAGAAACGTCACAGAGAGCATGCGCGCGGCGAAAGAGCGCGCCTAGGCATTCCTCTCGCCGTGGCGAGATATTTCGCATGTCATTGGCTGAAAATAGAATCAGTACGCACAGGTCTGGTCGATGTGAAACTCGGAATTTGGAGAGGGGGAGAGAACTCAAATTAAATCAAACATTTTTAATGGGGTGAGCATGTTGAGCATATAGACCAGATTTTAACAGAACAGTACCCGCGCAGACGGGATTGTCACTGGGCCTCATCCGAATCCTGGAGTCCATCTTGTGCAGCTATTTCCGTACTAATTCATCTCCGAGGGATGCATCGTTCAATTCTCTATTAATGCCGCGAGAAGCATCTTGCCTCGGCTAGGGACATGGCTAGGCTCGCTCTTCGTCCGGGCGACATGATCTCCCTGAGATTTCATCAACCATGTTGTCAACGACGCACTGCCATAACGACACTATCCTCTCCTGAATTTGCGCTGGAATGTTATACCTCATTCTTCTCCAATTCCAGAAGGAATGCACTGATGGGGCCAGCAAGATTCGAAGGTTCTCGCCTACATGGGCACCAAGTGTTTCCTGATCGATTGACCTGGCATAAGTACGGCAGAAAACTCCTTCTCTATCGCCCGTAATAGACCACATATCAAGGCCTCGAGTGAATTACCCCCTGCCTCGGCCTTCACAGGTTCCTGTCCCTTGTCGAGCAGCTCCACCGCTCCACACCTCGGACTCGTTCTGGGCTAATTCGCCCATGTTCATGGAGTACTACTGCAATCCTATACTCGTCAATCGTGGGAAAGTCTAGCCACGACACATATAAAAGACCGCGCGATGGACTCCTAATCTTCACTCGAACACATCCCTCAGTAGTTCAAGCTCTCTCACAAACAAATATGTTCTCCAAACTCTCTATCGTTGTCACCTCGGTGCTCATTGTGAGATACCCCCGTGCATCGCTGTGCTTCCACAAGCTAACTATTCCTGCGCTTTCAGACCCTTGCTGCCGCCATCCCGAACACCACTCCCCCCGTGACGGCCCCTACCTCCTCGCAGTGTTGCTCCAGTGTGCAGTCCTCCAGCAGCAGCTCCGTCGCCGCCGTCGCGGCTCTGCTCGGGCTCGACCTCAGCGGCCTCAACGTCCCCGTCGGGTTGGGCTGCTCGCCTATCACCGTCATCGGGAATAACTGGTACGCGCACACGTCGTAAATTGATTTGCCTGCCTGAAATTTATCCATTTCTGCAGCGGAGGAACCACCGTCAACTGTGATGCTCCCGAGCAGGCGTGGGGTTCGTAATTTCCCTTCGTTCCCCAATATTGCCTTTTGATTTTGTGGACCAGGGAGCCTCATCGCTATCAACTGCATTCCCATCACGGCCTGAGTCTGATGGATGGATTACCGGGTCGGAAGCCTCTGCGTTGATGTTCGGAGGTTTCCGTTGGAACTTTGTACTACCTTTTATGTTCGAGCGCGGTTTCGTGTTAAATGTTGCGATATATCATCGTGTTTTATCGATTGCGTTTCCCCTAAATTATCCTCCTAAACTTGCCTTCAATATGCCTCAACTCAAACTCAACTCACCCATGAATCAGTGAATTATGTAAAGAAACTATCCACAATTGCTCACATCTGGTGGGGTCCGGCTACTCTCTGGGCTTTTTTGGAGCTCCACGCTTGTAAATCAAATGATTGATGGCGAAACACATATTTCTCTCTCTATTCAAGCTTCACAAAAACACCATTCCAGTACTACATTAGTCAAACGACCAAGTGACGTCGATGACACCAAGGTCTTTATTTGCCAAAGACTCAAAGGCCCCCTCCGTCAAGTCAATCCCGTTCGAAGCGCATCCAGGGCACAAGTCCTCGACTTTCACCGTGATCGATTTGCCTTGGACTTCACAAATCGCGAATTAACAACAGATGATCGGGCATACTAAAGCATCAACTTACAGGTAACCGTGATGTCCTGGCCACAGTGCGCACCGTTGTCATAGTTAGCGCTGGATAGGGCGACGGAGAAGTCTGAGTTCTGGATCGAGTTCCCACAAGCGCCGGTCCCGCCGCCGGGGAGGTAGAACGTGGCTGAAACGGGGATGAGCATTCAGCATGGAACTATACAGTGTGTATACGCGTACCTGGACCCCTTGTAGCGGAGACGGAGGCTGCGAGAGCGAGGAAAGAAGCAAGTTTGAGGATGGAACTCGTGAACTGCATCGCTGGTTTGGATGTTGAGTGTCCAGCAAGGACACAGGCAGCTTTTATACGTCGACGCATGATAAATATAGAGCCCCCCTCCATAAGCATGGATGGTCTGTTGGAATATCCGTAAGGAATATTTCCGCGCAGGTCTCAGGCGCTTGATTAGTCATTTACTTGCGGGACGCGCACTAACCGTCGGTGATGAAAGCCCAATCGAAAATAAGCACCGGCGTTCAAATGCAGGCCAGACAAATGCCGCTTGTTCGGCGCTTTATTACCTGTTGACTGTGCGGAGGATCATCCAAAGCCACTGAACGTTCAACCTTGACGGTTTCATTTCACTGAATTATTTAGGCGAAGAATGGCGGGTTTGACAGATCGGCAGTCACCGCCTCCCGAAAAATTGGACACTTGAAACTGGGCACTTGGAATTTCCGAATGGATTCGCCGTCAGCTACGGGTCAGCGGCAAATATAAATTTATGCGCGTCGCTTCGGGAAATTATTTTATTCCGTGGGTATGTACATCTACTACACTGACCGGACTTGCTCGGCGACGACCCTACCGCTACCTCAGGTAGTTCTGGATGTCCCTCCGCAACTATTTTGGTTCACTGCGTTTACCATGTGGTTGTGTTGCTATCTTTCCTCGTTCTCGCAGGACGTGAACATAAGTAGATGGACGTGGGTTAGATAACGTTATATTCAAGGATCGTTCGTTAATAATATATCCCGGCCACAGACCACGAGTATTGTAGGACTAAACTTAATTCTCCCATTCTCATCGCATCACATCCAGTTGGCTCCGATGTCACCGCGTCCGGCCTGCCCACAAGCTGCAAGGTTTCTCATCTTCTTATGGTCAAGCCTCGGGAGGACCATCAGCTTCAATTCAATTGCGAGGTCTGTATCATCCATGTTCTCCGGAACTTACATCTCCTTCGCCCCCGCTGATTTGCTCACATATTAAGACAATTGATATGTGGCGGGTGCTACTTGCCTCCAGCCATCATATGCCTCAACAGCCAAGTCACCCACAAATCCGCGCCCACAACGTGGGGACAGGCATCGTTAAACAACCCCGCTCGGCAATACTTATGCCCATGGCCACCTCAGGTACTTCTCACAAGAACGTCTCAACGATTTATTAGTGTATCTCCCCTCCATTTGTGTGCTCGGTAATCAATGTTCCCAGGTCAACCACAAAGTTAAGATAAGATCCAGAATAATATATCAGCTCAGCGCGGTCCCATTTTGGAACATGCCAAGTTGTAGCCGCCTGCAGTATGCTATCGGCCTGCTTACTGTATCCCGTGAGATCAGCGACCACGTCGTTCCAGGTGAGATTTGGCTGGATTTAGAAAATGAAAACCGAATTCCGTTAGGTAGTCCTTTTATATGTGGCTGGTTGTGGCTGCTCGATGCTCAATTGTAGCTATCGGCAAGTAGCCCGCCCAGCGCAACCCCTTCCCGGACACGTCACGTGCATGATTTCAGCCGGTCGCTGATCCTGATCACAGCGTGGACAATATCAACAATGGTGGTTTGCCGTAGTTGTATATGCGGTCGGCCTCGATAAAATATATTTTGCTCGGGTCTGATGTTCGAACCCGCCTATATTCATTTTTTGTTTTTTGTTTTGCATAACCCAGGGGGCCTGCCCAAGCCAGGCCCGCGAACACGAGAGGCCTCATTTCAGGAGAAAAGCGCGAACGAGTCTTTAGCGTGCCCACCTGAGATGCCCCGGCTCGGGGGACCCCCCGAGCGCAGCGAGGGAGGGGAGGGGCATCGAATGGTGGGTACTCTTTGCGCACACTACGAAATCCTTAGTAAATATTTATTTTGTTTTCACTGTCTTAGAAATCTAGTTCTATGGTTTTTACACTTTTGACTAGGGGACGCTAAATAAAAGAAACCCTACATCACCGACTCGAACCCGCGCGAGCTATGTAATCACGTGACATGTCCGGGAGGAGGGAGCTCGGCAAGTGCCGCATCGATTCCGATAACCTCCGGTACATCAGGTGATGTGACGACAATGACGTACTCGGCGTGACTCTCCTTTCCACTATCATGAGCAACTTAGATCGACGACCTGCAGCAGAACTGAATGCTGAGGCAAGATCTTCTTGTATCTTCATACATCAGATAGTTGGCTTAAGCGGACAGGGTGGAAAACTATTCAAATCAGGCGACTTCCACGGTGCAGCGAAATACTATCAACTCGCAACCACCACGGCGAACGATCGAGTGTCGCTTTACCTCTCAAATTTGGCCGCCGCATATCTTAAACTTAGCAATTAAGTCTCTTTATTTGCGATTAATCGGGATTGGCCCTGATACCAGTCGATCAGATACCCAGCAGCTCAGGCCGCCGCTCACAAAGCCTTACATCTAGAACCCCGAGCGTTAAAAGCAAGATACAGGCGGGCGATGGCTCGGAAACACATGAATTCATACCCAGAAGTCCTCGTCGATATCTCCAGTCTACTAACAACAGACCCGAGCAATGCCGAGGCCAAGGTAGAATTCCAGCAGCTCGTTGACATTCATAATAGAACCGGAAGAGGGCCTGTTTCGCCGTAGGAGATCCTGGAATGGGATGAGCCCCATGCCTATGGATCCCTGTCGAACCCACAGCGAGAAAATGCAAACGATCCTCATCAGATGAGGCTGCCGTTCTTCTGCTTCGGCCCTCCGGATTCGTCCACAAAAGAGGTCGCAATTACACATGGTGCATGTCATGCATGCCGGAAACCAATGCCGTGCAAAGAACTCAAGACTTGTAAAAAGGTTGGTCCTCAATTTTCCCAAGAAGAAATCCGCAACTCGTTTTGCGTTCCCCCAGTGTTACCGAGTCAATTATTGCAGCGCGGCGTGTCAGCGGACGGAATGGTAAGTCGAAAATTAACCACGGACTCGGGTATTAATTATCTATTCCGAATGCATTTCAGGCCACAGCACAAATTGACGTGCAACCAGGCTCTGGACAATAACACGACCATCCGTCTTGGACGTCGCCTCGTCGATCACACCTACTTCCACGCCCACCTTCTGCTATACGCCCTCCGTTCCATCGGTCCGCCTAAATTTCCTGACGAGGACCATCCCTTTCTTCTGATGGTCATCGTTGATATGATTCCCTTGTTCTCGAGCCAGATCGGCACAAAACACGTCTGTGTCAAAAACATCCTTGCTGTCCCGGTTTGTATCGTCCCGCCAGAGGTCGTCGATATGCAGCGCGTGACCCGGCGCAACTTCGAACACAGCCCGGTGCATTGTGTCTGGATCGTGACTATAGGAATATATCCTGAGGGCAAAGGTTATCGCTTCCGCCTCGCCGTCCTGGGTGCCTTGAACATCATGGTATCATCGGCACACCTTCCCCATTTCTCAATGGATTTGCGCAGTCGCTCCCACGGTGTGCTCCGTCGCGTCAACCTCGATATGGACTTCATCTTTGAGTGAGTGCTCATACTCTGGTCGCTGGTTACTTCTCAACCTGTGTGGCATTCTACAGGAGCATAAACGATGAACTCAGGCTCGACGTGGACAATTACTATCAGCTGCAGGGATGACTTCGTAGGGTCGGGCAAAGTGTGTAATTCCAGCGCTGTGTTGAAGATTCTTCTCCCCTATCGTAATTCCTCCATTAGTTGGTTATTGCGACGGGAAATTGCATTGAGGGTGAAATTTGACGACCTGTCTTATGTATAGGGTCAGGACAACGACGACTCCGTGCTACTTATTGCTGTTAAAACCGCAAGTCAGAGATGTATCAATCTAGATGTAAAATATCGATGCCTTGGAAGGGCTTTCATTGTGAGTTCGCGCCCCTCGGAGTTGAGTTGATGGTTTTGTCATGTCCGCCCGCGGGGTGCACAACTTTGTGGGATCCGCTGCACCCGCTTGCAAGACTGGTCAGCAACGAAGGAAATGGTAACAAATTAACAACGCACGGGCAGGCACTGCGAGGGCCATAGCCAGAGATGAATTATATTGACTTTGCGAGGATGTAGCTTCGAAGAAAGACTAAGTTTCTCGAACCCTCTTTTCCGCCTTGTATGTGTGGAGAGGTACACTTTTTGAAAAAAAGTCCGGCTCACAGGATTCTTACCTAATGAACCGAGCCTTCCCCCTCCGCAACCTAACGTGAATATATTCTTGTATGTACCTTGGGATCCAATGATAGTTGGGGGAACTAGTCCGTTGCATTTTCCCATGGCAGGCAAATCATCGGGAAGTCATCAGACTCTCTTGAACGTTGCTTCCGCGGGAATTAAAATAGGTCCGGCTTTACAGAGTTACAGTAGAGTTAAAAGGTAGTAAAAGGGGAGGCCTATCAAGATAGAAGATGTATCAAGAGAAGACAATTTTAAAGTCCAATATAACAAAGCGGCTGATGCTCCTCTAGATGCTTGCGTAGGAATAGAAGATCGCACCCAGGGCAACGCCCAAACAAAAGAAGCAAATCGTCCTCGTCTAAACCAGCCCCGCCGAGAAGCTCACACATGGCTCCCAGCTCACCGACGGCCAGGTAAACAGTTTCAAAAACTGCAGACCAATAAGTACCAGCCAGCGACGAACCAAGTGACTGCGGACTTACGCGTTTCGCCTTCAGTAGATATGGACTCTTCTGCAGTTTGAACCCCAGCATTGGCGGTCTGAACTCTTGGAGGAAGAAGCCCTTCAAGGAAATATTAAGGTCGGTAGATAGGTAGGTTAATGTCGGAACGTACTGTGTCGGGGACCTAAGTGACCCTGGAAATCTTCGTAGAAGAGAGGGCGACATGTAGCTTGATAAAACTCAGGATCGTATTCGCCAAGATATCCATGTACTTGGAGGGGTCCATAAACGAGGTCGCGATGAGGCGGAGGCAAGATAGGTCGAGGCTGGCCCAGGTAGGACAACAGCAGATTAGGGTATGGATATTGCTCCAGGAGAGAAGCAGGATATTCAAGCACCAAAGTGGTCGAGTCGTAGGTTTTGTTAAGATGAACTAGAGTGAAATGATGCGCTGTTTGAGAGACACTCAAACATAAGACGCACCAAAGAAGGAACAACGGGGTGGAACGCTATGGCAGTATACATAGTACTGTTGCCTTTCCACAAGAATTTGAGAAGATGCCGGAGAGCCGTTACCGATACGACAGCAAAAACAAGGCCAATAAATGCCTTGCTCGATTAAAAGAGCGACCAGCTCTTTGGGTTGTAGTTTGCACCCATCGCGTAACGGCCTAAAAAGAATTGAGTACGCAAGAAAGACAAAGGAAAAAGGCGAAGAACGAACCAAGCGACTTCAATGTTGCCCCAAAGTTGGTGACTATAAACAATTAGGTCCCGGCTATTGCTTTGCTGGATGGCGAGGTCGGTGTCAAAGAGCTGGACTTGTGAAGTTGCCATGGGTGAGAAAAGGGGAGGGAGTTGGTGTGGCGGCCGACATTCATTTTATATAGAAGGCCAAACATCCAAGAAAACACCGCCTGCAGCTCAAGAAGCAAGACTCAAGGCACGGCAAAGTGCCAGAGGGGCGAGGCCGAGGCCAGGAACGGGAAAGCTGGGCGAAGCCAAGAACAATTTTGAAGAATTTTTCAAGGCGACATGAGGGAAGAAGAGCATTTCAAACACGATACAACAAGTGTAATACAGCGCGCAAAAAATAAATTGCTGAGTACAGAATATTAGTAGGTAGATGGATTACAAGCAAGAGCTGTAGCTGACTACAAGAAAAGGTGTACAAGATATTACAAGAGGGATATATATATACTAAGCATTGGCGCCAACGTCCACCAGATCATTACAGAGGCCAGTTATCGGATGCAGATGAGCAGTATGGGCATGGAAGGTTCTAATATACCGACAAGAGCTACAACGCGTAGTTGCGGTGGATACGACAGCCCACACATCAGTGGGAATGCCAAGGCGGGAATTCCACTCGAGAAGAGTGCCGGCGACGGGAGTATCAAGGAACTCAGCAGAATTGTCAAGCTGCTTGCTTGGGTCAAGAACTTGCTTTGATAAATCGCGGTGAGGGGGAGATGTAGGCTGAGGTCTAACTATTGAAAAGAAAAAAAGATTAGACTGGAACCATATAGCAAAAAAGAAGATCTGACCAGAGTGGGGTACCGGACAATTGCTGCATTGGCCAGAAACGATGGTCGTTGAATCCATCGGTGCTGAAATTACACCCACAAACGGCGCATAGAAGTGAATCTTGAATGATAGCATTTAGCGCTCTACCTGTTAGGCCAAGGGTGGAATTGAGAGCACGTAGGGCATCTCCAATTTTGGTGTTAAAGAAGCGGAGTTCCTGATAGGTATGGTTGAGAGATCCGGGATAGAGCAAGTCGTTGTAGGGCTCAAGAAGACGATGAGTTGGAACACCGGGTTCCGGATAGGCGACATGTTGGCCTGGATGCACTAAGAGAAATCAGCAGGGAGAATAAGTAAGTGCATAAGGGACTCACTGTCGTAGAGACCGCTTTGTTCTGCATCATAACATTGTTTGATAAGGCTGAGATCTGGAGTGGCGTCAGCACCTTTCAGAATTACAGGGCTGCACTTGCTTACCTGCTTTCTTCCTAGCCTCATAGATATAGGTCGAGTAGCGAGAGTGATGGGTGGTTCCAGGTTGTTTGGGGCGGGGTTGGGCCTGGGGGAACTCTCAGGGGATGATACTCCAGGACTGACACGAGGATGGATCAGAGTGGCAATGGCATTGGAGGAGGAGGAGGAGGAAAAGGAAGTAGAGATAGATGAGGAAGAGGTACTGGATGACTGAGAAAGGCTTTGGGCGACAGCTTTTTCTTCCTCCCCAGAGTTGTCATCTGGAACGGTGGTTAGAATAAGAATGAATGAAAGACGTGAAAATATATACCATTGTTGCAGCTGTATTTTGACGGGCGTATCTTGGGAATGACCACTGAAGAGGTCGACCAGCGTAGGAAGGGATATGTTAAAAGCTTGACAGACCAATGAAATGGCAGAGGTGGTCGTCTGCCTTGAAAAAATCACAACGCCGGTGGGAAGTGGCAGGTTTTTTGTTGAGATACAACTTCATCTGATTGAAAGGACGGAGAGATGAGTCAACATGCGGGCAGAAGGGATACTCAAAGTCAGGGACTTCGGGAAACGAGTTAGCGCCAACGGGGCCGGTTCCATGCTGGTAGAGTCGAGTGGGGCTGAGAAACCAGATAAGGGAAGTACAAAGTAGAAGGGCAAGCAAGATGTGTACCGGTCAAGAAGGTCCCAGTTGTCCTGTTGATGATTCCAGGACGCCATGACATCAATGGAGTTATAAAACTCAAGCTGGTTCAACGCTTCTCGGAGGAGAGACTTTGTAGCCAGGTCAGAAACGAAAGGAGCGGGAAGGCGACGATATGGGTGATAATAAGGCATTGCAGAGGGAAGAGATGTTGGGGCCAAAGTCAATCTTTGTCCCATATTTTAAATGAATGCCGCCCACAGCCAAGGGAAGCCATGGTGAAAAAAAAAGTCAAGTCGGTACAGCGCCGAGACAACACCGTGCCTAGAAGAACGGGGCGTGTTATAGTCCCTGGGAGCCCGTTGTACGGGAGACACAGCATGAGGCAGGAAACGTGGAAGGTGAAAAATAATAGATTTATATATTTATCTTTCTTAATTAATTGCGCGGGAAGGGCCTAACCGTGGGAAGACCGACGGCAAACGCCGCGGATGACTCATGGAGGCCTGGGCAGGTCCCTCGGCGATGGCCGAACTCTTTGAAGAACCTTCGCTGTCTTGGCCTCTTCTTTGATCCCATCGCAGGTAGACCAATCCACTCTGTACTCACAAAGTTGCCACGTACGATGACAGCCCACCAATCACGCAGCAGATAAGCATATACAAGCGGGGCTACGATCCTACCGAGAAGCAGAAGCCTTCCTAGTGCTGCCGCGGCTCGGCTACGGCTGGCTCGGCTCGGCTTTTGATGGCTTCGAAGCCATCACATGCTTCAGCCTAGCCGAACCATTTATAGTTGGCTGGCTCTCACGGCTCCGGCTTAGCCGTGGCTGAGCCGCGGCTTAGGGCGTAATATCGCTGTACACTTGCTCCGCCTCCCTACTACCTTCCAACTAATTTAATGTGCACTAGAGCATATCTTGGACCTATCCCAAGCTACAACAAGCCAGATTCAATACCGGGTGGCACTACAAAATGATTTGTTGACGCTCATGACTTGATGATACATCAGATAAAATTTGGATAAAATTCGAGAAGACTATAGAGGCCAGAGGGAGTTGGTAAAGCTTGGATACAGTGTACAGATGGTCGGTGAGGTGTATGAAACACCAGACACTAGATACAGCGAAGCCAAGGGCCCCACGGCGCGCATTCTATTTATGGTTGTAAGCCGAATTGAGCTGCGGCTAAGCCATCAAAAAGCCGGCTGAAGCTTGAGCCGAGCCGCTGGAGCCGCCCATCAATCGGCTGGCTGCAGCTGGCTTATTTTTGGCTCGGCTCTCACGGCTAGTCGAGCTGAGCCGAGCCGCGGCAACACTAGCTCCGGCAGCCGCGGCGAACACGTGGCGGTGCAAGGCGGTGCAAAAGCCACGCGAGCATGTCAGTGTGCCAGATCCAGAGGTCTGACACCTCTTGGTGGGAGGAGAGGGGAGGAGGGGCGTTGCTGCTGATCGGCCGTTGTGATGGGATCAATACGGGTATTGCCGGGGTTCACGTAAACTTGTGAAGCTTGGTGAAGATACATCCCCTACATTTGCCAACCTTGCCAGGCTTCCAAAATGAAACTTTATGAACCTAAGCGTCTGTTTGAAATCTGAGAGAAAAAAATCCGTGTTCGCAGGGGCCAAGCATACGAGGGCCACCAGCACGTCATCATTATCTCTCACTGATCAGCACAGCTAGATAACGCAGTGCCGACTTCTGACGAAATCTTGACCTGCTCATCTCAGGCGTTATTGGTTTATAGAAGTTATCACGACGCGTCGTTGCTCAAATGTGGCAAGAAAACAACTCGAAAAGAGGTGGGATTCACGACATTCAACGCAGAAGAAGGTACAAAGCAAGCAAAAATTTACAACGGGGGGGGGGGGGGGGGGGGTTAAATTATACTCGCGTGGTCCAAATGTCTGAACAACGAGTTTACGGAAGGTATACATGTGGTACTGTACGGGTGGTTATCCTTACAGAAATCCACAAGATCCCAACCGAGCACAAACCGATTCCAGGGGGTCGTTCACACAAGACGCTCACAGACTGGGACTGGCTGGCCCTTGAATAGGCTGAACCTCTGGATAAAACCCTGCGGGACCTGACCACCAGCAGAGTAGCTGGTGTGCGGGAAGAGTTCTCCCTTCCCAGGTGTAAATCCCCAGAGTCCACCAGTCACACAGAAGGTTGTCGCATGGCTGTCCCTTTGCACGGCAAATGCGATTTTACGTGCAAAAATGCACGGGTGATTTCATGCAGAGCATGGGAGCACCATCCAGAATTACATGCGAGCATGTAAATTCCAGACACGTCATGAGCCAGTTTGTATGAGGAGAGGCGCGATCCCTCCTCCTGGGACCCAATCAACGTGCTCAACTTCCACAGAAGGTCCACAACTGATGAATCAGTGTGTTCAACTTCCGAGTAAGGTTTACAGCTGAACAAGGCAGATGATAGTAAAACACTAGCAAGCCGGCAGGCGCTCGCGCAGTCCGGCTTGAAAGGGGAGGCAGGAGGCACGATATCTAATGGAACACAACATCACACACAGCAGAAAACAGGTGTTCCGAGCATCACATTGAGATACGCATACTAATCTGTCCTCAGAACATCAACCGAGAGACTTCTGACCCGTTAATCCATCCACTCAGGCTGTGATGGGGATACAGTTGATAGCGATGAGGCTCCCTGGTATCTCAGAGTCAGAAGTCAATATTTGGAACGAAGAACAAATACCAACCCCACTGTTGCTCGGGGGCATCGCAGTTGACGGTCGTTCCTCCACTGCATGACGGAGTAAGTACATCTGGAGCATGCTTTTAAACGTGTGCGCGTACCAGTTGTTCCCGATCACGGAGATTCACGGTGATGGGCGAGCAGCCCAATCCGACGGGAACGTTGAGGCCGCTGAGATTGAGACCGAGGAGAGCCGCGACGCCGGCGACAGAATTGCTGTTGGACGACTGCATGCTGGAGCAGCACTGCAGGGAGGTGGGTCCGTCACCGGGGCTGTGGTGGTCGGAATGGCGGCAGCAAAGGTCTAAAATCATGGTAATAGTCAGTATGTGCACCATGCCAATGCAGGGAGGGCTCACGATGAGCACAGAGACGACAACGATGGAGAGTTTAGAGAACATATTTGTTTGTGAGAGATTGAATACAGAGGGATGTGTTTGAGTGAGGATTAGGAGTCTACCTTCTCGTCTTTTATATGTGTCGTGTCGAGAGTTTCCCGCAACTGAAGTTGACGCTATGACCGCATTATGCAGGAACACGGTCGAATTCACAGAGCGAGTGGTGTGGAGCAGTGGAGTCGGTCGGCAAGGGACAACAGGGAAACGTCGAGGCAGAGGCAACTGCATTGAGTTCGTGCTGTTTGGTCTATTACGGGCGACAGGGAAGGGACTGCAGGTGAGGCGATCTGTGGAGCGATGGCACGGTTGGACACGATGTATACTATACCACTTTCTCCCGTCGCACTGACAATCCCTCCGAGGAGGCCAGGACTCGCCCACCCTGGAGTGCAGTAAGTGAATTTGAACGGAAAGTTCTAGTCTTGCTTGCTTCGATGTGTTCGGATAGCACTACGCAACCCCGCAGAAGGATCAAGGACGAGATTGCAACGAGATGGTCAAGGGAAATTAAACGCCGAAACGACATGCGGGGGAAGAGGGGGACAGTGTCGTTATGGCAGTGCCGCGTCATTGACAATAATAATTGACCCACAATAAATATCACGGCCACAACAAACCTCACGGCCATCATGTCGCGCGGTGGAAGCATCCATGCCCCTCGCCGGGGCGAGATATACTCCCATCGATTGATCGCTGGGAGGCGAATTGGTGCGAAAATAGCTCACAATGAAGACTCAAGGATTCGGCAGTGGACTTTTTGGGGAGATTGTGCACCACTAAGACTCGGTGCCCACTCCGAGTACGAAACGGTTCCAATATATGTACCTCATAATTCCAGCATTATAACCTGCCAATCAGCCGACCTGTCAGCTGTCCTACGGAGGGTTTCTTCGGTATTACAGTGAACTTTCCCTAAAGCCCTACGTTATCGATATATGTACAATAAAAGAGGGTAACTCGGGGATTGTTCGCGTCATAGTCGCGCTTGACACTCCCTCGCTCGCCCCTCATTCCACCCACAATGCTAGTTGATGGCATCCGGTAAGACAACCTATTCTTCGACACCGGGCACGAATCGAAAGCCCTGTTTACGCCCTTTAGAACGGTACCCGAACCGAACAAATCCATTAAGAATTAAATGAGGTACATGGTCAGAAAAAGGTCACATCAAAAGTTCCTTTATTTTGCGCCGACTGTCATCAATTTTGCAAACGGCTGTAAGCGCCCTATTATGACATGATCATGCCGGCGGCTTATCAGGCTAAAAAAAATTTCCGACATAAACCGTTTAAAACCGTTTTAAAGCAGAAACGGCTGGAGCCTTGCTTACGCATGTTACCCTAACCTAACCCCTTCTCTCGTTAACCGGCTGGGGTCGTCCAGGCGAGGCCCTGCTTCTCGACTGGAGGCAGACGCGCATTGGCGGCAAGAGGTCGGAGATCATTGGATCTCGCACACTGATCAATATCCGTAATAAAGCACGTGCTATCGCTCCTTTTGGAATTTTCGTCAGCGGAAACTGACATTTGATCAAATGAGTCGCTCTACGTTCGAAATGTATAGGCCACAGAGCTTGAAAAATAATAGTGAATAGTCATAGAACAACTAATACATGTATAAGAAGTTATTAAAATCATCTCCCTGAGATACTCTGAGTGAAGTGGGGGCATGCAATACAAAGGCATGCCGGAGATATGACCGGATTTGGGGGGAGGGGAGGGGAGGGAGGGTCCCTTTACGTATGTTGATCAGTGTGTCGGAACGCGATCTCCGACCTCTTGATTGGCGGTCCTTGTTATTGGGTGTGCGAGACGCCGGACGTGTCAGATAGACTACCCTGCTCTGATATGCGCCCGCCTCATCCACTGCCGCGCGCCTGTACTGCGGATGTCTTACACGTACCGGCCCTCGGGAGGTCTGTTCCCCGTATTTTGCTCTCGCTGGACAGTGGTCTCCCTGCGCGCGTGGATTCCGTACGTGGGCCGAGCATCTTTTCTCAGTCCAATCCTTGACACCAATCTCGCTCGGAGGTAGCGAGGTGATGCGGTTGACATCAGAATCTATTTCCTCCCCTACGGGGAAGGATCGTGGCGGTATCAACTCCGAGTTTATTCTGGTTCACCTCACTGCGTTCCGTAGGGTTGTAGGCACAGGCTCTGCCTACCCTTGTAGGCAGAGGTAGACCCACCTCATAGATGAATTAACAATTTCGCTATATCCCGAGCTTTGTTTCTGGTCCAAGCCGTGTTAAAACACGCTCTTGCTTCACTGTGTAACCCCTGAATGTGGGAATGTGGTTATTTTTAACGACACACCCCACGGCTGTCAATCCTCGGCTCACTCACGGCCAACCTCGGCTAATTTACGGAATTGACACGGTATGTCCCGGTTGTTGCCCAATAATTAAATATTGACTTCGTGGGAACATGGCAACCGGCAAGAGCAATATTGGCCAAGTGAGAATGTGGCAACAGCAACACAACGCCCAATTACCAGGATAGAGGGGCCTGAGTAGACCGACAGTAGGCAGAGGGTAGACCCAAGTAGGCCCAATTTGGCCTACGTGGCGTCGGCAGACTCTGCCTACCGCCGTCGGCCGACGTAGACCGATGTAAACCCAAGTAAACAGACTGTGCCTACGGGGGCTCGGAACGCAGTGCCTGCTCTCAACTCTTTAAGTTTTAGCCTCACCCGAGATACGTGCACGCATTTGTGAGGCCTGCCGCCACCTAGATTTGTTTTTACTCCTCGCCTTCGGTGCGTCCTTGCTTTGGGTACCTTCGAGACTATTGTGTATCTAATTATAATGCGGCGCCGAGGGTGACAGACGTCTAATGATGTGGAGACAGTCAATGGGGATTGAGTGGAGGGCCGCATTGTATATAAGCCCGCCGTGTATCTTCTGTTATGCAGTCCCAAATTGATCCCGCATCGGGTCACAAAGCACATCTTGATCCCTCTGGTGCTTAATCTGCCCCGAATCCGTCAGCTACCGCTCCTAACCCACACGGCTGACTGCCTGATAGTCCTTTTCACACAGATGATGCAGGGCTGCATTGAAGAAATCCGGTCCTTTATCTCACGGATACTACCCACAAACTCGAACCACAATGGGAGTCAAATACTGCTGGAGCAGACCGGTGGTCTTCGCGACATCAATGAGGCCATTGATTTACATAGACGAACCCTGGCTCTTTGCTCACCATCTCATCCGAAGCGTGACATGTCTCTCAACAGCCTGGCAGCTATGATCCACACCAGGTTCGAGCAGCGTGGTGATTTGAGAGACATTGCAGAGGCAATTGAACTCCACAGAGAGACACTGGCAGTTCATAAGCCACCTCATCAAAACCATTCCAGCTCTCTCAACAATCTAGCAAGTGCGCTCCTCACCCGGTTCGACCACCGCGGTGATCCAAGAGACATTGAAGAGGCAATTGAACTCCACAGAGATGCACTCGCTCTATGTCCACTCCCCCATCCAGATCGTGGCAGTTCTCTCATTAATCTGGGAGCAGCGGTGCAAACGAGGTTTGACCTTCGTGGGGATCCAGCAGACATCGACGAGGCCACTGAACTCTACAGAGAGGCACTGGTCCTTCATGCACCACCTCATCCAGATCGCGGAATATGCCTCAACAATATGGCAGCCGCAGTGAAAATGAGGTTTATGCACCATGGTGATGGAGCTGACATTGACATGGCCATCAGCCTCCACCAAGAAGCACTAGATCTTCGTGCCCCTCCTCATCCCAAGCGTGGCGACTCCCTGGACAATCTAGCGACTGTGCTTCTTACCAAATTTGAGCACCAAGGTGCTCCTGCAGACATGGACAGGGCCATTATTCTCCACAGAGAGGCAGTGGCCATCCACAAGGCACCTCATCAGAATCGGGGTAGCTCTGAATAATCTAGCAACTGCACTCCTCTCCAGGTTTTACCACCGTGGTGACCCAGGAGATATAGATGAGGGGATTGAACTGCACAGAGAGGCACTAGCTCTATGTCCAGCACCCCATCCAGATCGTGGCATGTCACTCAGTAATCTGGCAGGTGCAATTAGAACCAGATTTGAGCACCGTGGGGATATAGAGGACCTGGATACAGCTATTGACCTACACAGGGAGGCACTGGGTCTTCATGCACCACCTCATCCGCATCGTGGCAGGTCTCTCAACAATCTGGTAAATGCGGTTCAAATCAGGTTTAACCATCGCGGTGATCCGAGTGATATTGATGAGGCTATCACACTCCACACAGAGGCACTGATGTTTCTTGCACCACCACATCCGAATCATGACACCTCCCTCAACAATCTTGCACAGGCAATCAAAACCAGATTCAGACAGAGGGGTGATCTGGAAGACCTTGACAAGGCGATTGAACTCAACAGGGAGGCACTTGCTCTATGTCCACCACCTCATCCATACCGTGCCATATCACTGAATAATCTGGCAGATGCAATCAGGACAAGATTTGAATGCCGTGGTGATCAAGGAGACATTGATGAGGCCATTAACCTGCTGAAAGAGGCGCTTTCTTTGCAGGCACCAGCTCATCCCAATCGTCCTCGCTCTCTCAACAATCTTGCAACTATGTTCAAAACCAGGTTTGGGCATAACAAGGACTCAATTGACCTTGAAAAGGCCATTGAAATCTATAGAGAGGCACTGGTGCTTCATGCATCACCTCATCCGGATTGTGGCATGTCTCTCCACAACCTGGCAAATGCAGTTCGAATTAGGTTTGTGCTGATTGAAGATCCCAGGGACCTTGATGAGGCCATCAAACTGCACAAAGAGGCACTGGATCTCCATGTAGAACATCATCCGAATCGTGGAACATCTCTAACAGGTCTGGCAGGGGCTTTGATGTTGAGGTTTGAGCAGCATGGGGATCTAGCTGACATCAATGAAGCCCTTGAACTCAACACAGAGGCACTAGTTCTTCGGCCACCACCACACCCAGACCGAGGCAACTCTCTTAGCGAACTTGGTGATTGCCTTGCTGTTCTGCACACAATTTCAATGACCCCCACCACTCTTGATGATGCCTTAAAAGTATTCCAAGAAGCCTCAACATATCCATCCTCTACTCTTCTCAACCGCTTTCGCCATACTGTTCGTTAGGCCAGGATCATGGCTAAGCATGGTCATTCCTCATCCTTGGTTGCATATCATATGGCAATTGGGCTCCTCCCGCAGCTAGCAGCACTCGACCTGAATCTTCCATCTCGGCATCAGATGTTGTTTACCCTTGATGGTACCAATCTCGCTTCTGCGGCTGCCACCTGTGCTGTGGGTCAGGGTCAGTTTCATATTGTGGTTGAATTTCTGGAGGCTAGCCGTTCTGTGTTTTGGTCCAAAGCACTACATCTTTGAGTGCCGTTTGAGGACAGTCTTTGAGATTTCGCCCCCAGCACGTGCTTCCATAACAGGCAATTCGCGTGCCCTGTTTGTTCCTCACCCCTAAACGGCAATTGCAAGTTCGCCATTGCTGGCTCGGTTCAGCTCTGGTGAACCATTGTCTGCAATGTTCTGCCCAGCATGGGGATTAATCTACCTGAAACTCTGCCACTCTTCCTCTCTTCCTGCAAAATTCTGTCCTTTCGATGGCAACATCGTCCTTTCGCTTCTCTGCCACTCCCGACGCGTTGGGCGCGTCCCCGAGCAATATCGACGCGTCATGGGCATCGGAATCCTCAGAAACGACAGCGGATTTACCACACTACAACGCCACACCCTCCTTTGCCGTGCCCGATTACGACCCGGGCCCTGCATTCAATGTGCCACCATCCGATGGCACCGTCCCTCCTTCTTCGGCTCCAGTCGGGAGCTTCGACTACGACGTACACCATGATTATAACCTTCGATGGCCGTCTCTGTCTGCAATGCAGGCTTGGATGAAGCAAGAATGCCGCGACAAGACCATTGAATTTGTTAAAAAAGATGACCGGCCTCGCGACCCAGCCATAACCACATGGACACAGAAAAGTGTCTTTGTCTGCTCGCGACAGGGAAGCGGTGGGAAGTCCAAGTACCGTGCTAAAAATTCTTGGACGAGGAAGATTGAGTCCAAGCGCAGTGGCTGCCCATGCCGCTTGACCGTTAAATCATATCCCGGTACCTCGGAGGTGCTGGGGTTCTACAAACCGGATCACACCCATGCAATTGGTGATGATAACCTCAAGTACACGCGACTTGATGCCGATACACGCAAAGAAATTGAAAAGCTGTTGCGTCTGGGAGTGGAACCGAAGAAAGTTGTAAGTGACTTCTATTGAATCACCATTTGTCTAGCGCTCATTATGCATGCCTGTAGCTCGAAAATATTACCCGAAACATGTACCACGAGAGGAACATCGACAAGACTCGATCCAATAAGGCCAATCGACGCCATTTTGCCACTCGCGCCGACATCCGGCGGATTCAGAAGATGATCGAGGAAGAGTCGATCCGACTCGCAGCTCAGGACGGTCCCTCCGTTCTGGAATGGGTGGAAAAATTACGAGAAGAGGGCCACTTCGTGAGCCTAAAGTGTAGTAACGAAGCGGCGCCACCGGGCTCAAATCTCGATGCGGACAGCTTCGTGCTGATCATTCAAACAAAATATCAACGTGCATGCTGGGAAAAATACGGTTCTAAATTCGCTGGCATAGACGGCACCCATAACACGACCCACTACAAGGATATGACGCTTTTTACGTTGCTTGTACGCGACGAATGGGGCCACGGTCAGTTACTTCTTTGTCGACGTATCTTCAACTAGCTTGCTCATATATTATTAGGTATGCCGGCTGCCTGGATGATTTCGTCCAATGGAAAGGAGGTCACAATTGACCACTTCCTTGCGACAATACTCAAGGAAAACCCGACGATATCTCCCCATATTTTCATGTCCGACTTCGACTGGGCTCAATTAAATGCGATCAGCCGGCGGTATCCCACAGCTCGCTTATTCCTTTGCTGGTGGCACGTTCTCCATGCGTGGCAACGCCATTTCGTCACTCAGCATTACCCCATTCTATGGGAACGACTCAAGAAGTGGATTCGCATTACCGATCAAACTGAATTCGATGCATACTGGGCAGAAATCCAGATTCTCGCCCCCGATAGTGTCGTTGCATATCTCAAGAGCCATTGGATGGGTGTCGTTCACATGTGGTCCGCTGTGTATCGCTCAGACCGGTCAATTTTCGAGACATGCGACACCAATATGCTTGTCGAAGCGTGGCATCATTTGCTCAAAGGAGATTTTCTCGAGGGGAAGAGGAACCGCCGTCTGGACCACTTAATTCACGTCCTCTATGACGTAGCAATCCCTCATTTCATTGCACGGCACCGGCGACAGGAGATGGGCTTCGAAGGCCCAAATCTGGAGTTAAAGCATCGGCTGAAGGTCACGGAACGGGCATCTTCTATTTCGAAGGAGGACATCCAATTCGACCCCGCAACGGGGAAATTTATCATCCGCTCGCAGAGCGACTCTGAGGTTTTTTACGAGGTTGATCTCGACGCGTACGACTGTACATGTCTGTCATTCCCTCTGATTCGGTTCTGCAAGCACCTTTGTGCCGTTCAGCACCACTTCCCAGAGAAGCACTTGGCGCTCTCTGTCTCTTCACTTACCGCCCCTCCTTTGGTCGTCCCCGGGTCCGACGACTCTGATTCTGGCGACTCTGACGATGAACGCGAACCGGAGATCAAGGAGCTCGACAACAATGTTGATGCCATCGTGGCCCTCACAGAGCGTTTGGAATCCTTGGCCCTCTTACTTTCTGGCCGGACACCATTGCAGCTCAGTGATACGATGCTTGAATCGGTAGAACATGCCACTCAGGTCCTAGATCTCCTTTCCATTGATCTTGTGCCCGCTGTTCCTATCCTCCCGGCTCGAGTGAAAGTTGCTCCGAATCAGAACTCTTGGCCCGAGACCCAGGCGGTCATGGGCGTCCCGGTGAAGAGCAAGAAGCGGAAGACCATATATGACCCCTACAGTGGCAACGAACAATCCGGCAAGAAAGCAAAATCTGATGCACGCGATGGACCATCTAGTGATGCGCCCACGATGGCAGCCTCACTCGCGAGCACCCCAACGACCGAGGCAAACTCATATTATAGAGCACGCCCAGATATTCCTGCAGCCGGCTCCATTTTACCTCCACCACCAGGGCTGCCACTCGACAACACATACCCGATGAAACCCAAACTCGTTGTTGCATCATTCGACCCGAGCACATTTGATCTCGGCGACGGACAGGCCCTCGCGACGCTCAATAATAAGCAGCTCAAGGCTCTATGTGAGAAGTACACCGTGGACACAGCGCGAGCAAATGCAGACATGGTGTCGAACCTTCGGGCACATCATGTAAAATCTCGCAATCCGCGTCCCCAGCCTCGCCTCTTCCCCCCTTATCCAGCCAGCCTTCCCACATATCCAATGTATCCCTACTACTATAATTACCCTCCTAATTACCCTCCTGTACACCCGCAGAATCAGCCGCAATAATATCATTACTTGACTCGGAACTCATTCAGAAACCGGGAAAATTTAAATTAAATTTGACTTCAAGTCCTGCAGATATTTGTATGCCACCGTGCCACCACAGCAACAATGGCTCGTCGCAGGAGTTGAGCCAAGACGAGCGGCTCGACATTAGGTTACTGCATTTGGGGAGAAAGCAAACATGACACGCGAATTCCCTTTCTGGGAAGCACGTGTTGGGGGCGAAAAGTAGGCAACTGTTTGAGGACCTAGCAGCTGTTCGGCCGGACCTATCCAGCAAACTTGCAGAATTGGCAAGCCAATTGGAGCTGGCCTCTTTCAGAGACACACACAGCAATCGATTGAAAGATAATGATCAGCTCAAAGTCATTTCCATTGAAGCAGAAGGACATCGGTACCGCCAGCTGAATGTGCAGTGGGAAGAGGTCCTCAAATCTATTCGGATGGTTGCAGGTTTTGATGACTTCATACTACCCAAAAATATGAGAAAATTGCAACAGGCTGCAGTGGGACGCATACTAGTAGTTCTTCATTGTGACAAGGACTCCTCCAATGCACTAGTCATGAATGGCCCCACCATACTTGAATATATACCACTGCCAAAACTGAACACATATGGGGTGCAAAGGCTTTCCGATCTCGTTGGGGCAGCATCCAGCTCTGCCTTTGTAGATATTGAAGAGATTATTCAGAAATTTCAACGTAACGTGAATCACTCCGATGGCCAATTATTGTTCACTCGGCTCCAAGGTCAAAGAGAAGGTTTGAATCTTATCAGTGCCAATGAGATGTTGGGTGAAATCCTGGGACTTCTTTGGGACTGGATGGTACTGCCAATCTTCAACACATTGCACTTGAAAGTGAGTCCATATTCGATCGGTATCATGTCTGAGAAATTAACATCTCTCAGAAATCATCCAATCCACGTCGATTATGGTGGTGTCCGACCGGTCCTTTTGCTTTCCTTCCCATCCATGCAGCTGGAATATATGGAGCAGATGGAACAAACTGTGTTTCGGATTACGTTGTTTCATCTTACACACCCACGATCACTGCCTTGCTCAATCCTCCTTCTGAAGCGCTTTCGTCATTCAAAATGACAGCCGTGGTTCAGGTGGATGCGCCAGGTTGTTCACCGCTGCCTGGTGCACAGAGAGAGATGGAAAAAATTGTGGCCAGGGTACCGAACCAATGGCTCACTGCCCTAGCTGATAATGTCACGACAAACAGTGCCTTGAATCAGCTTAGAGAATCTTCAATAATGCATTTTGCTTGTCACGGAATTCAAGACTTGAAGCAGCCGCTTGACAGCGGTCTCATCCTCACTGATGGCCGCCTCAAAGTCGCAGAGATCATGTGCAGACCAGAGAACGACAATACCGTGGATGCAAGAAAACTCATGTCACTAGCATTCCTTAGTGCTTGTCAGACAGCAAAGGGTGATGGCACCATCCCTGATGAAGCCCTGCACCTTACAGCATCTCTGCTATTTGCAGGGTTCCGCGGAGTAGTGGCAACGATGTGGTGAGTTCACCTAGTCTTCTCTGATCGTGAATCCAATCTCAATCATCGTACAAGGACCATGGATGATCTTGACGGTCCCAAAATAGCAGACACATTTTATGAACATTTGTTCAAAAATTGTGATCCGAATTCTAGCCCTCCAGTGCTTCCCGATCTAACAAGAGCGGCCGAAGCACTCCATCTCGCTGTTGCCAAGCTGCGGGAGGAGCCAGGTATTCCCTTCAGCCGATGGGTGCCTTTTGTGCATTACGGATTGTAGCCCTCAGTTTATGTCTTCCTCCGCTTATAGTACCGTACTGAAAAAATCGAATATGTGTTGATGTATGTGCAGTGTCTTCCGAAAAATCAAACTGGAGGTGTGATTTTCAGATTTGGCTGCTGTTCTACCGCGTAAATTACGAGTACTTATGTAAGAAGTGATCGTCCATTTTATAAACTACAATGAGGATTTTGAGATCGTCTTTTTTACTTGTCCGACGATTGCGTTACAAGCCTCATTAGTGGCGGCAATTTCCGACGGCACGATCATGCCGACTGGCATATCATGTGCTGAATTGATTACTTTCGATGCTGCTCTCATCGAGTCCCCTCTCTATTCATAAGGCCCTCTGGGCATTCCTGGTACCTGGTACCTGCCCTCTGACACTGCCACACTGGTGTCCAGCTATATTATACAATTATGCAACAATACAATTCCACTTTCCGTGCGCTCGTTTTGAAGACGTTAGCCAGAGTTGAGCCAGAGGCCAGTGAATTGAAGTTTCCGCACATCCGCACATCATAATGTTTAACCAACTCAATTGTATTGCTGAACTGGTAGCAAATGAGTACTTGCACGAAAATACAAGGGTCAGAATACAACGAGAAATGATGGTGCTCTTTGTTGGAGCAAATTCCAGCGAAGACAAGGCAGCAATCACCTCGCTCGAGATTTGCGGATCCGCCAAAGTTTGAATATTCACACAGACCTCAAGGAGAGGAATACTACGCGTCCTCCGCCTGCGGCCTCACTTTGGCTTCTTCTCAAGTCCTTGACTCGAGTGAATGGCACCACAATAACAAATATGTCTTGCTAATGCCGTCCACCCACCTTTGCTATATTACTTCATTATGTATGAACATGTTACTAGCACCGGTGTGAGTCTGGGCAGGTTAAGTTGAATTGCCTCTTATGTTAGCTATGTTTGTAATTCTATAGTCTGTTCCATTCGCTCTGCACGAGTCAGGTATTCCATTGGCCTGGGACATGAACACATAATTTATTGGTGGTGAGTAGGATAGCTAAGAATATTGGACATTGAGCAATTGGACTACTAAGTTCTCCGAATCCGCCCCTCGCAATGTATCCCAGCTGTGCGAAGACAGGTGGACTATAAGGGACCACACGTGACAGTTGTTCCTCAAGATCCCAATGCCCTAGTAGTAGTGCGCGTGTTGAGCCAAAAAATCAGACACAGACTTCAGAGTCACTCACGCTTGAATCAAAATCGACGCAAAATTGGTTCATGTGCATACAATATGATCACAAATGCTTTCGTTAAAAACGTTGCGGAATTCTGTCTCCATTAGCGTAACCGATGAACGAACAGGAACATTGTTCGAAATTGTTCGCAGGTTAATAATGTGCCTGCAAAGCGCCGGCTGTCCAGAGGGTCCGCACTCGGCTTTATGAACCGGACAATGCCAGAGGTCAAAGGAACGTCGGGTAGGTCCACCAGGGAAAATAGGCTCATGTATCTCAGTCGAATCTACCTTGTATTTCTGGGAATAATCAGCAGAATACCTGAACAGTAACTGAAAATACATACCGGTTCCACATAATTCAAGAGGTTTGCCCAAGCCACACCCATCTGATGTGGGATGAGCGATCTCTTGCCCTTTCTCGTCTGCTTGCCTGGATCTCCGCAGCTCGATAGACATACTAAGATACTCAGGGAGAGGGAGCAAATTAATTGGAGTTATGCGTGGTTGGACTTCCCTGTCTAAATCATGCACAATTCACTTTGCCTGAGCAACTTTTGTGGCGCTTATCGACGGTCGGAAGACGAGAATGATGAAGGCAAGATGAATTGGCACAGGTGCACTTAACAGTACGATATCCCAACCAATCATTAAATGATGAAAGTATGTGTTGAACCTGGAGTGGGTACTCCCCTGCAGATCGTCGAGGATCAGCGCACTTGCAGTGCTCTGCATACTTGATGGCTCATTTCCCGGCAGAATCAAGGCAACCCACAGCACAGCACCTTTCAGCGGACTGAGCTGGCTTGCCTACATTGTGTTGTATGAAAACAGTAAAGGTCAGAGTCCACGCCATTTTCGTCACTTCGTTACTTCGCTTAAGTTCGCGGATCTTCGTGACTTTGATGGGAACCTATGAATGTTCGTCACATTGGCATATTTTTGGGAAAGTTCGTGAGTTGTTTGTTATACGGCAACTCCTCAGTGCATCACAAAGTGATGGGTATCAGCAGTGTGCCGAGCGTGGCCGTTTAGGTTCAGGTTAGGTGGTTAGGCAGTTAGGGGTTTGGGTTAGGTGGTTAGGGTGGTTCGAGGGATAAATCTATTTGGAAACCCCCCATGTTCGGATACCCGGGGTTGCCGCTATGTGAAAACCCCATGATTTGTAAGACAAGATCTGATGGCGGCTGATGGCGGAGGCGGCGGGATGGGGCGGACTCTTGTCAGAGTGTTTCTGGTGGCTCAAAAGACCTCTGATATGTTCGAGAAATTTATGTGAATCAAATGCTGCCTTGAACAGTTGGCTGCAATTTTTTCCCCTCATTTTAGGCCCCCAAATCCGCCTGTGATTGTGAATTCAAAACACTTTTTGTGTGAGAATGGCCGAAAACCCGCCCGGCCTTGTGCCGAAGGAACAACGATGGCCGATTCTTCCAGGTTCTTGAACGTGCCGAGTTAAAAAGACGAACTTTCACAGAAAATCATCGGAAGTAACGAACTTTCCCTAAATGCGATCAAAGTGACGAGGTTTCGTGAAAATAAGCGAAATAAGCGAAGTAACGAAGTGACGAAGATGGCTACTACCCTAAAGGTCACGAGATGCAAATGGTGAGAGCCTCGTACATTGACAATCATCACTGAATTTCTTGACCTGGGCTCCACTTGGATCCGTACATTCTTGACGACAAGTGTCACCGCTCCTGTCTATCCAGAGTCAGCACTCAGCATGTAATGTACAGCACAGAATATTACCTCAGATGTAGGCCTCGTTGCAATCACAATCTGGACTGAAAAGTGGGAGTCGGTGGTGAATGCGGCACCATTTTGGGTGCCACACATTATAGGCTGAAACGTTTCAACGCACACAGGTGTATCGGACATTTGAGAGCCCCTTACGGTGTGTCTGAGAGCACTGACAGTATTCCCCATATTTCACAGCTTTCTGTCTTGTGGGAAACAGTTGTCCGGGCTCGTGTGCTGGAATGGGTTCCATGCATCCTTTGAGACAGCACAACATGAGGGGAAAAATAAGGAGTCAAGAAGAACTTTATCAAATATGGGATCTGGATCGAGGGTTGACACGGTGCCAAGTTGGGCCGCCGCCAACCTAGCAACAGAAATCTTTTCAAATTGACTGTTATCACCATGGATAAACCAAAAAGAAAAAGAAAAAAAGGGAAGGCAATCCAAGAGCAAGAAAGAAAGAAGCGTGAATCAAGGAGAACCGATGAAGTGAGCTCTATTGACAGAGGGACAAAGGGACCTAAAACGTGAAATATTCATAGACGTAGACTATTTAATGATCTGAGACCTGGAATCTAAGTCAGTACCTGGAATAGTTCCAGCTCATACATTTCCAATCCATGGTTATGCTCTTTGATCATGAACACCCCAGTAATTCTAAGTATTGGGAAATCCATTCTCCTTCCCAGCTTTCTGCCCACACAAGTCCAGTTACATGCACATGTTGAATATCAGTCCCAGAGACACAGAAATGCACAAGACATGGCTGGCTGAAATTGCTGCCTTGTGAAACTTACATTGGTATATTCTAGAAGTAATCTACATTGGTATTTTTCCTTACTGCATTGCTACAAACCTAGAGATTCAATGTCAATAAAATGTATCTTTCCTTGATGGCCACGTGGCCACTGTGAATTATGAAAAAAAAAAAAAAAAAAAACATAAGTACGAAGTTCCTGCCGGGCACCGCCACGGCCCCACACCCCAAGTTTTCTCCGAATCACATCGACACAATCAGGTTAATCTGTCCTTGCACCCAGAGTGAGTGGCAAGATGATTGTTGGTACTCGCCTATGGGGGGGCAAAGTGTACTTTTAATCATCCGACGTTTTTTTCACCTTTTCCCCACTTTCCGACACTTTTGTGATGAAATTTAGGGATTTCCGACACTTTTACGGTATCTCGCGGAGAAATACGCGGGGCAGGGGACACCGCTGATCCCTACCGGCCTGAAACAAAAGGCACTATTCGAGCAGGCCGCCTCGATCGAGTACGCAAATTTCTTGCCCTCGGTGACGAAGGTAAGCATCGAGAGCCTCTCGAAACAGTGAGTATTTCGGTAGGCAATTCGCTGCTCGCAATGCTGAGCACGTGGGTTGCAGACGCCAGAACCTTCCCGTCGATGAGGCTGCACTCGCAGAAGCCATGTCCGAGTTCTCTGCAAAGCTCGATGTGTACAAAGTGATCCTGGGGAAGCAGAAGTTCATGAGCGGAGATGTGTGGTTGTTTTACTACCCGGAAGAATTCTGTCTCATTTATTTCGTCCATAGGGCTTCCGCTCGCTGATATCTTCCACCTTTATTACACACCATTGCTTACAGATGTAGGCATCCACATCATGACGAGCGAAGACCGCCCCGATGTGACTAGGTGTGAACTGCTTCGATTTCTTAGTTTCGTAGGCTTACGAGACGCTTGTTTTAGGTGGCACGAGATCATTTCGCAACCGACTTGTGTGAAATTGACAGCTGGCATGAAGAGTTCCGGGATCTAGAAATAGACTGAAATAGACATGCAATTTAGGGACCTGTGGTTCAGTGTGTACAATGACAAAGATCATTTGATACGATGCGCTCGCAACCCGAGCCCTCTATATTATTGCAGGGGTTATTTTCTCCCCGTCGTTATCTCTCACGAAAACCTATAACCCGAACCAATATATCTAGTAGAAAAATTGAATCCCCTCAAGCTCTACCGGTAAAATTCTTTAAAGACTACTGGGTGAACACTGCGGTATTCTCTGAATCAGCTCACATGTCAGAATGAAATTCCGGATTTCGCTTGTGCATGTAGACTCCTCGCAATGCTCCGGCGTCGAATTACGGTTAGCCAGGGGAAAAATCAGCAAGGACTGTATCTCATTTTGCAAACACTCATAATTCGTGTCCAATGCTGGTCTGATTGTCGTCGCTCAGAGATAGTACACTGCTGGATCTTCGCCGGTACCATATCCCTTCAACTCTGCAGGTTAATTATCGTCCTCCAATCGAACAGGTCGGAACGGTAGCTTCCGGTGATCCGTGTTCAACTTCCCGTCAATCATTTCTTTAGCCGAGCTCGCGTGGTCCGGATCATACGTGGCCCGGCGATTATAAGAATCCAAACATGGAACGCCCGCCGAGTTATCGAACGGTGGCGGCAATAAAGATTTCTTTACGTGGGCATGGATAGGCGCCATTCTGTTGGCAAGTTAACCAGGCGCCTGTTCTCACGATACAATATAATCATCGCTCCTACTGCCAAATGGGCTTGGCAACGGACTGCGGAAGATAACAGATGACAGTGGTCCGCCGAGTCCCACACATCAGTGTCCATAAGAGTAGCGGGCAACGATCCCCGATAATTTCGCTGCCTGAGTGGGCCTGAGTGTCAACTGAGCGTCTTCGTGTGTTCCAAATTTACCCTGGATCAGGTCCAGAGGTTTGAAGTTGAAGAACCTCCACTGTCGTGCATTCATGAATGAGACCCAGTGGCCCTCCTGTAAAGCGATCCCTCGCGCTTCTTGCCCACCCAGAATAGGCAGTGCAAATCTACGTGGTACATCCTATTTTCGTCGACAAATATAACTTAATCCGGAGATTATCGATTATGTGTCAACATTTGGGCAAAGTTGCAGTCGCACTTCGTTCATGCCAGCGAGGCGGTGGTAGGGTCTGGTAAGATGATGTCCCCTTGGATCCGGCTTTAACCAGTCATGTTGTCAAATAACCTAAAAGTGGTGTACATGATCATTAATCACTTCAAGAAACGTTGGTCCACTGAGGCAAACGGCCATATTATGCCGCATGAATGGGATCCAGCGGATCCAGAATCAATCCTATTTTTCTTCCACAATCCCCCCTACCTCTCCCACTTTCACCACTCTTTCCATGCAAGCCCTCAGGAATATTTTCCGAGCGCAGGCCGCCGGATACTCTCACCTTCCTACCGACTCGTTTTACGCCGATGCCAATGAATCAGCGGTCTACCTGTTTCCCATGCCAGGATCTCCTCGCGATAACGGACAATTCCCCAGCGGCCTAGCAGGGGAGAAACCAGGTGGACTCGGTGCCAGGCAGAATTTGTGGCGCTGGGGTGTGCGCCATATCAATTATCGCTGTCGTGGCAACAATGGGTATCAGCCTTGTGATTACCACGAGGATCTCTGTCCCGAGCACCCAGTCCCCCGACGCATCCACAGCCGCCCGCAGCGCAGTCGATGCACTGTACGCCCGGCAGTCGACGTCCCTGGCACAGGCGAGCGCGCGCTACTCCCTGCGCACACAGCGAGCCCCTCCGCCCAATTACGACCTGTGGTATCAGTTTGCGCGGGATCGGAAGTGTCTGATAAACGAATACGACCAGATCCAGCGCGACTTCAAGCCATTCTACCAGCTCGCTCAGCAGGACCCGCATTACTTCCAGATGATGATTGACCGTGCGTCCCGGAAGGTGCGTGTTTTGCAATTCTTGCCCGATATTCCGGGGCCAACGCTTGCCCTCGACAGCTCAAGGAGAGTACCGCCGAGATTTCAGTCGTCGAGGTTAGGAACGGCGAGGTCTTCCTGTCGGGTGATACGGCGTACGGGGGAAACTGGCCCGGTACACTGGGGCGGGTACGTCGACTATCTATTCTCTCACCTTATTTCCTGGTTCTAATTTTCTCAGTTTTCCGCACACCTGCCGAACATGACGTTCCTTCTGAACGGGAGGGACGAACCGCGGGTGGCGTTCAACTACCGCGCATCTGATGCTATCCAATACACACTGTCCCCGAATGATACAGGCGCGTTTGACGTCCACCCGCGCCCAACGTCCGAGTTCTTCCAACAGATGTATCATCCCTAAGGATGCAACTGGGTTCAGTGAGACCGTCAATAACGATAGTAGTTGTGAGTATCCATCGTCTTGAGTTCTGTTAGAGGGAACATGGTTCAATATCGCTTGCGTCAGTTCTAATAGCCAGCGCCAAACCTGGGTTTACCACCGATCTATATCCCATGGTGAGCATGTCGAAGATATCGCCGTGCTTCTCGGATATCCTATTCCCAACCGAGGTGAGTGGCGCCCAGCTCTATCCAGAATCGTTCGAAACTTATTCAGGGTTGAAGTACTACTACGACCGCTCATGGTGGTCCGGGAAATTCGCCCATCCAGATAATATTCCCTGGGAAGACAAAACGCCCAAAATCTGTAAGCCTCTCATATGTTTTCCAACTTGAACGTCCTTGTTCAATTTGAGCTTTTCATCAGATTGGCGCGGCATGTCCAACGGCGGTGTGGTAGGGTCAGATGGCCGGGACGTGGAAACCCTTCCACGTCCTCCAGCTGGATCTACTTTCTAATTTTAGCTAGTTTCGCTTACATCACGTATTTACTACGTAAATACGCACCGAGAATCAATTTCACCTTCGTACCACCATTCTCGCGGCCAGTGCAGGGCAAGCGCCCAGAGGTTGCAGCGGAGCACCTCGACCCCTCCTCTTGGAACGCCGCCAGTGGGCAATCTAGCCACCAACATCGACAAATCACACCCCACGCTCGCGCTTTCTTTTCACGCTCTCACGCCACTCTATCGACACCCTCCTCACATCCCATTTTCATACGCGACGGCTCGAGGCCATCTTCCACATTTTATTTTCAAAATCTACTCTACAATCTCCGGACTACCGGCCCTTTCCACGAACCTACGTGCCGGCTCCCTGCAGCTTCTACAGTGGTATGATTATCGGCGAGAATTATCACCACTTCGGTCACTCCAAGCTCGCGGACATGACCCGCGAGCATCCTGATCTCATGTACATTGCGATCACCCGGTTTGCGGAGACGCTGTGCGAGGAAGGCTGCGACCGCGCGGCGGTGCTGACCGAGGACAATATAACGGGGAGCAGCCAGCCGCGGGAGGATCTCTACCGCTACAAGTATGTCATTGACGTGGACGGGACGGCATTCTCCGGAAGATTCCTCGGCCTGTTGAGGTCTGGCTTGCTGGTGTTCAAGGTGCGTATTTTCCTGCCAATCACGAGCGCAACAGCTGATTCAACTGTGCCAGTCTACGCTATTTGAAGAATATTTCAACGACTGGTTGCGGCCCTTCGAGTACTACGTTGCGCTGAAAGTGGACCTGTCGGACCTCGTACAGCAAATTAATCGGACGAGTGACCATCCGGACGAGGCTAGGCTAATACAGCAACAAGGAATGGAGGTGGCGCGCCGCGGTCTTACGGATGATCAGAACGACTGTTATTTTTCTGCTGTTTTGCTGGAATGGGCGCAGTTACAGGGCTACGCACGCGATTTCCGAGAGTGAATTTTTTTTGGGATGGATTTATGATAATATAATTATTTTTGTACCCTTCATCGGCGTGTGGTCTCGCGTAATTCAACTTGTGCCATTGTTCATAGGCTAAGTGGATTTGTCCCCTGACAGCATCGTACGTATTCGTGAATGGAGCTTTCCTGATGCAGGAGCATTCGATGGTGCGTTTGTATGAGAAAAGATGTTAGACATCCATCCCGCCGCGATCCTTTCAATGTGGTTGATTCGTCGGTAATGATGGGGCTGATGGTGATACTGATGGTGGTGCCGTGCTGAAATCCATAAACAGAAGCTGCCCAGATTTATCAGATTCCGGCGTTCCTAAGCGGGACCGGCCGTGTAATCCTACCTGCCTACCTACATGAGACAGGGAGGGGATACAATATCTTCAAGGCATATGCGGTCCAAATGCCACTATATTGGGGAAATCCTGGTTTACAGGCGCACAAGGCGACTACAAATGTTATGCCTCAAACAGAGCCTTTTCCACCTATCGGTCGATATTTGGCCATGGAAGGATCCAATGATGGGCTCAGGATGTTTAAAAACTAATCCGAAGTCGTTCACGGGCTGGAGAAATGTATGAGGGTGCATTTCTGCGTTTGCCGCCAGGTGCCGGGATGGGAAATGATGGGATCAATTCTTCCATCAATTTCCCAGTTGTGAGTCGCTTACGAGCTGTAACTCATGAACGGAGGTAACCTGCCTGTGAGGTGAGCGGGGATTCTAAGCCATGATCCTATAATTGCGATAACGCTGTAATCTGTTAAGGGAACTCCGATGAATTTTTGCACCATCCAAATATCGCCCAAGTTGTGACCCGATAATTTTGCACACTATATGTTCCATACCAATACATTGAATTTGGTGCAATAAATGGTACATAAAAGATAAAGGGGGAAACAGTTACATGAATCAAAACTATGGAATTATCCAGCGACGCAGATATCGAGAAGAGCGCCGAATCCACCCATATATTTCACCACCCCATCTCGAATTCAATGACGTCCTTATCCACGAGATACTCCAACTGGAGCGCCCGAACCCCGTCGAGGCGCTCATAGCGGTATCCCTTCGCGTAAATCCCGGCATTCACACGCAACGCCTCGCGCAGCTCCGGCATACTATCGTCGAGCTCGTCCCGGAGAACGAGCGCGAGTGGCGGACACATTTTACACCCATGGCGCGCGGCGGGGCCCGGTTCTCGACCCCCGTGCGCAGCGCAATGTGCGTGGATTTGGTGGACTTGGTACTGAACGCAGAGGACTGCGATGAGGGGTTCGCAGGGCGCATGGTGCGGGAACCCTGCACGAGCGGCGCACGCTCCTCGTCGCCCTCGGAATTTCTCGGTGGAATATCGTCAGGGTGCGCCAGTGCGCGCTTGTGGCGTTTGAGAATGCCCGGTACCATCCTTTTCACGCCTTTGAGCCAGCTGGAACGACGACGCGGTGGCGCTGCGGCGGGGGACTCGTGCGCGTATGGATCATTGCGCACGGCGCGGACGGGGATGACGACGGTGCGGGTGGTACAGATGCTGAGCACGCTGCTGGTCTCGAGGTACATGCTCTTGGTGCTCTGGGCGTACACTTTTGTGCGTTTCGGAGGCGTGGGGAATGTGGTGGGGAGTGGCACGATGGTCGGGATCAGACTGAATTGAGCGAAGGGGACATCCAGGACAGAGCCGTCTATGGAGGTAGGACGGGAGCGGACATAGACGCCCTTGGTGGAGCCAGCCGGAGACGGGGGGCGAGCGCCCGGGATCGAGCTGGCTGAGTATGCGGGGGGAGGATTCGCCATACCACAAAGAGGGATGAGGCAAAGGGGGTGGGGGAGGATGTGGGGGGAGGGCGGTGGGAGGGCGACACTGTGGTGGCAGGAAGAGCGATGCCACCGTGCGGCGTCTATGGGCTTTTAGAATAGCATCGAATCGTTTGTTGGCGTGATCCCTTGATCGGCATTGACTTGGACAAGGGGATCTGGGGGTCAGACAAGGCCAAATGAAATTCAGCCCCAGGATTCTTCGGACTCCAATGGGCTGTCGAATTCATCTAGAAGAGCGAAAGCTGCCAGTCACAGCCCGTTGGCGCTTAACACTGCCCTTTCGTCAGCGAAGCTATTGCAGAGCCGCCCAGATAAGTTTGGAACATGATTTTGAACCGCAGGATCTGAAATTGTTGGACGAGAAGAGGCACTAGAACAAGATGTGGCAGATTTTCACATCCAACTGCGGGCGGACGTGATCCATGCTGCCAAGTTCCATCCACTGAGAGTATTAAGTACCTGGATGAAAGGAATCCGGCAGAGGGTTTGTTGGGGATTGGCGACAAGTCCTGGCCAGACGACGAGGATGCGAGACCATGGAGAAGATGCAAGAGCACTCATCATGACTCATGATTGGGTGATCTGCACCGCCTTCCAGACCGGCCCGGGGCGAGTCGCCGATCAATTCCAGATATTATGCTGGTGCAGACAATAAACTTTTTTTACAGTCAACCTTTGAGGTATAACTCTCGGAAGGGACATTTTCCAGTACTAGAGAGTCCTGAAAGCTTGAACGTTGAACCATGTGAAATTGTTGCACTCCGCATCAGCGGATCATGATCCTCCTCCTCCGCGCCTATAAGAACCGTGCAGCACAGAGTCAGGGGCACAATCCCCATGCTGCGCCTTTACAGCCCATTGTCTATGTGCGGCAGGAGGTACCTCTCAACCTCCCTGCCGAAGTTCAGCACCCAGCCAACCAGACCGGCTTGGAAAGTTGTTGTGAGTCGTCCGCCCTTGAACTTCCACCGAACTTACCTGTACACGGCACAGCAGGACACCCGGCATAGTAAAATCTGGGCCCTAAAAATCAAATGGCTTCCGCTCCGCAGATTTTGTCTTAGACGACGCCTGGAGTACAAAACATGGCACCAAACCAGGGAATCGCTTCCAGAAGAATGGTCGTGCGATTGGGGCACGTGGGACCATCGCTTCGCGCTGAGGGTCTGGCAATGTGAACTCAACGAGTGGGGCGCCACTGGTCGCTTCGAGCCGCTGGCATTCAAGGAAATCTTTAGCCCTTGCGGTCCGGTTTTTGTCTTCGCCGCGGCTGAGCGGTATTATTATTACTCCAACGTCGACTCAATCTTGTCGCGGTTCGAGGGATCGTTTAAATCGCACGACGAGTTTCTTAGGAGATTCGACGGGGAATGGGATAGGACCTCAGAAATCGTCGACTACGAGTGGGTGCCGGTAGCGAAAATCAAGGAGGAGCAGGAGGACAGGGAGAGAGGATATATCATTTTGGACCAGGATCCTGTGGATGGCAAGCTCGTCAAACGAACTCATTACGATTAGTTAAAATTGAAAACTCGATACTACGTCCCTTCGTTGACCATTCTAGCAAGAATCCAGTTTAATTTCAATAGTAGAGTATTGTTGTAGAGCGCGACACGGAAAAGTCTTGGTAGAAAGACGGGGAGTTGTTCCGCATGAAGACCAGAGATCCCGTCCCTCGGGCACTGAGCCACATATCTTTCATCGTTTCAATGGGTTACTGGTGAATAAAAATGCATAATAGCAATATCTTTCGACGGTGATATGGTCAAGAATTTTTGTGAGTCGTTGAAACTTCAAGAAAGCAAGGGTATACCATTGGAAAATGCAACTACTGATCCGCCCAAACCATCTCATCCTCGCGAATGGCCTTCAGCGAGGGAACAAGTGATTGAACCTCCGCCCACAGGGTTTTTTCAAATTTTGGGCATTCGGTGACGTCGATATGTGGGAGGTTTGGGAAGATGCCCCAGAGAAATGTCGTGACTGGGAGTGAGGCGGAGATGGTTGAATGGGAGACGTCCATCGATGTCAATGTCTGTTGGCGTACGCGCGGCGTGGCAAACTGCGGCGGAGGGATGTCCTTAGCATCGAAGGGAATCCGAAGGAGTGAGCTCTGGTCAGTATCGAGCCAGAGAGCGTAGAGATTCCAATGTAAGAGTGGGTGTTTCGGGAAGGCCATGTGGTACTACATGGAAGCACTCGATGCGCGGCCATGCACGGGCTAGTTGGCGGCCACGAGGTCGAATCCCAGCGGTGCAGACGTGCAAAAGCATCTGAAGTTCACGAAACAACACAGGATCCGCAATCAGAGGTACTCGTCGCCCGCATCGACTGCATTTAGCAATTCCGGGCAACGATTCTCGAGCAGGAGGGACGTAAGGGATGTATGCAAGCAGGACGCTTTCACTGCGTTCCGACCCCTTGTAGACACAAGATATAAAGGGGGTGTGTCTAACCATGTAGACGCAGCGTAGACAGACACCTATGTCTACTCTGAGTAGACATACTTGGTCTACATGTGTCGAGGTGTGTCTAGGCGTGTCTAGGTGTCTAGACACAGGTAGACGCAGGTAGACGAACCTGGACATGTGTAGGCATACCTTGTGCATACCTCAGAAGTCAAACTGACGGTGAGCAGTGTAGTCGGAGGTCCCAAATTCAAAGCGGCATCCGAACTGGGGACGGAGCGGATGTATCATCTTGATGTGATCGTGATCGGTTTGTCCAGATTTGGTAGGTCTTCAGCTAATTCTGCAACATGCCTTCTGGCGTCAATGCGTTCAGTGAACTCTAGGGTCGGTCGGAAGACCACAGGCTGCGCAGCCTGTGGTTAGGGTCGGTCGGAACGCAGTGGGTGCGGGGAAGGTCCTCAATAAGAGATTAGTGTGCATAGAAACTGCAGGTTGTGCCTTGTTCAGTGGACCGAGGTGCGTCTACAAGCTCGACGGAGATAGACGGACGCGGACGGACCCGAGTCTACATGCCGTAGACAGATATAGCCGAAGATGGCCGCACCTGTCTATTTTGGATGTAGACGGATCAAGACGGATCTAGAAGGATCTAGCCGAAGCTGGACACAGCTGTGTCTACGAGGGGTCGAAACACAGTGTTTTAGGGCGGTGTAGAATTTGGACACCGTGGATGGGCACTCTTATCGAAAGAGATGTTGAGCGAATGCAACGGAATCTGCGAGCACAGTCCAGAAAAAGCTGTTGTCTGCTTTATGGTCGTGACCGATAGCCAAAGTTCTCGTAGTCTCTCTAAGACAGATACTCTATAATATTTGCGCTCGTACCTCGCGTTATAGACTCGCAGGTTTTGAAATCCGGGAGTAGATTCCGGGGCGAGAGATGGGATTACGTCCGGAAGCGCTCCCAAGGACATCAGCAAGATCACAAAAAACTTGTGACCTTGCGACCTTTTTATCTTGTTTTGAAAAAATTATATTACAGAAATGATGCCTGTAATCTAATGGGATAGGTTAGGATTTTTTTTTTTTTGATGTCTTGTGGGATTTTGGACCTGGCTTGTTGTCTTGTGAGCTTGCGAGCTTTCGGACCTTGTACGTGCACGTACAAGCACGTACAAGCACAAACAAGCAAAGTGTGGAAAACGCGATGGAGAGGGATTTGAGTGTGGCAATACGCCCGATATGTACAAGTGCCGTCACATCCAGGAGACACTTCTTGTACAAGCTAAGGGACTCAATGTCTCCCAACGAACGCAGGAATCCTGATATAGCATAATCCGCGGCGGGTGAAGACTGCAGGACATATAGCGACATGTCCTTCAACTTGGGACATCTCTGAGCCAGCGTTGAAAAGAGGGAAAGATGGGTGATGGATGGCTCGATGGACAAGGAGACGGTCATTACTGTAGGGGTCAGGAAGACCAGGAAATTCATCCAGGTGTAATCAGACTCGAGAGTCGTGAGATTAGGGAATAAGTCTCGGGGAAAACATGAGCTGAGGGTCGGGAAAATCCCCGAGAATTCGGAATCGTCCTTGCAAGTGAAGTCCAGCGACTTGACTCGAATCGCGCAGAAGAGGGGACGGCTCCAATCAGCGGGTGTAATCGGTCTTTGCAAGATCTACGAGAGATTAGGCAGGATCGATGGACCACTGCAGTTGACGCACCTTCTTCTTTGGATCTCCTGAGGGGCCAAAAATACCGGGAGACATGCAGCTGAGCAGCGGATCCAACGTGGATAGCTTATTCCATCACACATCAAGGGCGGGATCTCGGAATATCCGGCATGTTCTGGCGAGAACAGCGAGGGAGCCCAAGGGCGGAGGTGGAACTGAGAACATATCATCTCCACCAGTTCGAGGATGGTCAGGCAGCGATGCATCGTACCGAAATAGCGGGCTCGCCGAGAGAAAAGAGAAGAGTAAACAAGGAAAAACTCGGGTAGATGGGCGCTGATGGGCGCCTAGTTAGACGCCGGTCCAGTTCGAAACGGGTTTGACAAGCTTGCACGGTTGTAGTGCACCACCGGTGCACTTTCCGCAGCTAAGGGATGGTTGATTTCATGCGCAGAATACAAGGGCTCTAAAACGTCCGTCCCGTTTTACGGGACGGGCCTTTACGGCCGGTTTGGGGGCCACCCGTTCCGTAACCGTCCTGTAGAGCTGAGTTCCAGAAGGCTCTACGGACGGGTGACGGCCGTTTTTACGGGTTCTGAGGGGATTTTTATGTTGAACAATTCTGTCAGCCTAAAAACCTCCATTTCCACGTATAAACCTCCTTAAATGACCTTTGCCTGAACTATACATTTTCCGGTGGCATGTTTCACGTACCAGAGACGAGAAAGCTTCACTATGGGTGGTCTAAGCGGGCGGCAATCAATATCTCAAAGAAAGCCGATGGTTGCCGAGCAGTAAATGAGTGAGAAAACATTGATTTCCACGGTTTTCATTCCCAACTGGATCGCTTAACCTCACCGGACACAACCAAGCCGTTGGCGAAGCCTTTTGACAGCTTTTAACTCAGATTCTTCCCAGATTTCACATCCACCCGTAGACCCGTTCACGTGAGAATCTCTCCCAAATCGCCCTACGGACGGGGCCGTTCCCGTAGAAACGGGCCGTAGACCCGCTGAGAACGGGAACGGATGAGAGCCCTACAGAATACCTTGAAAACTGGTCCGTACGGTACGTATGTTCTGCGGAAAATCGAACCTTGTTCGTTACTGTCACATTTACAGGCGGTATTGGATTCAGCACCGTGCATATCGACGGTTCGACCGTGCCCACATGTAGCTCACTTTTACGGACTTTAATTTGCGCAAGTGAGAAAGCGCAGTCCGCGGAGAATACGAGCACTGCGTCACGGCATGCATAGATAGGTGGTTAAGTGTAACCCGCCCGAAACTCCGCCAGGGATCGTAAACCCCGGTCGGAAATTGGACGCAGGGTAGGTTTCATGTTGAATTTAAAGTCTCGAATAGGAAGAAAGCAAGCGAAAAAGCCGTGATATTCGCGACATTTATGTAACACGAGACAGCGTCCGAACATAGAAAGTACAAAGGTAGAACTTAGAAATTACAACGTCACAACGGAAACCTCAAAACATCAACCCAAAGATTTCCGACTCTTCAATCCATCAGCTCAGGCAGGATGAGGATGCAGTTAATAGCGATGAGGCTCCCTGAAATCATGATTAGAGCGCAACTTTTAGGAACGAAGAACAATACGAACCCCCAACGAACCCCACGCTTGCTCGGGGGCATCACAGGTGACAGTGGTTCCGCCGCTGCAGGGAAGAGTAAGTCTCGAACAGTTCTTTTCACGAGTATAGCTTACCAGTTGTTGCCGATGACGGTGATGGGCGAGCAGCCGAGGCCGACAGGGAGCTGAGGTCCAAGCCGAGGCCGGCGGCGACGGCCGCGACGGCAGCGACGGCAGCGACGGCAGCGACGGCGCTGCTGCTGGACGACTGCACACTGGAGCAGCACTGCGGGGAGGTGGGGGGCGTGGTGTTTGAGATGGCGGCAGCAAGGGTCTGAAATCGCACAAATAATTAGTACGTGCCATGGAAGTGCGTCGATGCACGGGAGGCTCATAATGAGCACCGAGGTGACAACGACAGAGTTTGTTAGAGGGCTTGAATACAGAGAAATGTGTTCGAGTGAAGATTTGGAGTATACCGTCTGGCCGGGATAGACAAAACGACGCGCACACATTTATTTGATGTGAGGCACATGGCCCAAATGCAACACATTCTCGTCTCGTATGTGAAGCACATTTGAGTAAATGCAACACATTGAATCAAGTGCAACACATCTCGGCAACCTTCGATGTGCTGTGTTTTGACTTGACATGTGACCGTCCGAGTCCTTACGGCCCAAGTCCCGTCATCTAATTCTGAATAACATGACAATTAAATTTATTGGGGAAGCAAAATACTATCTAATCGCACTGCGGTGAACGTAATAAGGAAATAGACGGGCTGTCTCACTAAATGGTGTTTGTGAGCAATTAAAATAATTTGAACACCAATTAGCTACAAGAAAAAAGCCTCGTGTCGTTGAATTGCCTCGACAAGAGTTTCTAGCACACTTCCGGCGGCCCAGGTTTGAACATGATTATAGGGGCGTTTCCGGCTTTGCTGCTGCCGCTGCTCGTCTACGAGTCGGTATCCTGCTCTGGTGGTGAGCAGAATGCAGCATAAAAACACACCGTTCGTGTAGGAACTCCCTCGGCTCCTACGATCCACTCGTTGCCTTCGGCCATGTTCGTATCCATACATTCCGGGGAGTTGATCGAGGAAGGCCACGGGATTATAATCAATTTGTGAGCACCAGAATGTGGGCCCTGGATTGGGCGATGCGACGTATGTAGTTCCTAATTTCTATCAGAACACCCCCTAACCAGCTGTCCAAGATTTTGAGGTCGGCAGGCGTATATTCTGAAGCGGGTGCGGCATTGGGTGGCGTTGTGCGGGTTGGTACCGTCTGCAACGCGTACCGGTGCAACTGCGGGGGCGGTGGTGGTAGGAGGAAAAGAGGGACGGGTTTGTTGACCCGACACGTGCCATTGGTGATCCGACGCTGGGAGCAAGTGAGGCACATTGCCCGATTGGGAATGTGTTGCGTTTGCGGAATGTGTTGCACATCATCTTATGTGCCTTACATCAAATAAATGTGTGCGCGCTGTATTGTATATCCTCCCGTCTGGCAAGGGGCGATCTGGCACGCAATGTGACCCCCTGCAGTATGTTGGTGTTTGGCATCGAAGTTTGATGCATCAATAAGATCACGTGTATGAGAGTACAACGCGTCTATGCCTTGCGTCGTCTGGTGAACAAGTATATTGTGGCCTAAAGCGGATTTCCGCGCTGGAACCCATGAGAAGCGGCAGAAGGACTGCACGACCTCGGATGGCAGCAGACGCGGGCCGCTACAAGAGGACTAAACTACAAGAAAACAAAAACTACGAAGGGATGGTGGGAGGGGAAAAAGAAAGAAAAGCAGCTGCATGGACTGCAAGCATGCTATGAGATCTAGGTAAAAGGAAGAGAGACAGGCTATGTACCTGCAAGCATGCTATGAGATCTAGGTAAAAGGAAGAGAGACAAGGACAAAGCGACGCGACGCGACGCATAAATAGAACAGTCACGTGTTCCTCCTTTTGCATAGACCGCGGCTAAATGGGATTTAACCGGTCCATTTCGACACTCATTCAACGTTCATACCACAAACTAGGAAGCTCCGACTGCGGCGGCAGAGACCTTGCTTGGAGGTCACATATTTATTTTGTAGATGAGGTTGAAATGTGATGAGATTGCGCTCGAGTCCTTGTTTGCAGGTTGCATATTTATTTGCAGATCATGTTGAAATGTGTGAGTTGAATGCAACTGCAGAGGCTACTTTGGATTTTACTGGCAGATGAAAACGTGCCTCCTTGTTTGTAGGTGCGATATTTATATTGCAGATCCCGTTAAAATGCGAGTTAAATATAGCTGCAGGCCTATTGGGTGTCTCTCGCAGCGCTCCCGGCAGAGGTGACTAAGTAAGATGTGCAACTTTTGCCACAGACGTAAGAACTCGGGGGATTCAGGGTAATAGAATCACACCGGGTGGGACGAAAAGTGGGGCCATTATGAAGGTGGAGAGACTTGACTTGACAAGCAAGGTAACACGTCTCGATATTTTGTTATTATTAACACTCATAGCACCCAGATAGCTTCGTGAACAGGTGTTGGGCTGTACTTAACTCATAGAACAGTGATAATTTGATATAATTAATGCCAGAGACTATATAACATTCATATCATAAACGCGTCTTGATATTTTGGTATTATTAGCGCTCATAGCGCCCAGATAGCTTCGTGAACAGGTGTTGGGCTGTACTGAACTCATAACAGTGATAATTTGATATGCCATAGACTCTATATAACTGGATATTCGGCTTCATCTCTCTGCTCTCCCCTTCTCCTCTATCTCCCTATGGCCCCCAGACGCGGTCCAATATTTCAGCCTGTTACTCTTGAGCTAAGTGCGAAGTTTAAGACTACCATCAACTCAGAGACCAATGTTCACCATGTGGAATGTGATCTCTGTGGAGAGGACATTACTCTCACTCAGTCTGCAAATCCATACAGAATAAAATCACGTCGAGCTGCCTGCAAGGCTAGAATTGCTAAGGCTGCTGCTAAAAGGTATTAGTCCTATAATCCACCCCTGGACCACGTCACACCATCTGGAAATATAATGCTATGTTTCATCTTTTAGTGAACATTCTCCAGGGCAAAAATCAGCAAACAAGTTACCAGATATTCCGCCAGAGTTTTTGGTTGCCTCATTCATCAGGAAACAAGAACTGGCATGGATGGATATTTCTGAGGATGAAGTAGACGACTATAGGGAGAGATATGACATCCCAGGCAGCGATGCAATTGATGTCTGAGCAGGAGACTCAGCAGGCAGTGATAGTAGTGATAGTCTGTCAAAACGGCCGTGAGAGTGTTCAGGAACTCAATCAACCACCGGATCTGTCTCACATATTGCTAAACAAACTAGATTAGTGTTGTGTTGTACTCTATGTACTCAGTTTTTTCCCAAACATCATATGTGCAACCAATGCGCAATACTAAACGAAACAAGAGCGCCCCCGGCACTTCACCTCGGAGGTTCTGTCGTGGCACCTAGAGAATACCACGAATAACAGATATTGCAAATATTCGCGAATAACAAATACTTATATTCACGAATGGCTGTGGCAGTGCTATTTGCACGAATGCGAATATGGTCCCCAAGACCTCTGAATATTCGTTGAATATTCGTCAGCTAATCACCGTGGGGATGGCCTAGTTACAGGTTGTGATGAGAGAACAGCAATGGAATGTGTGATGCAGGGAAGTAAGGATAAGATAAAGAAAGTTGTTAGGGGCTATTCCCGATATGGTAAATAAGTTCAAAATAAGTTGTAGAGGGACACACCCAGGTCAAATGGCCACCTAAATGTCAAAAGAATTTTACACAGTAGGTGCACATGCTAACTATCACTGAACACAGTTGCCCCGAGCTCAGCATGCTGCAGAAGCCTGCAGTTTGCATTTGCAGCAAGCTGTTCATTCTACGGAGATTTCTCAATATTTCTCTGGAGTCTCCCCAGTAACCCCGAGTTCACCATACTTCAGAAGCCTGCATTTGACATTTGTGGCAAAATTTGGAAGGTGAAGCATTTGTGCAAATGTGTCTTGATTATTTGTCTGCACCTGGTAAGATAATGTCTTCCCTCTCATGCTTTGCACTCATATTGTTGTATAGCAACCTCTGTTGATGCTGAGAGACTGTTCTCCTTCTCAGGAGGTACTGTTTCAAAGCTGCACAATCAACTGTCCGAGGATTCTGCACATGCTGCTGTTATGGTTGGTCAATGGGCAGGTGACCCAGATCTTATTGCAGCCAAGAAGTTCGAAGCCCAACTCATCAAGGGCTGGTCACAGAAAAAGAAGAGGAAAGCTGATACTCCAGCCGAGGGGCAGTCCGCGCCAAAGGTCGTTGTAATTGCTGATGATGGTGTTGATTAGATGATTTACTCATGAATAATTTGCAAATAGTGAATATTTCAAGTCGTTGATATTCACAAATATTCGTGAATATTCCTTACTAAGCAATGAATAATTGCCATCAATACTCGTACGAATGCGAATATCAGTTTCAAGGTTTTGGTGAATATTCATATTCGCGAATATATATTCGTGATATTCTCTAGTGGCACCATGTCTCCACGTTAACTGGTATATTCCGAAGCAGAGATTCGGAGCTTAAAAGGCTTCAAACACACGCAATTTTATAAAGAGAGAGATATACTAAGTCATGTAACAGAAGGACCAACATCGACAGAAGAGGTTAAATGAAATGAGGTAACCCGGGCCGGCCATGCACACTAATGCACGCGCTAATCAGGCCAGAAGGACCAACATCGACAGAAGAGGTCAAATGAAGTGAGGTAACCCGGGCCAGCCATGCGCGCTAATGCACGCGCTAATCAGGCGGAGTTTCACCTTCTTCACCCTCTTTATAAAATTAAGCCTCTCTGTCTGTCTGAAGACATATCTCCAAAGCTTCCAGTTGGAAAGCATGGAAGAAAGCTATAGATGAGAAACTGAGGATGATAGACATACAGTGGTTGTGCGGAAGGCTGCAGGCGGAATGTCATCAATGTTTGATCCTAGTGATCAGAAAGTACATGTGGAGATACGGCTTCGGACAGACAGAGAGGCTTAATTTTATAAAGAGGGTGATGTGTTGTGCTGTCATACACGTGATCTTATTGATGCATCAAACTTCGATGCTAAACACCAACATACTGCAGGGGATCACATTGCGCCAATGCATGCCAGATCGCCCCTTGTAAAGTTCCGATGGATGGGACCGGATTTCTCCACACAATATGGCTCTATCAAAATCACCCAGAACTCGAGCTGCTTTTGCTGTAGGTAGAAGACCCAACTGACGAGAATTTGCACGAGGTGGGGATGGCGCACGTCACATTGGTTGAAAGAAGTGCTGAATTATATATGTGAGGATAAAACGGGATAATATACTACAATGTGAAGAAGGATATTGTGTCTGTTCTTTGCAGCCATTTGCATAAGTCTGTGAAACAGGATTTTTTTGGGCTTTGGTCGTTCTAATTAGAACCTGTGATTTACAAGCCTCCCAAATTACAGTCGTTGACAGTACCGAAGGCGCGGTGACGCGCCAACCGACCGTCTAAGCGCGAGCTAACCCTAAATATAGGTGAGCGGCACAAGGAGGGAGGGAAGGAACTGATTGTGCGAGTGTTCCAATTATAGGTCTGGTGCCGTGACTGACAACTGGCGGCCGAATAATACAACGCAAGATGGAAACGGTGGCCGATTGAGACGGAGGCAAAGTGGAGGCGAAGCGGAGGCGTAGACGGATCGTAGGCGTAGGTGGTGATCGACGAGCGGGAGCGAGAAGGATGTGTAACTTAAAGTGTGACTACGGGGGAAATCCAAAGTGAGTTGTATTCGCAAAATAATACTGTATTTATACGATGTGAGTGGAAAGGGGAAGTAGATTATGGATAAATGAAAAAGGAGAAGACAATAAAAAAAGGTACATAACTTCAGGAACACTGTCGAGCTGTGGTCGGCGAGTTCCTCGCCCGATAATTTAGTTCATTTCCGTTTTACCGTTGTTCCGTCTAGCCGTGGCCGTTCTGCCGCTATTCGGGACCGCCGTAAGTGAATCGGGGAGAGGAACGAGTTTGGATGGTATTTGAACGATGCTGACTAAGCTGATGGTTCAACTTGTTGGTCCACGGGCTCAGCGCGCAGGCGTGCACGTCAGCGGTCAAAAAATTTCCAGTTTGGGACATTTTCAAAGAATCACCCATAACTCAGTCAGTTCTTCATGGATTTGGATGAGACCATGCTAGATAATTCGGGCTAATTCATACGGAATTGGTGATAGAAAGGATCTTGTGAAAATATGTCATATTGGATGATCTGGCATGCTCAATTCATGCCCTACTGGTCTGGAATTTAGCTATGGAAGACATTTTAACATTCTCAGACATGTCATAGAGTCAAAAGTACATAACATCTCGTGTTTGACTCAATCCCCGTCATATTTCAGATCACAGTCAAGCCTTGAGCGTCCACTCTTCGGTAAGAAGAAGAGAGATTGGGTAGTGCTCGTGTGTAGGACTCAAAAGATGATGGAATAAAAGGTTAAACTACAACAGCAGACTAGCTAGACTACTTATACTGTTCAATGAGCCGTGTGAACTACTACTATATATAACTGTACAATAACCCTTTCGCCTGCATTGTATCTGCACAATAACCCATCTGTGCATGCATCAACTATGCCTGTCATGGTTATGAAATAAACACAATCCCCGCACCTGAACTGTCCTGTAGAGACGTGTTTCTATTGTTCTCGCGTCTTCCTATTATGTGATCCATAAATATCCTATCCGGCCTGATCTTACGTCATAGGGATTATGTCATCAACGCTAATGTATCGAGCACTTAGATAGGCATTGGAATGATTAGATAGTATCCAATCGTGACATTCTGCTGGGTTGCCTGTTATCCCAACCTGACTGCAAGCACCACAGACTCAATTATTCACATTTCTGACTCTATGAAGTGTTTCTAAATCTATGCAGGCCATCTGTTGCAAAACACCACATTGTTTGAACATGCCTGGACCTTGCTAGACCGCATTTATCTCGAAAGTGGCCCAGAATCCTACATCATCCAATATGAAATATTTTCGCAGGTTTCTCTCTATCATTAATTCCGTATGAATTAACCTGAATTATCTAACATGGTCTCATCCAAATTCATGAAGAACTGACCAAGTTATGGGTAATTCTTTGAAAATGTTCTAAATTGGAAATTTTTCAACCGTGCCTTCGGTACTGTCAACGGCTGTAAAGTACTCAACGGCCTTTATATCTGGAATCCACACATACTGCATCATTTAATGTCCAGTTCATTTGGGGTTACATTACAAATAATAAAACAGAAGCAACACTCAGACTAGAAACATTGAATGTGCATAGATTCTCCCGTCTGGCATCAGTTGGCTGGTTAAGTGCAGGACAAGGCCACCACCTTGTAGGACACGTCCCAGAACACTACAGCAATATTCAGTGATGTGACCACGATGATTGGTGACACGGGATGCATTGATATAATTAGTGCTCTGGGACGTGTTTTGCGTGGATTCAACTTGGCACCAATGTGGGGGATACAACTGCATAGTCCTGTGATATTTTTCGAAGTGATTCAGTTCAGAGCTTGGCTAGATACATTGATTTCATTATTTCCTATCTTGGAATCACTGTGAGTGAGATAATGTAGCCAATAAAGTAGATATGTTTATATTGCTCCATTATAAGTTGTGTACCACCCACAAGTAGTCCCTCCCAAAATATTGGCTCGATTGGACAAGTCCTGGGGATGTACCAACTTAGCCCAGCAGAGGCCTGAAACAGCCAGGAGACTCAGAATAAAGAATTATTGCAATTCTGGCTCTATGAATAATTGCGCGCGAATTATTCTGAAAGAACTAGCTAGGTCTCAACTTATTCTGTGCAGAACTGAGGGCGCTATGGACAATTCTTTTGCGGGGATCAAAAACTATGGCGGTCCGGATGTACAGTTATTCCGCCCCCCGAAAAGTTGACCTCCGCCCTATATATAGGGATGTTTTGATGATCTCCGCCCTATAAACAGCCACCTCCATGGGGCAGTTTATTTTGGGCGCGGAACGCATCTCCGCCCTATATAAACTCGGACCCCGCCCTATATAAAGTTGAGTCCCGCCCCTAATAAATTTTGCTGCCGCCCCATACATAAATTGAACTCAGCCTAATCTGGCTAATCTGCAGTCAGTCGTAACGGCGAAATGACAACCATTAAATTCAAAGTAAGTAAGGTAGCGACGATGTGCGACATTGGTATCAGTAAAGCGAGCGGTAGGGAGCAGGCGGAACGAGGTCAGTGGTATCAAGGAGTGGTTTATGGATCAGCGACTCAGAGCGTGGTAAAGGAGTGGACGCAACGGATGGATCAGCGACAGAGATTTGCGCCACAGCTCTGCGCGCTCTGAATCAGTTTCCGATGAGCATGAAGCTGAATCCTCTGGAGCTGACGATGATGGGGATGTCGAACTTATATCCAGTGACCCGCCGCGCCGCAGTTCCCGATTCCAGGCCCCTGTGACGGTGAATCAACTTTATATAGGGCGGAGGTCGACTTTTCGGGGGGCGGAATAAATGTACATCCGGACCGCCATAAAAAACACCCAAAATGGAATTTTTTTTGTTCGTGCCCTCGGTACTGTCATTAGCTGTAAGTCAACAGTGCAGTCGTGTAGCGCTCAACTCATCGAATTAACTTCCTTGACGTGAGTTCGCCGCCTCGTCCCCGGCCAGTTGCTCCCTCCGCCGACCAGGCAACAGGGACAACGGCTCCACTGTTCCACTTCTCTGATATCGGACTGGGCACCGGTTGAACCTTCAACATCGCATCGGGTTACGGCGTACTGCAAATACTCAATTCTCGCGCTCCTATAATTCCAATTTGTCCCCTAGTTTCGGAATAACAAGACTGATACCATTGAAAATGAGACGCCGAGTGCTACAACATTCACTATCGTACAAGATGAATGAAGTTACATAGATTTAAGCCTGGGGGCCTTTCTGCTTTGTGGCATCAATGAGGGCCATGGCATGCGGGGAGCGGGGCAGTATTTTCGCCTTGAATGGAAGGGGGCCACTGTAAGAGGTGGTTGTCAGCGGCTTTGCAGACGTTTCACCTGACACTTACCTTAAAAACCCAGAAAGATATTCATAGGAGGGCTCGATCTCCCGCCCGTCCTCCCCAACTGCTTTCTTGATGTCGAAAGTAGCAAGGAGGGACACTATGGCGATCAAGAGTGATGAATTCGCTAGATGACGGCCTGCACACTGCCTTAATGGTGGCGTGGGTGAGCGAAACGAAATGTGGCTAGATTTCCCCAAGTACCTTCGGCTGAACCCGAACGCAGCGTTTGGGCTCGGGACGGCGGGGTTTGGTTGGCCATTGTCCAGCAGGAAACGCTCTGGCTTAAATGAATGTGGATCGGGGTATGTGGTCTGCAAAACACGAACATAAGAACGAATATGAGAATGGAGGAATGTCTTTGGCGTACTTCATCGTGGAGGATGGCCCTTATAAGAATACAGATCACTCACTAGACAAGAGATACACAAGTCTGTCACCCACCATGTGTTTACAATAATGATAGAGCCTGCAGGAAGCCTGTACCCTCTATATTCGTCCTCCACTGTTAACAAGCGCGGGGAAGCTGTGCGCCGTTAGCAGGCTGTGTATTGTGCGAGAGGACAAATACCGATTGGCGCGACAGATTTCCATCGCAGTACCTCCTTCACCAAGGCATCGACGTACGGTAGGCACGTCAGATCGTCGAAATTCGGCAGTCGGCCCTTTGTGACGGAATCGATTTCCAACTGAGCTTTCGTTTGCGCCTCCGGGTTCGAGAGCATAGCGAGGAAGAAGGTGCTCAGAGCCGAAGATGTTGTTTCCGCCCCACCAATGTACATCGTTGCCGCCGTGGCCCACACGACCTTTTCTTGATATTCTTTGTTTTCCGAGTCATTAATTGCGCACAGACTGCGAGGTAAATGAGGTCGCGTCAACACCCCGTGCCTATTGAAGAATATGGTCACCAAACCACCCGTTAGAGATATGAAATTTACCATATTCTGTTTGGCTTCAGCGAACGGGGTGTCCGCAATGGCTCGAGCCAATACTCGCCACCTCCTGGCTTTGCGTTTGAATTCCGCTCCTGGAAGCCAACTAGGGACATATTTCAATATCGGAATAGAGTCCTTTACTCGACATCAGATGATAGATAATTGAACTCAACGTATACTCACAACCAAGAAACGTCCAGGAATGTGAGCAACGGAAAAACTATGGATAGCTTGTTTGGCCAATGCCACATATGAATCGTTGGAAGGACGAATCTCCAATCCATAAGCAATACGCATTATTATCTCCCCCGCAAACCTGGGGGGGGAAAGGTCTTTCAGTGTTTTCGCCAGAGCGTGGCCTAGCGAAGAGCTTACTGTCTGGCATGATCCAAGAAACTTTCTGGGTTTTCAACGATACGACGCAACAATGCGTGAGTTGCGGAAAACTCTGTTGACCGATGACGCTCGACACCTTTCGGGTTGAACTCTTGCTTAAATAATCGCCGATGATCCCGCCTAGACATATATCCTCACTTAGCATCTTGAACAAAGAAAAGTCGAACAATTAGTTGCGTACCGATGGGAACCTGGTCACTTTTGGCATGTGGATCAGGTATTGAAAAAATATGAAACACAAATGTGTACCGTATCTCATAAGTCCTAGCAAATATCATCAGCTTTTTCGTGGAGTATGATGGGTATCAATCGTACCAAAATTGAAGTCCCATCCCATGAGATCCACAACCATTGTGGATATGTTCCTGAAACCTTGAACGGATGACTGTGAAATCGAAAGGTTAACACTCACCTATCTGAGTAGATGGAGGCCTTCTTCTCGAGGAGAGCTACCGTAGATTCCAGCGACGACAGAACAACCATGGATCTCCCAGCTACACTCAGATGAATGATATCTGAATCTGTACCATTCGTCAGTGGGAGGTGACCCAGAAAATCGAGGGATATACCATATTTCTTGCTCCACTTCAGATATGCCTCCCACTCAAACGCTGGTGGGATGTCGAACCAATTCCCCACCAGAGGAAGTTTTCGCGGACCGGGGGGCAAAGGTAATTTAGAACTGTTTCGTCGGGACACAAAGACGTAGACGTAGACCAGAATAACTATTGCCAGTGCCGTCGAAGAGCTGAGGGAAATTGACATTTTGGATACTTATAATGGATGGGGGCGGTCAGCTTTTATCCAAGTGGCTGAAACGGCATTACGGTCTAATGACATCCAGCCGCATCTCCAATGCGGATTTCCGGAGCCCCCATACTGATATAGTTCAACGCCGCAATGCATTCTCTGTTCATATAACGAGAGCTAAGTTGCAGATGACAACTATGATGTGTTGCTTGTGGGCCGCGGCAGTCTCACGACCTGGCAGCATCGGGACATAACTATTTTAAGGGGCAGATTGATTGGTCCCGTCTGCTGAGAAGGGCGAAGCTAGGCTGAAAACACCCGAGAATATTTGTGTGACTCAGTTTAGTTTCTGGCGTGGGACTAGGCTCTAGGTTAGGCAATTTCAGAGTGGTTTTCCGTTGAGGGGTGCTGTAAATACACCCGTGATTAGTCGGTGTGTGGTTAAAATTGTGGATCATGGCAGAAACGGCGCTCCGCATGAGTATAGGCGAAGAATGGGATTCCCACTTACATTCTTCTCCCCCAGTAATATCACTTGTTGGTCTACTTACTGTATTATTAGATTCAATCTGTCGATTGTCGACGACAATATTTGGTGGTTCGTCACTTATCACAGGGTTAGGTGTCGAATATGTTCCACGGTTCACAAAGTGATAAAACATCGCTTTTTCTTGTCCAAAAACCATGGATAAATTTTCTGCCATTTCTGAGTGCTCACCAACAATACACAGAGCCTTGAATCAAGTTTTAGCCCCATATTGCTCTAAACTAGGCCAGAACGCAAGACACAAGTCATGAAAATCATTCCTTGGGCAAATATTGTACACCAGGATCTCCCTGCTTCTGAAAAAATCCCAGATCATTCTATAATGCCCCTGCACCCCTTTAGGACGGTGTCATACTTTTGGGGGGTGTCACGGCCCAACCTGGGCCGTGTCAAACCCTGTCGAATTGAACGTAATAATACGGTATTCGGACCGACCGTACTTTTTTTGGAATGACGTGAAATTGCAGATAGCCAGCGTTCATTGATTAGCCGCCCCCCATCTTCCTTCCTTCCTTCCTTCCACGGCTATCGGCCCGCTGAACACAGTGACTCATACTGATGTCGATCTCCTCCCGGTTTCCACGATCGGCATTCTCACGAGATTTTGCAACAGCGTTCCAATTTATTTCGGCGCCCGTTTGAATTTAACTTTTATTACGGAAAGGCTGAGACGACGGGCGGCAAATCTCAAACTCTCGGGAAGTTGCAGATAACAACTACGATGTGTTCCCTGTGGGTTGCGGCAGTCCCACAGAGTCCAGCTCAGACAGTGAAGGTATGTGAGTTAGGTCTTCCATTCCGACCGATTTGGTCTCAAGGTGTCAAAAACATGACACCGGATGTCTACAACTCGGGTCAGGCACATTTCGGGTGACTCTCCTAATTGGAGCGTGGATCAAAGGCCATCGGCGGAAGGTATTCAACAACGTATATCACTGGTTACGACTTGCCATGTTAACCGCGCGGCCCGCGGGACAGCGGGGAGAACCAACCTAACTCATGTGTCAACGACAGCCCTAGGCTTAATTGTGAGTTGGGTAATCCCACCCAGGGTTAACAGTAACTCGTGTGTTCACCTAATTGTGCTGTGTCTTCCTCGGTCTCGCCTGTGGATCACACCATGTGACATGCTGCCAGAAATTGAGAGGAGTTGAAGCTGGATCATATCCAGGGGCAGGGGGGGAAGAAACATGGGGTTATACACATCATATTAAGTGCAGCAAGTGAGGTTTTAGTGAGTGTTCATAATGCAGTGACCTTGTACCTATCAATTATATACTGTAGCTAGCGATTGTAAGAAAGGAATTAGTTGTGCCGAGACCGATTGTGCTAATACGACGGACAGGAGTGCATTTGAAGTGCCAATTTCGTCGTCGACAAGCGCCCCTGTAACGCGTGATTGACAAATTAAATCCAATAATACAGTAAATAGATCAACAAGTGATATTACTAGGGGGGAAGAATGTAAGTAAGAATCCCATTCTTCGCCTATACTCATGCGGAGCGCCGTTTCTGCCATGCTCCACAATTTGAACCACACACAGACTCTAATCACGGGTGTATTTATAGAACCCCTCAACGGAAAACCACTCTGCAATTGCCTAACCGAGAGCCTAGGCCCATGTCAGAAACCCCTTCTCAGCAGACTACAACTGTCCCGCGGGCCGCGCGGTTAACATGGCAAGTCGTAACCAGTGATATACGTCGTTGAATACCTTCCGCCGATGGCCTTTGATCCACGCTCCAATTAGGAGAGTCACCCAAAATGTGCCTGACCCGAGTTATAGATAGTCTCTCCTAGACAGACACTTCAACATACTGAGCTCGTACCTCGCTTGTTGAAGTCTGTTGTTTACCGCGGGGGTCCGATCGTGATAGAACCTTATTACATAATCATCGGAGCTTGAGTCTCGATCCAAAAACGCCCGCCAACATTCTAGGTTATTTTTTTCATTGAATAATCCTCTCATCAGGGATGCCTGGCATGAAGCTTGTCCAACTCTCCAGGATTTTTTTGAGGATCATTTCAAGACGTTTGCAATATTTTAGTCTCATCAGTCGGTGGGTCACATCAATGTCACACAACTCTACACGGCGTGTCGCAACTGCGATTTCCGTTGGTTTTTCGACATTGTGAAGAGACACAACGCCGACGCACACTCACCAGACCCGTCCTGGACTCAAATCTCATCAGAAAGCGCCTTTTCTGTAACCTGGGTTGCGCTTCGACATTTAAACTCCGATGCACTGGTTGAGCATTTCAAAATTTTCAATGGAAATATTGGTGAAAATTTCCCTCTATTCTTTACTCTTTTTTCACTGAAAAATATGTGAAAAAATTGAAGGTCTTGAAAAAGTAGTGAAAATAAGTAAAAACTTTCACGTACTTTTTCGGTGAAAAAAGTGTGAAAAATAAAAGAAGTTTTTCACCAATAGTTCAACTGAAAAATTTGAAATGCTCAACCAGTGACAATTACATAATAAGATTCTAACACGATCCGACCCCTGCGGTAACAACAGGACTAAGTTGTAGACATCCGATGTCATGTTTTTGACTCACATCTTGAGACCAAATCGGTCGGAATGGAAGACCTAACTCACATACCTTCACTGTCTGAGCTGAACTCTGTGGGACTGCCGCAACCCACAGGGAACACATCGTAGTTGTTATCTGTCACCCCAAATGTGTCTGACCCGAGTTGTAGATATCCGGTGTCATGTTTTTGACACCTTGAGACCAAATCGGTCAGAATGAAGCGAGAGGAAGGCCTAACTCACATACCTTCGCTGTCTGAGCTGGACTCTCGAAAAATAGCATGATGGAGTTGTGTACCGGATGAATTCCCATCTATATAAGAAGAAACATGGGTTTTATGTGTACCACACAAGACAAAGGTAGCCTGGCATATTCGTATTGACCTTCTGAGCACCGCATGAGGTGGTCACCTGCTCCGCAGCTTCACCCAGATGTTGACACTTCCGCATGTAACATGTTCTCCGCCATTATATTGACTTTCTATATTTAGCTGAAATCTATAGATAAGAAAAGCCGTGGGTTGTGTGCCAGACAAGACAAAGTTCGCCTGCTACATTCGTATTGGCTTCCTGAGCACCACATGAGCTTATCTGTTTGACAGTTTCACCCAGATGTTGAATGATCCGCAGGTTCTCCGCCATTATGTTGGCTTCCTATCATGACGGTATTTATCGTCGAAAAACATCTGCTAATTCGTGTGAACAGGATGCAGTTCAATGGCGCTTGTTCCCTGTCTGATGAATATCATTGTAACGAAATCAATAAGATGGGTAGGCCTTGCGCTTGCCATAACGTTAATGGCGCCAAATACACATCCGGCGCTACGTGAACGCGTAGGAGGATGTACGCTCCTGGGATTCAATGAGAACGCCCTTCCTGGGATGTATAGAACTCGGCAGAAGATGTGATGAACCTTGACTTCTGAGATCTATCCCGTATAGAGGATTGGTCATGTGCTATTCCGGAAGCTATAAACATGTGTCCATGGCATAACCCCACGTCCCCTTTATAAAACTTGCAGCATCTCGGTGTTTCCTCCTTGAGCCCACAATGTCCTCCCAGCCAATCTCGACTCTCAGGGTCCTGCTCAAAGTAATGACCGAGGCAGTCAACACCATGGAGAATGTCTATGCACGTGCTGAGAAGCCTCTGCCTTCTCTGGATGTGCCGTTCGACCCAGAAGACCCGGCGGAAGCGCTGCGCGAGGAGGTGGAGGTTTCTGACGCGGTGCTCAACATCGTCGCTGCGGCATCACAGATCTCTGCAATAGTTTCAAGCCCCCAAGGTTCGCCACTGAACGCCTCGCAGGCGGTGAGCTAGTTCGGTTACGATGGCCCCAGTTACACTCAGCGTCTCATAGTTCCACATTTCATCGTGTCTTCGGGTCGCCTCGGAGCTGAACATCGTGGAGATGTTGCGCGAAGCGGGACCGAAAGTAACACTCCTACCTCAAAGGGTCGCTAAGGCTCAATTATCGTGTAGGGTCTTGATGCGACAGAACTCGCGGCTCCGAGCAAGGCCGACCCTGCGTTGCTTGGTGAGTTGCAGAAATCCCACAGAGTAACGAAAACTTAGTCCGTTGCAGCGCGTATCCTCCGACTCCTCGCGACCCACAATATCTTCCGCGAGGTCACGCCGAACGTCTTCGCAAACAACCGTATCTCTTCCACGCTGGACAAGGGGAAATCTTCGAGTGTGCTATTCAAAAAGTAGGCTATCTCTGAGTCAGCGTGAGAAATAACTGACGTGCTCTACAAGCCGCGAGGAAAGACTCACTGGAACATCTGGGTTCACGGCCCTTGCAGAATTCTTGTAAGCCTAGTGATTGAACGCGAGAATATCACTGAAAAACTGCAGCTCACAGGATGTGTTCAAGTCTTCCTCCGTGTTGACGGAGACGATCCTCGAACCTGAGGAAGGAATGGTCCCTTACAACCACGTATTCGGCACCAAGGAGCCACTGTACTACTGGCTCCAGCGCCCCGAGAACGCATACAGACGCAGCCGGTTTGGTTTGGGTATGAAAGGTACTGCTGCAACAGAGCCGCCGGACAGTATCTTCCGAGGTGTGTTCCCATCTAGTGGAACCCCTCAACGTCTGATTCGGTCATAGGCTTTGACTGGAGTGCGTTGCCCGCAGGAAGTGTCCTCATCGATGTCGGTGGTGGAATCGGACATTGGTCCATGACAATTGCGCAGAAAAATCCAGGGCTCCGCATCGTCATCCAGGATTTGTCGATTGAGGACACTAAACTCGTGAGTCTGGATGCCCTGCCGACGCGTCAATAAAATCTAACGTTTGACCAGTACTGGAAAGAGAATTTCCCCTCCCACGTGGACAGTCAGATGGTCGAATTCCCATCTCCTCCTCGCGAATTGCCTTCAGCGAGGGAACAAGCGATTGAACCTCCGCCCACAGGGTTTTTTCAAATCTTAGGCATTCGGTGACGTCGATATGTGAGAGGTTTGGGAAGATGTCCGAGAGAAATGTCGCGACTGAGAGTGAGTCGGAGATAGTTGAATGGCAGACGTCCATCGAAGTCAATGCCTGTTGGCGTACGCGCGGCGTGGCAAACTGCGGCGGAGGGATGTCCTTGGCATCGAAGGGAACTCGAAGGAGTCGGAGCTCTGAACAGTATCGAGCCAGAGAGCGCAGAGATTCCAATGTAAGAGTGGGTGTTTCGGGAAGGCCATGTGGTGCTACATAGAAGCACTCGATGCGCGGCATGCACGGGCTAGCTCTGTTACGGCGGCGTCCACGAGGTCGAATCCCAGCGGTGAATAAGGATCTGAGGTTCACAAAACAACATAGGATCCGCAATGAGGGGTGCTCGTACCCGCATCGACAGCATTTAGCAATTCCGGGGAACGATTCTCGAGCAGGAGGGACGTAAGAGATGTATGCAAGCAGGACGCTTTTAGGGCGGTGTAGAATTCGGACATTGTGGATGGGGCTCTCTCATCGAAAGAGATGTTGAGCGAATGCAGCGGAATCTGCGAGCACAGTCCGAAAAAAGCTGTTGCCTGCTTCATGGTCGTGACCGATAGCCAAAGTTCTCGCAGGTTTTGGAATCCGGGATTGGATTCCGGGGCGAGGGAAGGGATTACGACCGGAAGCGCTCCCAAGAAGGATGTGAGTGTAACAATACGCCCGATGTGTACAAGTGCCGTCACATCCAGGACACACTCCTTGTAAAAGCTAAGGGACTCGATGTCCCCCTACGCACGTAGGAATGCTGATATAGCATAATCCGCGGCGGGTGAAGATTGCAGGACAGATAGCGACATGTTCTTCAATTTGGGACATCTCTGAACCAGTGTCGAAAGGAGCGAAAGATGGGTGATAGATGGCTCGATGGACAAGGAGACGGTCATTACTGTAGGGGTCAGGAAGATCCCCAGGAAATCCATCCAGGTGGAATCGCACTCAAGAGTCATGAGATTAGAGAATAAGTCTCGGGGTAAACATAAGCTGGAAGTCAGAAAAATCTCCGAGAATTCGGAATCGTCTTTGCAAGTGAGGTCTTTGCAAGATCTACCAGAGATTAGGCAGGATCGATGGACCAATGCAGTTGACACACCTTCCTCTTTGGATCTCCTGAGGGGCCAAAAAATACTGGGAGACATGCAGCTGCAGCGGATCCAATGTGGATAGCCTATTCCAATTTCCATAACACATCGAGGGCGGGATCTCGGAATATCCGGCAGGTTCTGGCAAGAGCAGCGAGGGCCCTGCGGTCGTCACGAGCCCGAGAGTGGGGGTGGAACTGAGAACATATCATCTCCACCAGTTCGAGCATGGTCAGGCAGCGATGTATTGGGCCGAAGTAGCTGGTTCAACGAGAGAGGAGGAATGAAAAGAGAAGAAAAATAAGGACAAACTCGTGCAGTGCCGCACTGGCCCAAATGCATATTTATTCCCGTGCGCACAACTTATGCCAAATTTGTATTTCCGCCCTATTTAGACCCCGTAGGCCAAATCCAGCAATAAAATAAGGTACGCACTTACATTGCGGGAATTCGGCTGATCCCGCAAACGCGCAATGTTGCGAGTCAAAATTCCGCGCAAAGTCGGCAAGTCCGAAATTCCGCGCAAAGTTGACGCGTTGACGGCGATCAAAACCCGCGCAAAGCAGAAACTGCGGGGAAAAAATGGCCCAAAGTTGGAATTCAAAGCCGGTCAGAGTTGACGTCGCTAGGAGTAGCTAATATGTGCCATAGTGTTAGTCTCCCGTAGTCAGACTCCACAATATTTATGATAGTCAATAAATATATTATATGGAGTCTGATTTCGTTGGCATACCCCTTAGAGGACTCCGATTTCTCGTGATCGAAACATGACCACACATGATATTCCCACGCTCCCAATTAGGACGAATCGCTCGCTCCGCCCACCTTCGCGGCACAAGAGCCATAAAACTGCCTCTGGGCGTGTCTAATATGTGACTGAATAATTATGAGAGTCTTTGGAGCAAATAAAAGCAGCTCTACACCTCATTGTATCTGATACAGTGTTTTTTAGCCTCGAAGGGTCACTGTCAAGTCAAAAGTACTTCAAATAAATTCAAATTTTGTTTCATAAATTCTTTATGTACATTTCGAGATAGATTTGTTGTTGAAATGGAGGTAATTGGTCGGTCTGTAGCTCGTACGCGCTCAAAATCCCAATTGGAACCGTGGAAATATCACGTGTAGTCATTCGGCGATCACGGAAATTCGGAGTACGGCAACGACTGTGCCAACAGATTCAGACTACCATAGTGTGCAGAATTAAATGACTCGGGTTGAGGATGGTAAATGGTAAAGTAATCAGGCATGAGTCGCCCGAAAGGCGACTCAAATGGGCTCATCCGTTTAGTATTCCACCAAGGCCCCAACAACATCGGAAATGTACTCCTCTTCCTTCCCAAATTTCCCATCCTCCGAAATTGAATCAATGGTTAAATGTAGGCAGTCATCGCAAACCCCATCAATATCTGCCATTTGGACCTCGTATAACTTCTCTGGGATAGCACTGAAAGGGAGATGGACGTCGGGATGATGATTTTGAAATAAAGATAGCCACGGCCTTTACTCGGGAAATGTAGCAGAAGACCCTGGCAAACGCACAGGGGATTCAACGAGCAACTACGACTTAAATACGAGGGCAAGGGATGAGGGGAAAAGGTACATTAGGTGGTGGAATAAATTTGTAATGTAGTTAGATGCAAATGGCACTGGGGGCAAAGCCTGACACACCTGGAATCCAGGTGCGTCTGAAGCATGTGGTCTGCAGGTTACAGGAAGCGGACAAAGAGTCCGTTGATCTGGATGAACAAAGGAAAATATATTACATAATTAGATAGCATCAAGGAATCTTGTGGTTTATAAGGACTTAGCGTTCTCATTGAGCCTTCAAATCTCAGGGAAGTACTTTGGGAATACCATACACTGAGGGCTTGGTCCAGTGAGCTGTGAGACAGCTACACCGAAGGTCTGATTTGGGCCTGTTTCCGACACAAAATTGAACCCTCGGTTCAGCTTTCCTATGGCTCACTGGAAAAACCTTCTAGTGTATGGTACTCAGTGGTACTCCAACACAATCTGAACATTCAAAGAGAGTTTTAAGTGCCTCGAAACAACCATATCTTTTTGTCCTATCTAATTATCTAATACATATTCATCCAGATCACAGATCAATTGAAGGACTCTTTGTCTGCTTCCTGTCACCTGCAGCCCACATGCCTCAGACGCACCTGGAATCCAGGTGCGTCAGGCTTTGCCCCTGGTGTGGACTGGGCTGTGCGAGCGTGGACTCAGAATTCCAACAGATGAATCAGACATACAAATCCTGCCCACCATTCTCTTCCCCAGCTCCAGTTGGATGTCCCTGGAGCATTGCAGTCCTTGAGCTACCGTCTACTGAGTCCTAAATTACATTTGCACAGAACTTAGCTTGCATTCAGTGAGATTGGAATGATATCTTCAAAAGTTGCGGGTTTTTTCTTTGTAGTTGCGACTTTGCGCGGGTTTTGGTCGCCGTCAACTTTGCGCGGAATTTCGGACTCGCCGACTTTGCGCGGAATTTTGACCCGCAATGTAAATGCGTACCTTATTTTATTGCGGGATTTGGCCTACAGGGTCTAAATAGGGCGGAAATATAAATTTGGCACAAGTTGTGCGTGCGGGAATAAATGTGCATTTGGACACTCATAGAGCAAAAGAATTTCGCAACAAAAATCTGAAATATTCCATGTTTGCCAGGGGGAAAAAAACTAATTAAAGTGAGGCAGTACCTTGGTACCACAAGGAATTAGGGGATTATGCGTGTGAAAGTACCATGCATGTTGCAGATCGTAGTCAACGGTTCGTATCATACCAGTAAGCCAGCCAAGGATAAAGTAAAGTGTCGTATCGCCACCACTTACGATGCGGTCGAAGCCTTCTCGTGCTTCTCGTGCCCAATGTCGTGTGTGACGCCCGCCTTCACCGCTGCGGAGGTGACGATCTGGTCCGTCGCCTCCGTGCCGTCGAACAGCGCTGCAGTCTCCTCCAATGTCCGGTTCTTCGTCTCGATGATGTCTGCGCGTTACACGGGTGAGAAGAGGTCGCTAATCGAGGAAGAAACGACACACAGCAGTGGAGAAACATGCCTTCGAAGACGAGCCATACGCAGTAGACGATGTAGTACTTCCAGGCGATGGCATCTGGGAAGAACGGTCAGTCGTGTGTGGGTCCCTCTGGGCGCGGAACTCACCCAGCGCGATGGGGTTGACGTATTGATTGAAGATGAGTGCGAGCGAGATCGTGAAGTTGAATATAGTTAAGCCCTTGGCACGGATATTGTACGGCAGGATTTCGAGCGTGTAAGTCACGATGAGCGGCGTGAAGGCAAGACTGTAGTGACCATCATCAGCTCCGAAGAACGCGGAGAACCCGAAAGACGCACTCGTAAGCGGCGTAGTAGAGGAAGATGAAGGCGATGACGGCGTGGGCCGCCGTTTCGCTTCCCGCGATCTGGAAGCGCGCGGTGCAGACGGTCTGCACCGTGAAGAAAACGATCATGAGCCCGACCGAGGTCAGGAACAAGAGCCGACGGCCGAAACGCTCGACCATGGTCGATGCTGCGAGTGCCCAGGCGAGATTCCATATTTGCAGGATACCGTTGATGAGCAGCTAGACGAGACTTGTTAGTATATCACAAGCACGCGTCAAATTGACTAGTACCTGGATGGTGGGGTCGACCACGCCGATAGAGGTTAGGACCTTGTTGAGGTAGTACGAGACCAGTCCGTTCGCCGACCATTGGGAGAAGAATGCGATGGCGATGATGATTCTGACACGCTTGCGGTTGCCGGGGCTCGTGAGGAACGACTTCCACCCGATGTTGGCAGCGACTGGAGGATGTTTAAGTACTAGGAATGGAAGAAAGAGGGAGGATTACCTGTACGGTCAAACTCGATAGCGGTCTTGATTTCCTCAAGTTCCTACATGACAAGTGGGTCGTCCCTGCCGACATGCGGGTCAAAATGATGCTCCGGTGCGACTGGCAGAACTCACTCGTTGCCGTCAGCATGGTAGTATGCTAGGATGTCAAGGCTTCGGCCTCATTTCCTTTGCTGACCAAGTACCGTGGAGATTCGGGGGCGAACAGGACGAGGCAGACTTGGAAGATGGAGGGAAGGGCCTGCAGAAGAGAAGGGATCCGCCATGCCCAGGTGCTGTGAATTTTGAAGGATCCAAAGGTTGCCCATGCAGCACTATTGAGAGCCATCCATCAGACAAAGACCAACCGCAAAAGACTCAGCATGCTAACATAATTGCTCCCGAGTACCATAGCGAATTGTAGCACGATGTGAGAACCGCACGGTGCTTGGGATAGGACAGCTCGGTGACTAACATCGGCGCGGCATTAGCTGAAGAATATGCGACGGTCAACCGGCGATGGTATATGGATACTTAGAGCTGAGTCCGCGCCATCTTCGTCACTTCGTTACTTCGCGTAGCGTTGGGAAACTTCGTCACTTTGATGGGAATTGGTGAAATTTCGTCACTTTGATGGCTTTCTATGAAAGTTCGTGAGTTAGTATTGAGTTAGTATTCCGGGCTTGTCAAGCGCCGACTCCTCGGCACATCACGGAGTGATGAAAATCAACAGTTTGCTGAGATAGCTGGTTAGGTTCGGGTGAGGTTAGTGTTTTGGTTAGGTGGTTTTGATTAGAGGTTAGGGGTTTGAGGTTACTGGTTAGAGGTTAGTGGTTAGTGGTTAATGGTTAGGGTTAGTGGTTAGTGTTAGGGTGAGGGATCTATATAAAAAAACACTCCCCGGCTTGTGTGAATGAACACTGATGGCCGGTGTTCCGAGGTCTTGAAGGTGCCGAGTTGAAGTGACGAGCTTTCACAGAAAGGAGGCAAAGTGACGAACTTTCTCAGAGTCCCATCAAAGTGACGAAGTTTCGCGTACCTACGCGAAGTAACGAAGTGACGAAGGTGGCTACTACTCCTTAGAGCTCACCCGCGAAGGTAAGGCCGAAACCGATAAGGAAGCTGAATTAATGTACTGTGAGCACCCTACGTGGACATCCGTCAAAAGAGACCTACCGAGCGCCAATGAACATCCCAACGGACTGCGAGGCAGTTTGTACCGCAGTCCCGAGGCACATGATAAGGGCACCGATGAAAACTGTTCGCCGGCGCCCAATACCATCAGAAAGATAGGGCGCGAATGGATATCCAGCGAGAGCACCGATATTCTAATCGAGTCGTTAGGAGGATTTTCCAGAATCATCTGAGCGACGTACTTGGATGGCGTTGAGTAAACCTAGTTTCCCTTTTTGGGGGTGATTGAAGTAATTCGGGTCAAGGACTGCAGTCCATTCATCATACTTCCGTCGTATCCATTGGTGGAAGAAGTGATGAGTAGCAAAACGATCCAGGAATTGAGGACGATGAGTCTGAAGAGTCACAATTGAGATCGATGATGTGTATACAGGAGAGAAAAACGCACCGTCTGTTATTGTACCACTTGCGAGATGGATCTATCTTTTTTTTTGTGAAGGAAGGACGTGAGCAAGTGTATGATTCTGAAACTGAATGCACATACGAGATGCGTGTATACATTGGTGTGCGTGGCTACAGGTCCGCCGGCCATTTTGAATGGTGTGAGTGGGGTTGCTTGCTCGGGTCGAGAACGGGGAAGGGGAAGACACGTAGAGAACCCATTTCAGGCGGGGGTTTATGTACAGCGGCTCAGGACATAATTTTGGAGTTTCTCCTAAGGTACTCCGGGCATTGGGTGTTTTGGTGTGGGGAAGGATGCTCTAGGTCGCAACGGGGCTTTCTGAATGAGTTAGTCATTTGATCGACGATTGCTACAGTGAGGTCAGAGCCGAACGAGCCGTGGTAAATTTGAATCCAAATGATCATCATCGCCCTAGACCCTCCAGGCGAGTCGAGCTGCAATCTCGATGTCAACTCGATCCACCGAATTGTACGAGTCGGTCTAATTTGGCAGATTTGACGGAAATACATGGGGCGCCTTCGACTCAAGGATCAACTCGGGTCGCGTTGCGTAGTGCAAAGGTCCAACCTGGGCACTGCGCGGCGGGATGTCAAAAGATCTAGGTCGTTGAGGCCTCTGGAGAAACTGAGAGGAGAGGGAAAGAAACAACACACAATGACCATAAGCACCCGCGGGCGCCAAGTGCCACAGCAAGGGGGTACTGATCGGTGATTGCCGGACCGGGGGGCGGTTGGTTGGTTCCCCCGCCAGCCCTTATATTCTTTTCTGGGAGCCATTGGTTTTAGGGTCCCAAATGGTGCCCCGAGTCATCTGCTATGTGGCAAGAGCCTCTCGGAAGTCTCATAATGGAGAGTGGCCCTCTATCTAGCCTAGATCAGCAAAGATGCCCCTATTTGGTATGGGCCAGACGCCACCGCATATCATGCACAAATATCCAATTTGCAAAGACGTCAACGTAAGTGCATCTGTACATCCAATCTACATTCATTAATTCTGCAGTGGTAGGATGCTCCTGAGAAAGACAATGAATCGGATGTCGCAGGCAGTGTGCCCTCAACCTCGCAAAATCCAACATCAACAACGACAGTGCCCGTCGTAGCCGGTGCCGGATCAAGACGTTCCACTCGTAAACGCAAGGGGCGGGAAGAGTTAGGTGACCTGTCCACTGCTCTATCTGCCTGTATCTGTGGAAGATCCGCAGCTCCCAAGGACGATGCAGATCGTCCCAATGTCGTTCGATGCAAAATGGAGGGCTGCGAAACAAAATAGGTAAATCAGATATTATCTTGCTTTATCAACACTGACATCGTTGATTTCTATCTTCAGTATCATCTTGCTTGTCTCGAGCAAGGAAGTGTTCCGAAAAATTGGGTCTGCGAGGCTTGTCTTTCAACTGAGGCCGGACGTTCTGGCAAGCGCCGTCGGGGCGGAAAGTAGATGAGAACTTACAATAGAATATTGATTTTGGTGCTTGTTCTGACTTGTGGTCGTAGTTGTTTGCTGGTATGGAGAGTAAACATTGTTTCTACGCACCGTATGTCCGTTCAAGGTCCAGGATCTAGCGTGCATGGAGTTGGTGTCCCCAGAGCGGTCAAAACACGTGCCTAATTACCGTATTTTGGACGTCATGTGTGCGTCACGTGGTTGGTTGGGTCAAAAGCGAAGGTCTTAGAAACAAAAACCGGCCCCGGTTCCATTATTCACAGAAAAGTACCCCCTTGTGCCACAGTGAGCGGCGTCAATGCAAATAGAATCCCGGCGGAGGCGGCCAAGAGAAGGTTTGAAGTGTATGTTCCTCTGCTTGCCTGGTCAGACCCAAGGCGGACCGTGATCTACCTTGAGGAGGCCATGGGCGGAAGGGAGCAAAAATGGTCGATGGCGTGCTTCGGCTCCGCAGCCCGGAAATCCGGTCCGAAGCTCTAAGGAGCTCGAAGGCTTAAAGGCCTTACTAAGCGTTAGAGCCGTTAATAGACTTTAGGGCGAACACTGGGACTCCGACTCCGACTCCCACTTCCCTTTCTAGATCTTAGCTCTGGATGCTCTGCACGTCATGTTCCAGGCCGGTCGTATGTCCAGTATAAAACGAACATCCGACCCCAGCACAAACCATACCAACGCGCTACCCCTTCGCAACATCAATGTCTGCACCGGCCGTAAAAACCGAGGCAAGCGCCGCGAGCGCCTCCAGCGCGCGCATGGGCGCGGCTGTGACGCCAGCACCGTCCACACCGGCGGCGTCCTCCCCATCACAATCCAAAGATAATCGTACATCACACCCCTCTCCGGCGGTGACGACCCCGAGCTCACCAGCAGCCGCGCGTCCGCAAGGAATCTACGCATCTCGCCTCGCTGCTCAGCGTCGCACCGTTACCGGCTAATGTTGCCATCGACTTCCGCTGTTACGGAGCATCGGACCGTAGCTTACATCATCATGACATTCTTGCCTTCGCTCATATCGATATTCTAGCTTATGCTCGCTCTTCTTGTGGAGTTAACAAGCTTAAATCCATACGTAGTTATCGGACATTTATTAATCACCGTACTATAAATTTTTCGTAGCTTAGGTGCACACCTCAGTTAGCTTGATACGCCTACTGAGCTGTATATCCCCCGTCACCTTACTTACATCTTTTACTGATTGTACCTAGTGCTATTTTGATCCTCTAGGTATTAATATATTTTAGCTGGCTTGATACACCTACTGAGCTTGCTATTTTAATCCTCTAGCTCCTTGAGTCGGTCTGCGCCTCCACACTTCTCTCGTGAGACTGCTCTGGCATCTCCACCGTAACGCCAGCTTTGCCCCTTCCACCCAGTTCTCAGCTTCTCCCTCACATCCAAACGCGGCGACGCCCACCGCTCCCTCCCATATGCACCTACACGACCGCCATCCCTGCGCGCGCGAGCATAGACTCTTCTCCATCTCCGTCTCCCCCTCGGCACATCTTCTGCTTCCACTGCAGTCACGTAGGATGCCCGCATACGCAGGGATCCAACTCCTGCTCCACTGGTTGAATTTCGGGGAAGGACTAAAGGTACTTAAAACCAGAGCGCGTCGGGATGGACTTCTATTTGACCGTACTTGTGCGCCCCGTTCGTTCGTTCCCACATATTATGTCAGCTGTAAATAATTGCCCTAGTACTCGGTGGACGTAGCTGCCAGTGGAAAATGTACACATGGACACGTTGAGGCCTTGAGGAGTTGAAAAAATAAGATCACATGCCCTACCACCAATTCGACTTGGCTCCCTCATCGTTATGCGGACCGCTGTTCAAGGGACAGACCTTGGTGGACTTGAAGACCAAGCTTGAGGAAGACATGAGAGCGGCGATACGGACGCAGCTTGACTCGGAAGGCCATCTTACGACTACTACCGGCAGCCTAGGAGTTCTCGATTTGACTGGACAGGGTTTGAACGGTGAGCAATCATGACAGACCCGGGTTGTGTGCATGCAGCCTGCCGAATTAAATATTCATTAGATGCATAGTATTTGCATAGTAAGTTTCAGAAATTAATAACCCTGAAAATTTGTCTGTTGCGGCTGAGTGGCGTCAGACTTATGAAATTCCATGTCTCACACAGCAATTACCAAATTAAACGAAGTCAATAACGACGGAACCTATCCTCTAATAGTCTTCTAGCAACCATAAAACAGGTGCGAGTGAATATTCACTGTAAGATTCCTCATTGGCAGATTTTTTTCCGCAGCAATATGTGTACCATAGCTACGCCGCACTGATGGGTAGACGCCGGTGCGGTTCGAAGCGGGCTTTGTAGTACCCACCGGTGCACTTTCCGCAGATAAGGGATCGTTGATTTCATGCAGAATACCTTGAAAAATGGCAACTAGCAGTCCATACGGTACATGTGTGTTAGAATAATCCCAGCTAGGCTAGAGGTTGGCAAGCACAAGAGAATGAAATTCAGCACCAAAGTAGTTGAATAAGTTTGTCTTACGCGTACATAGTGGGTCTCGGCCTTGCATCGACCGCAGCGAGCTTTGTACTACGCGCACAATTCCTACCGCTGAACCCAATAATTCCAATAGTGTGCACTGCGTAAAATCGAACCTCGTTCGTTACTGTCACATTTACACGTGGTATTGGATTCAGTACCTTGCATATCGAGTACCCACGTGCAGCTCACTTTTACGGACTTTAATTTGCGCAAGTGAGAAAGCGCAGTCCGCGGAGATACGAGCACTGCGTCGCGGCATGCATGGATAGGTGGTTAAGTGTAATCCGCCCGAAACTCCGGCGGGGATCGTAAACCAAGGTCGGAAATTGGTCACAGGGTAGGTTTCATGTTGAATTTAAAGTCTCTCGAATAGGATGAAAGCAAACGAAAAAGACGTGATATTCGCGACATTTAACACGATACAGCGTCCGAAGATAGAAAGTACAAAGGTACAACTTAGAAATTACAAAGTCGCAACGGAAACCTCAAAAAATCAACCCGAGATTTCCGACTCTTCAATTCATCAGCTCAGGCAGTGATGGGGATGCAGTTGATGGCGATGAGGCTCCCTGAAATCATGATTAGAGCACAATTTGAGGAAAGAAGAACAATACGAACCCCACGCCGGCTCGGGGGCATCGCAGGTGACGGTGGTTCCTCCGCTGCAGGGAAGAGTAAGTCTCGCGCAGTTCTTTCCACGAGTATAGCTTACCAGTCGTTGCCGATGACGGTAATGGCCGAACAGCCGAGGCCGACGGGGACGTCAAGGCCGCTGAGGTCCAAGCCGAGGGTGGCCGCGACAGCGGCGACGGCGCTGCTGCTGGACGACTGGACGCTGCTGCAGCATTGGTCGGAGGTGGGGGTCGTCACCGGGGGTGTGGTGTTCGGGATGGCGGCAGCAAGGGTCTGCAATCGCACAAATGATTAGTAGATGAGACTTGGTCGATGCACGGGCGGCTCACAATGAGCACCGAAGTGACAACGACAGAGAGTTTAGAGAACATTGTTTGTTAGAGGGCTTGAATACAGAGAAATGTGTTCGAGTGAAGATTTGGAGTGTACCGTCTGGTCTTTTATATGTTTCGTGTCCAGACATTCCCGCGATTGGCCAGGACGTCGTGACCGCAGTGCTGCAGGAACATAATCGAATTTCCTCGGGAACGAGTCGATATCCAGCGCGAAGAGTGGAGCAGTGGAGCTATTTGACAAGAGAGAACAAGAAAACGTCGAAGCAGCGGGGCAACTGAATCAAGAGCCGCCGTCTGCTTGCACGCTTATCGCGAGCGATAGGGAAGGAACTGCAGCTGAGGCGATCTGTGGAGCGGTTCAAGAGTTCGACACCACGGATATCATCTTCCCCTGCGGCACCTACGTCAGTTCAATCAGACCGAGATTCCAGGAACGGACTGTTGTTTTTGGCAGCCTGGTAGAACAAAAAAACACTCATCTTGTGCGCCAAAATGCTTTTGTCTGAATAGAGGTATACAACAATTGCAGAAAACTCACTTTTGAACGCCTGGGCAAGAGCATACAAGGATTACGGGTGAAAACAAGAAAACATCGAAGCAGCGGGCCAACTGAATTAAGAGCCGCCGTCTGCTTGCACGCTTATCGCGAGCGATAGAGAAGGAACTGCACCTGAGGCGATCTGTGGAGCGGTTCAAGAGTTCGACACCACGGATATCATCTTCCCCTGCGGCACCTACGTCAGTTTAATCAGACCGAGGATTCCAGGAACCGACAGTCGTTTGGCGGCCCAGTGGAACGAAAAGCACCTATCTTGCGCGCCAGAATGCCTTTGTCTGAATAGAGGTATGCAACAGGTATGCAACAATTCCAGAAAGCTCATTTGTAAACGCCTGGGCAAGCTACAAGAATTGCGGGTGAAGGGAAACTCAAGAGACCGATTGGACAATTACGGTGGAGGAAGAGCGTGGCTGAGAACATCCAAAACTGGGATAGTTTCGTTATGTGCTATGCGACGTCAGTGACATGAATATTAATAGTGACACATCGTGGTCGGTGAAAATAGCACGGAGATCAAGTCGTTCCACAGGATGCGCAGCGAAAGAGCGTCCTCTGCAGCACGTCCATGGACCAGAACCGCGGAACTGGGAATCGACGACGTCACGAACGCGTCGCCAAGTGCAGAACTCATGCGTATCTGCCCTTGACGGGAGTTATCTGTTCATCGGAAATGAATCAGCGTGGAAGCACTGAACACGATGCCGTGAACTGGGGTCGCAGGATGGAAAGGGTCCGAATCCAGTGGGACGGCTCCAGGACACGCAGAAGCCTCAAGGCTGGGAGCTGGTGTAGGAACGGACCTTTATTACAGCAACAGAACCACGGACATGTATGGCCATCACAAGTCAAGCACGTCGCGACAGCCGGGGCGCTGAAACTCATAAAACCATTTAGTTTATTCGTCATTAAAACATTTTAATACGCGCACACTAATTCGTGGTAACATTCCCCCCAGTTCCGCCCACCCGGAGCGGGGACAATATCGACAGTAGCGAGCTTGCTCGACATGAGGCTCGCGCACTTGTTCAGCTCGAGCTTCGACATCTTCGCGCCGCTTGCATCTGAATCCAATGCGAGTAAGAACGGAGGTACGATATATGAATAGGAGCGAACGCACTCAGCACTCAGAGCGTGATCAGGACTTCGTTCTTCCCGTGATGGTTCAATATCCCCTCGGGTATCGGATAGCTAACTTGCGGGCCGAGCGAGGAGAGGAACCTTTTACGAGTACTTATGTAAGTAAGTGATTGTCCATTTTGCAACAGATATCAAACCGATATGAGGATTTCGCGACCTCTCTCATTCCTTGTTCCATTTTTCATGCCTGGCAAAATAGTGGCTGTGTTGAAGGCTTTTTAAACTTTCACTACAATTTTTGTGATATATTAGTGGCAGTACCCCCCATCGAAATCTGGAGGTCGCCTGTTCGACTGCCCTGGTCCGCATTTCTTTTAAATCCTTCATTTCCCCTTCTCCTTATTACTCATATTCATTCTCTTCTTAAGTCACGTACACTTTTTCACACAGGACCACTTAATTCATAGGCCTTTGACACACAATGAGTTGCCTGCACTGTGCCTTGATTTGCCTCCTCAGAATTCCGAAAGGTGGCTTGTAATCAGTGGTGCAAAGAGCATGATCTGGTCACGTGTTCTTTCGACGTACAGCCTGAAAATAATCAAAACTCACTCAAAATGGAGTGAGAAAAATCGTAAATTTATCTAGGAGGTATACATGCTTGTTATATGAAGGGTAAACACCAACGAAGAGGGTCAAAGGCCATAAATACCAGTGCCCGAGCATTTACCCACTAAAATTCAAACTCTGTGATTGTGTAATAGCACGGCTACTGTATTTTTTTATTCAATTCAACAGTCACACATCACAGGGGGGGTTGTCGAATACGAACTTTGGTTCTTTGTCACGCATCACAGGGGTAGTTGTCGAATAGGTTCCACCGTTCACAAAATAATAAAACACTGCTCTTGACCTCCAAAAATCATGGATATCGTTTTCTGCACTTCCTGGGCCCACACAGAGCCTTCAATCAATTTTTAGCTTTGAATTTCCCTAAAATAGGCCCGAACTCAACACACAAGCCATAAATATCATTCCTGAGGCAAGTATTTCAAACCAAAATCTGCCTGGTTCTCCATACTTCCGCGGAAAGTCTCAAACGATTCTAGGATACCTCTGCATCTATTTGGGACGGTGTCGAATTTTTTAGCGGTGTCACGGTCCAACCTGGGCCTCGTCGACGTGTCGAATATGTTCCAGATGTCACGCGTCACACCCCCTGTCGAATTGAATGAAAAAAAAAAACAGTACACAATTGGATCCCCGAGGTAAACAACAGACTTCAACAAGCGAGGTATGAGCTCATTTGTTGAAGTGTCTGTCTATGAGAGACTAACGACAGCGGTGCATCAGCTATTTGAAAAATGACTTGTGACCTTTTTTGGCCTTGCGAGCTTGTCAAATAAAATTAACCCCCACTAAAAATGCGAAACATGGTGAAGACAACCCTCGGATTTTCTTTTTTTTGGGGAAAAGTTCTGACTTGTGAAATTTCGGACATGCTTTGTACCCTTGCGAGCTTGCAGGTTTGTTTAACCTTTTTTGACCTTTTTTGGCCTTGTTCAAGTTGACAAGCTGCATGTCAAAACTCTGATGTGGAATTGCTCAGTCTGGAACTGCAGAGGCTTCTGATGCTGAGTCTGACAGTGATGAAGAACCACCAAATCTCGGTTGGGGCCAGCATAGAAAGATCATAGCACATTGTTACCAAGGTGGGTATTAGCTTAATTTTTTTTGTCACATTTATAGCCATTTTATTTTTGTTGAATTTAGTGTAGCTCAAAATTTGATTTTACACCCTTTTCCGGCGTCAAAAATTAAGATGTTCATTCATCCGTCATCACCGTCACAGGTACTAAATAGGTTCAGTTCACGGCCCTCCGTCACCCATCACCTGAACCTATGGTCGAAATAGCACAGTATGTCAAAATTATCAAGGCTGTCCTGTCCAAGTCCATTATGTACCCGGACCTCTGCCTGGCTATACACCTCACACCGACCTTATGACGGACTGCGCTGAAGCTCCTCCCCACGCTCAAGATGGTATACATCATATTGAACCAGAACACAGAAAACTTCATTTGCATGCTGCTCAAGGTTGAGTTGGTGGATTCACACTGTCAGACGTACCCTCGCATCTGGTGTCTCCATCTCCTTGTTGGTGTGGGAGAAGGAGGATGACATGCTCACCGGGATACTCTGTCTTTTGAAAGTTTTTGGGGCTGTGCCACGGGAACGAGAATCCATTGCAAGTTCTCAAGATCAAGGAACGACAGTACTATTTGGCAAAGCATGAGAGGATGGAGCAGCTCTTGGGGAAAGCATGACTCGGAATGGTGTGCTCTACAACCCCATAAAGGAGAAAGAGGAGCTCGCAAAAAGGATGGCGCAGTGGTGCACACAGGCGGTTGAGTTGGGTTTGGAGGACGAGTGACCGCAATCAGTGTGTGTACCACTTATAAATCTGATGCATACATTGAACCACCTCTTAGGATTTGTGTACTCTACCAACTAGGTAATGTCCCTGGGGTCTGAATTTTGACACAACCATTGGGCTTTTAAGCCAAGCCCGAAGGAATCATGAATTGTACCCTGTGAGGATGAGGTTGCCATCAAAAATTGTGAATAGACTTTCAGCTTCCCAGTCCCCCCACCCAACGAGTAGGATTGTAGCCATTTGAATCTGAGACTCGATCGCCGGGCCCCTCCTGGCAGGTGACCCCGTGCAACCGGCTGCAATAATGTGACTGTCTGGTCTCGCTGAAGTTGAGTTCAGTCCCGATTATATCTACGACAGATTGCTGCTCAAAATCCAAACAATCCTGATTATCATTGCATGCATTGAGCCATGGCCCGGATGCATAGTGGAGGTCTACATAGGCAAAATGGAGTTGGATCTCTCTGCCCTGCAGATGGCATTCACTAAGCTGTGGGCAGTGTGCAGTCACTGTATGTGCTCATAGAGAGAAAAGGACAAAACTAATGCTATCTGTTAGTCTCCTGTAGTCAGACTCCACAAGATCTATGATAGTCAATAAATCTATTATATGGAGTTTGATTTCAATGGCATATCGCTTACTGGACCACGGCTGCACGTGATCTTTCCACAGCTCAAAATATTCACCCCGTTCATAATACCTCACATTTAACAACTGACCAAATCTTTGTGCATCTATATATGTTAATGGCTGTTACTGGAGCTTTAAACAGGCCAGATTGGTTCACCCATTAGGGACAGTCAGAGTAGATGATTAAGGAGTGATTAAGTTGAGTGATTTGAAAGCGATTAAGATATTTAAAGCATGGGATAATCACTTAAATGCTTAATCGCCTTTGAATCGCTGAAGCACCTCTGGAGGCACTTTGATGAAATTATGTTTGCCATTCAGACACGATTAAGATCAAATAAAGTGCAACCATATTATTACTGAATAATTGCACGTGGCGAAGCACATCTGAATGGTGTTCAAAAAAGGGACAGTCAGGATAAACCACAATTATCACACGACTATGATGTGAAATAAAGTTGATAATCATACCTTAACCGCCTGCTTACACTGGTTGAGAATTTCGAATTTTTCAGTGAAAAATGTCTGAAAAATAAACATTTTTTACCAATTTTTCACTGAAAAAGAATGTGAAAAATCTAAAACATTTTCAGCACTTTCTTATTTTATTTTGAATTTTTCACCTTGAATTGAGAAAGTGCTGAAAAACTTTCAAAATTTCCACTTTCTTCAATAAAAAATGTCTGAAAAATAAACAACATTTTTCACCAATTCTTTCACTAAAAAATTTGAAATGCTCAACCAGTGTTACAGCTCTTTGCGGAACATAAGGCGCGGATCAATTTTTTTCTAAAAATGGCCATTTTCACTATTGCCCCTGTATCTCATTCATTTCTTCAGTTATCGACTTTAAACCTGGACCAAACGATTTGTATTGCATATTTACAGTGCTTAGGGTACCCCATACATATATTTTCTCCCACTGGTGATTCCAATTGGGAGATCATATGCTTTTGATGTAATGCCCCTCTGGAGATGGGACAGCAAGTCAAGGTATTCCAAAATTTCGTCAGAATACTCTTTTACATGTATTACATTGCACTGTATGTTTTTACTGGGAATTCTGCACACTAGGATGACACAGGATGTATTTTGGTTTTGATGGCTAAATATTAGGACTTGTTCAAGACTTCCCTGTTCCATATTTGCCAATTAAATACCCCAGTGCAATGTAAAACATATAGAATAGTATCCTCACAAGATTATGGAACGCCCTGACCCGCTGTCCCATCTCCAGAGGGGCATTATATCGAAATCACATGATCTCCCAATTGGAACCCTTAGTGCGAGAAAATAAATATATTAGGTACCCTAAGCACTGTAAACAATCAGCACGAATCGTTTGGTCAAGGTTTCAAGGCAATACACAAAGGAATGAAGGAGCTATAGGGGCAATAGTGAAAACAGCCATTTTTAGAAAAAAAATGATCCGCGCCTTATGTTCCGCAAAGAATAATCACTCCCCCGACACCCAAGGGCCACCGTTAAACGACACGATTGAGGCTGCATTGTCCAAACTGAGCAGCTGGATTCAAGTCAAAGTGTTGGACAGACACTCAGTCTGTATCCGTCCCAATATCAATGCCAAAGACCTGGACACACTCCTCCAACTTCTCGCGGACCGTAGCGTTTTAGCTGTCCCCGCAGATAAAAATCTTGGACTGTGCCTTGTTACAGCGGAATGGTACCACAAGATGGGACTGAAACCTCTGGAGAACGACTCATACGAGGAGTCCGAACCCGACCATTTTCTGTTGAGCTCAACGCTAAAGAGTATTGTCGACTGCACAAAAAACATGCTCCCAAAACAACAGTTCGCCTGGCTTTCCGTGCCACTGAATGAAGCACGCGAAAGAAATTCCAGTGCTGAAGGTCATCCTGAAAATTCACAACCTCCCAATTTCTGGTCGGCCCATTGTCCCTTCGTTCGACATGCTGTTGGAGAACACGTCGGCATGGGTAGATTACGAAATTAAACCTCTGCTCGCACAGTTCCCGTGGATTCTCCCAGACTCAAAAACATTCTGCTGAGACATCCACAACGTGAAACTACCGAGAGGTCGCAACATTTGGTTAGTTACCGGAGATGTAGTTGCAATGTATCCCAACATCCCAAGGTGATACGGCCCAGATTAGTCCAGCCGTGAAATTGCACATTTTTGACTTTCTAAGGATCCAGAAATGGGTCCGCGGACTGTTGAATGGCGCTCTGCTGAGGCTAATGATGCTCTGCGGACCCCTGTTCGGTGATACATAAGAGAGTCAGAGTGAGCTCCAAGCTGCTGATTGAGTGTCAATCATGCGAGCGGTGTGAATCAGTGTATGTTCGTGGGATTCTTGGCCCTTACCAATTGGGGGTCGGGATCGCTGTCATGTACTAGGAAGCACCGTCAGACTCAGTCCACAACCTATATGTAGGGGCAGATTGCGCTGCAAAGGCTAGACACATAAACAAGGAGAGATATAAACACAAAAGCCCAGACCAAAGACAGATTGAATCTATTATCAACTACAGAATTGTGGGAAAGACTGAGGCTAAAAGGTCGAGATATATGGAATGCATGCTCCGCGGAGGCTATAAATAGCACGCGGAAGGCTCAGACAGCTCAGCGGATCTATAGCTCGATGTCCAGCTTGAACTATCTCATTCATAATGATTGCGAACTGCGAGGATCAAACACAGTTGATACCTAGCAGGGCCCAGACCACACGTGATGAGACAGACGCACTCAGTTCAGACAACAAAGACAAGCACGATCGATCTATTTCGGATCTAGTGCAGGAAACCAGATTGGGACATAGCATATGCGTGGCCAGACGGCTCTGTGGACCTGTTTAGCAGTTATTGCTTATCAGGGCTTGGTATACTTACCAACCAGGCCGGCAGGAAACGTCAGGATGGCAATACACGAATTGTGTCGGCAGCTCTGCGGGAAATTCAAATATACCCTTTATAGGTTGATGAGTCAAACAAGATGACTCGTTCGGCTTCAGAATCTCACCAAGCAACTCAGCATCTGCTTATGTGGCTGCCACATATCAAATATCCCTACTCATTTAGTCATTATCAGTTTATCATGTATTTATCAGAAGTAGTATAAAAGGCCTGCCAGAACCCGCAATGCCTCAGTTCATCCTTGCCCCCAGTATTGCTGTGACTACGGTCTAAAGCTTGCTTACACAGCGTTGGTGTCCTCTGGTCGGCTTCATGGAGATTCGTTATCATACAATCTTTCCTTTGTAGTTGCTCATTAACAGAGATTTGGTTGTTGGCTCTTTATTTAGCTTTAACAACTAAGCTCGCGTTGTTCACTGTAAGAAGTGTCCACGTACAAAACCTAAAGGTACTAGGGTAGCGAAGCCCAAGTCCATCGTTCAACCTCTTTGAGTGAGAACTTTGCCCTAAAGGTACTTTGGTAATGAAGCCAGAGTCCATTGTCAAGCCCGTCGAGGTTGTGACTTTGCCCCAAAGGCACTTGGGTAACGAAGCCCAAGTCCACTGTCAGGCTTGTCGTAGCGGTGTCAGTGCCCCTAAAGGTACTTTGGTAAGGAAGCCAGAGTCCACTGTTCGAACATCTCGCATAGAGAGTTTGGTTCAGCGCCATATACCCACCACAGAGACATACAGCTGTCTCCGCGGAACCCTCCGCTGGCTATATTTAGCTCCGCGGAACCCTAAAACTATCCAAATACCCTATTTACCTCGGTACTTAGGTGGACAACTCAGTCAGTTACACTGCTGAAGGACCTCTTTTGAGTCTATTAGACTTCAAAGTGTGAGTTTCCAACTACAAGTCAGAGAATTCAATCTTAGTCGCATACTACAACAAGACCCCGAACTCAGTTCGCCTTGGTTGTGCATTAAGTGTGTGTGTGTTGTGCGGTTGTTTTGTGCATTAGCAGAGCAAGTCATATTTCATAGGCATAACCAGAGGCGCCGTTGAAACGGGATCACACAAATTGCAACTATCCTCAAGGCACCTCTCATGGAATTCAACACCCTTGAAGAGGTGTCTCGGTTACCCTTCAAATCGCGTAAGGAGCTGGCCATCCTGCTCCTGTGCATCATTTTGAAGTATAACTATGTCGCATTCGCGGATAAAACTTACTGACAAATTGTTGGTACTGCCATGGGTACAGCGTGCGCACCAACATACGCGAACATTTTCCTGGCATTGTATGAGACCCGCGCACTCGAAGATCTCCGAGATATTATCCTCTTCTATAAGCATTTCACCGATGATATATTTTCTATCATCCACGGATCGCTTGAAGATGTTGAGAACTTCAAGTCGCGTTTCGGCACTCTCCACCCAAATATGAAAATGGAGTGGTCAGTCTCGAGACTTCAACTACCTTTCCTAGACTGTAGGTATCCCTGGATCTAAATCCAGGAATCTCCGCAGCCAATCCACAATTCAGATTGGTCACCTCAGTCTATCAGAAAGCGCTGAATGCATACCTCTACATCCTGTGAAATTCTTGCCACTCTGTTGATTCCAAGCGTGCTTGGGTCAAAGGAGAGCTTATCCGATACGTACAGATTGCTCGCATGAGTCAGACTTTGCCAGAATCCGAATGGATTTTATGGTTCAACTTTGCGAATGCGGATATCCACCTCATTGGCTTCAAAATGTTTTTGAGGAAATAAAATACAAGGTTGAATGCCCTACAGCGCTCAAACCCACCGTGCTTAACACCACGACTGGGGACTCTGTACTTTATGTCCTCAAGCTCACCCACAATCCAATATGGGACGAACTTGATTTTAATCCCATTTGGCGCGAGTTGAATGGCACCTGGAAGGAGTTTAGGATTGGGTATCCTGAATTTCGTTTCATGGCTTCGTTTAAAAACCGCCCGCACTGGGTGACCGGTTGAATACCACCAACCGAAGCACTTTGAACACATACCATGAATCAATAGCGGCACCCGTTTAAAGTTCTTTTTTCTCAATCTTCAGTCGCACGCCGCTGGGACCCTATGGGTCCTGGCCCTGGCGCCGTACTCCTTCAGATTTCGAAAAAAACTATAGAACTTGAAGTAGATGTCCCCTGTTAATGACAAGACTGTACTTGCCTGCGAAGCTGTTGAGCTCTTCTCCAGTGAAGCACCCAGCATCGAAGACCGCCTACGTTGTTTGATCCGTTCGGGATCTACTGGTGCTTTGATAACCGGCGGCATTTCCAAGAATGTCCACGATGATCACACGGTAAATCTGGCGTAATGCCAGCGCCGGATATTTAAGTGACACTGTGAAAAACAGGGCTTTGTGATTGAACGTTGAGTCCGCTTTTTGGATTCCGAGAAATTTACGATGGTGCGTTTGTCTTCTTTGTACGATTCAACCGTGTTGATTCTCAAAGTGATCGGCAAACATTGATCAGGTATATATAGGGATAAAGCCACCTGATGAGTCCTTGACAAAACGTTCTCGCAATGTAGTGGCCCCGCTTCTCAAATTCTCTGGCAACTCACCACTATAGGCACTCGACGCTACACCCCTCCCTCGATGTGAAATAAAGTTGATAATTATACCTTAATCGCTTGCTTACACTGGTTGAGAATTTCGAATTTTTCAGTGAAAAATGTCTGAAAAATAAACATTTTTCACCAATTTTTCACTGAAAAAGAATGTGAAAAATCTAAAACATTTTCAGCACTTTCTTATTTTATTTTGAATTTTTCACCTTGAATTGAGAAAGTGCTGAAAAACTTCCAAAACCACTTTCTTCAATAAAAAAATGTCTGAAAAATAAACAACATTTTTCACCAATTCTTTCACTAAAAAATTTGAAATGCTTAACCAGTGTTAATCACTCCTTAATTGTCTACTCCGACTGTACCTATTATAACATAGCACAAATGTTGATGGCAAAGTGACCTTTGAGGCTTCTGGGTGCTTGGAGCCATCTTGATCTCATTTTGGCTATCCATATCAATTCACCCAACAAATATAAGATTTTACAAATACATTTCTCGGCTTTGAATCACAAGAGGCTCGAGAGATGTAATATTTGAGGTGTGAGAACGGCATGTGCTGGTCACGGGAACCGTGATCCGGTAAGCGACATGCCATCAATTACAGACTAGCTATCCGTCTGTATTCTAGTGTATACTATCTGACCCAATGGGTCTGGATTTCATTTTTCCCTTTCCCCCCTGTCCCTTTATGCCCCCGGTTTTTTCCGGCATTGTTATATATACTATCCATCTATAACTATGTGAAATAGCTAAGGGATCTGAGGCAGAGGAGATATTGAGAAAGAGTTGCCGGCGCATCTCAGACACTGCTCATGTTCCGAACTCAGTGTGCTCCCCCTGCTTCGGGGAAAATTTGAGGTGCATTATGTATTCAATAGAACACTTATTACCGCTTTACATTTTTTACTGGGATGGGTCTGGCGTGTACTGGCAGTGGAGGTGCACTCGAAAAAAAATCTGCGGGCAGCGGCATGTAGATTGTGGTAGTGTTGGCACATAGTTAAAGGGCGCTCGCAGGGGCATGAGGGATTGAGTGAGAAGTTGGCGGGCGCCCAGAACATGTATTCGAACCTGGGAGATCGAAGTTAATAGTGAACAGCATATGAGATCTATGAGGATGCACTTACCCATGATGCATACATAGCCCTGTTCCCCGGAAGCCCAAAAATCGACGACGGCCCCGCCCGTACTCTCCGTGGTGCTGAGATCCGAGTAGCGGTAGAGCGCCCCACTGTGCGCATTCAGGAGCCTCAACGCAAGTGCCGGTGGGAGCCGCGCATTCCATTCAAAATTGCAGCGTTCCTGCCGGCGGCTTTTTGCTTAGAAAAGGCGCTGGGATAAATTTTAAAATGAGCGTCGAGTCTGATAAAAATAAAGACTCAGCGACAGCGCGTAGGGCCGCCCTTGCTCCTGGTCGGGATTGCGGTCAAGAACGAGAAGCGGGGCTGTGCATCGCCGCCTCGTGCAGCAAAAGCATCTACTCCGATTCTGGCGCCAGATTCCATGTCGACGTGGGGTTTGCCTGCCTGCGGCTTTTTTGTGGGAGAAAAGCGCTGCAATGAACGTCAAAATGTAATCAAAATTGGGAATAGAAAGGAGTACTTGCCAGTATTGAGCGGTGCGGAGTACCTCAGCTAATGCGCTGTCGTACCTGCTGAGCATTCCCTCCTATGGTGCCCCTAAGTTGAGAGAAAGCACTGGCGTTGTTTTGGGGCGGTACGGCATGAGGCGGCAAAATGCCCCGTTGCTCGATGCGCTGGCCGCATTGTCGAGGGATGGGATGGTGCTGGAGCCGAATTAGTGGTAGGAAGACGCACTGAACTTCAGTACGCCTTAGCTGTTGAGCAGCCAACTGTCGGAGCGCGGTGCGCGATGTGGTGCTGTTGCAGGTAGTCCAGTGTCTGCAGCATCTGTACGCAGGGGCACGTTAGCGACGGGCAGCTGGGGTACCACGTCCGCATACGAAGTGCAGGGCCGAGAGGGAGAGCAATTGGTACGTAGTGCGGACTCTGCTTTGCCAGTGTAAACGGCGACTTGTCCGTACCATTGTGACCAGTGTTTCCCAATCGCCTCCTACAGGCCGAGTGAGTGGTACGCGCACAGTCGTACGCGCTGCGCCGGACGCGCGTATTCGCGTCCCGCGGAACGTACACGGCTCGCAGCACCAGCCGAGGTGCTACAAAAACGACGTAGGGAGACCGACGGTCGGATCCCAGTTAGAGCACCGTTGCCTGCCGCTGCTCTCCACGACCGCCAATGCAGAGATTTGCCAGATACGTACCTGTATTCAATGCTTTCGCTCCCAAGTTTGTCTGCATCAAGCGCAGCGTTCCCGACGAGATATGGTGGTGTCGGAGAGGTATTATTGTTGCCCAACGAGTGCCTGAGCCAGGTCGAGCACGGGAAGAGGACAGGGCGACGCAGCGAGTCGGAGGAGCAGACACGTCGGCGAACATGGATTATGATGCACAAATAACGCGGCCGGCAGCCGGATAACTGCCGTATAAGGTCGCCCGGTGCTTTTTAAGGACCTTATTATGTCATGATAAGGCGGCCGGCTTATAAGGCTATTTATATTTTTCCGACATAGCGAGGCAGGGACGAGCGTTTTTCTACTACAGCGTCTGTCAGACAGACTATCTATATTCTAGGTTTCATCCCTCGCAGCTCCAATAGGTTGATGAGATTTCGTGTGATTTGGGTGATCCGCCGGTTGGAGTAGATGAAAGTTGTGGTTTAAACTAAATAATACCGGTCGTTAGTAGTCTTCCTGTGGAGACGGGCTCACAGAATATTTTATAGTACAAGATGTTTGTACCCGATGTTCGATGTGTGTCTGCGGGGGCAACAATTACTCCTGGAAGATCCTCCGCAACGACGCCAAGTTCCTCCATCGTTAACATGTTGGTGTCTCGCCGTTGGAAAAGCGATACGTGGTCGAGCGGCATCCCCTCATGTCCCTCCGGGAGCTGCCTCTACGTGTCCCCGCGGCAGATGCAAGTCCCGGCCCTGCTATTCAAATTGACTGTTAAATGCTGAGTAAATTCTCACGTTTAACACAACGCGGAGCTCCGTCAAATTAAAACGGGAATGCGCAGTAAACGAGCTGCATGGTAGTCTCGTTACCAGACGTTATAGGGCAACTCGCTCGCTGCGCTCGCGGGGCACTTATACACAATCTATTTTTACTGTTCAAATGTTGTCGAGGCAGAATTTGATGAAAATCTGATGGGGGATCGTTGCCCTATAACGTCTGGTGCAATTTAGTAGGCGGGAGGGGGCTTGAGTCACACGCTGGGTCCTCTCCGACAGAATAATTAGTATCTCTTCTGCCAAGTCCCATATTGGCCTGAAACTTTATATCAGCATTCCCCCCCACATTCTAAAGCTGCGGTATTTTTCCCGCTATTTATTGGCCCCTGATTGATGGCGCGTCATCACATTCTAATCCAACGCAATTTATGGACTGTAAGAGTGAAAAATGCACATTAGAGGAGGTATTGGTGGCCGAAAATCTCAAATTAATTCTACCTCACGTCTCACATCGAGTCACTGCGTTCCCACCCTATGTAGACCCACGCCTGTCTACGTTAACCTACGTGTGGCTACGTGCGGCTACATGCGGCGATCTGCGGCTACGTGCGGCTACCTGTGTGTACGCCGTGATGTAGACGGACCTTCGCCGAGCTTGACCTACATTCGGCTACGTCTGGCCACATGGTGTAGACAGGGTCCGGCTACCCGTCGGCTACGTATGTCGACCTGCGTCTACGCTGTAGACGCACGTAGACACACCTTGGCCAACTTCATAATGCGGATTTGGGGCCATTTTGGTGTTCTATTGTGTAGGCCAGTTCATTGCCATCCTTGTGCTCCATAGATTCAACGCATACAACGAATCGAAGCCAACGAGAGAATTTCGGGAGAAGGGTTGCATCCAAAAATAGCCAAGAAACACCCACGTCGGCTTGGGCAATGCCCAAGTAGCAATCCTGCATCAGCTGGGGTGCCTGAGGATTTGCAGAGGTCTGAGGGAAGCCAGAATGGATGACCAGACAATGCAGTTAAAATTATGCACAGAGCCCTGGAAGAATCGGACCCGCGCCGGCCCGAGATCAGACGCCATTGGCAAACATACACAAACATTAAATTTGGTAAACTAATGCGAAAAATCACACGTTAGATATCTCTTCAACCACGGTCTTCACCCTCATTCTGCATTGAATTTATGCATCCATTTCTGCAGGCTGGTCTAAATTGGTTCAGGTATGTGTATATTTGTCTACATTGGTCTACGTGCGTCTACATCAGTCTATGTCGGTCTATGTGCGTGAACCGACGTAGACCGACATAGACAAATGTAGACATATGTAGATGAACTGTGTTTACATGATGTAGACACAGGTAGACAAAGGGGTCTATCTACCCTTCGTCTACAGGGGTAGGCAGACCCTCTGTCTACCAGGGGTGGGAACGCAGTGAGTCCCGGCTTCCTTGAGGGTGTACAGAGTGGGTTTCAGTGCATGTAAATTCTGTATCAAGAAGAATTCACAACCTGAAAACGTGTTATTCCCACCAAAATACTGTGAATCGTGTAATTCGATCCATAGTACATTTATCTTGGCTCAACATGTGTCAGTACTGCCTATACTCTCTTTAATTTCAGATACTGTGCATATTTACATACAGAACTGTGGTTATCTCGTGTTGGAAGAGACTTCCTGTTCCACAACGCGTCCAGTACTTAGTCTTGTATCGTATATGTATCTGGGTGGACTCAAGGATATTTATTCCAGGTCTAAACTCTCCGAACGGACAAAAGGTTTGCTGGAATCCAAATGTGACAAGTGTGACTGATGACAGCAAGCCACAGTTTCACGGTCAAACTGCACCAGATCTTTACGGGGTGATGGCTGCTTGGGTTTTTTGATGAATTCTGCCTCGACATCATTTGAGCATCACAAATAGATTAAGCCCACCCCGTAAAGATCTGGATCCGAGATTAGCTGCATGGTCAAAGGAAGAGAAGCGTTACCGGACATAGAAGTTGAGAGAACGAATGATGGTGCGCGGTGACTCACTCGGCCTCGGAAATTGGGCCCGACTCAGGGTGCGTCCATTTTTCGAATGGCATTTCTCCCCAAGTCTTTCCTGGGAAGACAGGTGGAAGTCAAACCATTATCTTTTGTCTCGAGCCCGTTGTGGTTAGGAGGACGACATGTGTCAAATTTCGGGCGGCCTTCTTGCTCCTTGTCTCAGCCGGATCACAAACAATCTAGCGACCACTGCCGTTAAAAATATTCGTCATATTTCTTACACCGCGGCGCCGATGAAAAACTACCTTCTTGCGTTCCGCCGGAAATCCCGCAGGGTCTTGTTCGCCCATCAAACATTTGGTCAGCCGGCGCGGCGGCACCGCGCGTAATGCAGCTACAAATGACACGCCATCAATTGACCCGGCGGTGCCCAGGTCAGTGTAATCCTTGATAATCCTCTCCGTCGGCTGAAGGACGATCAGCCCGCCATGTCGGAAGCAAGATTCCGCTCCCACTCAAGCCGGCACCAATAAATAGCCTTCCCAAGTGCAACCTGAACCCCACAAATTCCATGCTCAACAACATCATTGCGCATTTCGGAGCAGCAGATGCGGGCGTTCTGCTCGTATCTGTTTCCGCCTGCTACATGCTGTTTCGCCGGCTCTCTCGTCCCCGCACCACAGCTCTCAAGGGACCGTCGAGCAATAACGTCCTCTTCGGCATGATGCCCTACCTCATGAAGGCGCCGGATGCTACGAGGAATGGGCGGCTGAATACGGCTCAGTCTTCTCCATCCCGAGCATCCTTGGCAGCCGGAGACTCGTTCTCACTGACCCCAAAGCGATCACTCATTATTTCACGAAGGAAACATACGGATATGTCCAAACAACGCAAGCGAAACGCTTCCTTGAGAGGCTCATCGGCCGGGGCTTGTTCTGGGCAGAAGGTGACAGTCATAAGAGGTGTGCCGGCCTCCATCAGATCTTCACGATTTGTTCTGACTCTGAATTTTACAGACAACGAAGGCAGCTAAACCCGGCGTTCAGCAATGCATCCATCAAGAGCTTGACCCCTATTTTCTTCGATTCGGCCTACAAGGTATTTTCTTTCGCTCAGATGTGAGTGAGGATATCCTTTCCTGACGAGTACACCAGGCGAAGTCCGCATGGGATGGTATCATTGAATCGAGTCCTTCAGAGGAAGCGATAATCGAAGTCCAGCAATGGTCAGTTGATCTCAATCGATCTCACACTCACTACTCATTCCCCTCAATTATCAGGATGAACCATATCTCGTAAGTTTATAATCCGAAACACGCTGCAGAAAGAACTCAGCGTTATCAGTTTAGACACAATTGGTTTGGCAGGCTTCTCTCATGATTTTGGCGCGCTCTCTGGCCGCACTTCGGCCGTCGCCACCGTATTTGACTCTATCGGGTCGAAACCCTCATTTGCCGACACCGCGCTCCTTCTCTTGTCACTCCTCACACCCATTTTCGACAATATTCCTACAGGCCGCCGTTCCATGCTTGATCAACTGACCAAGACAATGCGGGGCCTTGCAAACACATTCCTTTCGACGACTGGTACAGGAGATAGTACCGACAAGTCGGTTATTGGGCTTCTCGGTAAGAGCGAAAACTACATCCTCACCGCTGCGACTGACATTCCTTTTCCCTCGATAGCCAAATCGGCCAGCGCTGAGCGCATTTCTCAAGAAGAGGTCGTAGCACAGGTATACGAAATCCAATCGATTTTCTAGGCACTCGTTCATATTGTGTGCCAAGATAAACGTCCTGCTGCTGGCGGGGTACGAAACAACGTCGAGTAAGTGAAAACCAGTAGGACATTCCCGTCACAGCCCTTAACACTCATTCTTTTTCAAGTTAGCCTTACTGTAAGTTCCTCATGTTCGGATATGTACCAAGTCGCTAATTTCATATCCCTCCCGGCCATAGTGGGCCCTTATAGAGCTCTCGCGGAACCCTGCTATGCAGACTAAACTGAGGAACGAGCTCCTCCAGGCAGACGGGGACCACACGTGGGAGGAGATAACACATAATTTGCCCTACCTCGACGCATTCACGTCCGAAATCTTGCGCATCCACCCCCCCGTTCCAGAATTGCAACGTGTGGTACGATCCTTCTCGTACACTCAGACGAGATTCTCAGCCCTCTCTCCAGGCCGCAGAAGACGACATTCTGCCGCTGAGTGCACCAATCGAAACCGCCAGCGGCGCGACGGTCGACGCGGTCATCGTGAGCAAGGGCACCATTGTGTCGCTCCCGATCGAATGTATCAACCGTTCCGTGGCGTTCTGGGGCCCCACCGCGAAGGAGTTTGACCCCTCGCGCTGGCTCGCCACCAACGCCGATTCCCACCTCCGGGCGCAGGAGCTCCAGGGGTACCGCCACATGCTCACGTTTGCAGACGGACCGCGGTTCTGTCTGGGGAAGGGCTTCGCGCTTGCGGAGTTCAAGGTTCGTTTTTAAAATGATACGTTAGTGAATTGATTGATGGACGGGCTGATTTTGCACAGGCTGTCCTGTCCGTGCTCGTGCGCAATTTCACGTTCGAGCTTCCGAAAGGACCGGAGACTGTGATAGGTCGCCATCGGAATATTTTGCCGAGGCCGAAGGTTGAAGGCGAAGCTGGTTATGAAGTGCCCCTGCGGATTCGCCACTATATAGCGGCATAGATAGTGATTTGGTTCCCTTATATCCTCTGTTGACACCTAAATGGACGAATCGAGTGCATTAAATCAGCGAAGAAGTTGACGCAATCATGCACTCTGGACACATTGAACTCTTGCAAGTAATCGTGAGGCCTCTCGCGTTTTTCTGACCCCTTCTGAGGGTGTATAGTACATGATAGATTATATATACAGCCGTTTTGCTCGGCCGATGGGCAAGCCGCACAAATGTATTATGAAAACGCCAGCAACCCCATACTTAATGGCCTTTATACCTGAAATCCACACGTACTGAATCATTTAATGTACGGTTCATTTGGGGTTTCATTACAAATAATAAGACGGAAGCACACTGAGACTAGAAACGTCAGTATGCATAGATTGTCCCGTCTCACACCAGTCGGCTGGTTAAGCACAGGACATGGCCGCCGCCCCGTGGGCCGACTCCGCCGAGCGCCCACACAAGTACCGTCATGACGGCTATTACTAAAGTCGCTAAACCCACAAATCAGATTCAACGGCGCGGTCCACGGCTCCCAGCGCACCTGTTAAACCCGCACTTGAAGGGCCCACGATAAACGCCGAGAACCCTCAGGTACGGGACGCCGAGGACGACGGAGAAGAGATTAATAAAGAGAGACCTTCTCAGCGAACGCGTAAGGAACGAGCGCTGAGAGACCTATAGGTACACTGTAAGTAAAGTACAGCTATAAAGGAGTGAAAGGGACGTACTCTCAGCGAACGCGTAAGGAACGAGCGCTGAGCGTGAAGTGCGTCACAGGGAACATATAAATAGCGGCTACCGAAAGGGGAAAGGGGAATGAGACTGAAAGAAATACTACCGTATCGCAACAGGGATAGCTGGTGTCGGACAGGACATCGTGCGCGACAGTCACCGGGTGACCCTCAAAGCCTTTGGCGGAGACGTAGGTGATCCGAACGATGGCGCTATTCTGTGGTGGCCGGTGTGGGAGGCTGAAATGGGCAAACGAGAGGGCGCTGCGTACCTTGTGTTCGGACGTGTACAAGGACTTGTTGACGTCCGCGAATGTGGTGTCTGAGGACTTGGTGAGGCGGGGGAGCGCGTCGGAGGATGTGGTGAGTGCAGCGTGCGCCATGTCGGTGGGTGTCGCGGAAGGCACGGCGAGGAAGGCAAGGGCGGAGAGGTATAAAGTTGAGAGGAGCGTATGGATATCCGCAGTGTGGTGTACTGTGGGTCGAATTAGTTTCGACGACATCAGGGAATTGGACGCCGCGCTGGCAGCGAATTTCGACTCCTCGGGGCGTCATATCCCCGTTGCAGACAAGGGAATTCCTGTGGATCGTTCTGGGAAGTCTGATGCGAGAATTAGCTGAGCGGAGGCGAAGAGACGAGCCGAATGACATTAGAACAATGACTGCTCACACTTCTTTCGAGGGTCTGTGCCTTCCGTCGTCTGGTGAACAAATGTATTGTGGTCTAAAGCGGATTTATTTCTGCGCTGTAACCCATGAGAATGTTAAGGTCCACGGTTTGACGCGTGCCCCGTTACCAGAAACCAACAGAAGAAGCAGGGCAAGTTTACAGGGCTGACACACTGGGATCTGGATTTTGAATCAAAGCATACTGTACCATTTCGACCAAAGGTTCAGGTGACAGGTGACGGAGGGCCGTGAACTGAACAATTTTCACCCAGGTGACAGTGAGGGATGGTTTTTGGGGCCTAAATGGGTCCAAAAACACGAAAATTTTCGCTCCGGTATTCGCCGGCCTACTGTATAGGGTAATTTCCCCATGATTGACGAGGAATGAACATTGTATGCAGTGAATAATTGAGGTAACAGGTGACATACCGTGAACCTTTCGAAATTGTACAGTAAGAGATGGTGCGCAAAACATGCCTGGCAGAAAGAGGCACCAAAGCGAGTCTAGGCTGTCGGTCTTCATCTTCACCGCGAGGAGTACGGCAGACTCGCCAAAAGAGGGATGAACCAGAACATCGCAAGCACAAATCAAACAATATGCAGCCGGAGTGGAGAGCCTGGAAGAAAGGAGTTGGGAAGGGCTGTCGTGATGGGATCAAACAAGATACACGGACAAAGCTCGAATTGATCCGACCTTTCACTGCTTCGTCAAGGCCTACATGACAAGTCGAGGTCGTACTTGGGTCGCGCAACTCTCAAGGCTGGTTGCAGAAGCGACCGGGCCTCGTCCTATCCAGATCTCTACGGCCGGCGATCGCAGTACTTCTTTGGTCCCAGGTACTGTATCCAGATGCTGGAACACTCTAGTTTCTCGTCACTAGCGATTCGGGATTTCATCCTCCTGCCAATGTGGCCTTCCACCTCCGAGTCCCACCCTTTCCCATCAAGACCGGGGCTCGGCCACCGATGACGGGCATGGACCAGTCCAAGGCGAGTGTCATTCCTATTTTCTTAGTATAGACTCACCTGCTGACCCCGGAGTCCACTGCCAGGACGGTCCAGGCGAGTCCAGGCGAGTCTATCATGCGATTCGTCCATAAAACGGTATGTATCAAGTGTGTATTAAAGGCGCGTTCGTTTTCCATGTTTTTTCGTGTCCTCACCAACAAATACACCTTCCCCGGTCTCTCGCCATAGTCCTTCAAAATGCCCACCGGAGCTGTTGTGCTCGGCGGAACAACCGATACGTCGCGGATCGAGGCCCCAGTGACGATGAAGACCTACTTTATGTGCGTCTTCGCCGCCTTTGGAGGCATTTTCTTCGGATACGACACGGGTTGGATGGGGTGTGTGCTCGGCATGCCCTTCTTCATCAAGATGTACTCCCACAAGCCCTACCCGGCTGAGCCCTTCGACGCCGCCCACCTTCCCGCCGACTTTGCCCTCCCGGCGTGGGAAAAGTCCCTCATGACCTCTGTCCTTTCCGCAGGAACGTTCTTCGGTGCCCTCGTTGCTGTGAGTGTTTCGGCCATTCTTACATAATATTATCGCTGACAATATTCGCTTCAGGGTGATATCGCCGATATGTGGGGTCGTCGCCCCACAATTATCATGGGCTGCGTCGTCTTCGCCGTTGGTTGCATTCTCGAGATCGCGCCCCAGGACATTCTCGCCCTTTTCGTTATCGGTCGCCTCGTCGCAGGTGCCGGTGTTGGCTTCATATCCGCCATCATCATCCTGTACATGTCCGAGATCGCACCCAAAAAGGTCCGCGGTGCCCTCGTGTCCGGCTACCAGTTCTGCATCACGCTCGGTATCCTGGTTGCGAACTGTGTCGTTTTTGGAACCCAGGATCTTCTCACCACTGCCTCGTACCGCATTCCCATCGGGGTTCAGTTCCTCTGGGCGCTTATCCTCGGTGAGTACGTGCACCCATGTGTGGTTGTGTTTCTGATTCTGCTTCTCGTCCAGGTGGCGGCCTCTTCCTCCTGCCCGAATCCCCGCGGTTCTGGGTGCGCAAGGGTGACATCGAGAAAGCAACCCTCGCCCTTGCTCGCGTCCGCGACCAGCCTCGCGACTCAGACTACGTCTAGGACGAGCTCGCCGAGATTATCGCCAACCTCGAATTCGAACGTGCCCACGTTCCTGCCACCAGTTACATCGGCGGCTTGCTGGCATGCTTCAAGGGCTCGCTCTTCGACGGTTCATCCAACATCCGTCGCACCATGCTCGGGACCGGTACGGTCTTCCCCCCCTTTTTGCTTTTTCTCCCATTCTGACGTTTTCCTCAGGTATGCAGTGTGCCCAGCAGTTCACTGGTATTAACTTCATCTTCTACTTCGGTACCTCGTTTTTCCAGACGCTGGGCACGATTTCAAACCCTTTCCTGATCTCGCTCATCACCACCCTCGTCAATGTGTGCTCCACGCCGATCTCCTTCTGGATCATCGAGCGCTTCGGTCGCCGCCGCATTCTCCTCGTCGGTGGCTCCTGCATGGTCGTCTGCCAGTTTATCGTCGCCATCATTGGGACGGCTGCCCCCAACGCCAACGTGTTGGGCGGAAACCCGACCGCCGTCAGGGCCGAGATCGCGTTCATCTGTCTCAATATCGCCGCATTCGCCATGACGTGGGGCCCGCCGCCTGGGTCGTCGTCGGCGAGATGTTTCCCCTGCCCATCCGCTCCCGCGGTGTCGGCATGTCTACCGCCTCAAACTGGTGCGTCCATTACGTCCTTCCTCAGTCGTGCTATATTGTGCATTGTACTTACACTCCGTGCACAGGTTCTGGAACTGTATCATCGGCGTCATCACGCGGTACTTCGTCTCCGCTGACAAGCTCAACCTCGGCCCCAAGGTGTTCTTCATCTGGGGCTCGACGTGCTTCCTCTCCGTCATCTTCGCGTACTTCTTCGTATCCGAGACCAAGGGTCTTTCGCTGGAGCAAGTCGACCAGATGCTCGTGGAGACGTCCCCGTGCACGTCGAGCGGCTGGAAGCCGCATCAGACCTGGGCCGCGACCGAGGGCAAGATGCACGAGAAGGCAGCGGACGAGTACGAGAGCGGTGAACACGCGAGCGGCGAGACACCCCTGATTTAGGTCGCTCCATGCTATAAACACTACATATGCATATTTCTTGGTAGTTACTACATGACCTTCATCCATCCTCACGTACTATTACAACCTTGTATTAATCGAAACATACTGAAAAATCACTTCTATTGAAACTTAACTCCGTACGACCTAGTCGTAATGAGCAAAGGGGAAGTAAATCGCGACTTGTCCGAGAACGTACTTATTTGACACCGACAGTTTGTGCGCTGTGGATTTGAGACGTTGACTGTAACCTTGAGACTTGGAACGTGGTCGATGTTTCTGTAAGTCAAGCTGTACGGAGCACGGAAACCTTCGCGTCATCGAGGCTCTTGAGGAACGGATCAGCACTGTAAACAGCAAAGCACTTCATGTTAGTACTTAGACACTATTATTCAGATTTTGGCACTAATATGAAGTGTTTCGGAATCAGTGTATTTTTGTATACTTTAAATCAGTGTCTTCTAGGCAACAATCTATAAAGCACTTCATATCATCGTGTCCTTATTTTTTTCCCAGCTTATCTACTATCAACCGCCGGGAACCTAGCCACCTTAGCTATTTTTGGTCATTAGTAGCTCTTCGAGGGTCTTTCAGAGCGCCCGAGGGCTTTAAAGAGAAGGCATCCATCCAGTAAACAATTGAAGCCCACTTACGCCAATTTTAGTTATGTTTTGACTGTGTAACAAATTTATTTCGGTCAAAACTCCCAGATAGGCAATCGACACGGTACCTGGCCACCCACGCAAAGGCCTACATGCAGCCGATCAGTGGATCCAATGTGGATAGTTTATTCCATAACACATCGAGGGCGGGATCTCGGAATATCTGGCAGGTTCTGGCGAGAGCAGCGAGGGACCTGCGGTCGTCACGAGCCCGAGCAAAGCCCGAGGGTGGAACTGGGAACATATCATCTCCACAAGTTCCAGGATGGTCAGGCAGCGATGCATTGGGCCGAAATAGTGTCTTCCGCTGAAAGAGGAGAGAGAAAAGAGAAGAAAAAACAAGGACTAACTCGGGCAGTGCCACACTGATGGGCGCCTAATTAGACGCCGGTGCGGTTCGAAGCGGGCTTTGTAGTACCCACCGGTGCACTTTCCGCAGATAAGGGATCGTTGATTTCATGCAGAATACCTTGAAAAATGGCAACTAGCGGTCCGTACGGTACATGTGTGTTAGAATAATCCCAGCTAGGCTAGAGGTTGGCAAGCACAAGAGAATGAAATTCAACACCAAAGTAGTTGAATAAGTTTGTCTTACGCGTACATAGTGGGTCTCGGCCTTGTATCGACCGCAGTGAGCTTCGTAATACTCGCACAATTCCTACCGCTGAACCCAATAATTCCAACAGTGTGCACTGCGTAAAATCGAACCTCGTTCGTTACTGTCACATTTACACGTGGTATTGGATTCAGCACCTTGCATATCGAGTGCTCACGTGTAGCTCACTTTTACGGACTTTAATTTGCGCAAGTGAGAAAGCGCAGTCCGCGGAGATACGAGCACTGCGTCGCGGCATGCGTGGATAGGTGGTTAAGTGTAATCCGCCCGAAACTCCAACGGGGATCGTAAACCAAGGTCGGAAATTGGACACAGGGTAGGTTCATGTTGAAGTCGCTCGAATGGGGTTAAAACAAACGAAAAAGACGTGATATTCGCGACATTTAACACGACATAACGCCCGAACATAGAAAGTACAAAGGTACAACTTAGAAATTACAAAGTCGCAACGGAAACCTCAAAACATCAACCCGAGATTTCCGACTCTTCAATTCATCAGCTCAGGCAGTGATGGGGATACAGTTGATGGCGATGAGGCTCCCTGAAATCATGATTAGAGCACAATTTGAGGAAAGAAGAACAATACGAACCCCACGCCGGCTCGGGGGCATCGCAGGTGACGGTGGTTCCTCCGCTGCAGGGAAGAGTAAGTCTCGAGCAGTTCTTTCCACGAGTATAGCTTACCAGTCGTTGCCGATGACGGTAATGGCCGAACAGCCGAGGCCGACGGGGACGTCAAGGCCGCTGAGGTCCAAGCCGAGCAGAGCCGCAACGGGGGCGACGGCGCTGCTGCTGGACGACTGGACGCTGCTGCAGCATTGGTCGGAGGTGGGGGTCGTCACCGGGGGTGTGGTGTTCGGGATGGCGGCAGCAAGGGTCTGCAATCGTACGGATATTTAGTATGTGGAAGCACGTTGATGGCACGGGAGGTTCACAATGAGCACCGAGGTGACAACAACAGAGAGTTTAGAGAACATTGTTTGTTAGAGGGCTTGAATACAGAGAAATGTGTTCGAGTGAAGATTTGGGGTATACCGTCTGGTCTTTTATATGTTTCGTGTGCAGACATTCCCGCGATTGGCCAGGACGTCGTGACCGCAGTGCTGCAGGAACATAATCGAATTTACTCGGGAACGAGTCGATATCCAGCGCGAAGAGTGTGGAGCGGTGGAGCTATTTGACAAGAGAGAACAGGAAAACGTCGAAGCAGCGGGCCGACTGCATTAAGAGCCGCCGTCTGCTTGCACGCTTATCGCGAAGGAACTGCAGCTGAGGCGATCTGTGGAGCGGTTCAAGAGTTCGACACCACGGATATCATCTTCCCCTGCGGCACCTACGTCAGTTCAATCAGACCGAAGATTCCAGGAACCGACTGTTGTTTTGGCAGCTTGATAGAACAAAAAAACACTCGTCTTGCGCGCCAAACTGCTTTTGTCTGAATAGAGGTATACAACAATTGCAGAAAACTCACTTTTGAACGCCTGGGCAAGAGGGTACAAGGATTACGGGTGAAGGGGAATTCAAGAGACCGATTAGACAGTTACGGTGGAGGAAGAGCGTGGCTGAGAACATCCAAAACTGGGATAATGTCGTTATGTGCTGTGCGACGTCAGTGACAAGAATATAAATAGTGACACATCGTGGTCGGTGAAATAACACGGAGATCAAGTCGTACCACATGATGCGCGGCGAAAGAGCGCTCTGCAGCATGTCCATGGACCGGAGCAGGCCCCCGGTCACTTCACCCTAGCTCCGTCCGCCGTAAGGTAAATCAATGCCTAAAATTTAGTGTTTTTGCGTCCGTCTGGTAAGGTAAATCAAGTCGGAGACGAGGCTACTGGGTCCGGCGTAAGGTAAATCAGGCGGAGTCCAAGAATTTTTTTTGACCTAAGTACCGACCTACTGTCGATTTTCGTCAATTTTATGAGGCTAAATGCAAACGATCAGATACGAAAGGAAAGAGAGCACAGAAGTCCAACAGAGGGCGGAGGGGCGCCAAAATAGAGCCAAAAGAATTGCCGAGGAAAAAAATTGCATTTTTCGGTCCAACTTAAGGTAAATCAAGGATTAATCTATTTAACAACCCCCCTTGTTGAAAACAACCCGGGTTGCTGGATCAATTTTCTATTTAACAACCCCGTCTATTTATAACTTTGTCGCCGAGAGAATGCTAACAACAGGCCTAATGCCCGTTCCCTTAGTCAAAAAATTATTTAAATATGGGCGCAATGGCGAATACGTGTTGGATGCACTCCAGTGCTCTCTGGATTTTTCCCAGATTTATTCTGACAGTTTTGATAGACTTTTCGGCAAATTCTTGGCACAAGGAGCGTTGAAGGTAACCTTTGGTGACTTTTGACCAGTAGAACACGGAAAAAAATAGCAGGTAGCTCGTTCAGATGGCCCATCTATTCAGGTGATTTATCTGGGGACTTTCAATGACACTAGGAACACATTAAAAGTATCCCGCCTCATCCCGCCACCCCGCCATCAGCCGCCATCAGATTTTGTCTTACAAATCATGGGGTTGTTAAATAGAAAATTGATCCAACAACCCGGGGTTATTCTTAACAAGGGGGTTGTTAAATAGATTAATCCGTAAATCAACGACCTGGAGGCCAAAATTTGTAAGGTAAATCAACGAAAATCTTGAACTTTAGGCGGACGGAGCTAGGGTGAAGTGACCGGGGGCCTACCGGAGCCGCGAAACTGGGCTTCGACGACGTCACGAACGCGTCGCGAAGCGCAAAAGTCATGCGTATCTGCTCTTGACAGTTATCTGTTCCTCGGAAATGAATCAGCGTGGAAGCACTGACACAATGCCATGAACTGGGTCGCAGGATGGAAAAGGTCCGAATCCAGTGGGACGGCGCCAGGACGTGCGGTACCCCCCCGGCTGGAGGTGGTGTAGAAACGCACCTTTATTACAGCAATAGAACACGGACATGTATGGCCATCACAAGTCAAGTACGTCGCGACCAAGGTCGGATAGCGAAAGGTAGCCGGGGCACTGAAACTCATAAAACGTTTATTCCTCATTATACAATCAGAAACATTCGATCCGACAAGGTGGGTGCAGGACTGGTTCCAGGCGGACGCGTCGTAGCCCGGGAGATGTGCGCCTTTGGTCTGGTCAGGAGGACGTTCAAAAGGCTGGATATGGAATGATCATACCGACGCGCTCGAACCACCACCCGCCCTAAAATATGAAATCAGTATCATATACGGGATCATCAGGATAAAATTACCTCGTTACAAGGACCGCGAACACTATCCGGGGCGTCCTCGCCGCCGATATCTGCCATGCCATAAGTCGCGGTGTACTAAGAACAACGAACACGCACTGCCGGCATATCTATCGTCGCGTTAACACCCTTGCTATCCGCGATGCACGAAAACTCACAATCCTCGTTCATTCCCGTCGAGTCATGGATAACCGTAAGCACTAAAGCCAGTTAGTCAACGGCGTAAAATATTTGGGGTGTGAGATCCAGGTAGCAAATTAATAGTACAGTCCCGTGTAGTATTATAAATACTCACAGAGTCTAATGCAATTGCAGTGTACAGTGGTCCCGGATATTGCGGAGACTAAAATAGGAATGAGAATAAAGAAGCGAAGGTCGAGAAGAGTACAAAGGGGAAGGACGGGGAGCGAGTGTTGTAAAGGGAGGATAGGAGGACGGACAGACGGAGGGAGGGCGGGAAAAGGCTGGGAAGGACCAACACCGAAACATTTGAATAGCGAATGGTGTAGATGTACAGGTTTAGGTCATTTGTATAGGTACCAGGGCCTGGAGGGCCATATGAATTGGTAGTTTTGGACGAAGAACGCAGTCGGAAATTTGTAGTTTCGGTCACGTGTCAATCTCGGCCCGCGTCTTGCCGAGTTCGGAACAAACGTAAAAGACGTGATATTCGCGACATTTAACACGACATAGCGCCCAAACATAGAAAGTACAAAGGTACAACTTAGAAATTACAAAGCCGCAACGGAAACCTCAAAATATCAACCCAGAGATTTCCGACTCTTCAATCCATCACTTCAGGCCGTGATGGGGATACAGTTGATAGCGATGAGGCTCCCTGAAATCATGATTAGAGCGCAACTTTTAGGAACGAAGAACAATACGAACCCCACGATTGCTCGGGGGCATCACAGGTGACGGAGGTTCCGCCGCTGCAGGGAAGAGTAAGGCTCGAGCAGTTCTTTTCACGAGTATCAATGCTTACCAGTTGTTGCCGATGACGGTAATGGCCGAGCAGCCGAGGCCGACGGGGACGTCAAGGCCGCTGAGGTCCAACCCGAGGGTGGCCGCGACGGCAGCGACGGCGCTGCTGCTGGACGACTGAACACTGCTGCAGCATTGGTTGGAGGTGGGGGGCGTCACCGGGGGAGTGGTCCACGGCATGGCGGCAGCAAGGGTCTGGAATCGGATGAATGGTCAGTATGGGCGATGCACGTCGATGCAAGGGAGGCTCACAATGAGCACCGAGGTGACAACAACAGAGAGTTTAGAGAACATTGTTTGTTAGAGAGCTTGAATACAGAGAAATGTGTTCGAGTGAAGATTTGGAGTGTACCGTCTGGTCTTTTATATGCTTCGTGTCCAGACATTCCCGCGATTGGTCAGGACGTCATGACCGCAGTGCTGCAGGAACATAGTCGAATTCCTCAGGAACGAGTCGATATCCAGCGCGAAGAGTGTGGAGCGGTGGAGCTATTTGACAAGAGAGAACAAGAAAACGTCGAGGCAAAGGGGGCCACTGAATTAAGATGCCGCTGCTCGCACGATTATTACGGGTGAGGGAGAAGGAACTGCAGCTGAGGCGATCTGTGGAGCGATTTAACAGTTCGACACGGTGGATATCACCTTCCCCTGCGGCTTCTACGTCAGTTCCATCAGACCGAGGATTCCAGGAACCGACAGTTGTTTAGGCAGCCCAATAAACGAAAATCACCTATCTGCGCGCCAGGATGTTTTGGTCTGGATAGCGGTGTGCAACAATTGCAGAACACTCACTTGTGAACTCCTAGACAGCTACAAGGATTGCGGGCGAAGGGAAATTCAAGAGACTTAGTAGACGGCTCCGGCGGTGGAAGAGCGCGGCCGAGAATATCCAAAACTGGGATAGTGTCGTTATGTGCTGTGCGACGTCAGTGACAAGAATATTAATAGTGACATATCGTGGTCGGTAGAATACCACGAAGATCACGTCGCTCCACATGATTGCGCGGCGAAAGAGCGCGCGCTTCAGCACGTCCATGGACCGGGGCCGCGGAACTGGGCATCGACGCTGTCATGAAGCGCAAAACTTTATCTGCTCTTGATAGGGGTTATGGAGAAGAATTAAAAGATCTGTTCCTCGGAAATGAATCAGCGTGGAAGTCCCGGTCACTGTTCATGACCATGGCAATGCACTGGAAAGGGTCCGAATCCAGTGGGACGGCGCCAGGACGTCCGGCCGTCTGGGAGCTGACGTACCTTTATTGCAGCAATAGAACCACGGACATGTATGGCCATCACAAGTCGCCTCAAGGCTGGGAGCTGGTGTAGGAACTCACCTTTATTACAGCAATAGAACCACGGACATAAATGTCCATCACAAGTCAAGTACGTCGTGACCAAGGTCGGATTGCGAAAAGTAGCCGGGACACTGAAACTCATAAAACCATTTAGTTTATTCTTCATTGTACAAACAGAAACATTTTAATACGCGGCCCACTAATTCGTGGTAACATTCTCCCGCAGTTCCGCCCACCCCGGAGCGGGGACAATAGCGACAATAGCGAGCTTGCTCGACGTGAGGCTCGCGCGCTTGTTGAGCTCGAGCTTCGACATCTTCGCGCCGCTTGCATCTAAATTCAAATCCGCATGAGACGAAGGTAATACGACATAAGTTGGATGGAGGGAAACGCACTCAGCGCCCAGAACGTGATCAGGACTTCGTTCTTCCCATGATGGTTCAATATCCCCTCGGGTATCGGATAGCTCACTTGAGCGCCGAGCGAGGAGAGGAACCTTTCAAAATAAAACACTGAGCCCACGTACGAAATCGAGGGTACTTGAAAAAAGTACGCACCTCCCGAGCTGCCACCCGTTGTCGTAAATGAGCGTCCGATACGGCGCCACTGAATCGAGTGCAAAATCGAACGCCAGGGGAATATTGGCGCCGGTGAGGAGGTCGAGGTCGAACGTCGTGCGATATGCGGTCACGCCTGCCTTGGTCGATCCGGCAAGAGGGGTGCAAGATTGGTTCCAGGCGGACGCGTCGTTGCCCGGGAGATGTGCGCCTTTGGTCTGGTCAGGAGGACGTTCAAATGACTGGATATAGAACAAGCATATCGACGCGCTCGAACCACCACCCGCCCTAAAATATGAAATCGGTACGATATATGGCGTCTTCAGGATAAAATTACCTCGTTATAAGGACCGCGAACACTATCCGGGGCGTTCTCGCCGCCGATATCTGCCATGCATAAGTCGCGATGTACTATGAACAAAAACATGCACTGCCGACAAGTCTTCACAACGTGAAGTCGCTGTCGGACAAGAGTTTATAACCACGTATGCCGCGAGGAGTCTTGTGTTCGTCGTTGGTATTATCTATTGTCGCGTTAACACCCTTGCTATCCGTGATGCACGAAAACTCACAATCCCCGTTCATTCCCGTCGAGTCATAGATAACCGTAAGCATTAAAGCCAGTTAGTCAACGGCGTAAAATATTTGGGGTGTGAGATCCAAGTAGCAAATTAATATTACAGTCCCGTGGAGTATCATAAATACTCACAGAGTCCAATGCAATTGGAGTGTAAAGTGGTCCCGGATATTGCGGAGACTACAAGAATAAAGAAGCGAAGGTCGAGAAGAGTACAAAGGGGAAGGACGGGGAGCGAGTGTTGTAAAGGGAGGATAGGAGGACGGAAAGACGGAGGGAGGGAGGGAAAAGGCTGGGAAGGGGGAAGGGCCCTAGATAGAAGACAGATGTGGGACTTGGCCAATGCTTCCGTGTGAGATCCAAGAACGACGCGGGTTCAGAGCCTAGAATCTTCCAGACATTGTCACCGGTAGAGAACGAGGATGAGGAGGGAATTGTGTTTAGGACTGGTGGCGAAAGGAGATATGGCACGTACTACTTTATAAGCATGGATGTCGCGTCTTTGTCGCAGATGACGCGGGGAACGCGATGGTAAACGGACTACGACTCACCGGCGGCCCGATGAGGTAAGTGAAGGGAGAAAGAGAGCACAGGAGGTAGGGCAGGAGGGCAGGAGGGTGGGGGCGGACAGGAGATGGTGGTACGGAAGGAAAGAAGAGGATTTCGAGCTCCGACTTTCCCACGATTTCTGATTGCATCATCAGCGCAGCCTTGGTTCCTTGAAAACGTGAAAGTGGGAGACCTGGTCGATAACTCGGAATTTGGAGAGCTGGAGAGAACCCGAATGAAATAAAACATTTTTTAAAGAAGGGAACGACAGATCCAAGCACACTCGCGCGGACGTGATTGTTACTGAATCAAGGAAACGTCACCATTACTGTACCATTTCGACCAAATGTTCAGGTGACGGGTGACGGAGGCTCGTGAACTGAACAATTTTCACCCAGGTGACGGTAACAGATCGTTTTTGTGGCTCAAATGGGTCCAAAAAACACGAAAAGATTTCGCTCCGCCATTCGCCGGATTACCATTTAGGATAATTTCCCTGTGATTGCTGAGGAATGAACATTGAATCCAGTGAATAATTGAGGTGACGGGTGACATACCGTGAACCTTTGGTCAAAATAGTACAGTATATTTCTCAGAACTCGGCGCAGACGAGACAATTACAATGAATTAGGTCCCAAGCAAATGTTGACCGGCTCTTCCCGAGGGTTATTAAGCCCATACCCTGCGGATGTCGCTATAGATCTGGAACTATTCCAATCACACAAGAAACCTTTAAAATTCCCAGAAGGAGGGACGAGCGAGGGGGTCTTGGACTCTTACCTATGAGTATACGAATCCAGTCAGTGACTATGACTTTGCGATCTGTAATCATTGGGGAAATCAACAGCAGGTCACCATTAAAGTTTTCAGGGCCCAGCGCAGACTGGAGAACGAAGTCTCGAGGAGATGTTGTTCTGCTCTTCCGGAGGGCTGGTTGAAATGATCCTCATGGGCTCAAATTCAGGAAGAAAATAAAAGATATGGCATTCGCGACATTCAAGAAGGTCCGAAGCAAATACAAAAAGTTCCAACGGAAACCTCAGAACATCCACCAAAGACTTCCGACACCATCCATCCGTCAGACCCAGGCCGTGATAGGGATACAGTTGATGGCAATGAGGGTCCCTGCATTCACAGCATGAGAATGTAAACTTGGAAAGGAAGCAAAAAGACGAACCCCACTCCTGCTCGGGTGCATCGCAGTTGACAGTCGTTCCTCCGCTGCATAAACGAGTAAGTAGTCGTTTCAAGATTTAATCCGAGTATTGTGTACCAGTTGTTCCCGATGATGGTGATGGGCGAGCAACCGAGGCCGACGGGAACGTTGAGGTCGCTGAGGTCTAGGCCGAGGAGAGCCGCGACGGCGGCGACGGAGCTGCTGCTGGACGACTGCACGCTGGAGCAGCACTGCGGGGAGGTGGGGGGCGTCACCGGGGGCTTCGTCCACGGTATGGCGGCAGCAAGGGTCTAAAGTCGTAGGAATAGTTAGGATGTGGAAGTGCGGTCGATGCAGGGAGGGCTCACAATGAGCACCGAGGTGGCTACGATAGAGAGTTTAGAGAACATGCTTGTTTGTGAGAAGGCTTGAATACAGAGGGATGTGTTCGAGTGAAGATTGGTAGTCTATCGCTGGGCTTTTATAGATTTCATGTCCAAAGCTTCCCGCGATTAAGGAGGGCGCTATGACCGCATTATGCAGGAACACGGTCGAATTAACAGAGCGAGTGATGTGGAGCAATGGAGCTGGGAGACAAGGGAGAACAGGGAAACGTCGAGGAGGAGCAACGTCTGAACCAAGGACGGGCTATGTGGTCTATTACGGGTGACGGAGAAAGAACTGCAGCTGACTTTGTTCTGGGGCACTGATGTCCGGTCAGTCTGTCAGGGACCCTTCGAGGACTTGAACGAAAAACTCGATTCTTGGCCGTCATATGTGCCTCTTCGGATTAATGTTGCCGCGACCTCCGACTCGGCCGTGCGAAGTCGACTCGGGGAAGTCGACTTGAGTCGAGTCAAGCCGAGTCGTTCTAATGACTCCGCCACGACTTCGAAGTCAGTGGAAGTCGACTCAAGTCAACTTGAGTGACTTGAGTCGGGGGTATTTTAGGAAATGTTCCTTTTCATGGATAACCACGATTGGAGGCAATTTCTAATTTTTTTTCTGCGCGATTGTGACGCGCGTGACGCAACGTCACATGTGTGACGCTCGTGTGGCGCTCGTGTCACGGATGCGGTATTTTATGTTTTTATCAAGTTTCTGCACATCATTGGACCCCGAAAAATCACGAAGAATTGTTTTTTGCTATATAAATGGATACATGTGCATCAAACCCCCATAATAGCGACGGGAACCTGGAATGGCGATGAAATAAATGATCTTTTATTGATCCCATGTAAACACCAGCCAAGTTCAACGTATATACCTACCTACAGTACTCCTATTTGACGAGGTGGTAGTTTTAGTCAAATTCAAAAATATTGTCCGACTTGGCCGACTCAAGTCGACTTGAAGTCACTCCGAGTCGACTTCACTAGACGGAGTCGAGTCGAGTCGAGTCAAACTTCAAATTGAGTCGACTCGGCAAGTCGCGACTCGACTTTTTGAGTCGCGGCAACATTACTTCGGATAGCAGGGTGAGCATGCAGAAGAACCGGATGGACAATTCCAAACATCAGCGCAGTGAGATGGGATAAAAGACGGAATAAACTCTTCTCGGCACAGCGGGGGAAGAGGGGAATAATGTCGTTATGGCAGTGCCGCATCATGGATATGGCTGTTATAGTGTCTCATAATTATTTGGTACACTGCTGGACATATTCTCACCTATTCTTATCCACCTTCCCATGTCTTGACGAGAATTCACACCACTCCATCACGTCCATGCTTTTTTTACTCAGCCGCGCTGCTGTACTATTTAAATACCCCGATCCTCCCAAATGAAAAAATTCACCACCTGTAATGTTCGAAAGAAGTGCACACGTCCGATGTTAATAAGTTTCCCCACCTGAATGGAAACAAAATTAAATTCACACCCTTGAATCCCTTTTCTCTTCACTGCTAACATGCCATAAAAATAATGCCAGATGCCAAGCACTGACCACACAAAGAAACACCACCAAGCTGCTTTGGTCCTTAGGTTGGAGGACAGCCACTAGGGAGGCCAGAAGCACTTCAATGGCCCTCAGGTGAAGTTTGCCAGGTAGCATAATGGAGAGCTCACCCGATGCGGTATGTATATCTGACAATGTAGCATACAGCTGTTTGAGATTGCTCTTGTGTCCCATGTACTGGCCTTCCCAAACACCTCACTGTCCCTCAACACTGGAGCTATTGTTCTATATAATCCGATTTCAATTCTAACTAAGTCAATTCAAACCTCGTGAAGGGCAAAGTTGGATAATTGGATAAATCTTATTCAAATTCCACTCCAAATGAAAGGATATCAAAGGGAATACTGGCCGTTGCGTGACATCCACACAAATTACTTTGAACTCAAGTTAGATTTGTGGCGAAAACACTGGATGGAATTAGAATTCCAGGGTTTAAACTAGAATACTTTTGGTGCAGGAGAAGGAAGGGATTTGAACTGAGGAGTATGTCCTGTTCGTCATACCATGTTCAAAATATGTCATTTGATTAAAGATGTCATAGACGTTCGGAATCAAACAGAAGGATCTCATGTGGATGTCGAGCATGATAATAAAGGAACAAGTTGTGATTAACGTCTGGACATCGGATCCAGTCCCAGATATAAATCTCAAATAGCTGGTGGTGTGGCAATGAGGTCACAAAAAAGGCAGAGCTGGTAGGGATCTGGTCAATTACGCAAAGGCTAACTAACCACCACAAGAGATTCAACAGGGATCTCAATGAAGACCTATAGTCTCTTGGATAGTGCATGCTGAATGGGTACACAGATGACCAGTGGTGCATTTTTGGCTGCCAGGTATGCAGTGTCTTGTTGTTTCGACGAGAAGGTGGTTAAGTATTTTGAGTTCCAAAAAGGTGTGTCGAAAAAAGGAGTGGTGTATTTAACTATGCGCCACATGGTGTGTTTTTCTTTGACAATCGTGGTTCTGTGAATATTTGAAGTTCCACAAAGGTGGTGTGTTTTTTTGGGGTGAGGGTACCTGTGTTTTTTTTGTGAATAGTGTGTGTTTTTTTCGCTCAAAACTGGTACAATTATGAGACAGTATCACCCCCATACATGGACAATAATAGTTCTGCCTCAAGAAGTGTCACCGATATCATGTCGCACGGCCGAAGAGCACGCCTAGTCATTCCTCTCACCGGGGCGAGATACATATTCCTCATGACATTGACTGAAAATGTCGTTATGACAGTGCAGCGTCATTATCACGGAGATCATGTTGTACGGTGGAAGAGCGCGCCTAGGAATTCCTCTCGCCGGGGCAATTTCTCGTATCTTAAGCAGATGCCTCGTATCACGATGCACCTGTTTGCACCCTTCCAAATCTACCTGTTTTTCCCATTCACTACTCGAACGCCGTTGAATGCCCACGAATTTTGGCCTTCCATTTTCCATTTACTTCGTGGGGTTGCCAGCTGACCTCGCACACAGATTAGTTTCTGGGGTCTGGCGCTTCACCAGGTGTATTTTTTATTTTCAACCTCGCCGATCAGCCGTTCAACACCCGTACACAACGCATGGTTTCCCTTCGTTCCTGTCTTCCCTCACTATACCCGTCACTCCTTCCTGTATATTCCAGCCTATAGATGTGCTTTACTACTGAAGAGCTACAGTTGAAGGCCATACCTCGTATATTAAGCAGATGCCTCGTATCACATTGCACCTGTTTGCAACCTTCCATTTTCCCCACTCTCTGCCGGCGCTTCCCATATGTGCATGTTATTTCCTGTTTTATTTTCGGGGTTCTCCAGCTGACCAGTGCATCAGAATTTAGCTTTGATCCACAGAATGAGAACGATTAATGTATGGAGGATTTGGCCGCCGGATCCGCCGGCCAGATCCCTTCGCGATCTCTGCATACGTGAACAACCGGTACAGGCCTTCACGCTGTCGAAGATCGTGTAGGATCAGTCCCCCCATTCACGGGAAATATCTCCCTTCACGGTTGGTGTGAACCTCTAGGTTGTGTCTTCTCTTTCACGACTTGGGGAACGTTCACGATGTCCTTCCAACCTTCACGAAGTGCAAAATCATTCAAGAACTTAATCCAACCTTAACGACTGGCACCCACCTTCGGGAGCTTCAGCCTCGTTCATGGTGTAGCTCTAGTTCACGACATACCACTCTTGTTCACAACTCGCGTTATATATGCGTATGTGCGCGTTGGGTTTGTGTATTGTCACGTGCGTGTTGTTTGCTCTTCTTGCTCTTCCTCCTTGCTTCCTCCTCTTCCAGCGGTAGACACTGTTACACCTTCCCGCCCCCCCACGGGTCTTCGGTGCGCGTTCGAACCCACGCTGTGCCTCTACAGCTCCTGCCAAGTGAGCGGCGGGAGCTTTGATTTCAAGGTATATGCGTCTTTCCTCAATCTTCTGGCGACAGATTTGCTTAATACCTGTTCTTTTAGATACTCTTTGAGCCCCACCATGTCAGTTTAAAGGCGCCGAGAGGGGGTGGCGCGGTTTCCTTGCTGCTCCTGGGTCTTGGGGTGGGCGGAGTGGGGGACACGGGCGTGCGTCAGGGCGGCGTGCCCAACGCATGCTGCACGCGCAGAGGCACCCGCGCATTTTCCGGCCGGCTGTGCGTGTGCGGCTTGCGTATGACGTTGATACGGCCCAGATTAGTCCAGCCGTGAAATTGCGCATTTTTGACTTTCTAAGGATCCAGAAATGGGTCCGCGGACTGTTGGATGGCGCTCCGCTGAGGCTAATGATGCTCCGTGGACCCCTGTTCGGTGATACATAAGAGAGTCAGAGTGAGCTCCGAGCTGCTGATTGAGTGTCAATCATGCGAGAGGTGTGAATCAGTGTATGTTCGTGGGATTCTTGGCCCTTACCAATTGGGGGTCGGGATCGCTGTCATGTACTAGGAAGCACCGTCAGACTCAGTCCACAACCTATATGTAGGGGCAGATTGCGCTGCAAAGGCTAGACACATAAACAAGGAGAGATATAAACACAAAAGCCCAGACCAAAGACAGATTGAATCTATTATCAACTACAGAATTGTGGGAAAGACTGAGGCTAAAAGGTCGAGATATATGGAATGCATGCTCCGCGGAGGCTATAAATAGCACGCGGAAGGCTTAGACAGCTCAGCGGCTCCATAACTCGATGTCCAGCTTGATCTATCTCATTCATAATGATTGCTAACTGCGAGGATCGAACACAGTCGATACCTAGCAGGGCCCAGACCACACGTGATGAGACAGACGCGTTCAGATCAGACAACAAAGACAAGCACACTCGATCTATTTCGGATCTAGTGCAGGAAACCAGATTGGGACATAGCATATGCGTGGCCAGACGGCTCTGCGGACCCGTTTAGCAGTTATTGCTTATCAGGGCTTGGTATACTTACCAACCAGGCCGGCAGGAAACGTCAGGACGGCAATACACGAATTGTGTCGGCAGCTCCGCGGGCAATTCAAATATACCCTTTATAGGTTGGCGAGTCAAACAAGATGACTCGTTTGGCTTCAGAATCTCATCAAGCAACTCGGCATCCGTTTACGTGGCTGCCGCATATCAAATATCCCTACTCATTTAGTCATTATCAGTTTATCATGTATTTATCAGAAGTAGTATAAAAGGCCTGCCAGAACCCGCAATGCCTCAGTTCATCCTTGCCCCCAGTATTGCTGTGACTACGGTCTAAAGCTTGCTTATACGGCGTTGGTGTCCTCTGGTCGGCTTCGCGGAGATTTGTTATCATACAATCTTTCGTTTGTAGTTGCTCATTAACAGAGATTTGGTTGTTGGCTCTTAATTTAGCTTTACAGCTAATGACAGTACCGAGGGCGCGAACAGAAAAATTTCCATTTTAGGTGTTTTTTGATCCCCGTGAAAGAGTTGTCCATAGCGCACTCAGTTCTGCAGAGAATGACTTGGGACCTAGCTAGTTCTGTCGGCCTAATTCATACGGAATTAGTGATAGAGTCAAAACAGCAAAAAATTGTTTATATTGAGTCTCCTGACCGTTTCAGCCCCCGGGAGGGTCAAGCTGGTACAGCATCGCCAGGGTCTGTTCTATCAAGCTGATTTTTTGGGAGGGACTATCTATGGGCAGTATTTAGATTGTCATAGAACCATATTGGCGTATATATTTTATTGGCTCCGCTATCGTCCTCGGAGTGTTTCTAAGATAGGAAATAATGAGCTCAATTTATCTACCTAGGCTTCAAACCAAATCACTCCAAAAAATTACACAGGCCTATGCAGTCGTATCATACACATCCTGGTCAAGTTGAATCAGGGAAAAACACGTAGAGGAACACCAATTAGATTGATGCGTCCCGTGTCACCAGTCACTGCGGTCACATCACCGCATATCGCCACTGCACCCACAATCCCTCAGACACGTACTACTATTGTCTTCTCTGCACTACGACAATGGGCCAGCACCTGAATCAAGAAGAACTTGAGGTCTTATTCCTTTACCCATGCAAGTATTCCAATACTTATCCCCCCCCTGGCAGATTGTACACCATGTCATCAAAGAGTCGCCGCATGCGTTCCTAGAGGAAATCCAGAAGACATTGACGGAGGCTCACAGGATCGACCTAACCCTTACGGTGATTTATGCCATGAGACTTCCAGGCACAACCCCCAAACAGGTAGCTTTTCCCATGATTTCTGAGTGCCGCAGCTGATACTGGTATTTTCCACAGAAATCCACTCTGATCCCCTCGCCCAAGGATGTTGCAGAAATAAAAAGAATCCACGTTGGGTTTGAACGGGGCTCCCGGTGCGCATATCTCTCAGTCCTTCCTTGTTCACTGTTCCAACTGAGAATCATCTGTTACTTAGTTTCTCGCTGCTAGTTGATTTGAGCAATTTGGATACTTCTCCTGGCTCAGAGGAGGGAAATACGGACTAATTACAGATCTCAAGAGTGACTAGATAGCACTGCAGGTCTCCAGAATGCTCTACTAGTATATACCGAGTCAAACAGTGGCTGAAATTCAATTGCCCGTATCAGTTCTTTACCAAATATTGTGTGAAGCTAAGTTACCATTATCTTCGCGCAGGAGAGAGAATTGCACATTAAAATAGCTCAAGAATTCCCGCCGATGCAGCGATGTAGTTGGGCACCGAAGCGTTACGACCCGGTGGAACACTTCTGTCACAGGTCACATCTCAATCTAATTGGTGTTCCACTACTACGTGTTTTTCCCTGATTCAACTTGACCAGGACGTGTATGATACGACTGCATAGGCCTGTGTAATTTTTTGGAGTGATTTGGTTTGAAGCCTAGGTAGATAAATTGAGCTCATTATTTCCTATCTTAGAAACACTCCGAGGACGATAGCGGAGCCAATAAAATATATACGCCAATATGGTTCTATGACAATCTAAATACTGCCCATAGATAGTCCCTCCCAAAAAATCAGCTTGATAGAACAGACCCTGGCGATGCTGTACCAGCTTGACCCTCCCGGGGGCTGAAACGGTCAGGAGACTCAATATAAACAATTTTTGCTGTTTTGACTCTATCACTAATTCCGTATGAATTAGGCCGACAGAACTAGATAGGCCCCAAGTCATTCTCTGCAGAACTGAGTGCGCTATGGACAACTCTTTCGCGGGGATCAAAAAACACCTAAAATGGAAATTTTTCTGTTCGCGCCCTCGGTACTGTCATTAGCTGTAAGGCACCTAAGCTCGCGTTGTTCACCGTAAGAAGTGTTCACGTATAAAACCTAAAGGTACTAGGGTAACGAAGCCCAAGTCCATTGTTCAACCTCTTTGAGTGAGAACTTTGCCCTAAAGGTACTTTGGTAACGAAGCCAGAGTCCATTGTCAAGCCCGTCGAGGTTGTGACTTTGCCCCAAAGGCACTTGGGTAACGAAGCCCAAGTCCACTGTCAGGCTCGTCGTAGTGGTGTCAGTGCCCTAAAGGTACTTTGGTAACGAAGCCAGAGTCCACTGTTCGAACGTCTCGCATAGAGAGTTTGGTTCAGCGCCATATACCCACCACAGAGGCATACAGCTGTCTCCGCGGAACCCTCCGCTGGCTATATTTAGCTCCGCGGAACCCTAAAACTATCCAAATACCCTATTTACCTCAGTACTTAGGTGGACAACTCAGTCAGTTACACTGCTGAAGGACCTCTTTTGAGTCTATTAGACTTCAAAGTGCGAGTTTCCAACTACAAGTCAGAGAATTCAATCTTAGTCGCATACTACGACGAGACCCTGAACTCAATTTGCCTTGGTTGTGCATTAAGTGTGTGTGTGTTGTGTGGTTGTTTTGTGCGTAGCAGAGCAAGTCATATTTCATAGGCATAGCCAGAGGCACCGTTTCACTGGTTGACTACTGTGCAGTCTTAGTACAGAAGTTCATTTATGAGCACATTTTCATGCAGGACAGCTGTGACATTCTTTTGGGGTTCCCACAAGTCATTGTTTTTGTGGAATATTGCAATTTGATCTATTGACTAGTGAACTGCTTAGTTAGATAGGCATAATACACTCCATATCACATTCACTGTGTGTTTTCAGCTGGAGAAGGTGAAAAATGAGAAATTGTGATAAAGGTGATGTTGAAATATCTGAGTCGGCAGGCGACTGCGCAGTGGAAGCGCGAAGAGTATGAGCACATAAACAGGGAAAACGGCCAAGGGATGAGGTCACCACAGGTGTTCCACCGATGAACGATCACATGTTGCGCTATCGCATTTCCAGGAAAGGATGTAAGGGCGAGGTCAGGATTCTGAGGTAGCAGTAAACTGCGAGTTCTCAAGGCGAACAGAATGAGCCTATTCCCAAAGAAAAAGGTTCAGAATTGAGGGCAGGGCAGGGCAGCTGTCCTGCTCAAGAATGCTCAAAAATGTCCAGATAATATTCATTTCTGTGCTCAGGAAGCAGTCCTCAGGGTGGTATGAAAATTCTGAGGGGGTTAACTGCGTATTTATAATGCCAATCGATCGAGCCTATGGAAAAGGGAAACAAATGAAAACTGAGGCCAGGGCAACTGTCCTCGTCTAAACCATCAAAAAAGTACCTAAAAAGGAAAAAAAAAATGAGTCGCGCCCTAAGTTCTGCAAAGAGCTGTAAGATGGGCAATATTTTTCTTGGCATTGAAATACTATGTATGGTATTTTACGGGAAGTAGCAAAAAAGGCGGAAAAAGAGAAAAACATTACTGATCGAGGGACAGTACAAATACATATGCAAAGCCTACATAAAGGTAGCAGAAACATCCGCAAGCGAGATGTTGAATGCAAGAGCACAATCACTCTGAAGAACACCAGGCGCCGGGCCATCGACAGTGTAGCGAGTGTAGCGATTCAATAGAAAACATGATCTGCAGCATAAAAACGAGCCCAGGCAGAATGTAAAGACTGCAGTTTGACCATGGGAGAAATCAGTTGAGGAATGGCAAGAGGGCTTCAGCTTGATGCACCAAAGCAAACCCAGACAGAGCAGAGGAATTCAGAACAATTGACAACGGGAGAAGGGGATGAAGGAATGGGAACTGAGAAACAGTAGGTGGCTTTTATGCTCGGGGAATATTCGGCACCTCCTGGCTGCAGTTTGCTGCGACAAACTGCGCGTCAACTGCGCGTATCCCAAAGGAGCTCTGGAAGTCACACGCATCGATGGTATGTATTCCAAAATCATCTTTTGAACCATGAGGCCAACCAGTCTTGGATGAGGCACTGCAAGTTGACTGCGAGAACTTTCACAGAAAAGATTGACTGGGGGTTTTCTCTAGTTGAACTGTGCTCAGCAATCGTCGACAGGCTGCGGCAAAGTATGCGTAGTCCGTAGCATTCCAATGGAGATATCTTAGACAAAAGCAAGTGCACAATGTCGAGGACGCGAAGGGAAGAGAGAGAATGGAGATGGAACACAAATGGGGCTATTGCACCGCCGAACGAGCATTTGCTTAAAGAACGGTTAATAGGGTCCGGATCCTGGAGTCCATCTTATACGACTATTTTTGTACTAATTCATCTCTGAGGGATCCATCGTTCAATTCTCTATTAATGCCGCGAGAAGTATCTTACCTCAGCTAGGAACATGGCTAGTTTCGCTTTTCGTCCGCGCGACATGATCTCCGTGAGATTTCGTTGGCCATGTTGAGGGATAACCTATTATTGTCAATGACGTCGCACTGCCATAACGACATTATCCTCTCTTGAATTTCGATTCATACACCAGTGCACCGGAATGTTATACCTAAGGTTCTCGCCTCCCTGGACACCAAGTGTTTCCTGGCCGATTTACCTGACATAAGTACGGCAGGAAACTGGTATACCGTATACATCGCATCCAACCGCTAAATCGCTCCCTAGATCGCCTCACATGCAGTCCTTCTCTATCGCCCGTAATAGACCACACATCATGTCCTTGAGTGAACTACCCCCAGCCTCGGCTTTTACAGGTTGCTCTCCCTTGTCTAGCAGCTCCACCATTCCACACCTCGAGCAAGTGCCGCACGTGGGCGCCTAATTAGACGCCGGCCTTTGTTTCGAAGCGGGTTCGAAGCAGGTTGTAAGTGTACACCACCGGCGGTGCCGCAGTTAAGGGATGGTTGATTTCATGCACATGCTAGACGGGAATACCTTGTAAACTGGGAACTAGCGGTCCGTACGGTACGTGTGCACTGCGCAAATCGAACCTCACATTTCCAGGCGGTATTGGATTCAACACCTTGCATATCGTCGGTTCGAATGCGAGCACTGCATAGCGGCATGCATGGATAGAGGTAAGTGTAACCCGCCCGAAACTCCGCCCCGGATCGTAAACCAAGGTCGGAAATTGGACACAGGTACGTAGGTTTCATGTTGAATTTACAGCTCTTTGCGGAACATAGGGCGCGGCCCGTTTTTTTTTTTTTTTGGTAAGTTTTCACGAGAACAGCCGCCGTGGGCTCAATTCTCAACCATTTCCTTCGGGAATATGCTCGGTCGCTGCGCGCTGAGAATACGGAGGGCCTGACATCTTTCGATTTCTTTTATGTATCCCACGTTCATTTACTAGGCGAGTTTGGGCTATTTTTGGCTGTCAGAGTGCAGAACATGTCGCACGCGGGCTGTAGTCATCTGAATGTTCTAAATTTTTGATACGATGGATTTGAAGGTATTATGGAGGGCCCAGAATACCGGGATAGTGAATGTGACATCTCTTTCAAATCTATCAGCAAACACAATATCAAGTCAAGTCTCCTCCAAGCTATAGATTTGAAAGAGATGTCACATTCACTATCCCGGTATTCTGGGCCCTCCATAATACCTTCAAATCCATCGTATCAAAAATTTAGAACATTCGGATGACTACAGCCCGCGTGCGACATGTTCTGCACTCTGAAGCCAAAAATAGCCCAAACTCGCCTAGTAAATGAATGTGGGATACATAAAAGAAATCTAAAGATGTCAGGCCCTCCGTATTCTCAGCGCGCAGCGACCGAGCATATTCCCGAAGGAAATGGTTGAGAATTGAGCCCACGGCGGCTGTTCTCGTGAAAACTTACCAAAAAAAAAAAAAAAACGGGCCGCGCCCTATGTTCCGCAAAGAGCTGTAAAGTCTCGAATAGGAAGAAAGCAAACGAAAAAAGTGACATTCGCGACATTTAACACGAGACAGCATCTGGACATAGAAAGTACAAAAGTACAACTTAGAAATTACAAAGTCACGACGGAAACCTCAAAACATCAACCCAGAGATTTCCGACTTTTCAATCCATCAGCTCAGGCGGTGATGGGGATGCAGTTGATGGCGATGAGGCTCCCTGAATCATGATTAGAGCGCAACTTTTGAGAACGAAGAACAACTACGAACCCCACGCTTGCTCGGGGGCATCACAGGTGACGGAGGTTCCGCCGCTGCAGGGAAGAGTAAGTCTCGAGCAGTTCTTTTCACGAGTGTAGCTTACCAGTTGTTGCCGATGACGGTAATGGCCGAACAGCCGAGGCCGACGGGGACGTCAAGGCCGCTGAGGTCCAAGCCCAGGGTGGCCGCGACAGCGGCGACGGCGCTGCTGCTGGACGACTGGACGCTGCTGCAGCATTGGTTGGAGGTGGGGGGCGTCACCGGGGGAGTAGTCCACGGCATGGCGGCAGCAAGGGTCTACAACGCGAATGTTAGTAGGAACACGACCTCAAAGGTGAGTGCATACGATGAGCACCGAGGTGACAACGACAGAGAGTTTAGAGAACATTGTTTGTTAGAGGGCTTGAATACAGAGAGATGTGTTCGAGTGAAGATTTGGAGTCTACCTTGCGGTCTTTTATATGTTTCGTGTGCAGACATTCCCGCGATTGGCCAGGACGTCGTGACCGCAGTGCTGCAGGAACATAGTCAAATTTCTTCAGGACAAGTCGATATCCAGCGCGAAGAGTGTGGAGCGGTGGAGCTATTTGACAAGAGAGAACAAGAAAACGTCGAGGCAAAGGGGGCCACTGAATTAAGATGCCGCTGTCTGCTCGCATGATTATTACGGGCGAGGGGGAAGGAACTGCAGCTGAGGCGATCTGTGGAGCGATTTAACAGTTCGACACGATGGATATCACCTTCCCCTGCGGCACCTACGTCAGTTCAATCAGACCGAGGATTCCAGGAACCGACAGTTGTTTAGGCAGCTCAATAAACGAAGAGCACCTATCTGCGCGCCAGGATGTTTTGGTCTGGATAGCGGTGTGCAACAATTGGAGATCACTCACTTGTAAACTCCTGGACAGCTACAAGGATTGCGGGCGAAGGGAAATTCAAGAGACTGAGTAGACGGCTCCGGCGGTGGAAGAGTGAGATAGTGTCGTTATGTGCTGTGCGACGTCAGTGACAAGAATATTAAAATACGACGAAGATCACGTCGCTCCACTTGATACGCGGCATAGCGGGAAGAGGGGATTAATGTCGTTATGGCAGTGCAGCGTCATTGCCAATAATAGTTCTGCCTCAAGAAATGTCACGGAGATCATGTCGCACGGCGGAAGAGCGCGCCAAGGCATTCCTCTCGCCGGGGCGAGATATACTCCTCATGACATTGACTAAAAATGGAATTAGTGCGCACGCACACTGAAACCTGAAAGTGGGAGGTCTGGCCAGTGTGAAACTCGGAATTTGGAGAGCTGGAGAGAACTCAAACATTTTAAATCAGGTGAGCATGTTGAGCACATATAGACCAGATTTTAACAGAGCAGTGCCCGCGCAGACGCGGGATTGTCCCTGGGTCTCACAGCCACGAGTCCACGCAATCCACAAGCGCAGTCACATACCCAGAATTTCCCATCTTTTTGGCCTGATGATGTTCTCGTTTGTCCCATGGTCGAGTATAATACATATTACTTACTGAAATTCCAAGCCGTGTCCTTATACCAGATTACTGTTTTCCATCCGGAGTCGGGACCGAGTTCACGAGACTTCCACTATGATGAAAAGGGGGGGAGGGGGGGTTATATTATACTTGCGGGTCCGAATCCTGAAGTCCATCTTGTACAGCTATAATTCATCTCCGAGGGATACGTCGTTCAATTAATGCCGCGAGGAGTATCTTGCCCCGGCTAAGGACATGACTAGGTGCGCTCTTGGTTCGCGCGACATCACCGCCGTGAGATCCCTTGAGGGAGAACTATTCTTGTCAATGACGCTGCACTGCCATAACCACATTAACCCCTCTTCCTCCGCCATGACCAGGACCGTCTACTCGGTATTTATTTCCACGGTCATTGCGCTGGGATTTTTGGCCTGATTTTTCTGCGTGGTTTGTCAATGCTATCCGAACATGCGCATCCGTATGGTGAGCAAGATTCGACATTCAAGTTCTCGCCCTATCGGACCAGGATTAGCTCCTGACATCCTCGGGGGGATTGTGCCTGCTACAGGAGAAGGTGGTATTCATCATGTTTACCGTCAAATCGCTCCACGAATCACCTCAGCTACACTTCTTCCTCCAGCATCAAGCCGGACCTTAATTGAGTCGCATCGCTGCCTCGTAAGGATGCAACTGGGTTCAGTGAGAACGTCAATAACGATAGTGGCTGTGAGTATCCATCGTCTTGATTTCTGTTAAAGGAAACATGGTTCAATATCGCTTGCGCCAGTTCTAATAGCCAACGCTAAACCTGGGTTTAATGCCGATCTATATCCTATGGTGAGCATGTCGAAGATATCGCCGTGCTTCTTGGATATCCTATTTCCAACCGAGGTGAGTGGCGCCCAGCTCTTTCCAGATTCGTTCGAAACTCATTCAGGGTTGAAGTACTACTACGACCGCTCATGGTGGTCTGGGAAATTCGCCCATCCAGATAATATTCCCTGGGAAGACAAAACGCCCAAAATCTGTAAGCCTCATATGTTTTCCAACTTGAACGTCCTTGTTCGATTTGAGCTTTTCATCAGATTGGCGCGGCATGTCCAACGGCGGTATGATTATCGGCGAAAATTACCACCACTTCGCTCGCTTCAAGCTCGCGGACATGGCCCGCGAACATCCTAATCTCATGGACGTTGCGATCACCCGGTTTGCGGAGACGCTGTGCGAGAAGGGCTGCGACCGCGCGGCGGTGCTGGCCGAGTACACTATAACGGGGAACAGTCAGCCGCGGGAAGATCTCTACCGCTACAAGTATGTCATTGACGTGGACGGGACGACGTTCTCCGGAAGATTCCTCGGCCTGCTGAGGTGGTGTTCAAGGTGCGTATTTTCCTGCCAATCCCGAGCGCAACAGCTGATTCAACTGCGCCAGTCTACACTATTTGAAGAATATTTCAATGACTGGTTGCGGCCCTTCGAGCACTACGTTCCGTTGAAAGCGGACCTGTCGGACCTCGTACAGCAAATTTCTTGGGCGACTGAACATCCGGACGAGGCTAGACTAATACAGCAACGAGGAATGGAGGTGGCGCGCCGTGTTCTTACGGATGATCAGAACGACTGTTATTTTTCTGCTGTTTTACTGGAATGGGCGCAGTTATAGGGCTACGCACGCGATTTCTGAGATTGAATTATTTTGGGATGTGTGTATGATAGATAAAACTAATATAATTATTTTGTACCCTTCATCGGCGTGTGGTCTTGCGTAATTCAACTTGTACCATTGTTCATAGGCTAAGTGGATTTGTCTCCTGACAGCATCGTACGTAATCATGAACTGACCTTTCCTGATGCAGAAGCATTCGATGGTGCGTTTATATGAGAAAAGAGGTTAAACATCCATCCCGCCGCGATGCTTTCAACGTGCGTCGGTAGTGATGGCATTGATGGCAATACTGATGGTGGTGCCGTGCCGAAATCCATAAACAGAAGCTACCCAGATTTATCAGATTCTGAGAGAATATCTCCAAGGTATATGCCGTTCAAATCCTCCTATATTGGGAGAAATCCTGGTTTAAAGGCGCACAAGGCGACTACAAATGTTATGCCTCAAACAGAGCCTTTTCCACCCATCGGTCGATATTTGGCCATGGAAGGATGCAATTATGGGCTCAGGATGTTCAAAAACTAATCCGTGGTTGTTGACGCGTTGGAGAAATATATGACGGTGCATTTCTGCGTTTGCCGCCAGGTGCCGGGATGGGAAATGATGGGATCAATTCTTCCATCAAATGCCCAGTTGTGAGTCGTTTGCGAGTTGTAACTCATGAACGGAGGTAAACTGCCTGTGAGTGGTGAGCGGGGGTTCTAAGCTGTGATCCTATAATTACGATACCGCTCTAATCTGTTGCAGCTCTTTGCAGAACTTAGGGCGCGACTCAATTTTTCCCCCTTTTTTGGCACTTTTTTGATGGTTTGGACCAGAACAGCTGCCCTGTCCTCAAATCTGGGCCGTTCGCCACGGGAATATGCTCAATCGATTCGTATCGCGAATACGCAGTTAACCACATCCTCAGAAGTTTTATATGACACCGAGAACTGCTTTTTGAGCGGCGAAAGCAATTACTTTTGATCATTTTTTATCATTTTCAGCAGGACAGCTGTTCTACCCTGATTTCTCAGTCTTTTTCTTTGGGAATAGGCTCAATCGATTCGTATTTCAGGTGTGCAGTTAACTGCGTCCTCGGATTTACGGCCCCACCTCCAATACGGCTTCCTGCTAGACAGAATCCCTGGTAGGTCATCACTTTTGATCACCAGTCAGCAGAACAGCTACTGCGGCTTCAGTCCCTGACCGTTTTCCGTGTCTATAGGCTCATTCTACTCGTCTTCCCCCTGTGCAGGCAACTCCGGACTCAGAATCCACAATTACAGATTTAATATAATTTCTAGTTTTTCACCTTCTGCCAGTGAAAACATACAGTGAACGTCCTATAGTGTGTATTCACTCTCTTTATAAAATTACGTCTGTCTGTCCGTCCGAAGCCTTTTAAACTCCGTTGAATCTCCGCTCATGCCGTACACCACGGCAGCTGCCCACCGGGTTCCGGAGTGCTCTTTCCCGCTGACCCACAGGCAATCAATCATTCGGCATTGTCGGCACATGACGTCACCCTTCTAAGAAACTTTGACAGACACTGCCCTGGCGCTAACATTGACAGATGGCTCCCACCGCATCGAAACAAAGGCGGCCGCAGCGAACATGTAGGCAGGCCAAAATTTCCTGAGTGCGCTCAGGTGGAATTTTCTGGAGAGTTCTTTATTCAGTTTACAGCAGATGGCAGTACCGAGGGCGCGAATCCGTTTTGGGCATTTTCTGATCCCCACGACGGATTTGCCCATATCTCAATGAGTTCTGCACAGATTGCGATGAGACATAGCTAGATAATTCAGGGTAATTCGCGCGCAGAATGCACAAAAGTCCTCCCTCACAAAAATCTAGGTCATTTCAACATGTCTAGATGCCGGTAGACCGAATTGACCCCCAAAATCACCCCCAGACCCATCTCACCGACTATAAATATTTTCACAACTTTTTTAGCAAGAATTACCCTGAATTATCTAGCTATGTCTTATCTAAATCTGCGCAGAACTCATTTAGATATGGATGAATCGGTCGCGGGGATCAAAAAATGCCCCAAACAGCAATTTTCTGATTCGCGCCTTCGGTACTGCCATCTGCTATAAAAAAGCTTTGATTAAAAGGTTGATTTTAGAGAACAGGGAGATGCAGGGAGACAACCTTCTCTACTGATGAAATTGAATGGTAGGCTCAAAAGGTGAACAAAAACAGACTAAAATATTTTATAGTGGAATGAAAGGGAACCAAGGGTTGTGCTTCTGCGTTATTTATTAGGCAAGTTCTGATAATTTATCTCGCTCCCCCACCGCCAGTGCTGAACTGAATATCAAACTCAGTTCAATTCAACCAAGTGCACCATAACATTTTGAATAGTATGTTGCTGCCAATCTGCCCCTTATGACTTTGTTAAACGCACGTAAGGGGATGGGAGGCCGAATCGTTCAATCGACTGTCACTTCAGTTTAAGCCTCAGCAAAGGGGATGACGGCCCGCTCCGCGGGCCGTCAACCGCTTGTATCCTAATAAAACTGCACGTTAGGCTGGGTAATAGAGTAAAAGTAATAGAGTAAAATGCGACATTCCAACAAAATAATAGTTTGTGGGTGCCTCGAAAGCAGCTCACAGCTGTCCTACATGAAAACCTGCTTAAAAACAAACTCCTGTACCAGCAAAACGCCGTGGGAGCCAGTTGTGAAATATAAGGGTGGTGTGCCCTGCAGATTCAATAGGCGAAGAGATTGAGCTTATAGGCCAAACAAATGATTAAGATCTGAGGCCACAGCAGCTGTTCTGCTCACTGGTGATCAAAAGTGATGACCTACCAGGGATTCTGTCTAGCAGGAAGCCATATTGGAGGTGGGGCCGTAAATCCGAGGACGCAGTTAACTGCACACCTGAAATACGAATCGATTGAGTCTATTCCCAAAGAAAAAGACTGAGAAATCAGGGTAGAACAGCTGTCCTGCTGAAAAATGATAAAAAATGATCAAAAGTAATTGCTTTCGCCGCTCACAAAGCAGTTCGCGGTGTCATCTAAAAATTCTGATTCTGTGGTTAACTGCGTATTCGCGATACGAATCGATTGAGCATATTCCCGAGGCGAACGGCCGAGATTTGAGAACAGGGCAGCTGTCCTGGTCCAAACCATCAAAAAAGTGCCAAAAAAGGGGGAAAAATTGAGTCGCGCCCTAAGTTCTGCAAAGAGCTGTAAGGAAACTCCGATGAATTTTTGATCGCCCAAGTTGTGACCCGATAATTTTGCACACTATATGTTCCATACCAATACATTGAATTTGGTGCAATAGCACATGGTACATAAAAGATAAAGGGGGAAACAGTTACACGAATCAAAACTATGGAATTATCCAGCGACGCAGATACCGAGGAGAGCGCCGAATCCACCCATATATTTCACCACCCCATCCCGAATTCAATGTCGTCCTTATCCACGAGATACTCCAACTGGAGCGCCTGAACCCCGTCGAGGCGCTCATAGCGGTATCCCTTCGCGTAAATCCCGGCATTCACACGCAACGCCTCGCGCAGCTCCGGCATACTATCGTCGAGCTCGTACTCATCGTCATGGACATTGTACATGTAGCCGGAGAACGAGCGCGAATGGCGGACACATTTTACACCCATGGCGCGCGGCGGGGCGCGGTTCTCGACCCCCGTGCGCAGGGCGATGTGCGTGGATTTGGTGGACTTGGTGCTGAACACACAGGACTGCGATGAGGGGTTCGTAGGGTTCGCAGAGCGCATGGCGCGGGAACCCTGCACGAGCGGCGCACGCTCCTCGTCGCCCTCGGAATTTCTCGGTGGCATGTCGTCCGGGTGCGCCGGTGCGCGCTTGTGGCGTTTGAGAATGCCCGGTATCATCTTTTTCACGCCTTTGAGCCAGCTGGAACGACGACGCGGCAGCGCTGCGGCGGGGGACTCGTGCGCGTATGGATCGTTGCGCACGGCGCGAACGGGGATGACGACGGTGCGGGTGGTGCAGATGCTGAGCACGCTGCTAGTCACGAGGTACATGCTCTTGGTGCTGTGAGCGTACACTTTTGTGCGTTTCGGAGGCGTGGGGAATGTGGTGGGGAGTGGCACGATGGTTGGGGTCAGACTGAATTGGGCGAAGGGGACGTCCAGGACAGAGCCGTCTATGGAGGTAGGACGGGAGCGGACATAGACGCCGTTGGTGGAGCCAGCCGGAGACGGGGGGCGAGCGCCCGGGATCGAGTTGGCTGAGTATGCAGGGGCAGGATTCGCCATACCAGAAAGAGGGATGAGGCAAAGGGGGTGGGGGAGGATGTGGGGGGAGGGCGACACTCTGGTGGCAGGAAGAGCGATGCCACCGTGCGGCGTCTATGGGCTTTTAGAATACCATCGAATCGTTTGTTGGCGTGATTCCTTGATCGGCATTGATTTGGACAAGGGGATCTGGGGTCAGACAAGGCCAAATGAAATTCAGCCCCAGGATTCTTCGGACTCCAATGGGTTGTCGAATTCATCTAGAAGAGCGAAAGTTGTCAGTCACAGCCCGTTGACGCTTAACACTGCCCTTTCGTCAGCGAAGCTGTTGCAGAGCCGCCCAGATAAGTTTGGAACATGATTTTGAACCGCAGGATCTGAATTTGTTGGACCCTAGAACAAGATGCGACAGATCTTCGCATTCAACTGCGGGCGGACGTGATCCATGCTGCCAAGTTCCATCCACTGGGAGTATTAAGTACCTGAATGAAAGGAATCCGACAGAGGGTTCGTTGGGATTGGTGACAAGTCCTGGCCAGACGACGAGGATGCGAAGATGCAAGAGCCCCGATCATGACTCATGATTGGATCGCTGTGATCTGCACCGCCTTCCCCGACCGGCCCTAAGACCGGCCCGGGCGAGTCGCCGATCAATTCCAGATATTATGCTGGTGCGGACAATAAACGTTTTTTTACAGCCTGATACAACTCTCGGGAGGGACATTTTCCAGTACTAGAGCTTGAACGTTGAACCATGTGAAATTGTTGCACCTCCGCATCAACGGATCATGATCCTCCTTCTCCGCGTCTATAAGAACCGTGCAGCTCCGGGTCAGGGGCACAATCCCCATGCTGCGCCTTTACAGCCCATTGTGCGGCAGAACGTACCTCTCAACCTCCCTGTCGAAGTTCAGCACCCAGCGAACCAGACCGGTTTGGAAAGTTGTTGTGAATCGTCCGCCCTTGAACTTCCACCGAACTTACCTGTACACGGCACAGCAGGACACCCGGCATAGTAAAATCTGGACCCAGGAAATCAAATGGCTTCCGCTCCGCAGATTTTGTCTTAGACGACGCCTGGAGTACAAAACATGGCACCAAACCAGGGAATCGCTTCCAGAAGAATGGTCGTGCGATTGGGGCACGTGGGACCATCGCTTCGCGCTGAGAGTCTGGCAACATGAACTCAACGAGTGGGGCGCCACTGGTCGCTTCGAGCCGCTGGCATTCAAGGAAATCCTTAGCCCTTGCGGGCCGGTTTTTGTCTTCGCCGCGGCTGGGCGGTATTATTATTATTCCAACGTCGACTCAATCTTGTCGCGGTTCGAGGGATCGTTTACATCGCACGACGAGTTTCTTAGGAGATTCGACGGGGAGTGGGATAGGATCTCAGAAATCGTCGACTACGAGTGGGTGCCGGTAGCGAAAATCAAGGAGGAGCAGGAGGACAGGGAGAGAGGATATATCATTTTGGACCAGGATCCTGTGGATGGCAAGCTCGTCAAACGAACTCATTACGATTAGTTAAAATTGAAAACTCGATACTACGTCCCTTCGTTGACCATTCTAGCAAGAATCCAGTTTGATTTCAATAGTAGAGTATTGTTGTAGAGCGCGACACGGAAAAGTCTTGGTAGAAAGACGGGGAGTTGTTCCGCATGAAGACCAGAGATTTCCCGTCTTTCGGGCACTGAGCCACATATCTTTCATCGTTTCAATGGGTTACTGGTGAATAAAAATGCATAATAGCAATATCTTTCGACGGTGATATGGTCAAGAATTTTTGTGAGTCGTTGAAACTTCAAGAAAGCAAGGGTATACCATTGGAAAACGCAACTACTGATCCGCCCAAACCATCTCATCTTCGCGAATTGCCTTCAGCGAGGGAACAAGTCATTGAACCTCCGTCCACAGGGTTTTTTCAAATATTGGGCATTCAGTGGCGTCGATCCAATGTAAGAGTGGGTTTTTCGGGAAGGCCATGTGGTACTACAATTCCGGGTAACGATTCTCGAGCAGGAGGGACGTAAGGGATGCATGCAAGCAGGATGCTTCTAGGGCGGTGTAGAATTCGGACATCGTGGATGAGGCACTCGTCGAAAGAGATGTTGAGCGAATGCAACGGAATCTGCGAGCATAGGCCGAAAAAAGCTGTTGCCTGCTTTATGGTCGTGACCGATAGTCAAAGTTCTCGCAGGTTTAGAAATCCGAGATCAGATTCCGGAGGGGCGAGGGAAGGGATTGCGTCCGGAAGCGCTTCCAATAAGAGGGATGTGAGTGTGGCAATACGCCCGATGCGTACAAGTGCCGTCACATCCAGGAGACATTCCTTGTACAAGCTAAGGGACTCTATGCCCCCCAACGAACGCAGGAATGCTGATATAGCATAATCCGCGGCGGGTGAAGACTGCAGGACAGATAGCGACGTGTCCTCCAATTTGGGACATCTCTGAACCAGCGTCGAAAGGAGCGAAAGATGGGTGGTGGATGGCTCGATCGAAAAGGAGACGGTTATTACTGTAGGGGTCAGGAAGAACCCCAGGAAATCCGTCCAGGTGGAATCGCACTCGAGAGTCGTGAGATTAGGGAATAAGTCTCGGGGGAAACATAAGCTGAGGGTGGGAAAAATCTCCGAGAATTCGGAATCATCCTTGCAAGTGAAGTCCAGCGACTTGACTCGAGTCGCGTAGAAGATGGGGCGGCTCTAATCAGTGGGTGTAATGGGTCTTTGCAAGATATACGAGGGATAAGACGGGATCGATGGATCGATGGACCAATGCAGTTGGCGCACCTTCTTCTTTGGCTCTCCTGAAGGGCCAAAAATACCAGGAGACATCCAGTTGAGCAAGGGATCCAATGTGGAGAGATTGTTCCATAAGACATCGAGGGCGGAATCCCGGAATATGTGGCAAGAGCAGCGAGCGCCCTGCGGTCGACACGAGTCCGAGGGTGGGGGTGAAACTGAGAACATATCATCTCCACCAGTTCGAGGATGGTCAAGCAGCGATGCATTGCGCCGAAATAGCTAGCGTAGAAGGAAAAGAAGAAAAAAACAACGACAAACTCGGGCAGTGCCACAGTGATGGGCGCCTAATTAGACGCCGGTCTGGTTTGACAAGGTTGTAAACGTACATCACCGGTGCACTTTCCGCAGGTAAGGGATGGTTGATTTCACGCGCAGAATACCTTGAAAACTGACAACTAGCGGTCCGTACGCTATTAATGCAGATTCACATGGCGGCAGTGTGACTTGTTGGCGGCAACACCCACCTGGCGACACAGTTGCACTTGCACTTCCTTGAACATTTACCAACTTATTTCGAATTAATAATGTATCTTTGTCTTAGATGCTCGTACAGTTTGGGAAGGGTGAAAATCACTCATTCTCTGTTCCAACCAAGTCATTCAAAAAGTAGTCATCTACTACGTTCCGGCCCTGTGTAGCCGAACCCGGCTAGGGTTCGGCTACAGCGGGCCGGAACGCAGTGATCACTCGGACTTACCTGCTGCGGCATGAACAACTTGAGAACAATTATCTGTCATTCCTAAGTGATCCAAGTTCATAAAATGTATGACAAGGAGCTGCAGGACGACGTCGAAGCTTGATCAGCATGCTATGTCGGATTTTTACATCACAGTTGAGTTGTATATTCTGCTTCTACTCTGTCACCCAATCTGATGGATTTGCTGGCCCGCGCTCACCCTCTTGTGTGGGCAGGTAAACACGAAGTATGGAAATACGGAATTTGTTTTCGGTCATTCATATTCTCTGGTTGTTTATACTCACTGTTGAACACCAGCGGATCAGACGAAGTGGCTATATCAGGCATAATACAGCATAATACCGGAGACACAATGCAAACATCAGGGTACTCTGTTGAAAGTAGGAGGAAGCGAAAGCTGCGAAGGTTAAAGTTCTGAGTTCGCAAAGAAAGTTGGAAATTTATTCCACATGTATGAGATGTGTAATGGAGGTTCCCTGCGACTTCCTAAACCCGAATTTAACGAAGATTTCTTGATGGTGGCAGTAATCTTTGGAGACGGCGGCAGTGTGACAAATTGACGCCAGGTTGGCGGCAGTTGGCGGCAATGTGGCGGCACTGGCGGCACTTTCACCCTGCCCGCCGGACTCCACCAGATGTGAGCAATTGTGAATAGTTTCTTCACGTAATTCACTGATTCATGGGTGAGTTGAGTTTGAATTGAGGCATATTGAAGGCAAGTTCAGGAGGATGAAATCCAGGGGAAACGCAATCGATAAAATACGGTGATATTTCGCAACATTTAACACGAAACCGCGTTCGAACATAGAAGTAGTACAAAGTTCCAACGGAAACCTTCGAACATCAACGCAGAGGCTTCCGAACCGGTAATCCATCCATCAGACTCAGGCCGTGATGGGAATGCAGTTGATAGCGATGAGGCTCCCTGGTTCATAGAATCAGAAGGCAATATCGGAGAACGAAGGGAAAATACGAACCCCACTCCTGCTCGGGAGCATCACAGTTGACGGTGGTTCCTCCGCTGCAGAAAGGGATAAATTTCAAGCAGGCAAATCAATTTACGACGTGTGCGCGTACCAGTTATTCCCGATGACGGTGATAGGCGAGCAGCCCAACCCGACGGGGACGTCGAGGCCGCTGAGGTCGAGCCCGAGCAGAGCCGCGACGGCGGCGACGGAGCTGCTGCTGGAGGACTGGACACTGGAGCAGCACTGCGAGGAGGTGGGGGGCGTCACGGGGGGAGTGGTGTTCGGGGTGGCGGCAGCAAGGGTCTGAAAGCGCGGGAATAGTTAGCTTGTGGAAACATAGCGATGCACGGGGGTATCTCACAATGAGCACCGAGGTGACAACGATAGAGAGTTTGGAGAACATATTTGTTTGTGAGAGAGCTTGAACTACTGAGGGATGTGTTCGAGTGAAGATTGGGAGTCCATCGCACGGTCTTTTATATGTGTCGTGGTCAGACTTTCCCGCGAGTGACGAGGAGTATAGGATTGCAGTAGTACTCCACGAACATGGGCGAATTAGCCCAGAACGAGTCCGAGGTGTGGAGCGGTGGAGCTGCTCGACAAGGGAGAGGAACCTGTGAAGGCCGAGGCAGGGGATCATTCACTCGAGGCCCTGATATGTGGTCTATTACGGGCGATAGAGAAGGAATGCATGTGAGGGGATCTATCCCAGTTTTCTGCCGTACTTATGCCAGGGCAATCGGTCAGGAAACACTTGGTGCCCAGGGAGGCGAAAACCTTCGAATCTTGCTGGCCCCATCAGTCCATTCCTTCTGGAATTGTCGGAGAGGAATGAGGTATAGCATTCCAGCGCAAATTCAGGAGAGGATAATGTCGTTATGGCAGTGCGTCGTCGTCATTGACAATAATAGGTTATCCCTCAACAGGGATGATTAAATCTCACAGAGATCATGTCGCCCGGACGAAGAACGAGCCTAGCCATGTCCCTAGCCGAGGCGAGATACTTCTCGCGGCATTGATAGAGAATTGAACGATGAATCCCTCGGAGATGAATTAGTACGGAAATAGCTGTACAAGATGGACTCCAGGATTCGGACCCTTTTCATCATAGTGAAATTCTCGTGAAGATGATTGTGGGTGGGAGACAGTAATCTGGTATAAGGACGCGCCTTGGAATTCCAGTAATATATTATACTCGACCACATGGTGTGTATCTATTGGGGATTATATAGACTCGTGGCTATGAGGCCCAGTGACAATCCCGTCTGCGCGGGTACTGCTCTGTTAAAATCTGGTCTATATGCTCAACATGCTCACCCCATTAAAAATGTTTGATTTCATTTGAGTTCTCTCCAGCTCTCCAAATTCCGAGTTTCACATCGGCCCGACCTGTGCGTACTAATTCCATTTTCAGTCAATGTCATGCGAAGTATCTCGCCCCGGCGAGAGGAATGCCTAGGCGCGCTCTTCCGCCGCGCGACATGATCTCCGTGACATTTCTTGAGGTAGAACTATTATTGTCAATGACGCTGCACTGCCATAACGACATTATTCCCCTCTTCCCCCGCTATGCCGAGAACACTTTATTCCGCCTTTCATCCCATTCACTACTGCGCTGATATTTGGAATTTTCCGCCCGGTTCTTCTGCGTGCTCACCCTGCTATCCGAAGAGGCACATATGACGGCCAAGAATCGGAATCCGGTCGGAGGCAAAGCCTCCGGTTCGCGAGACCTAGAAAATATCCAAATTGCCTCGGAATGTCGCCGAAGCGACAGATTAACCGTAGGAGTGACACAGGCTCAAAGATTTTAGGAATTCATTTACATATGCATCAGATCAGCTGCTGGAGGGTCTCAATTCATGCTATCCTTCGCAGCGCAGCAGTCTCTTGGCGTTCGAAAATGGCGTGAAAGCTGGCATCCCACATAATCGAGCAGGATCACTGCATTCCGAGGCCCCGTAGGCACGGTCAGTTTACCTGAGTCTACGTCGGTCTACATCGGCCTACCCCAGTAGGCCGAGTCTGCCGACATGATGTAGGCCAAATTGGGCCTACTTGGGTCTACCCTCTGCCTACTGTCGGTCTACTCAGGCCCCCCTATCCTGGTAATCGGGCGTTATGTTGCTGTTGCCACATTCCCATTTGGCTAATATTGCTCTTACCGGTTGCCATGTTCCCACGAAGTCAACAACCGGGACATACCGTGTCAATTTCCGTAAGTTAGCCGAGGTTGGCCGTGAGTGAGCCGAGGATTGATTGCCGTGGGCTGTGTCATTAAAAATAATCACATTCCCACATTCAGTGGTTACACAGTGAAGCAAGAGCGTGTTTTAACACGGCTTTGACCAAAAACAGAGCTCGGGATATAGCGGAATTGTTGATTTGTCTATGAGGTGGGTCTACCTCTGCCTACAAGGGTAGGCAGAGCCTGTGCCTACAACCCCACGGAATGCAGTGGATATTGCTAAAGAACAGATATCATGCGACGGGCAACTAAAGTACACAACTGCAGGCAAACCAAAGATCCGAATACTCACCTCGTTCAACAAAACCTGAAGAGTGTCCCCAATTTGGTTCAAGTTCAGAAAATAGATTGACCTGCAAAAGTCACTTATGTCGAAAATATACCTCCGACCGGAGCGCAGCGAAGGCATGTCTTGTATACGGTTAAGCTGTACATACGAGATATTTGATAGACGCACAATATTTCTTTTCGAAGCCCGACGTTATTGCATTTTTTATTCTCCCTGGATCCCTCTACTTTCCTTGTTCGTCTTGAGTTCAAAGGATGGAAGGCGCAGCTCGTTTCTTCATCCTCATGTATTTTACCTTCGCACCGGGGACTCCATCTTCCATCTCCGATGATCGCTCGAATATCTGGCCTAGGACTTATGGATCAGAATTGAACGGGGTCGTCCGTAATTAATGCGTAGGAATAAGGCCCAATCTACGTAGACGTACTCCAATGTCATACCTGATTTCCTTCCCATTGTGGCGTGGTTGGCAGCATCCAGCCTAGTTTGTCTGTATTAGGTTCACATGTCGTAGGATTAGTCACACATCTGGGTTTTCTGCTTCGACTCCCATCCCGCTGCGAGCCCCGTTGGCTCATCTCCGGCCCAGAGACCCCGAGGTGTCTCCACCGTGGAACCAATTCGCAACGGGAAACCGGAATGCTACAAACACATTGCTGGTTTTTGGTTGTATATATATATTCTCCGTGGAGTCTGGAGCACCGAATGCAAGATTTATTAGCTCCGACCTAGTGTCGCTCCTGTCTCCTCGGGTAGGATGCAGGTCCAGACTGGACAGAAAAACTTTGCGGCCAGGATTTTCAACTATGCTTCAAGCATTCTTTTCAACCAATGCAGCTAGGCATATACGCCGTCGAGGATCACTGTGGGGGTCACCAATTGTACAGTAATTGTGACCACAGAAGGTAGGGTAGACATACATATATGAGCCGGAGTGGTCCGTAGTGGTCCGTCTCACATTATTCTGCACAAATTATGCTACCATAAGGAGGAGTCGGCGGCCGGCAGCAAATGTTCTCGTCCTTTTTGTGCTCACAAATGTTCAAGTTGCAAAACCTCGTGAGTCATCTCACTGTGACATTCACCTCAATCCATTGGATTCTGTAGTGATCCATAATATATCCACGAGTGCAATCTTACAAACGGACGTTTCCAGTGTAGGCAAATTCGGTCGTGTCCGTATTCTAGGTTTAATCCTCACTCTCGTCTAGATATTCAACATGATCTAGCTTTCCATCACTCATCCGCTTCTTCCCCTCTACCCGCCTCGGATGACTTCGCCCGCGGCCCGAAAGAATCTTCACCTCCCCGCGCAATGTGCGAAGGATGCAGTTCTCGCGTGCTGGGGAGGTCGGGATTGGGGTGGTAATAGTATTCGCAGGCGATGAGAGAGAAGCGGCGGAATCCATCACGGAGAAGCGAGAGGCATAGTCAGAAGTAGCAGTGGATTCTTCTGGGGCAGCGGGTGAAGGAGGAGAGGCCGCGGAAGGAGAGTCCACACTAGCGTTCCAGTTATCTCCACTCGCCCCGCGCCCAGGAACACGGATCAGGGACTTCAAGCGTACTGCGAGGATTGCGATGTGCTTCGGCCCGGTGGCAGAAGCCAACGCGTTCGGCTTTGCGAAGGAAACAGATGCGCGGGAGGAAGGTGCAGTGGGGTTCGTAGTGACAATCTGCGTACTTTGAGGCTCGACAAGCGCCGTCCCATGCGGGGATCCCGGACCATGGGGAGCAGCCATGACCGGGAACGGGGCGAAGCTATGCCGGCTGTGGGATGCCGTTGGCTGCGCATACCCAGCGCCAATGCCCGCGAGCCCCGACGTCGAAGCCTCCGGCACGGACGTCACACTCCCGCCCAACGAGCCCAACGCCGCGACCGTACACGTGCACGTGCTAGACACCGCGGTTTCTTCGTAAATGGTTGGTAAACACGTCGGCTGCGAGCGGTAAACGCGCTCGGTGATGGTGGGGGGAGTGGTATCCTGCGTGACTATAAGTGGGATGGAATTAGCAGGTGTAGGAGAAGGACGGACAGAGGATAGATTGGAAGCTAGAGCAAACGGATACGAGAGAAACTGGAGAAAAACACGTACGGCGGCCAGGAATTGAAGGCATCCGCACCGGTCGTGCACGTGCCAGGGCTGGGGCAAGCCAAAAGTGGGAGAAGGTGATAGGGTCCAGTGTGCACATCGACATCTCGGGGGAGTCTGAAGAGCAGGTAATGTTTACTTGGAGGATGTGTCTGGGTCGTTTCAAGCTAGTCGTTTAGTACTGGACTGACAAAACGGGTTGCAGGCCTCGAACACGGCGTACGGAGGATCCAGAGCGCAGAACATAAGAAGTGTAGCCCGAATGTAAGGGGTGTATGCTAGAAGAGTAGCAGACCCCCAGATGATGGGCGGGGCGGGCCTTTCCATCAATGCATCAAGCGGCGGCATGCTCGGCATGGCAGCTGAGGCAGCGTGTGGAAGTTCCAGGCCCTTTCCGCCGGGCCCCGTCGTTCGAAAAATCCCACGTCAAGAATTCCGCTGGAAATTATGGCATAGAGAAAGTGAGCCCAACGATTTGTATGTCCAATTTTCTTCCCTCGAGTTGGGGATTTCTTGCTCACGTCGGTTGCATTGTGTTTTTTTTTTACTTGGCTTACTTAGATGTTGTATTCACTTTGACCTCGCTGCACCATGCATGCGTCAAATTCCAGAAGTACTTGCTCATCTGCGAATAGATCTGGGTACGGATATTCCCTTTGTGGACGGTGGTGATGGAACGATTTCGGATCATTATCGGAGGGAGGCAGGTTCGATTTCCAGCGACGGCATGCGCGGTTTGAAAAGTATTTTTTGCCCACAAATTTAAATGTACACTAGTCCCGAATCCTCACCATTAGTTGGGGAGTCGACTGAGACTACTTGCGCCTCCGAACTTGAACGAAAGATCTTTGGGACACAAGATTAGCGACCGCCTCGTGGTGTCACTCCTGGCAAAGAAGTACTTGAGAATCTGGGATGGAAACGTGTACAAGCAAGACGAGGAATCAAACAAGCGCGGCAGCGTCTTGGAAAGAAAACAAGCTCCGGCCGGTGTCACCAGCAAGATGAGGACGATAAAAACGAGATGAAGGCCGGAAAAAAGAAGCTGATGTTTGGATCTGTTGGCCTAGCCCTCCTTTCGGCTTGGCCCAGCTTTAGGCTCGGCATTACTTTCACTTAGTACCTAGATTTACATCCGATGTTCTGTACCTACGACCTGTGAATGCATTTGATTTACTCGTGATTAGTATTTGGATTTGGAGTGTGATACGATACTGTATAAATTCATTCAAATCGACCTGGGGCATGACGCATGACCCTGATGACGGTCATTTCCAGTGTCGTCATTGACCGGTGCTTTAACTGAGAGCAGGAGACCACAAAACTCTTGACTTAATGTATATCCCACAAAGCTAGTGAAGCATGAAAAAGTTCAAAAGAGTTTGACATGTCACTGTTCAACGGTTAAAGGCTACAACGGTGGGTCAAATTCCTTTCACTCCTGTTTGACCGGTCCATGCCGACACTAATTTAATTACCAGTTTGACCATTCGACCAAGGCCGAAATTTTGCGTGACGGACGCGAAAAAGTTCGATCAAGGCCAAAATTATGCCATGCCGCTAAGAAACTCACTGGGAATATTTGTTTGACGTGTGTGCTCAACCAAATGGCCGTGCCTATGCTCACAATATCAATTTCTTTCCTGCTCTCTTGCTCAAATCTCTGTGCCCTCATGTAATGGTAAGAAGAGGCACAGAAAACCAAAGACTCGGTATCACAAATTTTGGCGAGATAGGAAGTTGAAAATAAGGCTGAGACTGAAGATTGTAGGCTGAGGAAGCTAGATTTTGGTGTTGAGACAGTTGAGTAGCTGAAGACAGGCTACCACAGGTCTTGGGCGACGTGGGTGATATTAGGTAGTATCCAGAACGACTTTCCGCACATTTCAGCAAACCATGGGACCAATTCAACAAGACCCTGCATAGCGGTTTATAGCCGTAGTAGCGCCGGCCACAGCTTTGTAGCTCTACAGTGTCAACAGTAGCTTCAGGCGAGCACTACAGAGCTCACCATACCTGCCAGCAAGTGGGACATTGAACTATATAAATTCGTAAGTAAGCTATGTTGTAATCTGTATTCTCTGCCACCTGCTAGATAAGCCTACGGAAGCTAAAAGATTTAGTTGTGCCGCTACAACGGATGAACTCCGCCAAAAATATTCTGTAAAGATAATGAGGCTTGCAGAAATGTAGAAGTCAGTTACCAGCCTCATATAAACATAATGGCCTAAGGTCCTCGGTCACCGTATTCAATTGAGCTTCAGTGTTTCACATGCTCCGCTTCCTCGCCAGTAGACCACAATCAGTGTTCAATTCACATACATGCATTCCGTGTAACTCCCGATTGGGAAGGATACGGACTTGACGAAAGATAAAGCTTGAGTGCTTGAGTAGTGTGAGAGAGCTTGTGAAATCCTCCAAGAGCGAGTTGATGCTGATCATGAGTTGAAGTCATTCAAACTCCACTTGATGCGACGTCGCGCACCGAAATGGCGTGATTTGATGGTAACAATGGTTGGTTGGCAACTCGCCTCTCTCTCTCTTTCCCCCACCACCCACCCCCTCCCTCCGCCAACAATTCTCTTCCCACTCTCGAAACCGGTCTACTTTGTGTCTCATATCAATCCTATGTGACCCCATCGTCCTACGTCGCATTCTCGGCCTTTTGTGGCCACTTTCATCTGTGCTGTGTTGGATGCCGCCGTCTGTGGAGCCTGTGCATTGTCTTGCACCACCACTGCCGCTTGTGGCCGTTCATCTGACCCTCCTCTGATATTAGTTGTACAGCACCCCGATGATAGACAATTCAGATGGACAGTAGTTGGTGAGTTCGCATCGCCTTTGCGGAATACAGTTGCTGATTTCTCCTTAGTTACAGTGTTCTCGCCGACTCCCCCATGTTGTCTGCTTGTTTGTGGGTAAGTGATCATGTTCTCTATCCACCTGGGCCGCCGCCTTACGCTTCGAGTTCAAGGTTACCGATGTCAACGTCTCGGGTGTGCGAATCGTTTGTGACCGTTGATGATGGTGAGTACTCGACTCGCCCATCTCGTCATCCTTTCTGATATTTTACTATCAGTCATACTTTTGTGCTACTAGTCGCCGCGTCTGCGGCAATGGATGATTTCGTACAGGTTGCCGGCGTTTTTCGATTACATGTAATATTTATTTGAATCAATGAATGTTTCTTTTCTCTTCTTTTCTGTATACTGGAGCATAAATACATTGAGCTATGAGCACTATAGACTGCTATGAACCTCTATTATGCTATGCATCTACGCGTCTATTTTAGCCACATGGATTGCTACAGACGGCTTTGTAGCAGTCTGTAGCTGACCCCTTCAGCTACAAACCAGGGACATAGCTAGTTTACTATCACAGCTATTCCAGCTTTATTGTGCTATAGAGCCAAGTACTTTTTTCCTGATGTAGGCCCCCGAGGCTTGGGACCAAGCCCAGGCGCCAGGCTCAATGACAGAGCTTCGGCTTGGGCTTTGGATATCGGAAGCCCAACTCCGATCAGGCCTGGCCCAACCCCGGCCTTCCAGGGCCAGGCCGGGCCCTGAACGTCACTGGCACAGCCAAAAGGAGAGCGTATCAGCCGCTGCACGCCTTTCTCAGTTTCTGCTTCCCTCCACGTCACCCTTGCCGCAACACCACAGAGACTTACGACTGTCGAGATACCCACCGACATTCCACTGAAGAACATGATGGAGGACGGTCCGCGTTTTCCCCCAGAATTGGAGAGAGAGATCTTCGTAATAACGGCGCAGTTACACCCCAAAATGAGCCCTACACTCTTGCGTGTTGCACGCCGTGTGCTTTACTGGTAGGGTAGCTCACAATAATCTCTGTCGGGGGGCTGACTATTCTCACAGGATTGAACCCACGCTATACAATATGGTGTCAATTGGCGGGCTCGAGGAAAAGCAGGCTCGCGGCGTCGCCCTCCTACATGCAATCGACACGAAGCCGAGCGGTTTCTTTTCCCGGGCTGTTCGACATCTGGCCCTCGCCGCATTTCACTGGTCATTTATGGACCATCCACAGAATCCCTGGTCAGACGCAGAGCTGGGAAAAGTTCTCCGTGCCTGTCCTGGCGTTGTCAATCTTGTGCTGGTCGGTGATCTAATAGAGCCGCCCGTGCTGCCCATGCTCTCAGACATGCGGCCCAAGCGCCTGCTAATGGCGGTAGACGTGATGAATCCTCAACTCAAATGGACACTCCCGCTCTTCCGAAACGTCAGCCATCTGTGCCTTTTCGATATCAATGCAACCGACCCAGTCGAATGGCCCCAGCTCCGCAATCTGGCTCGGCTCCCGTCCCTCACTCATTTGGGTGTTTACCGCACTTCCCCCGATATATTGAGTGCCATCCTATCGGATTATGCGACCCTCCGGGTCGTCCTCATTCTATGCGAGAACACATTTACCGCCAAGACGCTCGCCAGTGAGCAGAACTCGCTCCACGACCCGCGCGTGGTATTTTCTGGGATGGCCAATATCCTCCAGGACTGGGTCCCGCGAATCGAGAGCGGGGAGGACATCTGGGCGCATATTGATGATTTCATTTTGCGCAAGAAAAGAGGGGAGATTGATGGTGTGTTACTTTTCTCCGTTCCAGCCACCATATTTACGAAAAGATGCCAGACTCATGTTATCACTTCGATACTGGGGTCGGGGAACCGCTTGAGATATGATGGATCCGCCCGCTCCGCCGACGCCCGACCCAATCACACCAGAGCCCCCGTTTTACCCGCCGAATTGGAGCGAGAGATATTTCAATTATGTTACACTGCTCCATCCAGAATGATCCCGACTCTCCTACGCGTTTCCCAACGTGTACTAGACTGGTGAGTTCCGCGTAAAAACTCATTGTTCATGCCGAATATCCGTGTAGGACCGAACATCTCCTGCATACACATGTCCAGATCAACATACATACCCATCGGAGGCCGCAGTTATGCGAACATCACAGTTCAAGTCGGCCATCGCTCTCGCCGCTGCGGTCAGATATATTGTACTAACGACCCACCCGTTGTCGCAGTAGCGAGTTCTCGTCTGGTGGACAGAATGTTGGGTCGGTCGGCCGGGATATGGGGTCCAAGGGAAGAGTAGAAAGTCGGTAGTAGGTCCCAGGAAAGTCGCGGAAGTGTAGGATAAAAATAGAGTGAGGATGGGGGTATTTGCCGTGTGGGCGCGGAGTACGAGTGGGGTGCGTATAGGCTCGATGGGGGTGGTATTGTAGGGCTCGGATGGAAGGTGTTCACTGGCGACGTAGTCACGGTGGACTACTCACTTCACTGGTCGCGTCGATTGTGGTGGTTCGAGTGTAAGAGAGTTATTATTAGCCATGTGTACCTACGGAATAAATACGCGATCCGAAGACCGATGTACCGTAAGCTACGCAAGGAGATACTGAAGAAGGGGAAAGCGACCAGCGGTCCATCCTACCCTTCCACACCGTGCAACGACCGCCGGAGACGTCTGGTCCGAGGCGGAGCTCTCATGCCTGTTGCCTTCGTGCACCGGCGTCGTCAGCCTTACCCTCGTTGGCGACCTCCTCAATCCTTGGCTTCTCCCTATGATAATGCAGCTGAAACCGACTCACCTCGCACTAGCCGCTAATATCGACATCGGTCACAACTCTAATCCTCGTTCCTTCAAACTCCCTCTCCCATTGTTCCGGAATATCAGCCATTTACATCTATTCGACGCCGAAGTGCTCAAGGCCGATACGAGCATATCCGCGAACTGGCAGTACTGTTCCAAATCTTATCCAGCCTCGCCGCTCGCAGAGGAGAAATTGCAGGTAAGCCTTTGCTCGTCGAGGGCACCCAACATGCTAATATCGCGGGTGAAAGCGTCGTGTTACTACTTGAATATGATCTAGTGTATTATTCTCGCGGCGTTAACCTTATGGACACTGAATTCTGGATCACATATACGGACTTTGAATCATCGGAGAGAGGATAAGTGGGCACGCGCCAAGGAGTATGGGGACGAGTCAACTACGCGCGTGAGGTGTTGGAATCTACACCGGTGCAGCCAACAGGATGAGCCGGGTTTTACGGAGTCGCTGGCCAACTCCATCGCGGATGCAGCTAATCGCAGGGGCATCTTGCGTAGATAGTAACCGCTCAGATTAGATGAAGAGAGAACCACGAGACAACGTAGGGGAATGGAACGCAAGTAGTTAAAGCACGGACTGTGACTACACGTTGCACAATTAACAGCTACTGAAAAAAGATGACTGCGAGGTGTTGGACGAAGCGCGGGAGGGCGCTTGAGAGTTAAAGGAACACTCACCTCCAGTCAACACGGTTTCCGTGTTCACACAAGGAGAGCGCGACCGGCCGAAATTACAGTAATACCGTTATTATGAGCTCACTCGTTCTGAATCGCGGCTGTGAAAATAACAGATAAAGCATTGGCGCACAAGGGATGGGTACAGAGGAGAAAGAGCACTACGTAGATTACGATTCTGGTCGTGGGCGCCATCCAGCATCAATTGAACCAGGCGCCGGATACGCAGTCCCTCCTTGACGCAGGGAACGAGAAATAATGGACGTCATGTCCACTCTTGAGGTTGCCAGCTCTGGCGTCTCTATAGATAATAGACCAGAATTCGCAGTCTTCAAGCCAGACCTCGTTGATCGAGGACGTTTTTTCGAGATTTGAATCAGGGGGTCAGTTTTTACACCAGCAATGGTGTAGTGTAGTGTAAAATCATACAAGGAATTGCCGAGCCATTTGACATAGGTGTTCTAAAAGATATAATCCGGGCAAAATCTCAGAATAAAATTCAAGAAATTAAGATCATAGTTTGGAATAAATCGAGGAACAGTGAGCATTAGTTCAGAGCGTAAGACTGATAGCACAATAATACGACGAAAGCCAGTATCCAATCCTTCCGCGGTTCAATCCAGAACACAAACGGCTACTGTTACTTCGCGTATCCGTGAGGGTTCTTCGACTGGAAGTTCCATAAATCCCGACACATGACGGCGAGGTCGTGATTTGCCTTGAACCCCAGCTCTTTTTCCGCCAGCGCTGGATCAGCGATGAGTTCGGGTACGTCGCCACGACTGTGGCCACGGATCAGCAATGCATTATCTGGATGGATGGTAGGAGCTTACCGCCGTCCAATGACCTCGTACTTGAAGTCGAAGCCTGTAGCATTCCGCATTGCATCCACGATTTGAAGGACGCTGACGCCTTTACCCTGGCCCAGGTTGTACGCTTTGTATCTGGCATCCGGCGTGGCGCCGAAGATTCTACTCTTCGGAGCCAAAGCTTCCAAGGCAAGCAGATGTCCTGCCGCCAGATCAAGGACATGGAGGTAATCACGAACACAGGTCCCATCACTTCGTGGGAAGGTCAAAACACCGACATCGGGATCAGAGAGAACGTACGGAGTCGGATAGTCGTTGCCGAAAACCTTCAAGGTCGTCGCATCAACGCGGCCTACGGCCATCTGGGCGAGTAGAGGCAAAAGATTGCCCGGTCGATCTGTTGGATCTTCCCCAATCTGACCTGACGGATGTGCTCCGGCCGGGCTACACAGGTCAGTATTCCGTATAGATTCTGAGATGGGAGGATAGTTACTTGAAGTATCTCAAAGAGATCGCCGACCATCTCGAATCAGCTGCATAATCATAAGGAGAATGATCCGCATGGAATGGAATCCACACACCGTGGCACAGGTCATCGAGCATCGTTTCGGACATGACCTTGGTCTTTCCGTATGGACTTTCGGCTTTGAGCCGCGTTGTTTCAGGGATGGGGATAATTGGCGGAATGCCATACACGGTCGCCGAGGACGAGTAGACGATGCGCGTGCAGTCGAAATCTGCCATGGTTTGCAGAAGAAATAGCGTGGCGGCAACATTGTTCTCATAATATGTGAGGGGAATTTCCACCGACTCCCCGACAGCCTTGTATGCCTGCGCAAAATGAGAAAACTGATCCATCGCGAGGAAAATTGACGTACGGCTATGTGCACAACTCCCCATATCCCACCCTTGCCGTACTTCTCGAACACCGCTCGGATCTCGTCCCGCCGTGTAAGATCGCACGAATGGCTGTCGATCTCTGTGGTTTCGGTGTCGCGTTTGGATGCGTCCTTGGGTAGCTCGCTTCGCGAGAGAGCCGATAGTCTCGAGAGCGCGTTGCGGTTTGAATTATGGCCATTGTCGAGAGAGATGATCTTGTAGCGTCTGGTTTTTTGCAGGATGTATATTACATGCGAACCTGCCAAACACAATCAGTTGAAGGTGGGGCCGAAAAGGAAATGTTATAACCGATGTAGCCGGCCCCACCGGTGACCAGAACTTTCTGTGAAGGTGATTAGACGACGGCAGGATCGAGGAGAGAGTAGTACCTGAAGAGGAGGCAACTGAGACATGAGAGATGGAGGGATGCGGTCAAGAGCTCAGAGGCTCGTTCTTATATACGCGGTCTATAGGCTTCCGTAGATTTCAACACAGCCATCCCCAATTTCCCAGTGGGAACCTTCTCAGGGATGTCATGTGGATGGTCTAGACTAGGGCTCTAGGCCTCCCGCAAATCTTTCGCTCCTGTGCGCTTCTTTGTCTTTCCTTTACAGGTCTAGCTTGCACCATCGAAGCCTCCATCCGCACATCTAGGCCTTCCTCGCTCTTCACTCGGTCCTATGGAGCAACTGTATCAAGTCGCGGCCCTACCCTTCGAAAAACTCGTGACTGACTTTGGACGTCGTCCGTACTCTTTGGAAATGGCACACGTTTCTTGCCCAAGGAGCTCGATAGCACCCGTGCCTGTCGTTCTGCGCACAAGCAGACTTGAAGATACGTCAAAGTGGATGCAAGTATATAGTCTCGGCCAAGGCTTGAATTTTTTCTGCGCCACGACGGACCGGCGCAGACGAGCACATGCACCGGCTTGCTCTGGATCTGATTCTCAGTCTGGTCTAGATCTTACAATCGCACATCCTCTCGTTCCACCAAGTTCTTGTCCATCTAGACTTTCCATGGCCCAGTGATGGGTAACTTTTACATAAGTTACGATGTGCTGCAGGGTAAACTGCCAGTTCCGATTCTGGGACCGCGCTCATCCTCATCCTCCATACTCCAATGTCCGCGCAGGAGGCCATCCCGGTCCATGCCAACCTCAAAGACCTGTACGCAAGCTTGGGAACCTCCCTGAACCACGCGGAGCGATGGAACAACCTCGCAAATGAATTTGAGACGCGATTCGGGAAAAGGCCAGCATATATCACACGAGCGCCTGGCCGCGTCAAGTGAGTGGGGATGTTTTTTCTGTATCCACGTCACACCTCTCACATATGTCCAGCGTCATCGGTGAGCTTGGAATTCTCCCAATCCATTTACACGAACTGGACGGCGCTTCAGGGGAACACATTGATTACGCGCTATTCGGCGTGCTGCCCGCCGCGATCGACCGCGATATCCTCATCGCCTGCGCGCCGCGCGATGTCTCTGCGATTTTGACAGCGGACGAGACGCAACATTCTCCGGGGAGTGTCATCGCCGAGAATGTCAACCCCAAATACACCCGCCAGAAGTTCGCCCCGGTTCGGAAACTGCAGCCCGCCGCCGTTGAAGGTGAGGTGTGTGTTGAGCGCTGGCATCTTGATATCCCGCACGAGCTGCGGTGGGAGAGCTACGTCAAGGCCGGGTATTATGTGCGTTGCGGCTGAACCCGTGTTTTTCCTGGCGCTGAATGTCATTAGGGAATCTTGGACAAGTATTTCACCGACTCCGCTGTGCCACCAATTCCTATGGATTTGCTCGTCGCCGGGTCTGTTCCTGCCGGTTCTGGGCTGTCATCCAGTGCCGCCATGGTTGTGGCAAGCACGCTGGCCTTCTTGGCGATCAATGGAAAGGTTCGTGTCAGAAGGTACGAGGCTCTTGTGCTGGGCTGATAATGGCGATGCAGTTGGAAAGCGGCGCCGAGCAAATTAAGAAAGGTCAATTGGTGAAGATGGCGATGGAAAATGAGAAGAGAGTTGGTTCGTCCACATCCTTCTATCGCTTCCAAATAATTAATACCAGTTTCAGGGGTCATCAGTGGAGGGTGAGCAGTTCGTTTTGCTATTGTTAGCATCTTCTGACCCGCCTTAGAATGGACCAAGCCGCCTCAGTCATGTCCGTTCCATCCTCGGTGCTGTATATCACATTCTATCCTTCCCTGGCGGTGTCCCCAACACCACTCCCCGGTAAGTCTTTCTAGCCGATTTTTTGTCACCGCGCTAAATATATATATGGACAGATAGCGCTGTTCTCGTCTGCGCACACTCGCTGAAGGTCTCCGACAAGGCGCTCACCGCGAAGAAAGGGTACAACCTGCGGGTCGTTGAGACACTCGTCGGCGCACGCGCGCTCGCAAAGACGTTGGGCGTACCCGTTGGCGCGCGCGAGAGGATCACGTACCGCGAGGTCGTGGGCAAGCTCACTGCGGAACCCGTTGTGGGGGCGGGCGGGATGGGCATGGACACCGACGCGCTGATGGCGGGGCTACGCCGGATGGAAGTGGCTGTAGAGATGCTCAGGCCGCAGGGCAGCGCAGACGCGGAGCTCGGCACGACAATGGAGGAGATGGTCGCCATTTCGGGCCTCTCCGCGGACGAGTTCCATGAGGTGTACATGTCGTGGGTGGAAGGTGAGTGCGCCGTTGCATGTATTTTATATTATTCACTTGTGTGCTGCAGTGGATACGACGCATTTTCAGCTCTACAAGCGCGCGAAGCATGTGTGCTCCGAGGCGCTCCGTGTTCTGCAGTTCCGCAAGCTGTGCCTCGACACCGCCGCGGCCGGCCCCGCGCCCGACGGCAACCTCGCTGTCCTGCAGGAGCTGGGCCGGTTAATGAACGAGTCGCAGACCAGCTGTGCCGCCGATTTTGAGTGCTCCTGCGCCGAGCTCAATCAGTTGACCCAGCTCGCACGGGACGCCGGCGCGTATGGGAGTCGGCTCACTGGTACTTCGCAATCCTCTACTCTACGAACGCGTGCTCATTTTCGACGCCTCATTGTGTACAGGCGCGGGTTGGGGCGGCTGCACGGTGTCCCTGGTTCCCGAGAGCAAGTTGGGGTCCTTCATTAAGAAGGTCAGCGAGACGTACCCGCCGTACAGGGGACTCGAGGGCGACGCGCTCAGCCAGGTGATATTCGCGACAAGGCCCAGCAGCGGCGCGTGCGGTACGTGGATATCCCGGCTTCCCTGAGTTGCTCTGATTCTTGCTTTTTTTCCAACAGTATATAAGTTCGATTAAGAACAACAAGACCATATGTATTCTCTATGTATTCTCTATGATTTAATGGGCCGTTAGTCGTCTTCCGTCACATAATGCAATAAATATGTGCTATCAGGATGCCGACTCTCTGTGTTCCGATCCAGAAAGCGAGGTACTACGTCCCCCTCCGAACAATTTCCCCAGATATGTTATATATCTAGTGGGGAGTGTTTACACATTGGTTATGAATTCCAGGATTACCTCAAGTTACATACCTAAACCACAAATCCCCCCCAATCCCGTTCCAGTTATGCTGAGGTACGTGAGAATGCAGTCGCAGGAAATCGCGCATGACGAGAGATGAACAAATAATTAGGGTTTGCCTGTCCGAGCCATCATCGGCCAAATGAGACTATTTATTAGTTCTTATGCCCGAACGCCGGAGAATTTCAAAGAAGCTAGGGAACAGAACTGCTTGAATGAATCCAGATATTCTGGGGTCCGTGTGTATTGAAGCTACTGCGCTCGCCGATGGTCACAGGGAATGTTATCCTACGATATTCCTACCAGCTTCATCTGCTTTTACTTAATCGGTCAGTTTCAGTGCACAGGATGTTGCACTAAGGTTTCAAGGTTCTATTCCTGGCGTATTGGTACGTCGCTCGTCGGTTCAACGTTGGAGGTGGAATTGATCAGTGTTCGCCCTTAAGGCCTTAACGGCACTTTTGAGAACCTCTAAGCCTTAGTAAGGCCTAAGGCTTAGAGGTTAAGGCCTCCCTTAAGGCCTTAATGAATATTTATATTATTATTAATATATATATTTCCGTAGTACTAGCCCACATATTCATCCTCATCCGGGATCTCTACTGCTCCGTCATCCAACCGCGCGTCCTCCTCGTCCTCCTCGTCCTCGGCAGCCCACCCTGCAGCTGCCAAAGCAACCATGAGCTCCCCCTCTGCCTCAATTTCCACCTGCAAGAGTCAAATGGTTGAGCCCGAGCGGATTCGCCGTCCAATCGTCTAAGGATCCGGAGGCCATGGGTGGAAGGAGCGAAAATAGTTGATGGCGTGCTTCGGCTCTGCGGCCGTAAATCCGGTCCAACGTAACCGGTTAAGGCCTCTAAGGGCAGGCAAAAATCTGGTGAAACTTCTAAGGCTTAGTCTAAGGGCTTACTAAGCCTTAGAGCAGTTAAGGCCTTAGACCTTAGGGCGAACACTGGAATTGATGGCGTTTGCGGCTGTGCATTGTTGATACATATTAGGCACTGCCCTCTTTGCAGCCTCACCGTCACCACTAACCCGCCGCTGGCGTCCCCCCTGCTCGGCCTACGGCCAGCGCCATCATGGGGGTGTGCTGCGATGCTTAGTCCCGTTCTTATGGTACCCATCTCTTCGCGTACAGCCCCTGGACGGTGTGCTAAAGATCGTTTACCGCTGGCACTTCCCCCGCCGTTTGCACCGCCGGTTTCCGCCCAACTACCCGCTCCTATCCAGCGGCACCCTGCCCCGCATGTATCCTTCCAAAAGGTACCCTAATCTTGTCTCCATGACGGCTACAGTGTACGCTATGCCTTCCCCCGCCTCCCGCCTCCCGCCCCCGCCATTTTCGCCGCTCCTGCGCGACCCACAGCTCGTTCGATCACGAGGGGACTCTCCATGGTTCTTCCCTGTCCGTTTGTATCACAATTTTGCCTCTACGACCCCCGTAGCGCCCGCCATCGCCCCCCACCTCCCGCCTCCGGCGTTTGTACTCCCTCCGCAGGGCCCCACAGCTTGTTCTAGTGCAGGATTGCATTGTGCGGGGTTTTAATTTGCTTTTGGTGTGTTATCCGTCCCACCGCTCCTCCTGTAGCTCACACCGCACCGCATTCACCGCCCGCGCTGCCGTTCCTGCCGTTTGCGGCCCCTCGCAGGCTCTAGCGCTTGCTCAGCCGAACGAGGGTCCTCCCGGGGCTCTCCCCCCTGCGTTTGGAGCCTCATTCACGCCACTGCGCCACCTGTAGCGCACCCCGGCACCCCCCTCCCCCCCTCCTTTGCCTGCCGCTTACACGTCCGCTCCCCGCCCGCTCCCCGCCCCACCGCTCCTTCCCCTGAGGAGGGTGCTCTCTAGCACGTTGCATTGCGTCCGGTGCCCAGTCTCCCCAGTGTAACACGCACAGTCACTCCGCCCTCCTGTTCCCCCCGTTTACACCCGCCGCCCGCCAAACCCCCTTGTTCTGCAGCAAGAAGATCCTTTTCGGGCTCCCGTATCGCGTTTCTCGACCGACTAGTCCCAATAAATTGGCCTCTTGTGCTCGACTTTCCTGCGCCACGGACAAGATACAAACACTAAGCTGATTTTCGAAGTTATCCGTACAATGCCACGCCCAGTTGGCGTCCGAGACATCGACGAGCCGGCTTCGAGTTGAATTTCTTCTCTTCTCGCTATTTCGTCGCTGACTGATCTCAATCAGGGCTGGCTCGGCGTAATTATACTATGTATTCCGTTGGGATTGTCACAAGTCTTCGTCGGCTACTGCTTTCTAGTCTGGGTGGCTCTGACATGTATGCCCGCCGCAACCATTGTACTTTCCTTACGGTGGGAAGGCCTTGTCGACGTGTTTCAATTCATGTCCCACCAGAAGGATTCGATCCCCGACGCCTAACTCTTCATTCAGTATATAAGTATATACAGTGTTAATTATATTTTGCTGGTATGTGAAGTCCGTGCGTGAACGCATTGGATATTGATATTTTTTGCAGCGAACACTCTATTGCCTTCTTCTCGTTCGGACAGCATTTCTCCTCCCACGTCGAGGAGGTCTGGCATGCATCACATCAAGCTCCCCACGACACATCCGTGAAATCTGGAAAAGCACCCTGTTGCGGCGCAAGAGCATGGCGAGATCCCTGAAAGTTGTCTCCCTACACCAGTGAGCTCGAGGCAAATTTACTGCAGGGGCTTGTACTAATTCGCATGGTGGACTTGAATCAGGACTACGTATTCCCTTCGATAATACTCTCACTAAACATTTGCAATGTCCACCGCCAAAGATCAGCAACCGACGCACCGACGCCTACTCTCCTCACCATCCCGTCATTCTCTCACCCAAGCAGTACCTCGGCCAACACAGCGCTACCCAAACTAACTCTGGTACCGCCCCCTTGGGAGATCATTCGTATTGGTAGTGGGAATACCAATGGATCTTTTGCCTGATGAATGAGCTGCCCGATTTTCCGTAAGGATCTAGAACGTTATGACATTATTTTATTTCAAGAGACGCACCTACGTCCACAGCTACATGACACCCTGCAACTCCCCGATGGTTGCTCCATCATGTCGCGAACTCGGCGTCCCAAAGCCTCATTTGGTAAATCCTGGGGCGGCATCGCTGTTGTCTTTCGATCGCATCTCAAACCTAAATTGCGAGAAGATCTCTGTGGCCCAGATTTCATGGTCGGTCTTTCAACCGGACAGGCTACTCGTCCACAACGTCTACCTTCTCCCAGAGACGACACAATGCGCTGAAAGACTGGAGAAGGACCCCTGCGACGCTCTGGTTGCCTCCCTCGCTTTGGCTTATGCGGTTGACTTCAAAATTGTGGCCTCGCGGACAGGCAAACTCCCACTCACTGCGGCAAATGGCTATGTGAGGACTATAATCTTGTCTTCATCAGCAGTGCAGACCCATTTGGACCGAGAGTGGAAAGTATACCTCCTTCCAAGCCAAAGAAAATCCTCGTCGCACCGTCATTGACTATGCTATCTGCTCGCGAGATCTGTTCTCAGATGTTCAGGCATTCAACGTCGCTGACCGAGTACCGGGATTTGATCATGCACCAATCTCGGAACTTAAAGTGGACCTCGACATGCAAAACACTATGTTTGCGAGCCCGCGAAAAAAGAGTAAAGTGGACCCGATACCCCTGCCGAATGTAACGGAACTAGACAAGCTTCTGATTTAGACTCTGGCAGCGGAAAGGACGAGAAAAATAAATCACTCGGTCCGGTCTCGGCTGCCACCTACTTAAAGTGACAATTCACGGAAGATAAATGCAGCCAATAAATCCGAGGATCTGGAGAACACAAACCAGCCCCTGTGCGGAATTGTTGGCGGCATTACTCGCCCTCGAGAGCGCGCTAACCTTCAAGTCCATTGAGGTCTCTACCCGCTCCGAGTACTATTCGCTCTATAACATACTACGCTGCTAACAACGCTGCATGTGGATGGAGATGTGCTAACGAAGATATTCTGAAACGCATAATCGCGTTGATCAAACTTCGGGCCGCACCGCTGCACTTCATTCACTTGAAGATGGATAAGGAAGTCTGTGAATGGGCACCTCATTCAAGCTACCGCGCTGGCTCGAAAGGCCTTCGATTTGGCCTGCACGCAAGCTCCGAGCACGCATGAAGCCGCACGACAATCCGGACAGCTATCGACTGATCGCGGTTCAAGCCTTCTGTTTGAAAGGCCTGACTATGCTCATTCACTGGAGAATCCATGATTGGTTGGAGGTACGAGGATTAATTTCCCCATGGCAGAACGGGTTCAGACCAGGTCGTCGAACCAACAATAACCGATTTACCCTACACTGTCTCAAGGAATGGGCCAGAGCCCACGGGAAAACCTTATATGTGGCTGCAGTCGACGCCTCCAATGCCTTACCTTAAAGGGATCAACCCACGCTACGGTTTAACCTGTTCCGACTGGGGATGCGACGGATGGCGTACTATGCCAAGCACGGTGATATGCAATCAGAGGAATTCAACGCTTTCATTTGGCTTTTAACTGCAGACCCGGTCTCGTCGATCCTCCAGAATTTATTCCTCGCTGATCTTGCTCTGATGCCGGACATGGACGATGTATTTCTGGCTGCTATTCGGATCTCCCTCTTGACCCAAGTTGATGATCTTCTCATTATATCCTTATCGCCGTGGTCTCCAAGAAAAGTTGGTTATCCTCGAGAAATGGTGTGCCCGCAAATGTATCCTGATACATTTAATCAAAATCATCATCTTGATCTTCGGGAAAGCCCAGTTGCTGCTTCTTTAATTAAGCTCGGACAGACAGCTCTCAAGGTCCAACTCGAAGAGAAATATGTCGGCATTACTTTCAGAACGGATACGCAAAATATGCTCGCTGATCAACCAAGCCAAAACACCAACGGCATCGTGAGGCTCTTACCTTGCTACTGCTCTCGACTCATCAATTGGCCGTTGAAATTCTGCGTTACGGTGATCATGCATATCAGCCTGTACCCCGAGAGGAACGGCTTTGTAGGTTCTGTAAAATTGAGATAGAACACCTGAAGACGCATTAATCACCTGCAAGTCCACAAACTGGTTGCACTGCAATTCTCAAATTCTCCAGACTTCATTCATGGTGGAGCTCTCTAACATAGAGTTCCTGAAAGCTATGAGATATTCCCGACCGAACATTGCACTGGTAGCTAAATATGCTTATGATGTCCTTGAATTATTCTACGCCGTTCCCGTGCTTCGCCTGAGAGATGCTTGAGTAAGGCACCTGTTTCTGCGCTAATCTACTTCTTTGCGTTCCTTTAGCTCTACCGCGACAGATCGAAAGGTTGCGTCCGTGAGCTCGGCTACGAGAATATGGAGGAGTCCAGGGACAATAACGTACATCAGTGCCTGTACACTTAAGCGGGACCAGCTACCTACCTATATCTCACCAACTTGGGGTGTACCCTTCAATATCTGTTCTGCGGTTCTATGGTCCACAATCCGCACAATATCACACATAACTCATCGACGCGTTGCAGCGAGATGAAAATCCCTCCAGCAGCAATGCGGATAGGAAAAGTCTTAGGCAAGATCCGAGTCTGGAATTATTTTTCAACGTTGGGATAAGTACCATTAATATTTTATAGATTCTCGACTCTATTGAACGCCGGCTGGTACTGTGGTATTGGTTTAATATTGGTTTAAATCTTGGGACACCGGCGCTGGTAGGTGACATAGATTTGAAATTGAGTCCTAGTACTGTCCAACCATCATGGACAAGCCCGTGTTTCAGGAGATTAATGGCCGTGGTGAACACACCACCATAACAAATTCATATCATACACAGAACAGACTACATGATTTGGATACAAGCCTCGCCAACGACATTATCAATGATGGTATGGGAGGAAGATGCAGTTGCGAAGAAGAAAGACACGCTATTCGATGACCTCGACCCGGCTCCGCTTATCCTCACGCCCGTCCGGCTCCTCACTCAGATCGAGCGCGCGCTTCTCCGATAAACTGAAGTCCTCGCCGTTTACTATCGCCGCAAGAATGATATTGTACTGCTCGTCCGTGAGGCCCATGCCCGCGAGAACGTTGATCCACCCGTTGTCCGCGTCGAGGCTGCTCAGGCCGTAGCCCATGAGCTCAGGTGACGGCACGGTGTCGGACTGAATGGAGCTCTGAAACCTCGCGGCGCTGAGCGGGGGCGTACCAGTGAGCGGACGCGGGATGCGCATGGAGGTCGACATTTTTTGTTGGATCATGGTTAAGTGCGTCAAGTGTTTCTGGGAGTGTGGCTTATTCAGCCGGAAGACGAAGACTTGGGGAGAAAGTACGCACTTCGAGCATGTCGAGCAAGCCTTGTTTTGTGAACGGTTTCGGTAATATGTCGTTCATACCTGTGGGATGGAGGTGTGAGAGCATTCGCGGTGAAGAAGCTGAGAAGAGCGGACCGGAAGAATAATAAGTCATGATCTCGCTCGGTCTTGAACTACTTGTCATGGAAATAATCGGTGTCTGCGGGTCGAATTTTCGAATCATCGAGGTCGCAGAAACGCCGTCCAGTTTAGGCATAAAGATATCCTGTACGCAAATGAGTCCAGAGCGACGGGCATGAAACGGGGAACGACGTACCATTAACACCAAATCGTACTTCTCAAGATTCATCTTATTCACCGCGCCGACGCCGTCCACGGCAACGTCGAACGTGCAACCAAAGACCTGCAGGAACTTGCTGCTGAGTTCCCGGGTCACGACATCGTCATCCACCAGCAGCACGCGGGGCGGCACTGCCCATTTCGGCACGAAGGTCGATCGCCGCACGCGCAGCGTCTGCATGTACGGCGCACTTCCACTGCTGTGCGCCATCTCCTGGTTCCCGCCGAGCTTGCAACCTGCGAACGCGGCCTCGTCGAACATCCGGTTGCCTTGCGCGTCAGCGAAGTTGCTGCTCCCGCGCGGCATGAGGTGCCCGATGGTGTACACCTCCGGCCCCGCGTGCGCATCTCCACCGGTGTTGCTCCACGCGTCGGCGGCCGTGGCCGCTGCCAAACCCCTCTCCTCCATGTCCATGTTCGACATGGGCACCACCATCTCGTCCTCGTTTACTTCCGACTCCGACTCCGACTGCGGGCTCGCCGTCCTCTGCTGCCCCAGCATCTGCTCCTCCTCCAGATTCGTCATTCGACCGTTCGTACCGCTGGTAGACGCCGTGTTGGAGTTATTGTTCATGTTGCTGCTGCTCCACGCACTCGATCCCCGCCCTCGATCATCCGCGCGACGCGAGATCTCGCTCATCTCGACTAGCGTCGCCCGCGCGACGTCCGTCTCAGGAGACCTCTTGTTCAACATTATCTGCCTCTCTTGCGTCCGAATGAACAAGAATGGGTGGTTTCCGCCGTCAATATTGTCGTTGGAGTGGATTTGGTTCATTTGGCCTTTTGTATCGTATCGAGGAGAGAAAAGTGAAAATTTTGATTAAGCGGCAACAAAGGCGAACCTGCTACTCACCAGTGTTTTCGGGTACAGAGTAATGTGTGAGTTTCTGCAGGAGTCCGTCCTGCTGTGCAATCCGCCGTTGTAAGCTGGCCATCCCGGCGAAGACCTCCTGGTAGCTGCGCTCCAGGTTCCGCACATGAGAGAGAACGTCGTCGTGCGCGGCTCCAAGAGACGATAGTTGGGATTTCAGAGACGAGATCTGTGCCTTCAGGGAGTCGCTGGATTGCGGGTAGGCGGCGGGTGCGGGATGTACGGACGATGAGGAGGGCGTTGGCGGCAGGGAAGGGGGTGTACCAGCGGCAGAGGTATATTTTGGGGCCTTGCGTTTAATCTTTTTCAGTGCATCGGGGCGGTCCGCGTGAAACTCTGGATGCCTAAAGGTCCAGCTCTATGCAACGTGAGGGTCGCGTATGTTATAGATTGCGAAGGTGCGCACATGCTCGCTCAACTCGTTGTCGTACGTGTTCTTCACCTTATGAAAGTCGTACTTGTTCAGTTGGCGTACAAAGCTGGTGAAGTTCGAGTGCTTGAACATGCGGGGTAATGCAGTTTGTGTGAACTCGTTCATGTCCTGCAGAGATCGTTAGCCGGCGGGACCCACAGTGCGACGATATGCACCTTCACGACAAAACAGTCCCCCTGTGGTCCCCAGGACACGAAATTTTGGAACGTCTCGTCCTCGAGCATTCTGCACTGGATGAGAAAGGGATGAGAAGAATAGCTAACGACACGCACTTGTACAACTTCTTCACGAACTCGCTGGCCGAGGGCATGCTGTCCTCATGGCTGGCGCTATCTTTGTGGTCGGACATAAAATGTTCCTACGATGCGCCTCCGCGTTTCACAACGAGGTTGGGGAGCTGCTAGAGGACAGAAGCATCAATCAAGGTGTAGAACGCCAACGGAAGGCAAAAAAACAAAAACAAAAACAAACAAAAAGCAAGGGAGGTGGGAGCTTGTGGAAACACGGGAATCCTCCGAGTCTCCGACTCGCTGACGCGTCGGGTGCACGCGAACATATGCAGCAAAGTTGCAGCAAAGAACAAAACTTACCAATACGCTTGTGCTGCTGCTGCTGCTGGGTGGGGAAGTATTGCACTCCCAAGTTGCTCCCGAGGGGGTGATGGAGAGCAGGGGAAACAAGGGCTGCTGTGCGCGGTATTGCTCGTCCATCCAGTGTCTTCTCCACTTAAGTATGCGTATGTTTCTCGAGGCACGATCACTGGGCCTAGAACGCGGTCTGTGTGATTCGATGGTTTGGGCCGGCAGTGTTTCACACGGCCCTAGCTGCCACAGCCTTTTATCCTATTCTCGGCTTTTTTCGCGTCCTCAGTGCGTTTGCCCTGGTTCTGGCATATAACTTCTGGGTTCATTACGGGCTCTGTTGTCTATCAGTTGACGACCGGGGTAAAACTTGAGCAGGACTCGAGCGCTCACCACCAGAAGTGCACGGTCTAGGTAGGCCCTTGCCGACATCAGCACCCGGGAGCAGGCCAACGGCCTAGAAACTCAGAGAAAGCTTCCTCTTCTTGTGCTTCGCTATGCTATGTCTGTGCGTGGTCCTGGATCTGTACCTCAAATACGCGGAAAAAAACGACCGGCTGGCGCAAATCTGGTCCATGTGAGCTACCAACGTAATGGCTCCCATTGACATCATATTTTGGCTGTGGAGCCATTCATTTGCACGCGCCACAAGTCATCAAATGGCTCCAATGGCTTCGCAAGCTGTCCAATAATTGGTGGCGCAAATGAGCACATGCCTCCTACAATAATAACAACAGATGGCTACGCTCCGCTGCGGCGTTTCATTGGCAAAAAATATGGATGAATTATAAATAAAGGTATACAAAATCAGCCTATCTATGAAGACATTTCTGGACCGGCGCGGAGGCAGAAAATTTGATCTTGAATCTCGGCGGATCGATTGATGACCATGGATAAGACTCAGCCATGGTACGGCGGAAATTGGCAAATTTAGATACAGTCCTTAACCGCAAACACCACCAGGACACGCTGGAGTTTGACACCTGAGAGGCCAGCGATGAACCCAAATTTCGTGACATAAATATCTTGCATATCAAGTCCGTGAAGCTAAGAGGAGTAGTGAAAAGAGCTTCTCTAGAGCCCGCACAGTGCAACTTTGTTTGGGCCATCATTTGGCACATTTTCCTGGGCAGAGAAAATAGCATGCCATGGTGCACGACTACCAGGTGCCACCAGGGTGGTTTAAAGAGTCTGGGAGGATGAATATGACGATCCCGAAACTTCAAATTCCATATACAAGCCACATTCAATTGTTCTGTAGTGTTTCTCTTTCACGTGATTTGGCCAAATTTGGCCTCCGAGAAAGATTGCCCTCGTTCTCCACGAGAACGAAACATAAACTGGAGGTTTTTTTGCATTCCAGGGTAGCTAGGAATGCATTGAACCAGTCTACAACTTAGGATGACGTCATTGGAGCTATATTTTGGCAGCCCCCCTGCCAGCGGTTTTGGGGCTGCCAAATAACATTGTTCTATTTAGCAGCCCCCACGTGATATTATCTTTCGGACCGCTCAGCTCCGGCCTGATCTGATGAAGATCAGACGGATCCTATACTGCAGGGAGGATCCCCGCGTCCCAGAGTTTTATCACCGGCGTCGAGCTCTGGCTGAGGTGACCGCAAAGTTGAGGTCTCGGGGTGAAGAGAAGAAGGGCCTGAGTGTGAATGCACTTGTTGCAGTTGAAAAGAAGCTCAGCTGGGTGAGTGTGAGCAATTGTTTATCGGACAAGGAGAATTGTGCTGGGACTGGGAAAAAGCACCATTCTGCTGATCGAGATTTGACATACATGACAGATTTGATCTTATCTCCCAGGAAGAGGTGTAGGCTGTAACATAGTAATCTTGTATCTCGCGGGCTGGGTGTGAAGTGTAAATAACATCTTGTTAATTGTATTGGCCTAGTACTAGCTATCTTATCAGTTATCTTATCGAAGTTTGCTCACATGGGGGCTGCTAAATAAGTTATTTGGCAACCCTGCTCGAAAAGGGGGGGCTGCTAAAGAAGGGGGGCTGCCAAATAGAATTATCCCCACAATTAGCCGTGCCGCCTGAGCATTTCGTTTCACGGTTAAAAACTGTATTGCGGACGAGCTATGCGGTCCCAGTACATAGAATTGATGAACATCCCAGACGATTTGAAGTACGGCAAGTTATATATTGGCCAGCAGATATTCGAGATTGCACGGGTAGACAGCTTGATACGGAAACCGAATGAAAAGAGAAAAAGATGGGATTCTGGAGTGGAAGTGCAGCTGGGGGGCTGCCTCTTTATACTCGGCCACAGTTCCACGGGCCTGCGGCGCGGTGAGGATATGTGACCATTTAAGGATTTGTCTGCACAGGTCTCGCGCAGCCGTTCCAGGGATTGTAAGCACAGGAAGTTGTGGGCACAGTGATAGGGAGCTGGATGGGGATTGATTTAAACTCGGTCGTGAGAAGAGTAGTTGAATCAGACCGCGTGCAAGTTCTTTGACGTTGAGGAAGAAGAGCGAGAGGAGACATGTGGAGATGAGACCAAAGACAGTCGAATGGGCCGTCCATTTCGGTAATAGGACGGATGATGCCGCGACGTAACATCGGTTCAATCAGCCTGTCATCCTGAGGCGCGCTGAGAAATTGAGGACCATTTAGAGAAATTCATCCATTGCAGCTGAAGCACAGGATCCTTTTGCATAGTTCTCGCGCAGTGCAGTCGGTTCGCGGTTATAAAGTACCGAAAATTGCGCGACGAGTGTGAATACGGAACTTTATGGGGATCCATTCGAAGCTGTGTGTTAGATGCGTTGGTCCATCGATGTCGAGATAACAGAGTGAGCAAAGAGTTAGGAGGAAGCATAAAAGACGGCGAAATTGTGCCTGCCCACCATGTCGAGCAGACCGTGCATTTGGCTGTAATAATCCAATTACTTGCAGAGACACTGCATAGAAAATCCTAGACTGTATATATGAGAAATGGGACCCAAGGAGCGAGATTTATAAAAGAAATGATGACCTACGCCCTGAAGAGATTGAAAACAACAAAATTGCAATCGAAAAATATGAACCAGTGACCTTCAACCCAGGAATAAACTTGAAGGACAGCTTGGCCAAAGGCTTCCGTCTTTTCTGTACTCATCCGACACATCCAAAACCAGTACATCAGATGGAACCTGATGAAAATACCGATGTTGAACAAATCTGTACCGTATATGTTGCTGGTACTGGGATGAATCCGGAAGGGAACATAAATGCGGCCAGTGGCATATGGTTCAGTGAAGATGACCAAAGAAATGAGGCCATTAATGTCCCTGATAACCTTGCTAACGAAGAGAGTGGAACTCTCTGGAATTCTACATGTCCTGCAAAATACGACTCAAAACACAAAACTTAACATCAAGTTGTCCTCCAGAAAAATCATCGCGGATCTTATGGTTAATCTGTGTGCTGTTGAATCCTCTGCTTGGGAAGGCAAATGTTCGAGGAAGCCGAAGTTCATTTTGTCAGATTTCTGGTCCACAAGACTTGGATTACATCAATTCTGCAAAGTCCCTGGCCGCGGAAGGACTTACATATCTCGAACCGAGTGACTTGATGACTGAAGCACCCGATCAATACAATCTGCAAGGGGTTCAACTATGTGGTGCTTCCCAAGCTACTCTATACAAAGCAATTCGCACTCGTAAACCAAAACCGGACCGCATGAAATTTACTATAATGTTAGATATTACTCGACACGCTATCTCGGAGATGACAGGGAATACACCTTCAGACAAACAGATCTGGTTGTCAATACGAGACAAGGATATAACTCGAAAAATCAGTGACTTCATGTGGAAAAGCTTACAGCAGGCCTACAAATGTGGGCATCACTGGAGAAATATTCCAGGGTATGGACAACGAGCAATATGTGCCCACTGTAATGTTGATGAAACAATGGAGCACATCACTGGTTGAGCATTTCAAGTTTTTCAGTGGAAATATTGGTGAAAAACTTCTTTTATTTTTCACACTTTTTTCACTGAAAAAGTAGGTGAAGTTTTTTAATTGTTTTCACTACTTTGTCACCTTCAATTTTTTCACATACTTTTCAAAAAAAGTAGTGAAATAATTAAAATAATTCACCTACTTACATTTTCAGTGAAAAAAGAGTAAAAAATAAAGGAAGTTTTTCACTAATATTTCCACTGAAATTTTTGAAATGCTCAACCAGTGCATACTTGTGGAGTGCAATGCACCAGGACAGTCAATCATATGGAAACTGTGCAAAGAACTATGGGAGAAGAAACATAAGAAGTTGCCTGAATTTTCAATTGGAACTGTCCTTAGCTGTAGCTTATCCATATTTAAAGGCCCTAAAGGGAAGATAGATACTGTATGTGACTGGCTACTTGGCCACCTAAGCCTTTTCGGCCCATGCCCAGAGCATGGAGGCAGGACAGCCAGTCTGGGTGGCATCTAGGACGAAGGCACACCTCCTAGGAATGCGTTGAACACCTTTGGCCGAATTTGCATGACGTTCTCATTCATCCGTGAATTTATTTTTTAGCGACATGCCTAAATCACGCTACTCCCGAGCTGTCTTACAGCCGGGTCGTGGCGGCTGTCCCGGCTTCGACAATGGAGTTCGGTTCTTTGATCAGTACCTCGGTGAACCCGAGCGAAAATCAGGAGCTGTGGAAATTGGACTACTTATTCTATGCAGCGGGATCCAAGTTCCTGCCGACGGTTATAACGGGATTTCTAGGACAGCCTCTGTGCCTCGTGTAGCTGATAAAATGGTTGCAAAGCCCTTAGTGATTGTCGTGCTGGTGAACAAGCATCCAGTCCGGGCATCGTTGGACTCTGGTTCCCTCGGAAACTTGATATCTACCGCAGTCGCGGATGAGTTCGTATTGGATAGAAAGAAGTTGCCTGAGTCAATTACCCTTCAACTCGCCGTGGAGGGTTCACTTTTTAAAATCAACCACTCGGTTAATGTCGCGTAATCTCCACTGAGCAGTGCAGGCAAATTCCACAAATGCATTGACGGCATACTGCGCGGCTTTCAACAACGTAAAGGGGCAGCTTCACAAGAGTCCATTCAAGAGTGTCTTGTACTTATGTTCAATTCCTCATTTTCGGTGTTTTCTTTGATTCAACGTGCAGGGTTTATAAGCCGGTGCAGTTGCATTGAGCAACGAAGTGGGGTTATTGAGAACCGGTGGACAGTGACTTGCTGAAAGTATAATGAAGGGGTGCATTCTAACAAGAGAAACAAATGAAGAGGCCGCTGGTACACGGCAGACGGTGATGTTTTGATGTTTGACGGAATGAGTACGAGAAGAGAGAAGTTGCCTAAACGGTGCCGTCAGCTTTTCTCCAGGCCTCTGAATCCGCAGGAATCTAGTGCTTCATCTTCCTGGAGGTGGTCCGGGGTGGTACAGCTCCCAATGGAATGTTAAAATCCCAGATGCAAATATACAGGATTGGCTGGTAGCAGAATAAAGCAGTGCATTGATGGGATAACCGGCCAAACTCACATCCTCCACTGAATAAAAAAAAAGCCGATGGAGAAGCGAGGTATTTGGTGAGACGGAGTACAAGATGCTAGCAAAGTCGTGAATTGCTATGAAAAGGAAGAAAGATGATCTTAGTGTAATACTGGTGTCTGCGAGATTGGAATCTTCGTACCTTGGTGTAATGCAGAGTCCTGGAGGCCTCCAAATCCCGGGAATCTGTGTCATATCGAGTTCTTTGAGCTCTACAATTGGCGGGTATAAAATGGCAAGGCGGATGACGTGGAAGAGTCTGGATGATATGGTAGCTGACCCAACCTTGTCACAAGTTTGAGTCTGGATTTGGTAACTGCTACTAGTCACTCAATTTTCATCGGAGTATCTTCAGAGTGTGTGAATAGCACGGTAGGATCGCCCTCTATACTGTATTATTTCATTCAATTAGACAGGGGGGTGACACGTGACACATTCAACATATTCGACACTTCGACACAGGCCAAGTTGGACCGTGACAACCGCAAAAAAAATCAACATCATCCCAAAACGATTCAGGGACATTGTAGAGCTGTTTGGGGTTTTCTGCGGAACCAAGGAAATCCAGGCAGACATTGGTTTAAATTAATTACCTCATGAATGGTCCTCCCAGGGATTTTGTGAGATTTTATTGTGTTTAGGCTGATATTGAACTAAAAAATGAGAAAAGACAGAAGATGTGGTCAGTTTCAATGCAGGAGATGTACAAGAAATTTATTTTTGGCTTCTCGCTGCTGAAAGATGCTTTTTTAGAACTTTGTGACGTCGAACCTATTCGACAACCCACCCTGTGATGTGTGATGAACAACCAAAGTTCATATTCAACAACCCCGCCTGTGAGGCGTGAGTCAGTGACTGTCAAATTGAATGAAAAAATACAGTAGATTCCCTGGAGCAATAGTGCGAAATTCAAAATCATTATTTTCTGACCGAGATTTCACGCTTATACATTTGGGAAGGCAAAGGGACAAGCTGGAACTGCGGCAAAATCATGCTGTGCCGTGCCCTGCGAGCTCAAGAGATATTCCACTCTCCGAGCCCAGTGCCACATCAAGAAAGAGACAATGACGGTGCGCAGAGAAAGACCACACCGAGTGAGGAGCCGCCCTGGAGCAAGGGGGACAGCACCAGAATCCAGATGGGCCCAGTTGGTTGCAGGTTCGTCAGCCTGAGTGCAGCGACGCGTCAGCACAAATCATTGAGTGCGTTGAAACAAGAGATAAAGCATGGGGGAGCCTTGGGTCCATAGAGTGCGTTGAGGAAGTGGAGGAAAGTTGTGCTCCACTGTTCAGTGTTTGGCTTCACTGGTTGATCCACCGGCTTGGTTCAATTTGCCCAAGGGGTTCGGATTTGTCACAAAATACACGAGGCCGATTTAGGATGCAGAAGAACTCAGGAACACCGAAAATCAACATTTGAGAATATTCCACCTCGCGGTTCTGTGGGAATGTGAATATACAAATTTCCATATATGGGTATAGCATTTACGAGTACTTGTAATAAGGGATCGTCCATTTTGCAAATGCCAATGAGTTCACTTTTTTTTTATTTGACTGGAATTACTGTGCAGGACTACTCTAGTGGCTGTGTTGAAGCCTTTTTTCCTCAGTTCATTCCAATTTTTGTGAGGAAATAGTGGCTATACAGTTTTTAGGTAATCCTAAGGTCATTCTTTTCTTTTCCCCACTCCCTTCTAATTAGCCCTTTGTAGGTAGTCATGTTATGAATTATTGCTCACCTTTACTTGCTCAAGTAATATGGTTATTCAGCTTGTTTTACACTTCTCCTCGTTAAAGCTAAGCCTGTTGAATCCTTTCCAAACTTACCATTTTTTTTTTGGAGATATGATAGTGGCTGTGCACCTCACGTAAGCTATCGGTCGCGGGTTCGAAATTCGAATCCTGTACTCCACACCTTTCCTCTTTTCTCTCTCTTTCTTCCCTCACTCAGCTGATATAAAGACTGTGATACATCACCGGTTGACCGTTCATGGAAAACAGGGCAAGATCAGAGTTCACGGAAACATCTGACTGCCGAATTATACCGACTCTTTTGGCCCTTCTATACTTATAGTGAGATTGGGCCAAAGCAACCTTGCCTTCTCTCCGTGGGTCCTCGTTGTCATATATTAAGTTAATTCACTCAACCAAAATTGTTTATATTGTGTACCTCCAGAGGGGTAATGCCATTCCGGTATCGGATTCCTGCACAGTTCTCAGTTAGACTGTTTGCCACTTGTTCCTGTATCCTGTGGCTTGTGATAACCCTGGTTTCAGGACTGAGAATGAAAGGAATATACTCCTCTCCGTCGTCTGTAATCCAGATTACAGATTAATCATACAGTGAGGGATCCATCGTGACTTTTTTTTTTTAACCTCTGGATGTCACCTATTTGATGCAAACCAATGTTGCAGGGATTTCCCAATACTTCAATTACTGTAATGGAGTAAAGGACCTGTTAAAAAACAGATAAGTATGAAGTTTCTGCCGGGCATCGCCACAGCCACACACGCCAAGTACTATATATGGGCACAAAATCACGACGCAGAATCCTCGTAGCCGTTCAGAAAAAAAAAGTTGAGAACCACCAGGCAAACTTTTGGTGTTCATATTCGGATGTGCAGGGTCTGTTTACACCATAAATCGGCATAAGGTCTTTTTGTGACAGATCCGAACCCTCTTGAATTTGCCTCTCTCTCTTCGCAAACGAGGCAGACTGCGGATTTTTAATTGGCTGCAATTAATGCCCCAAACAAGGCCCATTTTATGCAGATGCACTATAATGTGCTATAGGCACCGTTATTTTTTATTTTTTATTTTATCTATTCCTTCCATAGGACCATAGCTACCGCAGCCCTGGCTGAATTCACGATTTTTTCCTCGACTCCAGGCCCAATTCAGCGTCTGGCTTTCCAATAATTTGTCTCCACGTGGAACTGTTCCCTGTTCCCTCGGGCCACATTCTCGTGCTTGGAGTTAAACAAAATGCACGCGAACGGAACGGTGCACTTCTCCCGGCTCGAAAGGGAGCATCTTCCGGTAACGTGCTGAGCCGAACCGGACTGCTACAGGCATATCACTGGCTTTTGTGCGTATTCTCACTAGATATGTTGGATCTCCACCAGTCTCACTCATGTCTCCTCCGGAGACTGGACGTTCAGATTGAACAGAAAAACTATGTATGCTGCAAGACTTTTGAACTATGCCTGAAGCTTCATTTATATTCCCTCACTTATCGCCCACTGCAGTTATACATATGAAGTGCCGCGGACCACGGTGGTCGCCCTTCGACTGTAGGCTAATTGTGACCACACAAGTGGGCATCGGTTCCTCCCGACGGCTGTATCCCTCTCGATTTCGGCAGCAGCGTAACGTATTCTCGTGATTGTTGCCCACCAATGTTCAAGTTCCAAAACCTTCACGAGGCATTCCACCGTGAAATTCGCGTCGTTGATGCATTAGATTCTCCAGTGGTCCAGAATACAGTGATCCACCGGTCAGTGAAACAGTCAAATTACGGACCTGATATCTACAATTGTGGTCCCTTTCTGTAAACTCTGAAGGGTTCAAACATGTTGTGTATCATTTAACTAGGTCCTCCCAAAATCTTACGTTGATTGAGCCAGAGATGATTCAGTAACGGCCGAAATCGACTGTTTCACTGACTGATGGATCAAATTCTCTGCCAAATTAGGATTTGATCTCAAGCTATTTCTCCCTCCACAGACCAGTTATCAAGTATCGGAACTGGTGGAAGGTGTTTTTATGTAGAGTACTCGAATGTGACCTAACTTTGAGCTGGACGCGACTAGGAAAGAGTTCATAACTGCCTGTTTCACTGAATGGTGGTGTTTCACTGACTGGTGGATCACTGTATATGCAACAGTCCAATCTTACAAACGAACATAAATGTACAGTGTACTCAACTCATGCATGAGCTTAAATCTTACACACGAAAGTAATGTACAGGGTACTCAAAGTCCATTCAGTCCGTGTACTTATTTTCATGCTCACTCCCATCCACAGAGGCCCACTCCCCACCATTCCGCCGCCTCTCACCCACCCTTCCCGGATCCCTGCGCATGCGACCCGAGAAGAGCTTCACTTCCCTGCGCAGAGCGCGCAGGATGGAGCGCATGTGGGAGGTCGGGGCGGCGGAAGTCTGTGCAGGTGAAAAGCGAGAGGCAGAGTGAAGGGAAGCGGTCGATGCTGAGGGAGTAGCAGCAGTGCATTTTGCGGGAGCCGCGCGTGAAGGTGGGGGAGATGCAGTTGGATGCTCACACACCAAATCCGAGTTACCCTCGCTCGCCCCGTGCCCATGAACACGGCACAAGGATTTGCGCGCTGCGATGATCGAGGTGTGTTTGGGCCAGATGGGGGAAGCTGATGCGTTCCATTGTACGAGGGAAACTAACCGGTGAGAGGGAGATGGAGTGGGATGAGAAGTGACGGTCCGCTTGGCTGCAGGGTCGACAAGCGCGGTCGTTTGTGGGCGTCCCGCACCATGGGAAGCTAACATGACCGGGAAAGGGGCGACGCTCGGCAGCGCGTCAGTGATTTGCCAGCTGCAGTGCTCCTCGCTGGGCTCGGGGTAGGATGCGGTTGGCTGCGCATCCTGAGTGCCGATACCCGTGAGCCACCACGAGGTCGACGGCCCGCCCGACGAGTCGGAGTCGAACCCTGTCAACGACGACAAGCTGGATGCGGCGCTTTGTAAAATCCCCGGGTCCGAGGGGTGGTGGTAAAACGAATAAGCTGGCGGGCTGGGAACACGCTCGGGGTTGAATGCCGAAGCGGTGGTCAATTGTGTGGCTAGACGGGTAGAATTAGTAGGTGTAGCAGAAGGGTAGGATAGATTAGAAGGAATAGCCGACAGACACGGCGCCAAGTGGAGAAAATACGCACGAGAATAGGGCGCAGGAACAAGGCCTGGCATTGATGGCATCCAATTCAAGAGCGGAGGTTCTCGAGCCCGTCGCGCGCGTGCTTGAGCCGAGGTGAGCGAAGAGTGAGCGAGATTGGGGGCCAGTGTGGACATTGATATTGTGGGTTCGCCGAGAAGTCGGTCTTATACTGGACAGACGAAAGGGCTCCCCGGCCTCGAACATGACACGCAGGATCCAGAGCGTTAAGAAGTGTAGCCCGAATGGAAGGAGTGTGTGTACCAGAATACTCGGCGTGAGACTAATGATGGGCGGGGCGAGCCTTTCTATCAATGGATCAATCGTCGGCATGATCGGCATATCAACTGCGAAAGTTCTAGGCCCTGGTGTGGCCTTTCCACTCCTTGTTGGAAAATCCCATTTCAGATGATGCTCAGCTGGCTAAGAGAAAGATATGTTCAATACTCTTCTGTTGAGTTGGGGATTCTTGCTCACGTCACAGCCATCGTCTTGACATTCATGATCACTCAGGGTGGGTCCCTCCAGCGCTTAAGTTCGACAGCGAGACCTAGTGAGACTAAATAGCGCCTGGGAGGGTCACGGTCCAGTGTCGATGGCGTCAATGGCCCGTCTTGCTCATGCGCCGACTTTAAGCGATACTTTCCGGAGCCGCCCGGATTGATCCGTCGTGGTTGATTTACTTCTCCCTGACTGACGCAATCAGTGCTGGGTCTCTGTATGGTGTACTCCAGGTTCATTTCAAATACCAATCATGACGTGGGAAGAGACTGTTTTTTTTCGAGACCAAGATATACAGTGGTGGCCAAAAAGAATGAGCGTGCCCGTTTGAGCTCATTCCGGGGCCGGATGGCTTCAAATAAAATGCTGGCATGATATTTCATTGATTTCATGAATCTAGACACAATTAAAACCATACCATACCTCAGTCAGTGTCTCGCAATAAAATAATTAAGCGGTTTCTGAAAAATCGACTTTGTGGATTCATCAGGTATGCAAAAATGGTGAACATAGCATGAAAGTACTCACAAATGCGATCATATTAGTATTTTTATTCATTCAGATTGATGGGATTTTGGGCTCAGAATATGCGATGCAAGTTGGCCATTTTTGCCATTTTTAGTGGATTTACCGATAAAAAAGTCCAAAATAGCCAATTTGCAGCCCCTCGTGTCAGTTCAAATCCCGATGAATCTAGGTCAACCAACATATGTCTAGGATCGCATTTTTGAGTACTTTCATGCTATGTTCACCATTTTTGCACACCTGATGAATCCACAAAATCGATTTTTCAGAAACCGCTTAATTATTTTATTGCGAGACACTGACTGAGGTATGGTATGGTTTTAATTGTGTCTAGATTCATGAAATCAATCAAATATTATGTCAGCATTTTATTTGAAGCCATTCGGCCCCGGAATGAGCTCAAACGGGCGCGCTCATTCTTTTTGGCCACCACTGTACATACTCCCTACTCGAGAAATCTTTGCGGAAACCTTATCATGACCTAGATCGAGAATAAAGCCGCACTTCAACCAGTTGGGCAAATGGTTCTCGATCATCAACGGGAATGTGTCCCATCCTTCAACACTTTTGGTACTCAATGCCTTAGCATTCACTCGACTCCTCAGTATTCCGGCTTCAACATCGCACATGTAAACGAGGTCAGTATCTAAGATACTTCTCCATCACAGTTGAACTTCAAGTTGCATTTGCAAATTCAAACTATGACTCCTCAAACTCGGATTATGGTTGCTCGTGCTATTCAACGTTGACCCGTTTGTTTTTCTCTATCATGGTTGAACTGAGCCGCACAAATTAAACTGTAACCCCAAGCTGTGATTATTACAGTCATTTGCGGAACATAGGGTGTGGCCCGTTTTTTTCTATTTTTGGTCAGTTTTCACTAGAACAGTTGCCCTGGGATCCATTCTCAACCATTTGACTTGGGAATATGCTCTGTCGCTTTGTGTAGAAAATACGGAGGGCCTGGTATCTTGGAATTTCCTGTAGGCACCTTGTGTTTATTTACTGGGTCTGTTCGCATAGCTGTATATTCAACCTTGGGCCCCTGCTTACCCTCTTCTCCAGAAGCCTCTACCAATTACCCACAGGGATATAATTCAATAGATCTATCTTTGTTCACTCAACTCCGATCAGAGGGTTCGACGTATTTTAAGCTCGAATAATGCGAAACACCGGAGGCTTGGATTCCTGGATAGGCTCGGAATGGTTCCAGATCAAATGGTGTACACGTTACACAGAGCATCCAACAGTCCTCTGACTCACAGAGTCCTCCACTTGGAATTTCGAAATCCTCTTCTCTGAACACCGGCAAATGATCGAGGCAACTTGCTGGTGTTTGGCTGAAAGCAACGCGTCAACCCACCACGTGATCCAGTGGCCTGCCTTCTTCCTCAAAGTTCCGTCTTTCTCGAGTGGGCACCCACAAGGAAAAATCCTTTATCAAGCTGAACAGTGTGTGAAATGACACAGCGCATGATGAGGGAGAATACAGGAGCTACGATCGAGTTTCGTGATGAATACATACATAGATTCACCTCCGAGTCTAGATTTGGTTCTGCATCCTCTAGCTTACATCACTGAAATCGATTTGTTTCACCCGGAGGTTCAACTCAGAGTGTCAAGCGGAAATTTCCTGTTGTTGTGGTTCGTAACCATCAGTATGAACTTGACAATGAGCAATCTTAGTATGACAGTGCAGCGAGAGCTTTTCAACCGTCATTATACTCGATTTGTTAACGCCCTTGGCTCTAAGCCCGGGCGCGGCCTGAAGCCCTTCCTGCGGGCCTGGGATATCTGAAGACCAAGTCGACACATGTCCTGCCCAAGCCCGGGGCCAGGCCGGGCCGGGCTGGGCCCCGAACGTCACTAAACTATCACTATTCTAGAACCATCTGGAGCTTTCGGTGTGTCCAGCTACTACTTACTCAGTTTAATTGGACGCGCAGCTTGGCTGGCCGCCTGATGAGGGTCCTTACCTTTGCTACCGTAAGCCACGTTCTCCGCTCGGCCTCGTCTCCGGCGGGAGATAAATTAGGATGGAGTTCACATACCCTCAAGCGTATAAGAGCCGTCGAGCTGCGCTGAAATCCGAAAACCGACCCAACTACCTTGCAACTACCTACAATGGCCGTCAATATCGTTCTTCCCCCGTTGAAAACCTGGGCACAACAGCACATGTCCGCGATCATCAAGGCCACCACGCAGACCGCGTTCGATGCTGCCTTCGATGGCTTCTTGTCCAAGCACGCGACCACCACCGTGAACGGGAAGCACATCTCGCGCGACGAATACAAGGAGCAGCTGCAGGGACTGCGCTTCGACGAATCGGGCGCAACCGTGGTGTTCAGCAATGCGATAGAGGTCCCCGCGGACCCAGAAAATCCTCTCCAGGTAAGCAGGCCTGTATTTGTTTTTACGAGCTTATTCTAATGACTTGCCCAGGCCGGTGCTGTGGGGCTATTCCTCACGGATATCATCTCCGAGAATATCATCATCCGCGACGCGCAGGTGCAGAGCCGGATCACCTCGTCCTTAAACCTCGTCGTTGAAGAAGACAAGTCTCTGAAACCACCGCACTTCCCTCAGGGCGTCAGAGGATTCTTCGGTACGCGCCCGACTCATTTCTTTGCTCAATGGTTTTCTGACTCATATTTGCAGATGGCAGACGCGTCTCTGTGTTGAACCAGATCATCCTTGATGCGCGCAACTGAAAGGTTCGGGACGCTCGAATCTCGCTCGATTCTCAATTCTCAGACATTTAAAGTAGTTAAAGCTATCATGTAGTATTAATGATGTGTTTGAATGCCCAGCAGGTTTACTCTCAATGATTGTCGAGCATCCGCGTTCCGGGCAGCGAGGCTCACCGTGAAGGTCAGTGAACACCTCCCCACAGCTGTGAACGACTCCTGAAGAATCTAATCACGCTGGAACTGGTCCACCCAACCCAACATCCTCCCCGTTGTTGACAATTCAGCATGCCATTCCGATTTGCTTTGTTACGGAGACTTTCGCTGCGCAGCCTTGAGAATTTAACCGAGGGTCTCTCAAAATCTTCACATCGCTGGGGTCTAAGTAAAGATCACTCGGCCCCTGTCTGTTACCGCCGACAGCGCGGTTTACCGAAATCCTAATGGTCGGGACCGAACGGATAGCTGTAAATAAATATGCGACCTTCATGCCTCAGCTGGCCAGGCACCATCAAAAGAACTTCAACTTATCTCTCAGGTATAAAATTAAGGTGTAGAAACCTTTTAAACCCCACTCGTTAGTGGTATTTTCCATCCCTTGGGATCGCATTTCAGCCACCCACCAGTGACCCAGTCTGTCGCGATTATCTAGATAACCGGTTCTCCCGTGATTCATGGTTTTCTTTTCAACCCATCTCTGACATGTCGTATTTTAATTTTGGTTTGAGATAAACTATGATCAAGTCTTCGAGGCCTGCGCGAGGGCGTAGAACCCTTTTCAATAAATACCTCAAGGAAAAAGTCGAATCGGATGCGCGCACTCCTGGTTGTACGAATACGAACCGTCGCTGTTGACGGTATAGTGGTAGGATCAGGTCAGCTACGCATAGTCCCGATGTAGTAGCTTAGTCATAATTCCATTCCTTGTCCGCATCCACCACGACCATTCCATTCGAGCGGCTACAACGGTCATGATCCCTGGGCAGCCAGCGGCACAGCTGGTAGTGCACCAGTAGAATAATCCTCGAATGCACCTCATGCCCTGAAATAGGCCGCGCTAACACCTCTCTCGACAGCACGGCACCATCAAATTATGACGTTAACTGAGTATTTTCGCAATTTCTGCCGTGAAGCCGAAGCCCCTGTCAGACAGATATAATCACCCATCACAAGAACTATTCAAAGTCTGGGCGGGGTGTAGGCTGTGTCGATTCATTGCCAAATTTATCACCTTACACTCGCGGTTTATTTTCATTTGCCGCGAAACACGGAAACTTACCAGCTAATTCGCTCGGGATTCACAGGCGGTGCCCTTATGCCGAGGGGGTCATCACCCCCCCTGTCCCGGAAAAAGTGGAAGGAATGTCAAATTATAAAATCTTAGGACTCGTAATTTGGGTCTCTGGTCCACGGCCTGCTCCCTCGGAACAGACTCAGTTGCCACCCGGGAGTGCGCGCTGCCCGCTGTTCAACAGATCAACAAATCACTCGAAGGATCCCCGAGGAACGGGGTACCCTTTTGTTGCCATAAAATCGCGCGGGAAACCTCCCCCCAAGGAGAAACGCACTATAAGGATTGAGTGGAGACCGAAACGCACAGGCAACCACCATCATCTCGGGGGATGCAGGCGGGCCTTTCATCGCTCTATTTGTTTTGAATACATATTTTGGACAATTCTGGTACTGGCATGGACGGTTTTGTAGATCTTGTACAGCACGTTTCTCTCATTCTTGCTTGGTTGAATTTCGTTTTGCTCAGGGCTGTGAGACAAGCAGAGAATTATCTACAGTGAACTGGTTTGATTAAAGCAAATGTAATGCTAAGTGACACTACACTGCGTTCCCACCCTTTGTAGCCGAACGTCGGCTACATGTGTCTACATATTCTTACGTGAGTTTTCGTAAATAGCCGATGGGTAGCACATGATGTAGACGCATGTAGACACATAATTACCCACGTAAGAATACGTAGACACGTGTAGCCGACGTTCGGCTACACAGGGTCGAAACGCAGTGAGTACTGCCTTCGGTCTTATTTGGGGTGTGCAGTAAAACCGCGAGAAATGACTAACGTGCAGGTGAACTACCGAATTTAAGAATCCGCAGGCAAGAGAATTATCGCGAGCTGGGTTATTGTAAGGAAGGTAAGCCTGACTTCGGTTGGAATCGGGACGTGCAGTAACACGGCAGTAAATAAATACAGGTGAACTCCAGAATTTTAACAGCCATTGGCACCCCCTGTCCTATGAATTTTTCTAAGGTCGCCCAACTAAAAATGAAGACAATTTCCCCACTTCACTGTTTTTAGCTCCAAAACACAGAAGACCATTTGAATCAGTCAACACATTAGGAAAACTAAGGATGATTATGGAAGATGAGAGGACCCTGATTTTCTTGTTTTTTCACCTAGGGACCGAGAGACTCTCATGAACAGAAGACGAGTGCATCGGGACCTTTTTAATTGGAAACCGGACCGTGATTGAACTCTTCCCAACGAGAAATCCGCGTCACAAATCCAATGTTAAATATTTTGAACCACAGAACACAGCCACCGGAAAACTCCGAGTGGTTGAAATAACGTTCAACTTGCCGTGTGCGTTATTCGTACAAAATTTGTATACGGAATTTAGATTGACACTCCATGCCCCCATAAACTCTGAGAAACAGGCGTGAGCAACATCAAATCAGCGTCGTACCCTTGTATTAAAAAAGGAGCGCATCACAAGGGAAACAAAAATACAAGCACTTTAACTTTTTGAAGAAGGTGAAAGCAAAGTACTCCATATGTGGAACACCCGTCGAAGCAGTTTCGAGGTACCAGGGGTGCTCGGAGGGCCATATGAATTGTAAATTTCCGTGACAGTAAGCATCCTGTCTGGAGTTTTGATTACTCGGGTTAGACGGAGATTCCATATTAAATGCCACGCAACCGCCATCAGAAGGCAGATCAGTAATGTCGGATCAGTGTCACCATTGATTGAAATTGATAAATTCAGGGTTTGTGGAACGAGTCTCAATACCCAGCCCGTGGTCGGAAGATTATAGTGGACCTGATCAACGTAGTACATGGAGCTGAATACAGCGCCGACGCGATTCTCTACAAAGTGTCCTTGGCTAATTGGATTCTTGCTAGGTTGCACTTAGAGACGAGGCGAGATTCACCAGCACTCCACGTAGGGTGGCGTACAACAAATGTGCTACCGTTTGTGGGCCTCGCAGGAAGACGCCTGGAGCCTTGCAAATTCCAGCTTTACTCTTGGAATTATGGACGAGGCCCGACGAGGCCCGTGGTCGGAAGATTATAGTGGAGTTAATCAACGTACATGGGGCTGAATGCAGCACCGACGCGATTCTTTAACAGGCGTAATTCATCCATGACGCAGCCATCAAATGTATTTGTGGTGGGGTTCACGAGATTGGTGATTTTGGGTGGCGTTGGTGTGGCTTTGGCGACGCCTCGAAGGAAGCGGAGTGCAGCGACTACAGCCGAAGCAGTTCGAACCTGGAAGGCATGCCGCCAGCAACTTAAAGTGACCTTAGCGGATTGGATTCTTGCTAGGTTGCATTTAGAGACGAGGTGAGATTCACCAGCACTCCACGCGAGGTGGCGTACAACAAATGTGCTGCCGTTCGTGGACCTCGCAGGAAGATGCCTGGAGCCTTGCGAATTCCAGCTTTACTCTTGGAATTATGGACGAGGGACAAGGCCCGTGGTCGGAAGAATATAGTGGAGCTAATCAACGTACATGGGGCTGAATGCAGCGCCGACGCGATTCTTTAACAGGCGTAATTCATCCATGACGCAGCCATCAAATGTATTTGTGGTGGGGTGGGTTACTCGAGATTGGCGATTTTGGATGGCGTCGGTGTAGCTTGGGCGAGGCGTCGAGGGAAGCGGAGTGTGTTGGGTTCCTGAGCCGAGCGCGAAGATGATAAGGGTACTTTGAGGGTCTCTGGCGATACGGAAAGAGGCCAGATGTCTTCTGGATGGTCTGCCAGTCGTGATGTTTAATTTGGGTGGGATCAAATTTTTGACAGTCTGGCTCGATTGTCTGGGTCCTCCGAGTCTAGACTACTTCGTCAATAAATACGATGCTTCCCTATGTCCCCTTCCTCCTTCCCCACCCTATAGAATCTCCTGTCTACACCAGTCCCTTCCTTCATGGATCCCACCGACAATCGCGTATTCTACGCGTACACACCTAACAAGGTCAAGCACCGCAAGCGCACAACCACAACACAGCTCAAGATCCTCGAGGGCAACTTCATGCGCGAAACCAAGCCGAACGCCGCCCTACGCATATATCTCGCGGAACAGCTGAACATGACGGCGAGAGACGTCCAGGTTTGCATTCTCCTTTCCGATTACACGCGAGCCAACTCGTCCGGTTCCCAGGTCTGGTTCCAGAACCGGCGAGCAAAGAAAAAGAAAAAGGGGAACACAGAAGGGATGCCCAACATAGCGTTCGCACAGGACATCGACTCCCCATCGCCGCACGCGTTGGAGGACAACGACGTCTGTGAGTCCCCGTGCGACGCGCTGCCCGCGCCCTTCACCGCCATCCCGACGACCACGGAGCCTTCGCATCTGCACATAGTCACCGACTCGCCAGAATGCTCATGGCAGGGCTCACCCGTGACCACGTTCGACGTGGATTCCGAGCTGGGTGACATGTCCATACACATGGTTCACGGTCGCCATGGGTCTCTCCCCGCCAGCACATCCCACCCATATATACAGCTTGCCCGCGCCAACAACAATGCGCCGCAGCGTCTCTCCGAGCATGGCCAGCTCGAGCGCATGCACTACAGCTTGACCGTCGCCATCCAGCAGCGCACCCGCCACACCTCCATGGATGGCAGCGGCTACCCAATTCCTCCTTCGCCGTTCCCCTCCCCGCTCTCCCCCTACGACACCATCCCCGCATCCTTCCCCAACCACTACTTCTACCCCCTCTCGTCTCGCAATATCTCTGCCCCAATCCCGGGCCCGCTTCCCTCCCCGGGCTTCTCCTTTGGTATCACCAACGTGTCCTCCGACAGCTGCCGCAACTCCCCCGTCGACTTTACCGGGTTCTATTTCCCGTGCAACGACCCCGACACCGAGGACGACGGTGCCGCATCCGACCATATGTCCCGTTTCAGCTCAATAGACAGCGAGTCCAGCACGACCAGCACGTATTTTTCTGATGTCGGCAGCGCGGGCGAGTCACCGAACCTCAACCGGAATGCACGACGTGAGTCCTGGTATGCTCAGCATATTGGTTCTCCGCTCCTTCAGCTTACAGGTTTCCATCAGCCCCGGGTTGCGCAACCTCATGTCTGGCGTCGATGTTAATGGGCCCCGGCGCGCGAGTATCGCGGAGGGCGTCATCGGAAACTATTCGGCTCACTCGGATGGCGCCGGGCGGGGCGGTGGGAACGCGATCAGCTACACCTTGAGCGAGATGAACTACGACAAACCCGAGGATTATTCTCCTCCTCCTCCTCCTCCTCCTCCTGGCCCCATCACTTATATGCATAGCGCCGACGTCTCGGGTGCGGTGTTCTTTGACTTCGCGGAGGCGCATGGCTATCCCAAGGACCCGTACGACGGCGGGACCGGCGTAGGGAAGTAGCACGACAACAACATTGTAACCTACTATGAGTCACATCTCGGCGGCAATACCTCGTTCGCATGTGCATGAAGTATCTCGCCTGGCTGCACCGTCTTTCTTTGACCCATCTATCTATCCTACAGCCCTCTAAATATCCGCTGGCCCTGACGCCTGGGGTATATCTTTGTCATATACATAAAGATTCATTCGCCCCCTCACTCGCTTGTAATCTGTAATATCCCGTTTTGCTTCGCTTCAGAGCCAGAGCGACCTGTACACTCACTCATATCAGTATTAATATTATAGTCAAGTCTCAGTACTAAGTATCGTACAATAACTTTAGTCACAGACAGATGTAATGGGTGTAAAATGTAAATCAACGGCACTTCGCACAATGACTGACAATGCGCGTTCGGGTCGAGCAATAGCAATAGAATTTCGCAACAAAAATCCGAAATATTCCATGTTTGCTAGGGGGAAAAAAACTAATTAAAGTGAGGCAGTACCATGGTACCACTAGGAATTAGGGGGTTATGTGTGTGAGAGTACCATGCATGTTTCAGATCGTAGTCAACAGTTCGTATCATACCAGTAAGCCAGCCAAGGATAAAGTAGAGTGTCATATCGCCATCACTTACGATGCGGTCGAAGCCTTCTCGTGCTTCTCGTGCCCGATGTCATGTGTGACGCCCGCCTGCACCGCGGCGGAGGTGACGATCTGGTCCGTCGCCTCCGTGCCGTCGAACAGCACTGCAGTCTCCTCCAATGTCCGATTCTTCGTCTCGATAATGTCTGCGCGTTACGCGGGTGAGAAGAGGTCGCTAGTCGAGGAAGAAACGACGCACAGCAGTAGAGGAACACGCCCTCGAAGACGAGCCAGACACAGTAGACGATGTAGTATTTCCAGGCGATGGCATCTGGGAAGAATGGTCAGTCGTGTGTGAGTCCCTCTGGGCGCAGAACTCACCCAGCGCGATGGGGTTGACGTATTGATTGAAGATGAGCGCGAGCGAGATCGTGAAGTTGAATATAGTGAAGCCCTTGGCACGGATATTGTACGGCAGGATTTCGAGCGTGTAGGTCACGATGAGCGGCGTGAAGGCAAGACTGTAGTGACCATCATCAGCTCCGAAGAACGCGGAGAACCCGAAAGACGCACTCGTAAGCGGCGTAGTAGAGGAAGATGAAGGCGATGACGGTGTGGGCCGCCGTTTCGCTTCCCGCGATCTGGAAACGCGCGGTGCAGACGGTCTGCACCGTGAAGAAAACGATCATGAGTCCGACCGAGGTCAGGAACAGGACCCGACGGCCGAAACGCTCGACCATGGTCGATGCTGCGAGTGCCCAGGCGAGATTCCATATTTGCAGGGTACCGTTGATGAGCAGCTGGACGAGACTTGTTAGTATATCACAAGCACGCGTCCAATTGACTAGTACCTGGATGGTGGGGTCGACCACGCCGATAGAGGTGAGGACCTTGTTGAGGTAGTACGAGACCAGTCCGTTCGCCGACCATTGGGAGAAGAATGCGACGGCGATGATGATCCTGACACGCTTGCGGTTGCCGGGGCTCGTGAGGAACGACTTCCACCCGATGTTGGCAGCGACTGGAGGATGTTTAAGCACTAGGTATGGAAGAAAGAGGGAGAATTGCCTGTGCGGTCAAACTCGATAGCGGTCTTGATTTCCTCAAGCTCGTACATGACAAGTGGGTCGTCCCTGGCAACATACTGGTCAAAATGATGCTCCAGGGCGACTGAAAGGACTCACTCGTTGCCGTCAGCATGGTAGTATGCTAGGGTGTGCAAGGCTTCGGCCTCCATTCCCTTGCTGACCAAGTAACGTGGAGATTCGGGGGCGAACAGGACGAGGCAGACTTGAAGGATGGAGGGAAGGGCCTGCAGAAGAGAAGGGATCCGCCATGCCCAGGTGCTGTGAATTTTGAAGGATCCAAAGGTTGCCCATGCAGCACTATTGAGAGCCATCAGACAAAGACCAACCGCGAAAGACTCAGCATGCTAACATAATTGCTCCCGAGTACCATAGCGAATTGTAGCACGATGTGAGAACCGCACGCTGCTTGGGATAGGACAGCTCGGCGACCAACATCGGCGCGGCATTAGCTGAAGAATATGCGACGGTCAACCGGCGACAGTATATGGATACTTAGAACTCACCCGCGAAGGTAAGGCCGAAACCGATAAGGAAGCTGAATTAATATACTGTGAGCACCCCACGTGGACGTCCGTCAAAAGAGACCTACCGAGCGCCAATGAACATCCCGACGGACTGCGAGGCAGTTTGTACCGCAGTCCCGAGGCACATGATGAGGGCACCGATGAAAACTGTCCGCCGGCGCCCAATACCATCAGAAAGATAGGGTGCGAACGGATATCCAGCGAGAGCGCCGATATTCTAATCGAGTCATTAGGAAGATTTTCCAGAATCATCTGAGCGACGTACTTGGATGGCGTTGAGCAAACCCAGTTTCCCTTTTTTGGGGTGATTGAAGTAATCCTCCCACTGGGTCAAGGATTGCAGTCCATTCATCATACTTCCGTCGTATCCATTGGTGTAAGAAGTGATGAGTAGCAAAAAGATCCAGGAATTGAGGACAATGAGTCTGAAGAGTCACAATTGAGATCGATGATGCGTATACAGGAGAGAAAAACGCACCGTCTGTTATTGTACCACTTGCGAGATGGATCCATCTTTTTTTTTGTGAAGGAAAGACGTGAGCAAGTGTATGATTCTGAAATTAAATGCACATACGAGATGCGTGTATGCATTGGTGTGCGTGGCTACAAGTCCGCCGGCCATTGTGAATGGTGTGAGTGGGACTAATTGCTCGGATCGAGAGCGGGGAAGGGGAAGGCGCGTAGAGAACACATTTCAGGCGGGGGTTTATGTACAGTGACTCAGGACATAATTTTGGAGTTTCTCCTAAGGTACTCCGAGCATTGGGTGTTTTTGGTGGCACTCTAGGTCGCAACGGGGCTTCGGCTTCCTGAAGGAGTTAGTCATTTGATCGACGAGTGAGGTAAATTTCATCATCGCCCTAGTCTCGACTCCAGGCGAGTTGAGCTGCAATCTCGATGTCAACTCGATCCACCGAATTGTGTCGAGTCGGTCTAATTTGGCAGATTCGACGAAAATACATGGGGCGCCTTCGACTCAAGGATCGACTCGGGTCGAGTTGCGTAGCGCAAAGGTCCAAATCAGGGCACTGCGCGGCGGGATGTCAAAAGATCTAGGTCGTTGAGGACTATGGAGAAACTGAGAGGGAAAGAAACAACACACAATGACCATGAGCACCCGCGGGCGCCAAGTGCCACAGTGAGCGGCGTCAATGCAAAATGGAATCCCGGCGGAGGCGACCAAGAGAAGGTTTGAAGTATATGTATCTGGTCGGACCCAAGGCGGACCGTGATCCACCTTTTGATTCATTGGCTCTCTAACGTCCGGAGTAGGTTCGGGGAAAGTTTACAGAGGAGATGGAAGTCGCTAAGTGGCATCACGTCAGCATCTGGACCAAAGTCTGGACCCGTCTGGACTCCACTCCCACCAAACGAAATTCCAGGTTTGGCACGACACAAAGGTACCGTCCCAATCGCACATGGGCTAGACTGCAAGTCAGATATTATCCTCGCTGAAGGGGAGTGCCAGTGCCACTTTTATACCGACTAACTTGTTTTTTGTATAGGAACTAAGATTGTACGAGCTGCTGCAGTGGGTTCAAAAGTCCATACACCTCATTGACATGCTGGAAAGACTTCGATATCCTGGAGCAAATGTGGGCGACTTCTACCATCCAATAAAACTTTGAACTGCTTAGCTATGGCTCATATTTGAGCAAGTATTCAGGGTACGAGAAGAAGGCGCGCATTTTAAGCAATAAATATAATCCTCGACGATTGGGACCCATGGGAGAGATGATCAGTGTAGGAACCGTATGAGAAGTGTATACATACCTCTGAGAAATATGAGAGGCAGGAGCATACAGCACGTACGCATCGACAAACATCCAATCCACAGAGTTGGGCCGATAACCCACACGCCGATACAGTCGTTGGACCCTGGCTCGCTTGTTAGGACTGAAGAAATCTCTAGCCGGGCACACACCGTACACCAGGGAAAACGAAACAGACAACATACCGAGAATTACGACAGGGAGCGGCCTCAGGCTGACAGGTGCTGATTGAACTCCGACCTTGATTCAATCTTTCGCTGATCTTGCGAGGCAAGTACGATTCATTTGGAGCTAATGTACAGTATCGTGAGGGTCGTAAATGTTTCGTGGTTTACCCCCCGAAGCTTGAAACATCTGGCAGCTCGCCACACAGCACGCCGACGTGGGCCACACCGAGCTCGAGATGTGGTAGTTCAACGTCATCGTTATCCGGCGAACACTTTGCTGAGAGGACAGCCTTTGTGGGCTCCAGAAATGTCGTAGCCGGACAAGGCATGGCGATAAACATTGCGACCGTCCGGTAGCCGGATATGAGGGGATAGACGTCAAGGGATATATTTTTGTTGGATCATCATAGGATGATACGGGCTACATCGATACTATCAGGAACCGTCCCACGAGATGCAAGGTCATAAACACGCACCATGATGTCGTGCCAGCTATACTCCCCTACCACCGTATCTCGGCTCAGAAACACCTCATACAAGTGAGGCTCGTGGGCGTGGTCCGTGCGCTGCACGCGGGCAAGGAAGGCGGGATCGTGGAGTCGCCGCCTGCGCAGAACGTGTGAGCGCATAGACAACCCGATTCCGATGAGGGTGATGAAGCCCAAGGCGATGAAGAAGCTTTCGCCTGGAACAGGTGTGTAACTTGGTCGGATAGAAATATGAGGGTACTCACGAAAGAGCGTACTCGGAATGTTGTTGTTCTGGAGGTCGCTGCTGGACATGACCGTCTGGGTGCAAGTACTGCAAGGTGCACGCCACAAGCTCACCTGTCCGGCCGTGGGATGCGCTACCTGAAGCTGGCTCGGTCGAAAAGTCGGCCCTAGGAAGTTCGAGTGGAAGTCTGGAGTAAGACCCCACTGGAATGGGTTGAAAAGGCCAGGCTAGGCTTGGGCTAGGCTTATTAAACTTAGGTTCGGAACAAGCCGCCTTCTCAGATCACATGATATTCACGTGCTTCGAAGGCGAGCTGGCCGGTCGCTTACTCCGAATCTTTAATTTTACGGTGTCATGGCGGGCACTGGACAGTGAGAGGAAAATTTAAAGTCCCAGAATGCGCAATGACGTTTCCAGGTGCAGTCACAGTTTTCTCACAAAATCTGTCGCGGCAATCGATTCTAAATCATGTCTAGTATGCATAAGAATATGCTTGAGAGTTTTAGATAGCTTTTGGGTGGGTTTTGATGGCATACACAAAAACAGTGATCGGAGCACTAAAAAGCTATCTCGTCCTTCAATTCGGCCCCGAATATTCTACTTTTTGGATATGCTACTCTTGTTTATTCAGAAGAGACTTCCGGGGCAGAATCTCCAGTTTCATCCTTGTTCTTGAGGAAGCTGCAATTTACACCGTCGATCATAAATTACGTCACCCTGGATGAGTGTGGATGCGGTCTACCCTGCATCATAAATTCTGGAACTTAATCATGCCTGCACCTGCTCAAGCACGGAAAACCCTGAACTCCAAATTTTGGTCAACCCCCATGATCCCCGGGTTTGAGGTTTGACTGGTTCTTACTCAGGCAATAGTACAACCTCTGGATGGGCTTCAATTTCATTAATCGACCAGTCGTTTTCACCAACACATTATGTTCGGACAAAATTTGTATTCTTTGGGTGAAAAACAGTGACATGCGGTACGAGTTCGTAGTCGGCGGCCATCTCTCGTTGGCTGTACAACAGGACATCTGCCACCTCTTGTGATTACTTGAAGCATGGCCCACCCACCAGGTATAAGAAACGAGCCGCTTACAGGAGCCAGCGCGAACCATGCGGCGGCCGTCTTTGAACACGCGCAGAGGAACGGTGGTATCTTCCTGCTTCCAGATTTGAATACCAGTTAATGCCGAGTTCAGACGATCCGACCATCAATCCACGGGTGTTTGGAGCCTCCACACTGGAGCGCGAGAAGCAGGCAAAAAAATTACCGGAATATATATGGAATCATTAAGGTGGTATCGGGGAACGGGCTGAAGTCATACCGTGCCCCGCGGATCTGATTGCTGGAGACGTTCGGCGGCGCTCATGAGTTTCGCTTCGCAATTGACCTCGAGGGCGTTGAGGAATAACGCCATGACAAGGAGGATAACTGCGCCGATGGGGAAATCTATGTAGTAACTCCTGAATCGAGTTCAGCCGTAAGGGTTTAATCGAGCCCTTGTCCGTTTTGGCGAGCGGAATGAATACTTGCAGTCGGCCAAATAGCAGTTGAAACGTAGCTGTCGCGAGGAGAATCTTTTGGACTCGTGCGTCGCGCCGACGGGTGGTCACATAAGCGCTACCGTACCTACGAAATCCAATGAGCCACACAGGATAATGTGTCGAGAGTCGGAAATCAACCGACCAGCCGATATCATCTAGGCTCTGGAACTGATCTGTGATTTGAGGCTGCTCAAGTTGAGAGAAATTGTCGAGTGAGGGACGCAATGAAGCACAGTCGTGTTGTCCTGCGATGAAAAATCGGCATGTGAGTGCCGTTAACCATGCGCAAGCTGTTCAGCTCACCAGTGCCACGAAAATGACACACATACTTTCCCAACACCCAGAAAGTCTTGTATCAATGACTGAATGTGATGGTCTAGTCAGGAACATCGTAAGTTGCATCGGATGGCAAATGTGCTCGCAAATATGGCGAGACGCCGTGGAATGAGCTCAAGGTCCCACAAAGAAAACGGGGACGGGGAGAATCAAACCAACGTGTAAGTGCCGTGGGCGCCGAAACGAAACGCAGCCTGCTACAACATTGAGGGAAACATTGAGACTGGAAAGGGCAGCAGGCGGGCAGGGCAACGAGGCGGCGGCGGGAAGTGCGCAACGAGCCAGCATTGCAGTATAGAGGGGAAATCGGACTGTATTCGGCGCGCTGCTGCAAACGGCAGGGTCGCAGGTCAGCGGTGCGGTGGGCGTTGTAGGTGTCGTATTGGGGGTAACGGGGCACAAAACGCATTGCGAGAGTTCGCAGAACAAGTGGTGTGGCGGGCGGGCGGGGGAAAAGGACGGTAGGCAGCGAAGGCACCGCGGTCTGCGCTGGACACGTCGTACTGGCTTTGATGAGGCACCAAACGCAAGAAGAGACCCCCGAGATGGCCCTCGTGCGGCTGAGCAAACGCTAGAGCCTACGAGGGGCCGCAAACGGCAGGAACGGCAGCGCGGGCGGTGAATGCGGTGCGGTGTGAGCTACAGGAGGAGCGGCGAGACGGATGACACACCAAAAGCAAAGGAAAACCCCGAAAAATGCAATCCTGCACTAGAACAAGCTGTGGGGCCCTGCGGAGGGAGTGCAAACGCCGGAGGCGGGAGGCGGGGGGCCATGACGGGCGCTACGGGCGTCGTGGAGGCGAGATTGAGGTATCAAACGAACGGCGCGGAGATAAAGAGTGCTCCACTGCGGTTGAACCGGCTGTGGGACGCGCAGGAGTGGCGCAAATGGCGGGGGCGAGAGGCGGGAGGCGGGGGAAGGCATAGCATACATTGTAGCCGTCGTGGAGACAAGATTAGGGTGCCGTTCGGAAGAATACATGCGGGGCAGGGCGCCGCTGGATAGGAACGGGTAGCTGGGCCGAAACCGGCGGCGCAAACGGCGGGGGAAGTGCCAGCGGTAAATGATCTTTAGTACACCGTCCAGGGCCTGTACGCGGAGAAGTGAGTACCATACGAAAGGGATTAAGCATCGAAACACACACCCAGGACGGCTTGGCTGTGGGTCCAGCAGGGGTGGCGCCAGCGGCGGGGTGGTGGTGGAGGGAAGGTGCAAGGGGTGCCTAACATGTGTCAATAATCCACAGCCACATATGCCATCGGACGCGGTTCAAGCCGCCGCAAGCGTGGTTACGCCTTCAGCGCAGTAAAAGCTTAAGCTTCAGTCGCCTATAAATATCTAATGTTCAAGTCGGAGGTGATACTGGGGAAAGAACTCTCGTTTGCCTCTCCCTCAACTCGGAAACTGAATTTTTTCAAAGGCCAACTCAAACCAAAAATCACCCATCGGTGCTAGACTCGGTGCCAGTCTCACGTTGAGCAACAAGACAGTAGAGTACAGTAAAAAAAGAACCAACTCAATCGGATAAAAACTGAGAGAGAAAAAAAAATGGCGGCAATGTTGCTCGAACGATATTCACCCCACTCACCGCTTGTCGCGTTCGGACACCTGTTTCTGCCACTTTTCTTGGCCAAACTGTGTTCTCCTACAACAGCCCCATGTACTGTGATAACTTCCAATTGGATAAATGTAGGCCCTCGTCTGGCATTTTTTGCGCAAAGACTGAACAAGTGTAGTCAATTTCTTGTCGAAAATATGGCAGGACCGTCAAATTCTCGTAAATCCAAGGAGAAGAAAAAAAATTGTCACTGTACCGAGACATGCAGCAAATGGCTTTCAAAGCGAGCACGACAGAGACATTACGCCAAGCTCGATTCGAGATTCGGACATCATGCTCCCCTCTGAATCGGGATCTGAATCCGGTTGCTTCCCTCGTTCAAAGCAGCGACTTTGCTGACACATTCAACAGCAGCACGCGCAGTCACGATGACCACACCAGAGATTTTTTTTCTAGAATCTCCACTCCTTTACTTTCCCCTGTCCGCGTCGAAAAGGTACACCCTATCTGTCGGAGATTTCTTATTACTTGCTCAAAAAAACAGCAGGCCTCACCTGTTCGTACCGTGGTAAAAACTACGATGAAAGACTTCCTACTGGTACGTCTTTTCCTAAGTACGATCTTTCAACACTTTTTCACAGCCGGTGATCAAAAAGAAAAAATCAAACCAACAAGTACTTATTTTACTGCACTATGATGAAGGACGCGCTGACAGTACCCAGCCAGCCCCTCCTAAAGCGAAGAAGAACCCTGCAAAGCCGTCTGCGGTGTCATCCCATACCTAGGAGACAAGGTCTTCCAAAGCGCCGCCAGCATGTGCTTTCAATTTTCGGAATAATTCGCTGTCACATCAATACTTTGGAGATACGAGGACAATGCCATGTTTGCAATGTACCAGAAACCCTCGAACATATTGCCCTGGAATGTGATGCACCAGGTCAAAAATTAATTTGGAACCTCACACAACAACTTTGGTCAAAGAAATATCTATCCTGACCAACACTGAGATGGGGTTTGGTTTTGGGTTGTAACCTGGTGAGATTTAAATCAGACAAAGGTGCCGTTCTCCCAGAGAAGGGAAGACTATTTGTTATTCTAGTGTCTGTGGCATGGCGTCTAATATGGAACCTCCGTCGAGGCCGAGTAATTGAAGACTCAGACAGGATACAGAGTGCTTTGGGAATTCACAACCAATGGTTGAATGCAATCAATGCGGCCTTAACGCGCGACCGTCTCCTCACTGATAAAATTAAATTCGGACCACCCGCACTTAAAAAACAGCTAGTATTGAACACTTGGAGTGATTTACTTATGAATGAGGACTCACTGCCGGATGACTGGACTAACGAGGGGGTTTTAGTGGGTATGCGACCTATGACTAACAGACATGGGATAGGATAACTTTGCGGGTCAGAGTCCCACACTGGTTTAATAATGTGTGTAACGGCATTTCCTCCTGAGCAATTTTCCCCGGCAAGATCTGGATCACAACCAGCAACAATAGCGGATGACCTTGGAATGCTTCTGCAGACCGAGACTCATTACACCAAACGCTCCAATAATAATAATAATAATAATTCGCTGTGGCCTTGACAGCGACTGGATAGCGATAAAAGTTCCTTTTTACTCAATGATTTAGTCTCTATATTAGATTGTTGTATCAAAGAGCTTCCGGACTCTGTATTCTTCAACGCGTAGCACAACAAGTCGTTGTATTTTAATTGCACCATGTTCGGGGCAATTCCCCTGCAGAGTTCGGACTCGCGGATCATCCTCCAGCAGCTGTTGCAGTTCAAGAGGGACCACACAATTTTCGATGCAGGATTCCGACCACCGGCGTTTCGCCGCGACTTCCCATCACAATTCGAACCCAGTAAGGCGATCCCAATTACACTCAAGCGCAAGAAAAACGAGAAAACTGATGGCGAGCAACCAAATAAACGAGCCAAACAAACTAAAAAGGAAGCGGCGGCGAGGAAAAAGAAGTCGTCCTCACCCCCCCCCACCGCTCGGCGACGTCGTTAGAGGGAGTAAGCCAGTTTTACACTGCAGCAGTTGGTGGTAGTTGTAGGGTAGTTGATTCGAATATCCCGTACTTCTCTAATTCATCATGTGCCTGTAATTGGATGGATGAAGTTCGCAACACGGCAGGATCATGGTGATGTTGTATATGTGCGGGAGAGCGCCTAGGTCGCATATTGCGTGTCAACGAGCAGCTTAAATTATAGTTGCTTTTGACTTGGTTTCGACAACGAATTTAATCGCGCAGATACGGCAGGGAGGACGAGGTGGGTGTTCTAGACATGGCTAGAGAGGAAGGGAACGGTCCCCATGCCATAGGAACTACTAATGAACAAAATACCTACAGTGTAAATCGTGAGCGCAATCAAGCCCAAGCCAAGCCCGGTCACAGGCCAAGCCATCCAAGCCCGCCCCACCAAATTCAAACTCCACTAAGGGGGGCAAGCCCGTTTGCCAAGCCGGTCCGAAAGCTCTGATTGAACTTATACACTGTTGGAAAAACAAAGCAAGAATCAGAGCAACTCAGGGAATCCGTGATATCCACGTACTGCACGCGCCGCTGGTCGCGAATATCACCTCGCTGAGCGTTGCACGGCGGGTACGTCTCGCTGATCTTCTTGATGAAGGGCCCCACCTCGCTCTCGGGAACCAGGGACATCGTGCAACGGCCCCAACCCGCGCCTGTACACAATGAGGCGTCGAAAATAAGTACGCGTTCGGAAGGTTGCCAACCATCTGTGGGTAGGGCACAAGTTGCAAAGCCCAGATAACGCCATCGAGAGCGCCGCCGAAGGCCAAAAACGTCGTCCACTTCGTCATACTTTTCACGGCGTAGGTTGTCTTCACGGTACTGTGAGGTAGTGCGAATGTGTTAGCACTACGTCTGCTAGGGTAGTTCTTGACGATATTAATGAATTAATGATGAATGTTGCCGATGTTGTTATCAGAACGGTGGGCTGAGGCGAGATGCGTGTGGGCGTTTGGCGTGAATCTTGGTATTTAAGAAATTCAGATTCAGACGGGCGCAAAACTTGAAGGCAAAAACAATTAAACTTATCGATATCGTTACAGGCAAGACGCCGGAAATAGGGCTCAAAAATCGATTCCCGCGGCCGCTTGTATAGGAAGGAGAGAGACAACGGCAGTGGTCAGCTCCGACATCTACATTATGGGAGCAAGGCACAGAGAGCAGGGAGGAGTAGGGACACATCCCATAAATACGCCCCGTTACCGGAAACCAACAGAAGAAGCAGGGCAAGTTTACAACGCTGACACACTGGGATCAGAGCCGTATAGGAAAGGACATGGATTTTGAATCAAGCATAAGAGATGGTGCGCAAAACATGCCTGGCAGAAAGAGGCACCAAAAGCGAGTCCAGGCTGTCGGTCTTCATCTTCACCGCGAGGAGCACGACAGAAACTCGCCAAAAGAGGGATGAATCAGAACATCACAAGCACAAATCAAACAATGTGCTGGAAGAAAGGAGTTGGGAAGGAGCCAAAGGACGCTGCCGTGAAGTGATCAAACGAGACACGGAGAAACTTGAAGCTCGGATTGATCCGACTTTTCACCTTTTTCTGCTCCCTCAAGGCCTACACGACAAGTCGAGGTTGCGCTTGGGTCGCGCAACTCTCAAGGCTGGTTGAAGAAGCGCATCACATACCACCGGGCCTCGTCCTGTCCAGATCTCTACGGCCTGGCGGTTCGCAGTACTTCTTTGGTCCCAGGTACTGTATCCGGATACTACTTCCGAGAGAACACTCTCAGAGTCTCTCGTCACTAGCGATTCGGGATTTCATCCATCTGCCAATGTGGCGTTCCACCTGATCGAGGTATGCATGGGCGAGGTGTATTTTTTGCGATGCGTGCGTTCCTCGCCCAGATTAATGTGACGTTGACTATGGGTAGTACTTTTTGAACTGGATGTCCGGGTTCACCAAACTAGCGGAACGCGAACAATCAAGTGGCCTGTCCACTTTTGCCTCTCCCATGGCCACAGCGTCGGAGATGGTAAGTCATTTCGGCAACCCCCCGCTCCTCCAGTCCCTGATATCTATTGATACAAGCTCGAAGCCTCGCCTAGAACTGCCGAGGTCCAGGAAATTTGTGGATTTACGACTAACTCGCGCTAATTAGTAACTGTTCCGAGGAAATTTTAAGATCGGAAATTTTGAGTCCCAATCATGCAATTCAACTAAGAAACCGTGCGTCATTTCCGCGTCACTGCCGCGTCGATTTTACCAGACCTGGAACCTTCCCGGAAGCCCATTGGCACGCAGGAATCTTCCCGTTGGTGCTGCCCAGGATATGAGTTACCCATACAGTTTTTCCCCGCGAACGCGACCTGCGGCCGCGCAGGCTGGGAATCATGTTTGAGCAGGCGAAGGGCTATACATATATGTTTACGTACCGCGCGCAAAGTCCTGCCTATTATTCTCGATGTGGCGGCATCGGTGAGAAGGCTGTCCTGGGCGGAACGCTCTTCCTTGAAGCGATTCACATGGTGCGCGACACAGGCTTTACAGTAAGTTTTCCAGTGGCTCCCGTTTTGCATTTCTGAACCCTGGTGAAAATGGTTCAGCCCGAGCGGATTTGCAGTTCAATCGTCTTTGGAGGAGGCTATGGGCGGAAGGGAGCAAAAATAGTCGATGACGTGCTTCGGCTCCGCAGCCCGGCGGAAATCCGGTCCGAAGCTCTAAGGCCTTACTAAGCCTTAGAGCCATTAAGGCCTTAGACCCTAGGGCGAACACTGAGGTCTGCACGCCACAAGCTCCGACTCCGACTCACGCTTCTCTTTCTATCCAGATCTTAGCTCTGGATGCTCTGCACGTTATGTTCCAGGCCGGTCGTATGTCTAGTACAAAACGAACATCCGACCTCAGCACAACCATACCAACGCGCTACCCCTTCGCAACATCGATGTCCGCACCGACCGTAAAAACCGAGGCAAGCGCCGCGAGCGACTCCAGCGCGCGCATGGGCGCGACTGTGACGCCGTCCACGCCGGCGGCGTCCTCCCCGTCGCAATCCAAAGATAATCACGCATCACCCCCCTCTCCGGCGGCGATGACCCCGAGCTCACCAGCAGCCACACGTCCGCAAGGAATCTACGCATCTCGCCTCGCTGCTCAGCGTCGCACCGTTACCGGCTAATGTTGCCATCGACTTTGCCGCTGCAGCTGTTGTACGGAACATCGGACCGTAGCTTACATCATCATGTTATTCTTGCCTTCGCCCATATCGATATTCTAGCTTATGCTCGCTCTTCTCTCGCGAGACTTCTCTGGCATCTCCACCGCAACGCCAGCTTTGCCCCTTCCACCCAGTTCCCGGCTTCTCCTTCACATCCAAACGCGGCGACACCCACTGCTCCCTCCCATATGCACCTATGCGACCGCTATCCCTGCGCGCGCGAGCATCGACTCTTCTCCATCTCCGTCTCCCCCCGGCACATCTTCTGCTTCCACTGCAGCCGCGTAGGATGCCCGCATGCGCAGGGATCCAACTCCTGCTCCACAGGTTGAAGTGCGGGGAAGGAATAAAAGTACTTAAAACCAGAGCGCGTGGGGATGGACTTCTATTTGACCGTACTTGTGCACCCCGTTCGTTCGTTCCCACATATTATGTCAGCTATAAATAATTGCCCTAGTGCTCGGTGGACGTAGCTGCTAATGAAAAATGTACACATGGACACGTTGAGGCCTTGAGGAGTTGAAAAAATAAGATCACATGCCCTACCACCAATTCGACTTGACTCCCTCGTCGTTATGCGGACCGCTGTTCACCTTTATTTAGGCGAGGTTCTCGGCATTTACTGATACGGTTCTATTTCGGGAAAGCACTGCACGGATGCAGAAACTTTATGATGTCTAACCGTGTCTCATACCTAGCAGTGTTGTCCCTCAAGGGGCACTTTTTGTCAAGGCCTTAAGCCTTAATTTGTAAGGGCATATTAGGCCTCAAGTTAAGGGTGGGGGGATTGGCATGCCAGAGTGTTCCACAGGACATCAAGGCGATGCACATCTCGGCTCTTCAAGGTTGATTGAAAGGCAACTTGATCCTGTCGTTGGCACCAATAACCAATTGGTGGTGGTTGTTTTTTTTTTCGTTCTGGTGTTGAACCAGTTTTGGGTAGTATCCTTCTTTGTCACTTTGATCGCATTTAGGGAAAGTTCGTAACTTCCGATGATTTTCTGTGAAAGCTCGTCAGGTGAGTAAATTCTAATGAAAGTTCGTGAGCTCACAGTTCATCCAATGTTGAACATCACGTGGCATGTTCGACCTTTCCCTTCTACCACTACCGCGACCATCGCGCCTGCGCAAGGAATCCGCAGGATCGCCGGCAACGCACGCCGACATCCAAGACAAAGCTTTCATCACCGTGGTGTGTGTATGACACTCCCTTCCGTGCTGCATACCCGACATGGACACAAAACTCGTACCGTGACAAGAGCAGCATCGACATCTCCTTCACTCGGAATCATGCAGGAATAGGGCGGGCGGTTTTTTATTCAGCATGGCAAGGCCACTTCTCCGGTAAGCGGTTGTTTTGGTATTCCATGGCTTGCATGATGCATGGCCCCGGGCAAACGCGCCGCGAGGTGCAGAGGGCTGGAACTGGACATGTGAACATCGCGGGCGCCGGTGTCGCGCTTGAATTGCACCGTGTTGCGGCCGGAGACTGTCGCGCCACAGCGACGTGACAACGGCGCGCATCGGGGAGCCGTCTTCTACTCCGTGTTTGCTCCTCGGCACCGTTGCTGATTAACGGCCGCCGCAGCATCCACACTAAGTAATAATAATCATGTACTCACCCACCTTACATATTTTCGCACCTACATGTATTTCAGCGCTGCAATTACATATCCGTTAGACCATTGTATTCCCATTGAAAACATGAACTTTTATCTAACTCCCCCACTGGTAGTTTGCGGTGTATACAGTGGTAGGAGGAGGTTCAATGTACATAAAGTGACGAAATTTCAATGGGCTAGCGAGAAGTGACGCGCTTTGGCTGAAATTTCGCTGAACTCACGAACATTCATTGAATGCCATCAAACTGACGAACTTACACGAATTTAACCGAAGTAACGAAGTGACGAGTTTGGCGCGGACTCACCAGTTTTCCGTATGCAGCTTCCTAGCTCTTAGATAGGACCCAGGTGCAACATATTTCAGCCACCACAACGTTCTGGGGGACGTTCGCTCGCATTCTTCACTCACGCACCAATATCCGAACTGGTGTACCTTCTAACGGATGCTACGCCGTCCAAATTCGCCGAAGATTCGCAAGAGATGTATGGCATCTTGGCAGGTGACTCTGGATGGGAGCGCCGGGACACCCTCAATTCAAACACCACAGTTTAGTGCATTCTCAATGTCAGTGATTCTACTAATGACTCCAAAGATTAGGATTAGTGATTACGAGGAGCCAGATGAGGGAAGCAGCTCAAAAAAAGCGGAGGCCGAAGGACATCTGATATATCAGATCCCCACATATGCCTGGGCCAAAGGCTCCTCAAGGTGCTACTAGTGTCAAAAAGCCTAAGAAGGATTGGGGGCCGAAGCGGAAGCCTCGCAAAAACGCCGCAGTTCGCAAAAAAACTGCCAGCAAAGAGCGAGTGGCGAAGCCCAAGAGAGAGGGTAACAGTGATATAGCAACCCTTGGTCGGATATCGAGTAAAACAAACTCTCGGGCCAAAATTCATAGAGTAAATTCGCGACAAAGTCCAAAAAAAATATGACCGCCATCACAGGTAGTGACCAGGGCCCTGTCAGCCTGCAAACTTTGAACACCATCAGTGTATGATCAGTGTATGTATGTTCACCTCAGTGGACACTGGGGGCAAAGCCTGATGCACCTGGATTCCAGGTGCATCTGAGGTATGTGCTCCGCAGGTGACATCAATCGGACAAAGACTCCATTGATTGACATGTGATCCAGATGAACAAAGTAAAAAGTATTGAATAATTAGATAGCACAAGGAAATCTTTTTGATTATAAGGCCTTACCATTCTCTTCAACCATTCAAACCTCGGTGAAGTACCTTGTGGATATCATACACTGAGGCCATGCTCTGGTGAGCTCTGGGGAAGGCACACCAAAGGTCTGATCTGGGGCTGTTTTCTGCACATAATTGGACCTTTGGTGCAGCTTACCCAGGGCTCACTATAAAAAGCACCCAGTGTATGGGACTCCAGCGGTACTCCAACATAATCTGAGAGGTCAAAGGAAATGTTATTGCTGTTTGCAAAAAAGTTGGCGGTGGCGTAAATATGAACAAATTTGGGCGTTTTGGGCTGTAACTCGCGCGGCCCATATCTCCTCAACCACTACACCAAACCTTGCGTATGTATAGTGAAATCTTATCGCATTTTCAAGAGCTAGACGCCCCCAGTGTCAGTTTTTTAATTTGAGCAAGTTTTGACAAATTAGTTTTGGCGGTGCATTTCCGCGTATTTTCCGTATTGCTCGAGAACGACGGCGATTTGACCATAGCTCAATTGGTGAAATATGTTCGTATAGTGGTTCTGGAGGTGCCCCGGGTCAAAAGTCGACCAGAAAAGGCAGCCCCCATGCGTGGTTTGTTTGTCTCGGCTGATCGCGTAACTCTCTTCCAGTTACCTCTCGCACTTCCCTTACATCTTTACCTGAACTCTTCACCTCTGAATGGGGAATAATAGAACTGCAGACAAACGAAAGCCACGCACGCAGCATTCGAATGCGGGCAAGAGAAAGGCTGGTGGCGAACCTGCTTCTAAGAAGTCGAAGAACGCGTCTGTAGATGAAAATGAGCCTCCTCGCATGCGGCCAAGGCCCAGGCCACTCAATAAGCAGTCCAGTGTCTCTCAATCAGACGCGGATGCGGCAGAACTCCTTATGGGACTAGGAGCGCGTAACCCAATGGACGCCGTCATTGACACTGCCTTGAGAATATCGCCAGAGGAGGGCGCAGCACTTGACGACTTCGAGAAAGACCGCCGGGACGAAGAATACATTGACAGAGGACTCGGAGGTGCGTTATTTCTCACATATTTTTCTGTTTCTTCAACGCGCCTTTCTTCTAGCCGATGATGACGAAGACAACGACGATGATAGTGATGAAGAGGAAGACTATTCCATCAAATATGAAATTCCTTACAAAAATGCGCAGCGCGAACTTCTTCTCCCAGCCAGCACGTCATTTGGCGCATTCCTGGCTGCGTTGTTGGCAAAGATGGATGTCAGTATCGCACATCTCTCGGCTATCGGGTACATCCCCTCGTGGATCCCAAAATCTCATAAACCAGTCCCGAAGCTGTTGGAAACTTCCCAAGACTATGAAAGCATGATGCAGGCCATTGCACAGTACCGCCGCGACAAAGGGAACAAAGCATTCTCAATCGTACTCAGTGATACGTCAGAGCCTCTAGCAGACGGCCGAGGCAAGGTGGGGATCCGTGCCATGTGTCACTCATTGTTACTCACCGTACATAACAGAGCTCTAAAAATAAAGACAAAGACAAAGAGCCAGCTGCGCCACTTGAAGTTACGGAACAACAAGAGCACAAATTGATGGAAGAGATCGAAAAACATCATGCCTGTCAAGAACATGTCGGAAAGGCATGCTACGTAACGAGCTCTGGTGAACATTATCAGTATACGAACAACGATTTAGTGATCTGGGCCACTCTGATGGTAAAGTAGCCATTTGAAACATCCTGGATCATAGTCTGAATGCTGTTTTTGTTTTCTACAGCGGCGTAACCTGGCGCAAGTTGATAAAGTCCCTGATCAACTCAAGATTGCAGACCAGATCGAGCGACAGCGAAGAGCCAAGAAAGGGTTGCAGGCCTCGCAGGCTAACAATTCGTTTACGTCCAATGGTCCAATGTGGGGAATGGGGATGCCGCAGCAGATGCAGATGCTGCCTTGGATGTTTATGCCGCCCCCTTGGATGATGCAAGGGCCACCTGCAGCTATGCAGGCACCCACCCCGCCCCCGCCCCTGTGCCTGCCAAGACGCCAAGTCCTCCGCGCAAGCGGAAATACCCAGCTATCATCAACTGGTTGTCAGATCTCAACAGCAACGCCGACCGTGGGGAAGACAATTTGAATTATGCCCAGTATTCGGGTGTGCTCAATGAGATCGGCATCATCAGGCTTGACGGTTTGCTTGAGGTGGAATCTACTGAGAAACTGCAGTCTCTCACGGGGATGAATTGGGGGACCGCAAAGCGTTTGATGAAGTTCGCATCGGAGGACAGGGCAAAATTGAAGAAACAGCACACCGAATGAACCACTCACTTGAATGTCGTACCGAATGAAGCTCGAAATTGAATGAATTGCTAGTTGTTCTACTGTACTTCGTTATATGTTACATACTTTAGATATATCCACAATGATGAAACCATCCCATCGCGCTTTCAGAGGTGACCGCGAATGCAGCCTCGATCAAGTGTAGATAGACATATGTATCATCTTCTTGCGCCTCCAGATCCGCGTGCCCAATGATCCCCATACGACGAATGTATGCCTTGATGGCTGAAAATGCCAGCTCGATGGGGTTGAAATCAGGAGAGTAAGCGGGAAGAAACTTGAGACGATATCCCCTGTAGATGTGAATTAGCTTTGAAATACATTTATCTTGAGGATCTTACCGTGCTTCGACAATCTCGCGGATACGCGGATCTTTGTGGATTCGAGCGTTGTCCATCACAATTACAGATCCTTGAGGCATCGACTTGTCCATGCGATCCAGAAGGCCTAAAATAAACTCTAGAAATAGGTCCGCTGTGAAGGAACCCTCAACAACTTTTGCGTAGATTATTCCGTCCAATGTCAAGGCTGGCAGTAAGGAATATCTTTGCACCAATCAGTTTCGAAATGTGGGAGAGAGAGGATCAATCACCTTCTACCCCTCACAAAAAAACACTTTCTCTCGGCCCTTCTGCCCCTCAAAGCCCATCCACGATTGCAGATAACGGTACGACGGTCAAAGGAACTTTCATCCACAAAGACAGTGGTTTCAGGCTGGCACGTCCGTCCATAGCTAAATTTATAGCTCCTTCGATCCCCTTCATTGCGTTCGATGGCGTGTTTAGTAATCTAACGAGCCTTAGTCGTGCGTGAGCTTTGAGAAGCATCCCACTCACCTTCTTCATGGTAAAGCCTGTTCGGTTTAGAGTTCGCCATATAGTCGAGTCGGAAACATCAACTCCGACTCGTTCTTCAAGAAGATCTTTCAATTCTTGGAGGTATGGATCATTGCTAAAGCGGAGGCAGCCTTTCAAAAACTGTCGGAGCATTGTGTGAACCTTGTGCTTTGAATCTGAGCAGAATCAGGACAGACCTCAACATTCTGGGTTGAGAGTTTCCTCCTCTTCCCTCTCGAACTGCGGCCAGGCCCCCATCTTGCCGCTGTACCATATTTCCTATAATCTGACATCAAGTGCTCAATTGTATGCTTGCCAACACCTGTCAGCTTGGAAATCTTGGCTATGTCATAAGTTCTAGCCATCTTGAGAAGAGACCATCGCAAATCCTGGGATAGAGGACATCCACGAGTCATTTTGAGAGGCAGAGGATGGAGAATCGCACGAGATCAGCCGAGACAAACAAACCACGCATGGGGGCTGCCCTTTCTGGTCGACTTTTGACCCGGGGCACCTCCAGAACCACTATACGAACATATTTCACCAATTGAGCTATGGTCAAATCGCCGTCGTTCCCGAGCAATACGGAAAATACGCGGAAATGCACCGCCAAAACTAATTTGTCAAAACTTGCTCAAATTAAAAAAACTGACACTGGGGGCGTCTAGCCCTTGAAAATGCGATAAGATTTCACTATACATATGCAAGGTTTGGTGTAGTGGTTGAGGAGATATGGGCCGCGCGAGTTGCAGCCCAAAACGCCCAAATTTGTTCATATTTACGCCACCGCCAACTTTTTTGCAAACAGCAATAAGTGCTTATAACCAACCACATATGTTTTGCACTATCTAATACATTTTACTTTGTGCATCCGGATCACACGTCAATCAACGGCCTCTTTGTCCGATTGATGTCACCTGCCGAGCACATGCCTCAGATGCACCTGGAATCCAGGTGCGTCAGGCTTTGCCCCGGTGGGAGTACTGTGGCATTTGCTCCATCTCTGTTTTCATTTACTTCAGGGCCTGAGTCCCATTTCTATCCATCACCACAACACTCAAAAAATTCCAGGTGGCCGCTCCTTCAAATCACCGTCTATATGCTCCCCTCGCTAGACTGCGACTTCTATACCCACAAATTTCCGAACAGAGGCAACGGTAATAGCAATGCTCATGGCACCCGATACTGCTCAAGTCAAAAATGCTATTTATGCTGCATTTTCGCTTGTAACCCAATCATATCTGAATCAACTCTGCACCAGATTGATCCCTCCACCAGTCTGCAGTCAGGCCTTATAGTAGCTCTTCCCACCCTACGCTTCTTGCGCGTCCAATCGCGTCGAGCACCAGTGACCGCACACACCCGGGATGACTTGGACTGCACGTCCATTGAGCTCACTGGATTTCTCTTGCCGATACTCATCTTAATGTGCACATCACCCCTCGAAATTGGGGCCGCAGAGACCGTCACTTGCCTCGCGATATTGTGCACCGGCTCTCTCAATATTTAATTTAGGCTTCAGTTTCGGAGCCCGTTCTGGAGTTCTTTATCTAGATCCATTCCGGGGCCGGTCAAAGCGATTGATTGTGGCTGTGTTGCCATGTTGCTGAATCCGTTTTCTATTTTTTATTTTTTATTTTTGCAAAATGTTTGGTGCAGCAGGGTCGAGGTACACCTAACGCGAACTCCATCATTTACTCCTGTTTCAAATCATCTGGACCGACCTAGTTGTCTCAACGCCGCCCGTTGGTATGAGGCCTTGGACTTGGAACCCGGCCAGACAGTAAATTTCTCCACAACAGTGCCGGCACGAGTTCCTTACCGTGGTCATGCACAACCTCAACTAGCGAGCGTCCCTGGATTGTCTCCTTTACTGGCACAGTGTAAGTCAGATTTGGCTTCTCCTAACTTTGACACGTGGTCTTCTGCGGCTCTCCAGTCTTCATCGGCCCGCGTGCTCTCCAATATGAATCCAATCATGACCAATACCAGTATCATCACATTGGGCCCTTCGTCAAAGACCTCTCTGAATTTGGACTGAAATTTGAGGAATCCCATCACCAAATGTGAAGATTTCTGATATGCCCGGATTTAGAAAGTCCGGCCAGATGCAGTTGCCAAGCCTGTAGATAAGAACACATCGCCAGATGTTTCCTTGCAAGATTATATCTAGCCAAGTATTCCCCTAAAAGGTAATGAAGTGTTGTTGTAGCTTTGTATTGAATCCTGGGTCAGGATTCATCTTGGATGTTCACGCCGTAGCATTCAAATAAGTTGAACCGCCAATACTAAAATTGCTACTGGCTGCCTCTTACTTCTCCTTGCCATTAAGAGAGCCCAGAAGATGTTCAAGCAGAACCCGACGGCATCTGCTAAGCATTCAAAGGGGCACTACACTGCGAAGGAACAAGTGATGTGCGACAGTTAGGAGTAGAGTGTTGACATGTATTGACACTGCAAAGGGCTCCGGAAATGCGAAAATCTCAGTATACCTTCTTTCAGAGATTGACGTGACCCCTCCCTCCCCACGTAACCAGGCACGTGCCATCAAATTCCCTTTTGGGGAAAGGCAAAATTTTAGAAAACCGCTCCCGGCTCGTCCAACATCACACAGAGCTGCAGATATCATGCCCATAAATATTCCAGCATATACCAAGTGCTTCCAGGCATTTATAGGCTAAATCTTGCGCAAACTCGACAGGGTGGCTGACGTGACCACGTGATCAATCTGATGTGACATCATTCATGGGAAATGTCGGAAAAACCGGCCGAAAGTGATAAGGCCGGATCAGGCCTGATAAGTTGAACCAATCTTATCAGGCGGTTGGGGCCTTATAATGTAGCCTGCGTTTTAATGCCTTATATATAATGCGCGGGGGTTAATATAACCAAAAATCTATTAGTTTCTATCCAATTCCTTACTGTTCTATAGCCCACTGTGACTATCTATATTTATCTAATGACTTGAGAAACGGGAGGCTTTTTAGTGAGTCGAACCGGCGACCTCTGCATAACATACAAATTTTGGTATAACGCAATATAACAACTAGGCTATAGTGTCCATAATGGTTATGTTTATGCGTTCAATTTATTGAACAGGCAGGGTTGGCTGGCCCCAGTAAATAAATCCAGCCGTCTTTACCTCATCGTCTTTGCACTCGCAAGTTCATTTGAACCCTGTGCATGCATAATAATCATATAGCGAAGACAGCAATACTATTAACGAGAGCAATTGATAATTACAAGTCGGCACAATCTAAATTCCTATGTAGTTACAATCTGAGGGTCGCTCGCCGAGGCTCGGAGGCAAACGAGGCAACGCAGTTTATGAGCTGCGGCATGGTCCGTGGGATGGTCTTCGAAGTGGCGCCACCCAGTCTCACCTGAGAGTTCATCGCCCTCGCGACACGTCGACTCTCGTTGTGGGGATCTGCATGGCCGAAGCGCAGGCGTGTGCAGCATGGAGTAGGAGCCACAGTGTCCCTTCCACAACGTCCCCCATCCACGCGCATGACGATCGATTACAAAATAACAGAAGGAGGAAGAGGAGAACGGAAATGGAAGGCAAAAGAATCAAAAAAAAAACACACCATAATCCCCTCCGAGCTCTGTCGCCTTTCACATACTCGCTCCTGGTCCAAACAATGCATCAGTATGATGCTTTTACTCGCTAGAAGGAGCCAGTACTTGTAGATTATTCCCAAGAATATGCCGTCGCCGAGGTCGTATGGATAGTATTCTGCAAACAGACCGATTAGAATTGATGGACGAAGGGTGCTAGTGTATACTGAGTCTCGAATTCTGGGAGTAGTTAGTGTCCGCGATCGACAGAAGGTCGTAGTCGAGATGCAGAAGATTATGCACCAACAGGAACGGTCGCAAAAGCGGGGCGACACCACTGTTTGGTCGGCGTTGGGGCTCGTGTGTGGGTTCTGGGTATGCAGCGGGGTAAGGTCTGCGGACGCGTGCACCGCGTACGTTGGCGGGCTATTCAGCGGTTTAATGCAGGCGGGTAGACTGTTACGGAGTTCGCACTTAGCTTATGGTAAAACGGGGAGAAGGAGAGTTACTCCCGCTGTCAAGGTAGCGGGGTGCTGATCAACCGTTGCGGCCAATACGCCGTTCCCCATCTCCCTGTACGTGCAGAGCAGCCCACGCGGCATGGTGAGCGTATTCGCGTCCCGCGGAACGTGCACGGCTCCGCAGCGTCAAATAAGGTGCTACAAGAGCGACGTAGAGCGACCCACTATCGCATCCCACGTAGTGCGCCGTTATCTACCGTTATTCTAGCCAACCAGCAACGCAAAAAACTGCTCAGATACTTACCTATAGTCGCTTCCTCTCCCAGGTTTGTCTGCATTGAGCGAGGCCTCCACGATAGGATATAGTAGTGTTGGAGAGTGGTTGTTGTTTCCCAAAGGGCTGCCAGAGGCAGGTCGAGGGCGGACGGGCGCTGGGCGGGCGACAGGGAGACACAGCGAGGCGGAGGAAAAAGGACGTGGATTATGATGCCAAATAATGCGGCCGGCAGCCGGATAACTGCCGTATAAGGTCGCCCGGTGCCTTTTAAGAGCCTTATTATGACATGATAAGGCGGCCGGCTTATAAGGCTATTTTTATTTTTCCGACAAATGTAAAGGGTTTTGATGGCACTTCACGATCGGACCGGGCTGCAGCGTCAACTGTCAACATTCTGGCCACATTTTGAGTGGGAGATTGCTTCGTTTTTACAGTTCGCAGGGAATGTCTCGAGCCGATTTTTTATTTTGTCTTTTGTTCGTACCCTAGCAAATTCTTTCTGAGTTTCACAGCCAAATCACAGCCATTTACAGCAATTTATAACCCTTTTTCTAGGCAAATTTTTAAAATTCTGCTCAGGACATTCCCTCGATATTCATCTCATATGCCGTCTAAAGTTTAGTTTGAGGTCATAGAGTCATTGTAGAAGGCTAGAGCGAGAACCGACGCAGAACAAACAAAGAACAAACAGACATTTGTTTGGCGGAGATTGCCAGTCCCCACCATTCAACTCCTCCAAGCCGCACTTTCAAATAGCATGCAAACGGGCTCAGATACGCACGGCATACATCTGAACAAAGTCTGAGCTCACTTGGAGCATATTAGAGGAATTTATTCAGCTAATTTTTAGTGAGGTTTAGTGGCTGATATTTCTATTTTTTTTCGAAGTGTTTTTTCTGTGCATTTCAATCTACTAGAAGAACTTTTCAAAACAGGTATGGATTTTTTTTTTTCGGCGGCCAGGGGGACCCCTCCCTCCCTTACCATATAAGGAAATTTCTTATCTTCGAAGCCCCTTGTCGTTCACACGAGGTGCGAGAAATCCTGGGTACAAAGCCCCTTGGTTAAAATACAGGAGTGGATAAATGCGCATAACTGCGGACAAAGAAGAGGGAAGCGTTACGGAAAGAGCAAATTTACTGAATCCCAAAAGCAAATCGAGGCGCAATAGAGAAAAAAACCCAAAAAAGAATGCGACTAGTGATGCCCATGGCCCCGCCTGAGGCTCTCAAGCCCGCCAGGCCGAGCCCTGGCAAGCCCGACGTCGGGCTTTAGCGAGCCCGGGGCTCGAGCTTCAGGTTTTCCAAGCCCAAGCCGGGTCGCAAGCCTGGGCCTGAGTATCCACCCTGAGCTGGGGTATAATAGACCAAAAAGACTGTGTTTAATTCGGGAGAAACCAAGTATATTTGGACTCACCGATTTCAATGCAGTTTGATTTTTTCTTCACGGGTATTTGCAAATTTTGTCAACCATTTTTTGGCATCCTGCACAGCATCCTGAGCTCGTGTACGTTAAAAAATCGTAGAGCGGTCTGAATCAACTCTGCGCAGGGTTGTTCAACATGTATTGAGTGCTACGTATCTTTGATGCAGACATAGATGGTCGAAATACTGCTTGGTGCTCAGGCCTGGACTCAGGCCCAAGCCTGGCCGCGCCAAGCCCTACTGGCAGGCTTGGGCTCGGGCCTGAAGAATCTCAAGCCCGAGCTCGCTCAAGCCGGGCCCAAGCCCGGGCTTTCAGGCCAAGCCGGGCCCTGGGCATCACTAAATGCGACTCCAGGTAATCTCCCGCTGCCTATGATCTAGTTTAATGCCAGATCATGCGGGACTGCGCCAAGAGCGGCACATCCGGGTTGATTGGCATCTCTTTTGTTTTGAATTATGTGAGATCTTTCACAGTAACTTTGTAGAAGTTTTTTTCATTGGAGGAGTTGAGGAATCCAATCGATTTATACCTTTATCCTTTTGTAGAAACAGACAGGAGCATCAAGCTTGTCAAGGTCAATGATTTTCGTCCTGAGGAGGAGTCCGTCCCGAAATGTTGAATTTGCATTCACATTAAGGCATTAGCCGGAAGTCCCGAAGCCATATATTACAGCTTTGGATAGAACACAGCCGTGGCTTGGTTCCGCCCGTTTCGGGGAGTCCTGAAGCGGACCTCGTGTCCTATTTTGGGGCCTTTCCGACTATTCGCCGTTTTCCGTTATCGGCAACTTGACAGAACCTATAATTAGCTGTGATAGGATCAATTTTGGGCAGTGATGCGCACTCGCCGTGCAATGACTATCAGGGCTTAAAAGGACTCAAACTCGCGGCCTCAACTGCCCGTTTTTTTCGTTTCCTTCCCTCGTTTGCTTTTCCATGCTCGTTCTGGTCCCCCTCCTCCTGGCCCTCCTTTCTTCCGCCTCTCCAATTCTGCACCATCCGTTCGACCACGACCACGAACACACCATTGCTAAACGCCTCCCGAGCACTTGGTATCATGCGGACGATCATTCTGCTCCGTCTTATCTTTGCAAAATCTGAGACCATTCTCATTCCCTTGCGCAGTTCACTCGTTATTCAAGCGTGGCGGCACGGACGGCATAACATACGCGGATGTCGGCTCACCCGGTGCGTTACAAGCTATGTGCTCGGTGGTCCCGGGTGGCTCAATCATAATCTTTATTTAGAGTGGACAAACGCTTACCCCCCTGGTCCTCCTGCCATACCCGATGTTAATTCACTGCCGGCCGAATGGACCGCGGCGTTGAACGACGCAATCGCGCGTAATGTCATTCCCGACATACCCGTTGCAACAAACATTCCAAACGAAAACCCCGTGTACCCGACTGGTTTTTTGTTCATATTCTCACACCATGCAGTGTATTCATCGAGTTTCCAGGGTCGGATCCTAACAGCCCGGAAATCTGCTCCGCGACGTACGGCTGCCGGATCAACGGGGACATCTGGGACGCGCCCGATGGTTTGTCTCCCATCTCTCGCTTCTTGACTTCCTTCTGAAGCCTCTTAGGTTATATCGGAATTGCCTTCGATGATGGACCGCAACCTGTGGATCTCTCCCATTTATTTTTCTCTTCACACTTTCTAATACTCGAGAAGGCCTCGGATGCCCTGCTTTCATTCTTGCAAGCGAACAACCAAAGCGCGACCCATTTCATGATCGGCAGCAACATTATCTGGTACCCGACCGAGTTCCAGAAGGCCTTTGCCCAGGGAGACGATATTGCTGTGCACACATGGACCCACCCGCACATGACCACTCAAACTAACCTCCAGGTTGTGGCTGAGGTACGAGGCATCATTTAATTGTGTATGCTGTGCGATTTACGCGGACTGGAACATAGCTGGGATGGACGATGGAGTTGATTCATAACTCAACGGGTGGTCGGGTCCCCAAATTCTGGCGGGTATGCCATCTTCGCTTTATGTTTGGAGCCTTTCTCTGACGAGAAATTGTAGCCTCCCTATGGCGGTAGATATTTCAGCTGGAGTTGAAGTTTCCTCCTCTCATTCCTTAACAGATAGCGACGTAAGAACCCGTGCGATTGCGAAGGAGGTATGTCTTTCAACGTTCGATTCCTTTTGAGTTCAGTCTAATGCTACTCAGGTATTTGGCCTTACGACAATCATCTGGAACCATGAGTTTGTTTTCCCAATTTCCCGCTATCCACCAATATTCATGGATTGTCCCTTTCAGCACGGCAGACTGGACTCTCACTGTAGCCGGCGGGACGACACCCGCGGCGATTAACGCATCCATGACCCAGTGGTTGACAGGATCGAAGAGCCCAGGTCTCATTATGCTCGAGCACGAGCTCTCAGACCAGTCTGTCGATGCATTCAAGGCGGGGTATCCCGTGATGCAGCAGAATAAGTGGAACCTGGAGTCGCTCGCACGGCTAATGGGCAACGGCTCGGCGTACATTAACGCCGCCAGCGACACCAGCCCGGTCAATGCGGTGGATATCCTCGGTGCAAAGAACGCCTTGTCTTCCAGCGCATCCGCGTCCTCATCGGCTTCAGTGGATCCAGCCTCTGCTGGTTCACCTAACACGTAAGGGGTCGTGTCGCTCGTGTCTTGAACTGCCGCTCATCCCATTACAGGCAGAAATCTCAGGCTACGTCGGCGGGGGACAGCTCCACTGCCTCACAGACCCCTAGCGCTGGGAGCAACTCCGCTTCCCCGCGTTGGGCAACTGGACCCACAGCCATATTGGCTGTCGCCGTCCTATTTATTTTATGGACATGAGCATGCCCTTCGGCATCCGGACTTTTTATTTTGCGGATTTATTCAGCTACAGCGCCGCGGTGGGCGTGCAATGAACACGGACTTGATTGATACATTCGTTGTGCATGTGCTTCGCTATTGTATTTCGGACATGACCTGCGTATAATACGACCTACCTACATGCCTACGCTACCTTTCCCTGCCTGGCGGCAGTGTTACGACTATTCCGAATGATTATTTTGGGGCAGTGTTTTGAATGCATCTCTGTTGTATACATATGTTGTGACACTCACTGTACGTAGCAGCACTGAAAATCAACATTCCGGTGTCCCGACATGGTCGTCCACTCGCGGCATGTATTGAAGTTGAAGCCAATCGTCGACGATGTCGATTGACTTCCATGGAAGTGGTACTCGTAGCCACCGATACGGGATTCATGTTCGAGATATTAAATGTTGGAATAATTCAACACGTGCTACGTTCCGACAGTATAAAAACATCTATGGCTCGTACCGTCTAAAGTGAAACAGCCCTCGTTGCCGAAGGTCCACCATTACACCCTTCATCACATCCTCGAATTCGCCGAAGCCTAACCGCGGCTCATCGGGGATTCTCGCATCCGATACCTCAAACGTGACGCACTGGAGTTTGCAGAAACAGTCCCCCGCAAGGAGTGTGTCCATCGCTTCCCACGAGAGCTCCAGAAGTCGCTTTGTGAGCGACATTCTGAGGGATAAAGCCACCAGCACGGGTGACGAGATTTGTTGGAGAAGTGAGAGCAAGCCTGCCTGCATGTTCCGGGCGCTGGCGGTGCTGAAATGCAGGTTCAGGGTAAGGTTCCGCAAGGCGGTGCAGGGGCCGAGATGAATAGCGACGACTAGAATTTAATAATGTGAGAAATTAATTATGTTCGAGTTGATTTACAGGACTTGCCACAGGTAGGATCCACTTGTTCTGATAGTTGGACAAGCTCGAGGTCCTAGAGTGTGTTCCCGACCCTCGATAGTAGCATATTGCAAGCGGAGGCGTCCCAATCATCTTCTGCAACCAGCGTAATGACCATACGGTCGACGCTTAGTTTGCTATGCATAGCTAGACACTGTGCGACAGGTTGGGGGGAGTGATTCCGCGAGGACTCGAGTGCGAAATATTTCAGGTATTTCGCGGGAGCGTCTACCGCAGTTGACAGGCCCGCCAGCGGATCTCCGTCGTTGTACATCCACCCCGAAAATTCGAGGCGTTCGCACGCGGGGAACAAGCCGATGAAGTCCCACAAGTCTTGCGCCGTGGAAAGGACGCAAAATTTGATACGTAGCCGCGTAACCGCCGACCACTGGCACCGCGGTCCCGTCAGAGGTTGGAAGACATGGACGGTAATGTTCATCGTGCGGACGTTTGGGAGAAAAGCTTGGATTTCGAGGGAGTTGAATGCAATACCTTCCAGCAGGGAAAGGCTAGTCACCTATTTTCCGAGATGCTTGCTCCCGCGTAAGAGCGAGAGGAAGTTCTCGGCATCTGAGAATCCGAGTGCGACGTGTCGAAATAACAGTGACTGAATGTGCATGGCCCAGGCTAAGCAGATTGAAGCCAAGCGCCGGAGCTGCACCTTCGCCTCCCTTTCAAGGCTGTGCATTTGATCCAAGATAAGAAACTGTAGCTCTAATGGAATGGCTGGGAGCGTAGTGTGAGCACTGGATCTCATTCAGGCTAAGAATAAGGTAAAAACTCGTAGGTCCCGACTCACCTAGCTTGCAGAGACATTGGGCCAGTCGGTCGCGGTCTGAGGTGAGTCCGAGTCAGTCCGCGAGGCTACGTGGCTACTCACGTGCGTGGCGGTTAAAAATGGAGCGTAAAATGAAAGGAGCGCATACGCAGTCCTTCAAAAATGAATCACAAAAATACGCGGCCAACGAGACTCGAGTCGCACCACAATGTTGCACTGCTTGTTCAAGTTTTTGAAGCGAGACCAACGCAACCTCACACCAAGATTTACAACTGAGATCCCAACAAGATAGATAAAATACGGGCTTGTTAAGGGAGAATGGTCAGGAAACTATCGGATAATACAATTCAAAATTACAACTCTCAGTTTCGTCACTCAGGCTCCAATATCGCTCTTCCCGTCCAGTGTCTCTTCTCCATCCCCAACCCAACGAGCATCATTCTCGTTCCCAAAGTCCCAAACGTCAACGACAGTGGTATTCTGGCGGTTGCTAACAGCAACACACAACCCGCCTTCAAAGACCAACTGCCAGATTTCAGTAAGGCCTGTCAAAAGTTTCCGCACAACGGTGCCGTCGCGTATATCCCACATCATCAAAGTCCCATCCGCCCCGCTCAAAACTTTAAACTCGTCGTGTTGAAAGCAGGTTATCGCGACGGTATGCTGGGCGAGCGTGTGGATGAGCGTCTCAGAGTCTGGGTCCCAGACGCGCAAGGTTGCGTCGGCGGCGGCTGATACAAGATGGGAGGACAACAGGCCTAGAAAACCAACGAGGGATGTGTGACCGCTCAATGTATGACAACATTCGCCCGTTCGGAGGTTCCAGATCTGCACAATGCCGTCCATTGAGCCAGAATAAGCCTGTTCGCGCACAGGATCCAGAACGACGCTATACACTGAATAAAGAAGTCAGCGTAGCGGAGAAGACGAGAACAGAAGTAGCTGACCTTTCCCGGTATGCTCAGCGAGAACCCGTTTACAATCTCCGGACATTATGTCCCAAACCCGAACAGTGCAGTCGTAGCTAGCGGACACGGTTGTTCTTCCGTGAGCCGCCAAATCCCGGATGGTGTTGGTGTGGCCTTCGAGAAGGAGTTTATGTAAGGGGTTCTGATTCTAGTTAGCCAATTTCAGTGACGAAGAACTGCCAGCACACCTCTGCAGGCACCATTTCATTGTATCGGTATTCCGATGGTGGTTCCGAAGGTCCCGGTAATGTCCAGACACGGAGTGTGTGGTCTCTACTTCCAGTGACGATCAACGGCCACTTTGGCCATTCCTCTTTGGCAATCGATCCATTGTCTTGCACGACATCGACCCACGCAGGCCCCACGATAGCCAGGCATCGCACTGTGCTGGTATGACCGCCGAAAACATGAGTGCAGCGGCCTGTCTCTAGATCCCATATCCTCAATGTTCTATCAGTAGATCCACTGACAGCAACAGCAGGGTTCCAGTTTAAACCTGTCGTACCCCTACGAGACCTCCGCGTTCAAACCGGTTCGAACCATCATGGTTCGAACCCTGGTCTTCCTTCTATATAACTTGCCTATAACTCTGCGGTTTAAACCATTGTGGTTGCAGTTCCAACCATTCGGCTTAAACCACTGTTTATACCGGTGGTTATGGTTTAATCTGGCTTAAACCACAAAATCAAAATGTGATGGTTCCAGCTGGTTCAAACCGGTTGGAGCTATGATGGTTCCAACCCGTTCAAACCGGTTGGAGCCGTGATGGTTTAAACCGGTTGGAACCAGTTGGAGCCATGGTGGTTCAAACCAGTTGAGGCTCATACTGGTAAGAAAATATTTCTCTTTGTTACCTGGTACTCTCAATGAACAATGAGATGCCAAGTTGTAATTATCCATAATGTACATCTCTACCACACTTTCCGTAGTTACGTCCCAGGGCAGATCAGTATATTCTCCGCATTTTACCATTAAGAACTACTCATCTTCCAGGCTCAAGCTCTATTTCCAGTTCAACTCAAGATAGACACTAGCAAGCATCCAGGGAGCACTTGTTTGCATCATTATGACTTGAGTTCTCAGATACAGGAACTCTTACAGTCTTAGTGCATCAACATGAGGGCGCCCTGAGTGGTAGAAATATTCATTTGGACAAGGACTTAGAAATGTAACACCCCGTATTACTACTCTCGCAAAACTACATAGTCATCCCTATATAGGCTGACTATTACTACTTTAGGAACTGCATATATCACGTGCCTTTTGTAATTAACTATAAAAAGATGTGCGTCTAAGCGGGCGAGTCTCTAACTGACACTCACCCACTTTGACGTACCCGGAGTCTTTAATAGATCTTGGGTTAACTCATTCGGGTGAATTGCTTAAAGTTAAATCAATCTACCCTATTACAAGAAATCTGTAAATTCTGATCGTAGTTGCTATCAAATCCTGACCACAACTGCTCACATCGTCCTATTGCGAGCCACGGAGCCTCACAGTTGGAACCACTTGAGTTCAAAGTATGATGGTTCCAACCGGTTCAAACCGTGATGGTTCCAACAGGTTCAAACCACTGATGGTTCAAGGTTCAAACCCCGAGGGTGGTTGGAACCGTGATGGTTCGAACCTGTCGTTCAAACTGCATGAGCTTGAAACATAACAACCATATTGGTTCAAACCTGAGTTCAAACACAGAGTTACAGGCAAGTTATATAGAAAAAACACGACGGTTCAAACCACCATGGTTCAAACCAGGTTCAAACCGGGGCCCTCGTAGGGGTACGACAGGGTTTAAACTGGAACCCTGCTAGGGTACCCACTGACGAGCATATTGTCTCGAACGGCAAGGGCCCAAATGCCTCCTTCGTGGCCATCAAGCGAATGAAGCAGCTTTCCGGTGAAAGGACAGTATACGTGGATGTGGTGATCATCAGAAGCAGAAATAATGCGGTTTGGGAGAAGACGAGGCATGTAACGACAGCAGAGCCGTGCGCTGGGAAGGATATGTGCTTGGGTTCTGGGTTATTGATCCAGGACGTCCACGCAATAGATTCGTCGCTCATAGGATTCGATTCCCTGTGACCTGAGTAACCAAAAATCAGCCATGGCGAGGTCTCAGCTGAACACTGCTCACCTAGATCTGTAGTATCAGTGGACATGGCCATAGCTGAAATGCGCCTGGCACTACCGAGCAACCGACGCTTATCAGCGCGCACGTGGCATTGTCGGTTAAACGCGGTCCGAGCTCCGGGTTGAATCCTTGATTATCCTTCAGAAAAATCTGAACGCTTGCGTAGAGTCATACCTCCGTTTACATCGCAACGAAGTGCGTGTAGCATCAAGCAACGTCTCCTTTCGAAGTACCAATGCACCGCCTCGACGCGTTCTATTTCATATAACTTTCTTCGCGGGCCTCGACAATCCCAACTTGATCATTCATTCTTCTTCGTCCTCCCAGGCAGCCCTCTTGGGTCTGGTAAAAATGCCGCGGCAGGCGCGGCACTGACGCGCATTGACGCGGCAGTGACGCGCTGTGACGCGGCGTGACGCGCGATTGACGCGGCGACTGACGCGCGCCCTCTTACAGTTCGCAGATTGCTTGTTTGCCTCTGGGATATGTTTGCGCAACGGTTATTCATGCAAATACATCATTTGAAGCCAAAAAAGTCTGACCTTAAATTTGGCTCAGTTCAACCTGAACCTCGACTAATTAGCACTAATTAGTGAAGGACCAAAGTTAATGTTGTCTGTACTATCAAATTGTGTCTCACCCATCATGAATCCTGGAACCCAAATCATATTTTTACCCTGTTTTGGTCATTGAATACATTACTCGAACGCAGAAAACCCTGGAAATCCGAATTTCAATCAGCCGCCATCATCCCCAGGTTTAACTAATGTTTACTGGGAGAATGTTAGATCTTCTGAGAGGGCTCCGAGCTCATTTTTTGACCCATCATTAGATGGAGAAAAAAATACCCTTGATTACAATTGGGCCAAAATCGCTGGATCCATACAGATTCTGGTGAAATTATTGGGTAAAATTGATTAGACTCAGGCTAATTAACCCGGGTACTCGCCAGTTACTTCTCATTTGACACCTCACGAGTCAAGGAGCAGATGCAACCTAATTTGCGTGCCCAAACTTGTTGGAAATACAACCCCTGGTCACTGCCAATGTGGATTATTCCCTAAGCAGTCTATTATTCTCACTGGCTTTCTTTCTTTTTGTGTCCTCATGTTCACAGTTGCTCTAGCTCTTTTAGTTCCACGGTTCATAGCTTATCTTGCTTATCTTCCGATAAGAGACTTGTATAAATATACGCCTGCCTCATGAATATATTTAGTCTGTTCTTTACTTGCGAATCCCCGCATCAATAATATCTTCCCATAAAACTAGCTTTCAATTCACCAACCAGAGTATTTTCGGACACAATTAAGATTCTTTTGCTAAGGGTTTTCTGATGACGACTTCCCTAGCATTCTTTCTGTGAATCCTGACCTAGAACTTTGCTAGGTTGGGGCATCCTCGAGTACATAGTCTTGTTCATCCATGAAAGACACCATTGAGCCTGAAATATAAGTCTGCAGATGAGGACGCTTCCACCGAGTTCTGCATCGATGCATACTATTATTCAACGGCCCAGTTCTGAGAATCTTGAACACCCTATTGGATGGAAAGTATCATGTCAATATTCAAAATGTCTGGATGGATAGAACGGAAATTTGTGGTCTTGTTCAAACTTCTCAACTGGTAAGTTTCAGAGTCCTATATTCTGTTAGATCGGGGAAAGCCCTGATCAAGCAGTAATTTTTCTGAGCTATGCACATGATTCAGCAGTTTCATGCATCTCTACCCTTCTGTGAAACGAAATGCCCCTGAGGGATTTCAACTGTATGAATTAGAACCATGGACCCAATTCATACCAAAATCACCCCATCTCGAGTTCAGTTCAACCTGGCATTCCGAACTCCACCAAAATGAATTCTCGGACAGCGAGTGAACCAAGTTCAAATCATTGGGAACACATCGATGGGCTCGGCTGCCCACCGTCACCCTCTTTACTAGTCTGACTGGTGCTGGTTACAGGTCCCAGTCCAATACCAATTGCCTTCACTCACACCTGTCCATCTCAAACGGTTCTCGTGAACTTTGACATGAACATGTGGTTTCAAATGGGATGTAGGACCTTCAACTGATGGGAATGCGACGTCTGTGGGATCAGATGCTTGTCTGGAAGCAGACTCGGGCGATTCAATTTAATGATACTTAAAAGGAGAGATCCAACTGCCAGAAATTTAGTGAGTTTTTGCACTCCGGAATATTTTTTGATGCACGCATGCACAAAATCTTACATTTGATCAGCAAGCGAATCAAAATTACTTGCTGGGCGAGGCTTCGATTGCAACGACAGGTGAGGTATGCCATGTTCGAGGTATAAGAACACCCGCCTTTAAATAATAAGGGCTGCCTCTGTCACTTGCTGAGGACTGCGCTCATATTCATCCCATGGAAAAAGACCTGTGGATAGGTAGAGAACACGCTAAAAGCCCGTTATGCCGATTACCCCACTGGAAATTGATACTGGCTTTTTGAACCATGTGAAATGGCCCAACCCAGGATTTTATTTGCCTCCGTTCCCTCCGATGTCAATACTATTCTATCCCATCCCATTCCAAATAGTTTTCTGCTACTTTTCAATTGCAATGCAGACTGATATCGGTGGTCACGGTGATACATGCAGAACATGGAACCTTCACACAATTTCCAATTGCAATGGAAGTGTTAATAATCCAAGGGCTTGGGATGGATTGAGGCCATAGGAGGTAGAAATGTATCAGAGTGAACTGGAAGGCTTGTTTCCTGTTAGACGACACTATTTCATCCAGAGAACATGACCCCCTGCTAATGCTAATTAGTGAACTACACTCAATGATTCTTTGGGAGACCAGTGATTTTTGGTCGAAAGCCCAGACAGCAAGGTAACTTTGCATATTGAACTTCCAAACGACAGGCGATTCATGTTCTCAGATGCTCATAGAGGCGAGAGAGTAGTATAATACTTCATACGGTGTTCATTCTGACATGGAATTCCCAAACTATTGGGCTGAGGGGTGTTGCCCACCCAAAGAATCAATAATATGAATCAGATACAGTAATTTAATCCCTCGGAACATCCGCACATCAGCACTAGGTAACATGGGTAGTGTATTTGAGTAACGCGGCATTGACGCGGCGGTGGCTGTGTTGACGCGGCATTGGCGCGCATCGGCGCGGTACTGACGCGCAATGACGCGGCACCGGCGCGCATCGACGCGGTGGGTAACGCGGCATCGGCGCGGCAACCTCTCAAATTCAGAGGTCCTTTTTGAGCTCCAAACAAGTGTTCAAACATTGTTTTACCTGTTTTAAATGCTTTGCAGGCCAGTAGAGGTCGAGGGACTTGTTAACGAGTGCGAATCACTTAAATGCTGAGCTCAACCATCTATTTTATACACCTGAGAATGCTTAATTTGTGTTTTAGAGAGTAACTGGTACACTGTGAACCTTATTTACACATGCATCGCATCAGCAGTAAGTTGAAAATTTGCCGCGTCATGCCGCGCCGCTCCGCGTCAATTTCTCCGGACCGAGCCCTCTTTTCTTCTTCTACTTTCTTCTCTGCCGGTTGCCTCTTATTCTTTCTCTCCAATCTCTTTGGCTGGCCCTTTTACCGTTTTAATACTCCAACTTCAACTTAAACGATGCAAATCCGCGCCGCCGCCTCCGTTGCGATCCTGCTCGCCCTACACGGGCTCGCTGCCCCCATCCCGGATACAAGCGTGAGTAACGCGCGAAACACATTTAATAATGGGCAATCCGGCTGAACCCAAACCGCAGGACGTCCAAGCCCGTGCAGAGACGCTTCCGGGATTCGACCACGGCCCCGTTGCTCCTCCAGGCAAAGTCACGCCCGTCGTCGCCGAAGGGCCCGTAATCGAGCTCCCGCGCGCGTTGAGCCTCCCGCCATTCAAGATCGGCGTGCCCGCCGACAAGCTTGTGCGTAGCGCTTGAACCATTTCCATGAAAAATGACTCAACTGAACCCAACCCGCGCAGGGCATCGCGGCCCGCGCATTGGGTCTGCCTCCGTTCAAGATCGGTGTGCCCGCAGACAAACTCACGCCCGCGCCCATCGCCGCCGAAGCTCTCGAATCCCGCAACCTGGGCTTCCTCCCTCCCTTCAAGATCGGTGTTCCCGCAGACAAACTCACGTCCACACCTACATCCCAATCATCGCCGAAGCCTGCGCAGAGACACTCCCAGGATTCGACCGCGGCCCCGCTGTTCTTCCCGGCAAGGTCACGCCCGTCATCGCCGGAGGCCCCGTAATCGAACTCCCGCGTGCGTTGGGCCTCCCGCCGTTCAAGATCGGTGTTCCGCTCATGAGTAACACGTTAACGATTTTCGATGATGAATAGATAACACGTCTGAACTTGAATAGGATGTTGCAGTCCGCGCATTGGGCCTCCCGCCGTTCAAGATCGGTATTCCGGCGAATAAGCTCATGCCCGCATGATTAGCTTAATTTGAGAGGGAGAATATGGAGAGAACTGACGACGCATATTGAACGAAGGAGTAGTACTTATTGACGCACTTAATTTGGAACGTTCAACCAAAGATTGGATTGGCGGTCTAGTATTTCATGAGGGTTGATCGAGAAGTGTACCTATGGCAGCACTGGCGCAACGAAGACCATTCCGGGGGAACAGCATTCGAACTAAAAGGACGGCGGCTTAGCGTACCAGATCTTGAACGTCAATGACCGAGAGGTAAAGCTCGGGCGTGCGTGGAACGAATGTTGGAATATTAATCAGCTTCGGGAAGGTAAAAGCCACATATCCCCCTGTACGAATTATCATGGCAAGGTCTGTCGAGTGTATTAGGTATACATTGCCATATGCGATGGCGAACATCTAACCGCGCGTGTCACCTGCCAAAAATAAATTCGTGTACTAGTGCTGTGAAAATGTGAGCGTCGATGTGATAACAGTCCTGAAACGTACGATAACAAGGACTCCTCGCGTTGACGTTCTTTCCTTAGTGAACTGGATAGTTCCGCTCCTACATCACAAGCATCCAAGAAACAATTGTACGCTGTCCAGACGCCATTAGCACTCAGCCTAGACACCAAAGAAATTCTAAAAGTTGACTGTGAATCTCCCCGCGCCGCTTCCTCGCCACAAGCTCTGCACGAACCCAAATATCCGCGCCGCCCGCGCGCCACGTGATAATTCGTGTGCGTCGCGATGACCACGCGCACATCCTCGACCCCGATGTCCGCAATGAATACGACTGCATGCTATCGTGAAGCCGAGGAGCGGTACACGCATCTGCAAGTATATGTCCTGCATTGGATACGTGCTTTCGGCGGCTCGGACAACTCCCGCCGCCCGCCTCCGCGTCGATCTCGTCAAATTCATCCAGATGCGTCACGGACTCGAACAGTGAGTGGGTGCGTGAAGTCTCGATATTGGGTGGGTCGTCGTCTTCGCCGCGGAATAGCTCGCCCAGCGCCGCACGCGAATCGTGCGGAGGGAGGGCAGCAGGTGCGGGCCGGTCATATTTCGACGAGCGAGAGGCCTATAAGCCGCGGGCATGCCTGCAAGATTCTAAGAAAACTTCGGCCCTCGGGCGCGCCGATTTGCGGGGCGTGACGCGAAGCTGGCGCATAGATGATAGAGGACTTGAGCAATGAAGTTACGGATTGTCCACAAGGCGAGCTATGCCGAGGAGCTGAGATCCAGAGTAAGAGAAGCAATTTGGAGGAGGATAAGCGTGTCGTGTGTTTAGACACAATGTTGATTGTTATTGATTGATGTGCAAATGAGTACAACCATCCACAAACACGTCCTCGTTCTTTCCCGTTCTTGACCATCACTTCATAGAACCCCATCCGATGGAACGCCCTTCCCGAAATCGAGATGAAAAAAGGACTCGAGCAACTTGTACAAGAAGTCCTTGTTTTGTGTAACAACCATGCAGCCAGGATTTCTCAAGTTTGATCTCGAGATTCATAAGCTTCAATGCTAGTGAAATTCAATACTATTTATTTAACCTTCCCTGTAGATACCTCTACACCATATTGGAGTTGCTCCCATTTTGGGGCGAGATTATATATGGAACGTAACTGTGGAAAAACTAAAAATAGAACATACAGAGAACAAAGAAAGTTATGTCCTGTTGTGATTGGAACTGCCTCGGCTTTTGCCCCCTGTGACAAGCCTCAAAAACTCTGAAACACACGATCGACACGCTACAAGCACAGGTAGCGCAACACGACTCGTTAATCATTTCCGCCTCTCGTGTAGATCCTTCCGCACGCCACAAATCCGGTACGCCATGGGCACAATCATTGTTCATTCAAATCCTCAAACCGCACAGTATCAGAAGAGAGTCCACGTAAGCGCCACCGCACGGATGTTGACGTACCGGCTCCCAGCGTTGAAGACGCTAAATCTTCTCCAAAGATCAAAAGGATCCCCTCGAGTTCGAATCAAGGGCAGGAACAGGTACGTCTCAGAGTATATCATATAAAACTCCCGTTCTCATAAGTTCTCAGACACAGAAAAAGGAGAAGAACGAGGACGAGGACTAGGACGGGAGCTCGCGGCACGGTCTAACATGTTATCTCGAAATTTCTAGCTAAATAGCACGATTCCGAAGAATGCGGTCCCACTGGATTTGTAATACCAATCTCTTCGAAAGTTGAATACTACCGGCTTTTACTATGCAATTCATTCGAGTACTAAATCGGCCTAAATTATTTCAAAAATCCGGGGCTACAACACCACTAGCGGGGGTGCTTGAAGCGCCAGTGCAGTGATTCAAGGGATACTAGATACTATCGCGTCGTTTCAATCAATCGATGGGGCGAAACAAATACAGTTGTAACTAACAGTGCGAAATATTCTACCTCACATAAACGAGTCAATACCCACTGCCTGTCCTCTCTACTTCGGTATGAAACATCCTAGTCGAAAGATCAATCAATGAATTCACTCCAGTGTCTATCGGGAGGAGCGCACAGTGGAGTTTAAAACCTTGTAATGAGAAGTTTGAAAATATTTCACGAGATCGGGACAACAGGAGTCCCACTCGTCGTCGGGAACATCCGTCAGTGGATATGCTACAGGTAATCATACACTACAGTGTGCGAGTGGTAGTAGGCCATGATTGCGCCCGTCTGCGACATTTGCACGCCAACGAGCGAGGTCTCATCGAACATGAGCCGGCATCGGGGTTTGTTCCATCCCTCTCGTCCAACCGGTGAATGTGAATTTCCCTTGGCCAGAGCAATGGACCTAATTCACGCCAGGGCATAGCCTATCCGGTCCTAGAGATGTAGGGGAATAGCCTTCGATGGCGGAAGTCCGATCGGAGTGTCAGCTGCGGGAGTGCGGGCGACGAAGACGTCCTTGTTGGAAGGCTAATGTGGTAGCATGACACTGTGGCTATATTATCAGGAACTTCCTGAGTGTACCTGCTGGTGAGCCGGTTTTGTAGTCATTTCCACAGCAGCTTGACCCGCGAGGGAGAAGCAGAATTCACAACGCTGGCCAGAAGCTCGTAGGTGTCGTCGTGCAGTGGGCTCTCAGCGACAGATATCCCGACACGGTGACACCAAGGATCCGCGCAGATGACGCTAACCTCGAGATCCTTAACCACATACGAAATTCGGATGGTGTCAGACGGGTTGTTAAGTCTGAAGGCACGGATTGGGCGCCACAGGCGGTGAAGAGACACAATGGAATATATGCGGATGTGTTCAATGACGGAGGAGGCGGACCCGGATGCGGGGAAGACAATTACGATGTGTCCAGGAAACAGAGCGGCGCGCCATTTTCAAGAACCTATAAATGGTGGACGGGTGCGTTCTGAATGTTCATACCTGATCGTTGACGGGGTCGAAGACTATAAATTGCCCGGTGCGCCAATTTACTAGAGCGACAATCGAGGGCCAGCCAGCCCGGTCCACAAGAGCTTCGCAAGCGATGAAATCCCCAGAAATATGTACTCGCGGCGGGAAAAGTGCGTCGATGGGGAGGTGAAAGGCATCGCGTGAGTCGCCCGTCTCAAGATCAACTTCTAGGATGATGATGTGGTTGTGCGCGTGCCTGCGGCTCAATTATTCGAAGGTCGTGAGACTTTGAGAGCAAACACCTTATATTGACCAGGGATACCACCGCTTCGGATCCACCACGACGGAAATCGAACCTCGCTCTGTGCACGATATGGTCTGGTAATACCCAGCCCCACACACGTAGCCCAGTTCGTATTTCCCAGCACTCGACGCCTTTGCAAAAGGCGCCACCGGCGTCGATCCTATTATAATAGACAATATGTCTTCCACCTGGCAGAAAATCACCATGCGGAAGTTCTTGTAGTGTGATCTGCCGAGCCACCGTTGGAGGACTTGATGAGATCGGGGACTATGTGCGTGGGCTGACCACTTCGCGTTTGACCTCGTTTATAAGCTCATCGGTCGACAATGTCTCCAAAATTTCGTCCTCTGGTGGGTCAATCAACCAACGGGAAGCCAGATCACGGGCAAAAAAGAGCCATGGTTGTTTTGTGAAGGCAGCTGAGTGGAATAACCTGGTCACCTATGATGGCAACGAATGAATATTAATGTGTGATTTCATGGCACAAGGGCCTGGAGACGCACTCGGGAAAGAGATAGGATCGTATAGACGTCTGTGAGAGCGAAAATCTGTAAGAATATGTCTGCATTGAAATGCGGGGGTGCCATGAGTGAGAAGCGAATATCGAGAGGCAAGAACCAAACTTTTTTTTTCCTAGGCATTTTTCTGCGCATTTCAACGTGCCACAAGAACTTTTCAAAACAAGTATGGATTTTTTTTTCGGCGGCCAGGGGGACCCCTCCCCCCCTTACCATATGAAATTTCTTATCTTCGAAGCCCCTTGTGACACTGGCAGAAAACGGATTTATGTCATCAGCGCTTCATGCTACTGTTTGTGTCGAATTGGTTCGGACACCGATGCAGGGTCGACAGGTATTTATTTTGGCAGATACTGTTTTATGCCGTCTGCGCTTCATGCTACTGTTTGCACCTTTGCTTTGGCAGAAAAAAGTGCGTCCAATCAAGTTCTATTTTTCAGGCTGCGGGACCTTTCCAAGAAAGGTGATGCCTCGAGTCCATTTATCGGTGGCCGAGTCCCATCCTTTCCCATCAAGACTGGGACTCGGCCACCGATGACGGGAATGGACCAGTCCAAGGCGAGTGTCACTCCTATTTTCTTAGTATAGACTCGCTTCGCTTGACCTGCTGACCCGGGTCCAGGCGAGTCCAGGCGAGCCTATCATGTGATTCGTCCGTAGAACGGTGTGTATTAAAGGCGCGTTTGTTTTCCATGTTTCTTCTTGTCCTCACCAGCAGAAACACCTTTCCCAGTCTCTCGCAATAGTCCTTCAAAATGCCCAGCGGAGCTGTTGTGCTCGGCGGAACAACCGATACGTCGCGGATTGAAGCCCCAGTGACGATGAAGACCTACTTTATGTGCGTCTTCGCCGCCTTTGGAGGCATTTTCTTCGGATACGACACGGGTTGGATGGGGGGTGTGCTCGGCATGCCCTTCTTCATCAAGATGTACTCCCACAAGCCCTACCCGGCGGAGCCCTTCGACGCCGCCCACCTTCCCGCCGACTTTGCCCTCCCGGCATGGGAAAAGTCCCTCATGACCTCTATCCTTTCCGCAGGAACGTTCTTCGGTGCCCTCGTTGCTGTGAGTGTTTTGCGGCCATTCTTACATAACATTATCGTTGACAATATTCGCCTCAGGGTGATATCGCCGATATGTGGGGTCGTCGCCCCACAATTATCATGGGCTGCGTCGTCTTCGCCGTTGGTTGCATTCTCGAGATTGCGCCCCAGGACATCCTCGCCCTTTTCGTTATCGGTCGCCTCGTCGCAGGTGCCGGTGTTGGCTTCATATCCGCCATAATCATCTTGTACATGTCCGAGATCGCGCCCAAAAAGGTCCGCGGTGCTCTCGTGTCCGGCTACCAGTTCTGCATCACGCTCGGTATCCTGGTTGCGAACTGTGTCGTCTTCGGAACCCAGGACCTTCTCACCACTGCCTCGTACCGCATTCCCATCGGGGTTCAGTTCCTCTGGGCGCTTATCCTCGGTGAGCACGTGCACCCGATTGTGTGGTTATGTTTCTGATTCTGCTTCTCGTCCAGGTGGCGGTCTCTTCCTCTTGCCCGAGTCCCCGCGGTTCTGGGTGCGCAAGGGTGACATCGAGAAGGCAACCCTCGCCCTTGCCCGTGTCCGCGACCAGCCTCGCGACTCGGACTACGTCCAGGATGAGCTCGCCGAGATCATCGCCAACCTCGAATTCGAACGTGCCCACGTTCCTGCCACCGGCTACATCGGCGGCTGGTTGGCGTGCTTCAAGGGCTCGCTCTTCGACGGTTCATCCAACATCCGTCGCACCATGCTCGGGACCGGTGCGCTATTCCCCCCTTTTTGCTTTCTCTCCCATTCTGACGTTTTCCTCAGGTATGCAGTGCGCCCAGCAGTTCACCGGTATCAACTTCATCTTCTACTTCGGTACCTCGTTTTTCCAGACGCTCGGCACGATTTCAAACCCTTTCCTGATCTCGCTCATCACCACCCTCGTCAATGTGTGCTCCACGCCGATCTCCTTCTGGATCATCGAGCGCTTCGGTCGCCGCCGCATTCTCCTCGTCGGTGGCTCCTGCATGGTCGTCTGCCAGTTCATCGTCGCCATCATTGGGACGGCTGCCCCCAACGCCAACGTGTTGGGCGGAAACCCGACCGCCGTCAGGGCCGAGATCGCGTTCATTTGTCTCAACATCGCCGCATTCGCCATGACGTGGGGCCCCGCCGCCTGGGTCGTCATCGGCGAGATGTTTCCCCTGCCCATCCGCTCCCGCGGTGTTGGCATGTCTACCGCCTCCAACTGGTGCGTCTATTCCCTCCTTCCTCAGTCGTGCTATATTGTACATTGTACTTACACTCCCTGCACAGGTTCTGGAACTGCATCATCGGCGTCATCACGCCGTACTTCGTCTCTGCTGACAAGCTCAACCTCGGCCCCAAGGTGTTCTTCATCTGGGGCTCGACGTGCTTCCTCTCCGTCATCTTCGCGTACTTCTTCGTATCCGAGACCAAGGGTCTTTCGCTGGAGCAAGTCGACCAGATGCTCGTGGAGACGTCCCCGCGCACGTCGAGCGGCTGGAAGCCGCATCAGACCTGGGCCGCGACCGAGGGCAAGATGCACGAGAAGGCAGCGGACGAGCACGAGAGCGATGAACACGCGAGCGGCGAGACACCCCTGGTTTAGGTCGCTCCATGCTATAAACACTGCACATGCACATTTCTTGGTAGTTACTACATGACCTTCATCCACGACCTTCATCTATTCTCACGTACTATTACAACCTTGTATTAATCGAAACATATCACTGAAAAATAACTTCGATTGAAACTTAACTCCGTACGACCTAGTCGTAACGAGTAAATCGTAGTTTGTGGTCCGAGAACGTGCTTATTTGACACCGACGGTTTGTTGATGTTGGTTTGACACACCGTATAAAGATATATCTCGAGCTAGGTCGAGATGTAAACTGAAAGTGTGTCAATAAGTGTGCAAATCTGAACTAGTAGAAATTTGTTCTTTCATTTGGTGTGGAAACTGGAACAGAAAGAGCTGCAATCAGCAGCTCTTTCAAAAGGCAGAGATTTATTCATTATCAGTGAGTTATGAAAGCTGCACCGAAAGAAGTTCATTTAGCGGTGCTTTCAGGCATTCCTGAAAGAAGAACTTTCAGGGTAACAATAAAAAATCTCTTTGTTAGAACAAAGGAAATTTTGGATTGTTAGACTGAAAGTTCTTCTTTCAGCATGGTTAGGAAGCACAACTGAAAGAACTCCTTGCAGTGAGGCTTTCATATCTTCCTAATAATGACTCAAGCTTCAAGTTTTGAAAGAGCCGCTGATTGCAGTTCTTTCCGTTCCAATTTAGGTACAACATATTTTTGTGCTTTCAAAAAAAATTGGTTTGTGTACTGATTGTTGTAAATTCAGCTTAACTTTCAACCTAGGTCGAGATTTTTCTTTTTTGGGTGTGTGAGACAGCCCATACTGTACGCGCACCGTAAAACTTCTGATTAGCCTTCTTATAGATGATTCCCCAAGGAAGTACAACCGGCATGCCTTTTTTCAAGGAATTGCGGATTCATAGTTCAACCTCCGTCATCTCAGTAGCGTTCCCAGCGTTCGTATCGCCCGAGGCGAGCGGTAGCGTGTGGAAATCGCATAAATTCCGAAGGATTGAACTCGCGCGTCTCTGAATGAGTCGTGTTCGACTCGAGGGTAGTATGTATTCTGGTGCGTGTATTTCAATCCCGCTGTTGTCCATCATGTGGACTTTCACGCAGGCCGTATGCGCCACACATTGCAACGAATGGAAACAGTGGGAGACAGGGTTGATAGGATAAATTTAAAGATAATGCTCCCCCGGATGACTCACTGCATTCCGAGGGTCCGTCGGCAGAGGCTCTGCCTACCCTCGTCGGCAGAGGGTAGGCAGACCTAGGGGTAAACCGAGTCTGCCGCCGTGGGTTGACCTCGGTTTGTGACTATGGCCCGTAGTAATTCACCTTTGTGCATTCCCATCGCCAACTCGGCCGTGGCTATGGTTACCAGACTGTGTAATAGTCGGTGTGTCAGGTTTGTTTGACATCAGAGCCGTCTGCTGTCATCGTCACATGTTTGCCGCCCTGTGCCGCGCTCAGCAGCATTGCTGTAAGGAGTCTCTGGATGACGTGGCGCTGTGCTGGGATGGTGAACTCGTTGGGGTGGCAGTAGAGGACAAGGAAATCATGAGGTGAGCTTACACATTGGTTCACAGAATCGCCGCTTTCAGGTCAGGGCTGAATGAACACGTAATTGATTTCATCAAATGCGTTGCAACGCATCGGAGCTAGAGCAACAGGCAGGGCGATGCCAGAGAGGCCACGGAGGGGACAAGCGAGGGAGCCAGGCCGAAACCGAGGCAGGCAGGCTTGATGGACCCGAGGTCGACAGACGTCGACCGACGGTTGGCACAGGTAGGCACAAATGTGCCGACGCGGCGTCGGCAGACTTTGCCGATCATGATCGGCCGAGGTCCACCGACGTCGTCCCACGTCAACCGACTCTGCCGACGGGGGCTCGGAATGCAGTGACTTTTAATTTTTCTCCAGGCAGAACACAACGTACGATAATATCTAATTGGAAACGTCAACGGTGAAAATAGTAAGTTTATCTTCTTACAAAATTAAGTATGCGTCGGCGGACTTGGTCAACTGGATGAACACAGATTTTATGAAAGGAGTTTTGCAGGAGAAAATTTAACATTTCCGCCCCAGACATAAGATAACATACGGCTCCATTACGCCTCAGATAATTTCTCCGCCGGATGTTTGAAGCGTAAATTTTCGCACTTTCTTTCATGTGTTCAGATTCGACCTGTCATTTCAGCTAGGAGGGCGTTGCCTGATTTTTTCCCCCTCTTCACAAGTAGGTACAGTGGATGAGCTCTGCCGATGCATCCCCGGATCCTTGCTGGACTAATTCAACCACTGTTGACACGAGGTCAATTGCACATTGGACAATCTCGCGAAATTCATCTCGATGTTATGAGCATTCAATGTGACTGGTGCTCTTAACTGCTACGGCGAGCCCTACCACATTTTGTACCTTAGACAACATTCGCGAGTTCGTTTTAAAGGCGTTGAGACCGAAAAAGTCTCATGATTATGAGACGCGTGCACCGCGATCTGTTTAATACCAAGATTGGGGCTGTCCCAACGGGAAACCCGCGTGATAAAGCCAAAGTTAAACATTTGGACCACAGGACACAACCACCGGGAATTTCCGAGCGGGTTGAAGCAACGCTCAACTTCGCGTGCAATGTATTCTCATAACATTCATGTGGAGAATTGATATTCACATCACACTTCATGCTCGTGCACATAAACTCTAGTCTGTAGCTTACCGCGTGGGGGGTGATTGGAGGTGGCCTTAATACGTAATGTGCTGAGTTTGAATATCGTTCCCACGCTCTGCGTCCTCTCCTCCACCCCTCCCGACGGCCCATGCTCCTATGCCGCCATGATACCGCTGGCGCAACCCGCAAGACTGCCTCACAGTCACTCAAATCATGAAGAAGGAGATTCCAAAGTGGAAGGATGGCCTCTATCCTTCGCAGCACAGCATCGTCTCACGGTTTCTCGATGGCGAAGACGTCCTATGTTGCATGGCTACTAGAGGAGGAAAGTCCGCTATGTTTGCAGTACCTATCATTGTTCTCAGGGAGATGGCCCGAAATCCTCAATTGTACCCCGACCTACCTGTTCGCGCGCTTCCGATGGGAATCGTCAAACGCTGACCGTCTCGTGCGGTCACAGCTTTGACACTCTCTTGCAGGTCGCCCATGCTCGCATCGCTCATAGAATGTAGGGCTTTGATGCAAGTGCTGTTGGCGATGGTGGAGCCGAAGTGAGAATATACATGTTTAACATCGACATGGGATTTGCACGCGAAGTGCCAAATACCCAACGGCAGTGCCAGATCACCGCTCGCATACAAATTTCGGCTGACAAGGAAGGAACCGATAGCACCGACTTGGATCTATATGATGGTGCAAGTTAGTTGGAAGGCAGTGATGTATCAAGTACAATTCACGCACGACAGGGTGAGGACGTCACTTTCATACAACTACAACACCTTTCACGTGTGGAGCTGCCATGCATTCCGTGAGATACCAGATTAGCTCTTCCTGGCTGTACTGATCCATGAGACCCTGCATTGTGAACTGTATATTCTCCCAGGTCGCGACTGCATTCGTTGTAGCATGGATGTGGGTACGGCTCTCGGGATCATCGTTCTTTTTTGCAAGTTGCCCAATGCAATGCCAGGCTTCGTCCCTGACGAGTTGTGTTGCCCACGCAGACAAACAGGGCTGAACATAGCGAATTTCCGCCAAGGGTTTACGAGGGGAGAATGCGATGGTCTGCTGGTCGGCGTGTTTTAGTTTGGGGCGGCTTTGCGGGTGTGACGCCTACGTTTTATTATTCCACGACAGGCGCCCAATTTAGCGCCTTGTAATTACTGTACTTTCGTTATAACTACATAGCTATCATGTGATCGTATTAGATAAGCATCTAATCCTCTATCTCTACTTGCATGCTCGCTTGCTGAGGGCTCGTCCCTCCAGACCCCCTGGATGCCTGAGCATGCACGCAACTGCTCGCCATGCTGCTGGGATCCCATAGCCCCGACCCGGGTCAACACGTCCCTCGTAGCAGGCTTACAGCAACACAGAGGAGTTTCCATCCAGCGACTCCTCCTCTCGCAGCCCGTCTCGCGTGCACCTCAAAGGGCCGCACCGTCACGGGCCTAGCTTCAGCCGACATCAAAGCCCAAGAATATGTACCACATCACAGCGGGTGATCATAGATCATCTGGATTAAATGATCCATTTGAAAGACCGTCCGGCCATGCAAGAAGCGAGTAACGGCAGCCGCATGGTGGGGGGATTGGGGATCTTCCTCACCACACCGGTGATTCTAGAATAGGGTACTGAGGAAGTCGCCAAGATTGGCGAAGCCGTAAGTGTCCAATACAGTATCCATCTTCTCCCACTTGCTGCGGTTGTCTCGTCGGCATAGCATCTCCTGCGTAGATGCCCCAGCAGGTATAATTGGAGCTTTCTTTGGTTTTGGGAAGTGGGATGAGGATTCAGAAGTCAATGGAGGGATGGTGGAGACGGTGAGCTGAGGGATGTGTGCGTTTTGGACAAATATAGATGGAGTCAGTGGAGGTCTGCCGATTCTGACTTTACACACCTAAACAGACTTCTGTCAGACAATATTAACTGACATTGTTGAGGTCTGTAGATTCTTGCTTTTCTGACCTCAGCGGAGTCTGTCGGGGTGGCCTGGGCCAGTATGTTGGTCAAGGTGAGAATAGGTGAGCCTGGCAGGCGTCAGATTTGGTTGCCGAAACTGGCATGGACAAATCTCAAAACACATCAGCTAGATTTGACGAAACTCATCTCCAGTCAAGATCTGTTTAGAGCATATCGGCTAGCCTTAACAGGTCCCAGCAAAATAATTCTAGACAGACCTCAAGTGTAGATATGTAGATTCAATATTTACTGACCTAACTCACCCTGCCTAGATTTCTCTGAAACACAGTGATATTGTACCAGCGGATCTTGGTGACAGTGGGAGCCGGAGCATCCTGGCTTGGATTTTCTTCCATAACGTGGTTCCAGCAAGGCTCCAGTGGACCCTCGGGATGGATAAATGTGTCCTTTGAGGGGATATCGACTGTCAAAGACGAGAAAGACATGTCAAAGTTGTCTGTGACAGGTGTGACAAGACGCTAGTCTCTCGTAGACAGATGCTTCAACAAATGAGCTTGTTCCTTGCTTGTTGAAGTCTGTTGTTTACCGCGGGGGTCCGATCGTGTATCCGCGTTATTACGCAATCATGGTGTTTGAATTTTAGTGGGTAAATGCTCGGGTACTGGTATTCATGGGCTTCGTCCGTCCACCTTGAGGTTAGTGATGTTCAGGGCCCGGCCTGGCCTGGAAGCCCTGGCTTGGGCCCGGCCTGACAGGGCTTGGGCTTCAAATTTCTCAAGCCCGAGCCCAAGCCTTCAGACAGGGCCTCAGGCCCAGGGCTTGGGGCTTGGGCTGGGGCCTGAGAGGCAGCTCCCATAACCTTCCAATTGACAACATTACCAGACAGAGTGGTATGTTGAAACCATGTAAGTACAATCTTATATTCAAAAGAGTGCTCACCGAATTCATTTTCGAATGTTGAACCATGCCAACAAGAATTTCCATATTCGGAATCCGAAGTTGGACTTTTCAAACCGGGTAAAATATATAAATCTTTTTGTTTTTGAGCACCAGAACTTGCAGACGAATCGGACGCATAAAGACCAATGCACTCTCCGAGCTTGTTTTCTTTTCTGTCCAAAATTGATGCTATAAGTCAACTCTACAGGTGATACTCATGCGCGGGCTTCAGGCCCGGGCCTCGGGCTTGGAAAATCTGAAGCCCAAGCCCTAGGCCTGCTCAAGCCCTGGGTTGGGCACGGCCTGGCCTGGCCTGGGAGGGCCCAGCTTGGCCTGGCCTAGGGCTTGAGGCCGGGCCCTAAACATCACTACTTGAGGTATAGCCTTCATATATCAAGCACTTATACCTCGGAGAAGAATTTACGATTTTCTCTATTGATTTTGAGCCAGTTTGAATATTTTCAGGCTGCAGATCAAAAGAACGCGTGACCAAATCGCGCTCTTTGCACAACAGATTAAAAGCCACATGTCAGAATTCTGAGGAGACAGAACTCAAGGCACAACCTGAGGGTTTTTTGAAATCTTTTGAAGGATCTGGATTGAGGTCAGACATGATTGTCTCATGGACAAAAAAGAATTCTTACTCCGAGATATGAACTGGCAGGTGCGATCCATGGATCTACACCAATGTTCACTGGAAGCTGATCCAGAGCGACAGGAGGGATAGAGGTATGTGATTCCAAGTGCGGCATATCATCATGCGAAGCTGAGGACATTTTTTGGACTCTCTGCGATGTGTTGAAGCTATTTAAACCGCAGTTTTGCTAATCAGCGGATCATGTTCTCTTCAATGCTCACAAACCAGTCTTTCCTCTTACTAACCACTGGACATCAGCCTGATGTTCACGAGACCAGCGGCTAGTATCCTATGCTCACCAATCACCCACTTACTAACCAGTGGAAATTAATCCGACATTCACAAGACCAGCGGATGGTATCCCAATGCTCACAAATCGTCGTTGTCTGGAGTTTGGAGCTCCATCCTGTGGGGGGGAGTTGGCTCTGGTATGCAGAGCTCTGGGGCCAGATGCGGTCCCACCCGTTTGGTTCCTCGCTGCTCCGGGGTTAACCGTGCTGCAGGTCCCTCGCGAGCAGGATGGCAGGTCTGAGCCCCTGGGCGGCGTGCTCGGATTGTCCGTAGCACCGCCGTTTCCGTCACAGCGTGCTTGCACTCGTGTGTTAGGGTTTAGTCACTCTTCGCCAGTCGCCGCGGCAGCCAAGGCAACTGTGGAGCTGCCGCGGGGGGGGTCTCGCTGAGAATAGCCGGGGCTAGGCCCCCGGTCGCCCCGGCTCCCGCTGGATTCGTTGTTGTGTCTCGCAGCCTGCGGGCACTGATGAGGAGGAGGCACCGTATCCCCGAAATCCTCCCGCGTTCCAGGAGGGTCCATGGCGCTTAAACTGTTTTCTTGTATGTTTGTATTCATGAGGTTGTAGATGTAGAATGGAACTTATTTGACGCAGTCGCGTTGCGGCGGCGCTACAGCGCGCACGCATGGCACTTGTCGCCGCCCATTACTCGTTCCGGAGTCGGGGTCGTCGTGGACTCAAGTGGCATTTAAGAAAGGACAGAAAAGATCATTTATTTCAGACAAGGGAACATCACATAGCGTAGTAGTCAAGTCTAGGTATCATGCATCTAATGTATGTGTAGGAAGAGTATTTAGAAGAACTCGTCGCGCTCACGACGCTTGCCCTTTCCTTTGTACTCGTTCCCCTTCTTCTTCCCATCCCCGCAGGGTTTCTTGTCGACCGCGCCCGTTGCCCGAGTTCGATCCCGAGCCTCCAGCGGAAGCGAAAGTGTCGACGCGCATCTGTTCTTGAGCCTTGGCGGCGGCGGCGCGGCGATGGTGGCGTGGGTCGGGCCGAGCCAGCCAGGGAGGCCAGGGAGCGGGCAAAGAGGGGTCGGGTGGTTGATGGAGGGGCAGATACGGCAGCGGAAGGCACGCCGGAGGCGTGCCATGCCGTAGAGCGCGGTCATAATCCGGATCTTGTCAAAGAGGCGGCGGAGTTGGCTCCAGGAGCCGCGATCGTTTGTGGGGGGATTGACGTGCAAGCGCCATGCCATGGTGTTGGTGTCGTTGACGAGCAGGGTGATCCCATGTACGGTGACGGATGCGAGGAACGATGCCCATGCTTGCTCGGCGGAGACTTGCGGGCCAAGTGCGTCCCGATGGGTCCTCACAAACTGCGAGATTTCACCGTTCGCCTCGATGGCAGAGCGGATGAGGTCTCGCGCGGCGCCGGCCCCCGCATCGGAGTTGGGGAGTGTGAACCCGGCGAAAATGCCCACGAAGCTGTTAACTGGCATGGTGTAGGGGAGGGCAAAGAGGGTGATGCTGGTGGAGGAGATGATGGGAGCATCGACAATGGTTTGTGCTAGATGGTCCGGGATGTCGGCAGCGAGCCAGAGAGATGAGCTGGTGCCGTTGGCGGCGGTGGGCGGGGTTCCGAGGGTGAAGTCGGTGGAGTTGATGTTGATGTAGTTGGCAATCGCTTCATGGATGAGCCCATGCATTCGCATTACCGCACTGTTCCCGCCACTGACCACCATAAAGAACTTGGGGTGGGCTACAGCATCTTACATCCGGATGAGATCATCCGGGATGCCCTGGAGCGGCTGCTCCGGCGAGTAGATGATGGTGGGGAAGCCGCCGGCTGGGGTTGGGGTGTACGAGCCACAAGGGGGGAGGCCGTCAGCGGTCAGCCACAAGCGAGGAAGGGCGGGGGCAGTGGCGACGGGTGGAGCGGGGGCAGCGAGAACAGCGGCATATGCGGGTGCAGCCACTGCAGCCACGGCGATGGCGGGGGCAGGTGCGGCGGGGACAACGGCAGGCGCAGCGGGGGCAACGGCAGGCACAGGGGCGGGGACTACGGGGGGTGTGACGTGTGCAGATATTGCGGTGGGCACGGAGATGGGCGCTGTGGCAAGCGTGACGACAGGTGCGGTTTGGACGGGGGCCTGGACAAGGGCAGGGGCGGGTGCGGCACTGACGGGCACAGGGGCGGGCGTGACAACGATGGGCACAGGGGCGGGAGCAACAGGCACGGTGGTAGGTGCGGCAGGGATAGCCGTGGCGGTGAGGAAAGGGGCGGGTGCAGCATCGCCGGTGGTGTTGGCGCGGAGGCGCTTGGATGGGGAGCCGGGTGCTGCTGCGGGGCGGCGGGACGAGGACGCCCCTGCGGTTGAGTTGCCGGACACTGACACGAGTCCCAGGGAGGCAGCTGTAGCCTGCGCGATGTCGGCGGCGAGGAAGGGGTCGTCGGCATCACTGGCAGGGGTGGTGATGTTAGCCGCGACTATGAGATGCGTTAGAGTATAACAGGAGGCTAGGCGATGCAGTGTACCTGCTTTCGCCTTCTTCTTGCCCTTGTCTTTGGTTGCCTTGGCGCGTGGCTTGGCCGTGGTGGCGGGGGTGTGAGCTTCGAGCTGGGGGAACTCGTCCTTCGAGATCTCCACCACCGAGGCCGGGGAGGAGGGACGCACCATCTGTGAGGTTGGAGTGGCGTTGGTGGAGTCCATGGGCACTGGGGTCGAGTCGCTGTCCCATCCGAACGCGTCGGCATTCTGGCTGGGCGCTGGGGAGGGGCTGGTGCGGTCGTCGAAGCTGCCCCAGTACATGTCGCTGGCCTCGGACGGGTTCGGGGAAACGGTGCGGGCGCTACGAGTAACAGGCATCAAATATGGCTGGGAGTTGAGAGTAGAAAGTAAGTCACGTTGGATTTTCTTGTTGGGGTGAAGAAAAAACGCACTGGCGCGTCGATAATTAACGACGCCAGGACAAAGAGATGGATATGATTGGTCTTCAGGGTATATGACGCATTCTCATTCGTGCCGTCGACAGGCTCGTTTGCTCAAAGGGAGGCTAGTAGTTCGGAAGAAAATGTGTCAAAGATGCTCCCTTTGAGGTTTGGAAAAGGGGCCATACCGGCTTGTTAGCTCCAGCAAGCGGTGTGCATTCAAAGGCTACCTCGCGCGATGGCCTGCATCGGGAGAGGGCGTCTTTGTACAGAGAGCGTCAAGGGAGCCCCAGGCGCTGGCGACCTCGACGACAGGAGGGAAAAGTGCAAGGGATGGGAAAGGATGCCGGAAATACAGGAACAGATTGCTTGACATTTGACGTAGTGTGTGAAGTCGTTGCCATCCGCAGTTTCCACGAGGTGTTCGGAGGTGGAAAAGAATACCGGGGTGGGTGCACAAAGAAAAGGGCGTTCGTCGTAGGGGGGAGTAGGGAGGAGTGGCTCGGGGCCAAGGGTCGGGTCAGCGCATCCGGCGAGGTGAGCGGGTGTGATAGTCCGTAGTGGAGCGGCAACATCACTATCTACTTCGGTATTGTAGCCTACGTGCGTAGGATTATGAGTGCGCCTCCGTTTACCCGGGGCGACACGGCGCCCGACGTTTTTTTGACGTCGCGGGGGGTGAACGATGTCTACGCAACTCCACCAGACTCAGATGACCAGCAGGCGTCGTCTTCATTGTCTGGCGAGAGCGCGTACCCTTCCCAGCGGCGTGAGAAATCCGGCCATTGTGGTGGTCCGGAACAAGGGGCCCCCTACTTTCAGCCATTTTGGGCTGCTTTAAGACACTTTGGAGCGCTTTGAGCTATTTTCAGTTGCTTTGGAACACTTTGGCGCGCTTTCGAGCACTTTGAACTGCTCTGGAGCACTCTGGAGTAAGTTTGGAGTGCTCGAAAGTGCTTGGGAGCACTCTGAGGCCCTTTGGGTGCTTCAAATACTTAAAAGATGCTCGAGAGTAGTGCAATCAAATATCATTATAATTCTACCGCTATCTACACACAAGTAGAACCCAAGTGATACCGACAGATTCCGCCGCCACATACACAATCCGACCTCGGAACCAGAGTCAAATTCTGCAAAGAGATGTGAGACAAACATTTAGCGAGACATTGTGGCATGGATCGTGCACTCAAGCTGGAGTCGCTGAATAAAGTCAGGACCTCAATATGGGTTGACAACATGTATTGTGGGCAGCCGCGACCACACATAAGAGCTGATAAAATGGATAAGTCAAACATTCAAAACTATGTAACTAAAGATACCTCGGACGCCGAATCGAAAAATCGGACTTGTGTTTGCACCTTGGTGTTCAAATCGGTGCAGGGCGATTTCAAGCTGAAAAATTTACTTGGGTTCAGGTTTCCGGACACATATCTCAGCGACACGCGATAACGACTGCGTGAATACCAATTCAGACAACAACGTCTAAAGTGGGAACGGAGCACACACTCGGACCACCTACACGAGAAGGAAACGCAGAGGCATCTATCCACGCAGCAGTCACGGAACTGTGTCTCGCGGATGGCATCAAGACTCGCCCAGGCGTCCCATCTCCTCCAACCGCAGACGCGCAGTTGCGTGCACGCAACTCTGCATTGCATGCGCTGGACTGGTAATCCAATCGCTGTCCTGCAGCGCCTGGCCCCCTCTCACCCTGCGCCCTCATCTACTGCCGCTCCAACGCCTCTGTGCTGCGTCGGCTCGCGGGAATCGCGTCCGTATCTCCCACTTGTATGGAACGCGTCCACACCCACCGTACATCTCCCGCCACGCCGAGGTATCGCCCTGTGTCTGCAGACACGCATCTCTGCTGCCACACGTGCGTCCCGCCCTGCCTCCATCTCCGCATCGCCTGCCTCACCACAGCGGAATACCGCCGGGTGCGGCCTGAGGGGAGTAACGAGGAAGCACAAGAGACATGCCTCGGGTGCAAAGCACGAAAGATCTCCCCAAAAACCCAGAAAAAAACAGAGCAACAAGAAAAATAGGAAAACACGAAACTCACCTCTCAAAACAATGGATCCACTTCCACTCCGAGCGCTGCCCTGCCGATGTCGAACATGTGGATCCTGAATGCTTTTTTCAGTCACGGATACGCGATAAGAAGTTGCGAGAGGCAATGAAAGAAAGCATAAGGAATGGGGAAGCCGAGCGATCTCTTGCAGGAGAGGAAGAAGATAAGTAGGAGGAGGGGAGGGAGCAAGTGGGGGAGGGTAGGACAGACGGACACGAGGATGGAACCATGTTGCAGGAAGGAAGGGGAATAAACTGAGGAAGGGAGTCGCATTATGGGTGCACGAGCACAAGGCTGGAGATTTAGGGAGGGGACGAGCACAGATGGAGGAAGGTAGGGATGTGTGAGCAGGAGCCGAGGGACAGTAAGAGAAGTGCAAGTCAAGAGGGGGAGGGAAGGAGGGAGGGAGACGCGGGGACACAGGATGAGCAGGTAGAAGGGACGAAGAACAGACGTGGGGATGGGTATGCAGAGACAGATACGGATGCAGGATGGAGGGCAGAGAAGGAGAACGGTTGGCATAGATGGCAGGGTATGGGAGTAGAAGGCGTCCGAGCGGACATGGACTGGATTCAGACTAGTGGTGAGATAACCTGAATTTCACTGAACATTAGCATTCGCATAAGCATAGAACGAGAAGGATGAAGGTGCACGCACACTGTAGATGATAACTCGTGTACTCGAGGATCACCAACACAGAGTCAAGGACAAGAGCGAGGCACCGTACACTGCGACATCGGTACTCAATTAGAAGACTTATGCAGGGAAACACCTGTATTGCGTACCTCGGCCCACCCCCAAGCATCGGGTCATCGCCTGAAAAACGCCGAGCTATCGAAGTCTGGCGTGGGTGACTCACGTAGACAGCGACTTGAATGCCAACCCCGCTGTAGTGGGGGGGAATGGCCGGATGGCGCCTCGAAGACCGTAGATCCTGCGGTGTCGCTGCGCAAAGGGATCGTATAGCGGTGGTCTAAGACAAGCTGGGTGATCTGACTAAGCTAGACGCTGCCACACATGCGCACACAATGATCCTGCCGCACAACCAGATCCTCCCACTCCACCGCGAGGCGTTATCGCGCAACTGGGGAGGGGAAGGAGGCCGCTGATGGACGCCGGCAAGCGCGAAGTTGTGACTAGGGAAGTGACAAACGACTGGCGCTAGACACTGGAATGAATGATGGTGGTCGGAAACGAACCACAAACAAATATTTGTCTTCGTCACGTGCTCGAGGCAAATTATAGTACAAGTTGTTACCAAGTCCGTCGCGTCTTGCAGCGTGCAGTCCAACACTCTCTTCCTCATGCTACACTTTCGAAAATCAGTGGGGACATCCATCTCGTTGATTATACCGTCATTAGTCACCGTTGCGTCTTCCGCTAGTTCCCGGGATCCAAGTGGCAACTTGCAACTTGTACCGCAGGAATCAACTTGAACGTCGTCTTAACTCGCGACCTTTTCTACCGCTTCTCCACACACCAGCGACGCAGATACCCACAGTCGGTATTTCGAGTCATTTCACGACGTAACCTTTGGGGCAGTCTAGAACATTTGAGTTCACCATGCTTGGTCTTCCTGCTCATACTCAAGGGGGTGGCAGTGATTGGATATCTCCGATGTGCATAATGTTTTCGATCCCCCCAATTGGACAGAAGCTGACTGACTGCCCACATACTCTCCTCGCGTAGGCTCCGGCCTACTTCCGCTTCCCTGGACCCTAGTGTGCGTCCTGATTTATTCTTACATGGATCTTAAATGCTAAGAGAAATAGTGCGCCTTGAATTCTGATTCCGACTTTAACCTGTTGAATGCACAGTATCCACTTGTGCCTTGGAGGCACTCGTATGACTGAGCATACAGTACCTTCTCGCCACCGGAGTCCGGGGTTTTTATTGGATTTTTAGAGGCCCCGCGCGCCGGGGTTACGCGTTACTCGTAAGTTCAGTCTTGCATATCATCCATTCTATTCATAACTTGAACCCAGGTACGTGTATGCACACCGCCGTCGCCCTTCTAAGTTTCGTCATCAACATTTCGAGCAATGGCGACGGAATTTTGGTTGGGGTTTTATAGGTCCTGAGAGGGATACACATCATATCTTATTCGTGACTTAAAAACTTGCCAGTATGCCACCACCACCCTTTCACAACCATCCGTGACACGAACCACTACCCGCAATTTTGTTTGAAGTTTTGGAAGTCCCGCGACTGGACGTACACGTTCTTTGTATATCATTTACCTTAAGTTGAACCCTGCAGCCACGCGTGTCTGCGCCGCCCCTTCCCATCTCATGAACTTCCAAGTCCGCCATCAACACCACAACCAGCTACGCACGGTCTCCGACTGCTCAACTTCAGTTTCGAAGCTCCCACAAACATCTTTCATAAGTAAATTATACCATCTCACTCATTCTGAACTTAAACCTTTCAGGTAGTACCGTACGCGCCGCGCATTTCCTTACCGTCACTATCATATCAACATTGCGGGCACCGGTGCCGCCACAGATTTAAATTGGTTTTTTGGAGGTTCTGCGAGTGGTTCTATGGGTTCATCGTAAGTTCATTCTGTTATATATCCATCTCCCTCTCTGCATCTCGTACAGAGGTTCTTGACACACCGCCACGTTCTCACCCCAAATTGCATGAAGTTCAACCACCAACGGTGCTCGCCCAATTTTCTTCGATTTTTGAACTCCTGCGAGTGGGTACCGGTACAGTAAGCTCATTCTCACATATCACCTCTTTCTTTCCTCATTAACCTCAGCGTTTTGGCAACCCGCCGCGCACACATCCAACTCGCGCTGCCACCCTGGATTTTTATTCAATTTTTGGAGGGCCGGCGGTTCATCGTAAGTTCGCTCGTTTACATCACCATCCTTAACTCAAACCTTGCAGTGCGCACCTTTGTCCTTCGCGCCGCTCTACAATTTTCAATGAGCCCTGTATGTCCATAATCATACTCAATATATTTACATAATCTAACACTCATTCTAGCTCAACTTACTGCGTATCTTTCAACTCGGTATGTCTTACTGGTGGCGTATTCACCCTGTTCTGACTGGATTTCACATCAGGCACTCTGTAGCTACTCTAACCCTAGTGTACGGCACACAGCCTTGGCGGAATTCAACATATTTCGGGCATCTCGGGCGAGGTCGTGCTCGTGGGCTCATCACCTGGTGTGCGTGCAAAATTGGAAGGTGTACGAAGTGGTGTGGAGGTTACGGAAACGTGCAAGGCTTGAATTCATTTTGGTTGTGTTTCAGGGACTGATTTTTTCTGTTGAATTCTTGATGCATGCCCATCTGACCAGTTCAATGACTCGTTTCGACCCAAGAGCTCTTACAGGATTTCTTGCCGATTGATTTAGTCCCTATTTTCATTAAATTCACTGCTCAGTAAGCTTTGTTGTATTTTTTTATCGCCCACCTTCAAATGTTTAGCAAGCACATCATATTCAAACTACGTAGACGGTTCAGACATGCCTTTGCCAGCTTCAAAACACTGGTAAGATGTAATTTGTATATGACTTTTCGCTTTTCTGGCATGTTTGTATGCTAGGTTCATTTACAGCTCTTTGCAGAACTTAGGGCGCGACTCATTTTGTTTTTCCTTTTTAGGTACTTTTTGATGGTTTAGACCAGGACAGTTGCCCTGGCCTCAATTCTCATCTGTTTCCCTTGTCCATAGGCTCAATCAATTGACACTCTAAATACGCAGTCAACCCCCTCCTCAGAATCTATATACCCCCCTGAGGACTGCTTCCTGAGCACAGAAATGAATATTATCTGGACATTTTTGAGCAGAACAGCTGCCCTGCCCTCAATTTTGAACCCTTTTCTTTGGGAATAGGCTCATTCTGTTCGCCTTGAGAATTCGCAGTTTACTGCCACCTCAGAATCTTGACATGGCCCCTAATATGGTTTCCTGGTGGAAGAGATCCACGGTAGGTCATCACTTTTGATTATTGATCAGCAGAACAGCTGCTGCAGCCTCAAATCCTTATCAATTGTTGTCTTTATAAGCTGCGCAGGGCATGGTGGCCTTACATTTGCGACTGGTTGACTACTGTGCAGTCTTAGTACGGAAGTTCATTTATGAGCACATTTTCATGCAGGACAGCTGTGACATTCTTTTGGGGTTCCCACAAGTCATTGTTTGTGTGGAATGTTGCAATTTGATCTATTAACTAGCGAACTGCTGGGTTAGATAGACATAATACACTCCATAGCACATTCACTGTGTGTTTTCAGCTGGAGAAAGTGAACAATGAGAAATTGTGATAAATGTGATGTTGAAAAATCTGAGTCGGCAGGCGACTGCGCAGTGGAAGCACGAAGGGTATGAGCACATACACAAGGAAAACGGCCAAGGGATGAGACCACAGCTGTTCCACCGATCAACGATCACATGTTACGCTATCGCATTTCCAGGAAAGGATGTAAGAGCGAGGTCAAGATTCTGAGGTAGCAGTAAACTGCGAATTCTCAAGGCGAACAGAATGAGCCTATTCCCAAAGAAAAGGGTTCAGAATTGAGGGCAGCTGCCCTGCTCAAAAATGCTCAAAAATGTCCAGATAATATTCATTTCTGTGCTCAGGAAGCAGTCCTCAGGGTGGTATAAAAATCCTAAGGAGGGGGTTGACTGCATATTTAGAATGCCAATCGATTGAGCCTATGGACAAGGGAAACAGATGAGAACTGAGACCAGGACAACTGTCCTCGTCTAAACCATCAAAAAGTACCTAAAAAGGAAAAAAAAAAAAAATTAGTCGCGCCCTAAGTTCTGCAAAGAGCTGTAACTTCAATTTTCACAGGTGACAAATCAGTAAGTCATGTCCCTCTTGCATTAAATTTTCAAATTCAAGCAGCAGTGATGGCAGGAGGACATGACTTCAAAGCATCGTGGTACGCTTTAGCTCTATTGATCTCGCTTAAACTTCGAGTTAGGGTTTTGATTGGAGACCGACTGTATCGCCAACTCGCAAAGCACTTGCAACACATTTTAAACTTCTCAACCTGATTATAACCTCGTGTGTTTCAATCTCGGTACACAATCCATTTTATCTTTGTATATTTCTCAGGGTTCATTCGTTTGAACGCAAATCATATTCCTTGACTCGAAATTCAAATTCAGGTATCAACTTCCAATATGACCAGGTATATGTGCCCTTTCGTTTCGGTTCACGGTTTTACTGACTTCAGGTCTTGGTTGGACCACCGCGACACGACTCGGAGCTCAGAGGCTAAATCTATAGCTCAATAATTTAGATGTGTTCAATCCCAAATATGACGTCAACTGACCAGCTCGCCCACCCATGGTCATCTAAATATGGCGGTTATTGCTGCATCAAATCAGGTATGTTCACTTCCAGGCCACACTGACCGGGTCTTTGGTTGCTAATGCTTCCCAAAGATCGCATTCCGCCAGAACTAGAGTCGGATGGGAACAACTTGAAGTATGTCCACTTCATTTCCTCACTGGCGATTTATGGGAGAAACCCAAACTGACGCTGTTAGGTCAAATTCAGTCGAAATTGCAGACTTCTGTGACGAGCCCGACACTTTGGTGAGTTACACTATTTTCACAGTTGGTCTAATTTCAGCTTCATCACAAGTCCTGTAGCATACACACGTTCATCACAACTGTATTGACTTGTTCTGAAGCTCAGTGAGTACCAGTTTACAGCCAAGGACAGTACCGAAGGCGCGACCAAAAAAATTCCATTTTTGGCTGTTTTTGATCCCCGCGAAAGAATTGTGTCTAGCTCTCTCAGTTTTGGGCGGATCGAGCTGAAAACTAGATAGATCTGATGTACTAATTCATGCGCAATTAGTGATAGAGCCAAACACGCAAAAGAATATTTTCTTTGATGGCCTGGAAACCACGGCTCTCCCGCACATGAATCTCGTTTAGCGTGCCCAGATCAGCTCCAATGAGGCTGCATTTTTGGGAGGGGTGAACTATAGTGTATGTCTCGGGCGTGATAGAGTCAGAAATGTCGATTTATTTTCTTCTGGCTTCTAGTGGCCCGCTCGGACACATCTCAAATAGGACATAATGAATCTATTGTATCTACTTGAGCCCTGGGCCAAAACAGTTATAAAAACTACTCAGGCCATCATATTCACCCACCCTATAACGAAAAGAACTCACGGCCGAAAAACGCGTCCCAGAACAGATATTAGTGTGTCGCGTCCAAAAAACTCGGCACCATCAGATCACGTCATCATATCACCGCCGTATCACCCTGCGCGCCCACAACATAGACGCGCGTCGCACCACTCTCCTCCCACCGTCATCTACATGAAGGAACGTCGCGTAGCCTTGATGTCACGAACGGTCACATCAGCCGCGCGTCGCCACAAACTTCCCACAAACGAACTCGCACCTCAGCTCATCCTCTACACCATTCTTCGCTATGGCAAGGAAAAGACGACAAGAACCTCTCAGACAGCATTATTCACGCGACCTTAAATGCCGGGTTATCCACTTATCTCAAAAACTTCACATGAGCCCCACCGACATCACCATCTTGCTCGACATGCCTTTGCGCGTTCGGCAGGTGTGGAACGAGATAGGGGAAAAGTCTCTAGGCAGAGGGTACGCTCTGGAAGGGCTCCGCTGATGTCGAGAGAGGCCGTCGATGTACGTCCACTTATTATCTGTTCTGGGACGCGTTTTTCGGCCGTGAGTTCTTTTCGTTATATAGGGTGGGTGAATATGATGGCCTGAGTAGTTTTTACAACTGTTTTGATCCGCCCAAAACTGAGAGAGCTAGACACAATTCTTTCGCGGGGATCAAAAACAGCCAAAAATGGAAATTTTTTGGTCGCGCCTTCGGTACTGTCCTTGGCTGTAATCCAAATTCTGCATTACAGTTGCGCTAAACCTTGATTTTCAGCTCAAGCACCAAATTTGTACACTGTTATAGGTACCCTCCCTCCTCGTTATAGCCTCATGTATGTCTATTCTTTTCTATTTTTTATTCATACTGAGGCACAGCTCCTTGCAGAAATCGCACTCGCGCGCTACACTAGTATTAGGTCCATACAAATGCAGGACACGTTCAAAATTAGTAGATTTGACGAACTCTGGACTTACTCCGGCACTGAGCAAAGTACCGCAAAGTATAAGCAAAGTAGGTGTGTTACCACAAAGTAGTCCAAAGTAGATGATCCGCTCGAAAATGCTCCAAAGTAAGACTCTTACTTTCGAGCACTTTCAAGCATTTTCGGCAATTTGGCAAAAATCCGGTTTTGCTGATGCTATGGAAAGTAAGTAATAATTTTGACGGGACACAGCTTTTAAATTGCAGTTCGCGGTATTCGGTGCGGTTTTTGAAGATCGTATGGAGGCGGGGTTCGTCTTTGGGTGATAATTATTAAAATTACAAACGCAAGACTGGAACAGGCGCGTGGTGGGATCCCGAATCCGATAACAGACGACTTATAAAGCATGCCATAAACCCGCCCTGGTGTCTCCGTACTCCCCGCCCTCGTACCTTCGTCAAAATCTCGAACCTCCGCAACATGTCCGTTCCCCAGACCATCGTCGTTGTTGGTGCTCTCCAAGACAAAAACTACATTACGAACGTAGCACGGGTATTCTTGCGCGCAGGGACGCTAAATATGTATGCGGAGTCGCCTTTGCATCGACGAACCGCTCGCCCCGCGTAGGTAACCACGGCTCAGATTCTTGAAACGAGCTTGCTCGCGTTCCCCACTGACTTGCTGGATTCTTCAAAAGAATATTAATATCAATGGGGGCGCGGAGGGGGACGTGCCCCTGTTGGATGTGCGGGTGGAGCCGGTGGAGTCGGTGCACGTAGGTGAAGTTGGTCTGGCGGCCAAACTCCACAGATGAGAACGGTTTTGCATACGGGAGCGCCACACCCGATGCAGCGAACACGGACCCGACGGCGGCGGCGCTGGGCAGCGCGGTGAGATGCGTACAGGCCTTGCGGACGTCTTTTGCGGGCCACCGTTGAAGAGCAGTGGGCAGAATGCGACGCATGGGACACCGGTGTGGTGGACGGCACGAGCCCGCCCGAAAAGTCCCACATCGCATACGCGTGCGTGTTGCCGTAGGGTGTAAAGGTGGAGGGCCTGGGGACGGGAGTCTCGGGGTTGGATGTATGTTTGGAGACGGCATTGGTAATAAATTGCGTGGCTTCAAGGGGATGGAATTAGCAGGTGTTGGAGTTTGGAGGGACGGAAGGACAGAAAACCGATCCCACGCAGAGTGAAAAAAAAAACTACGCACGGAAATGCGCAGCAGCAAGAAAGCTCGGGCTTGGTGTCCCAGCATGTTGCGCGCGTGCCTGAGTGAATGGAGAGTCGAGGGTGCCCGGGGGAAGTGCAGTCATCGATATCTTGGGCAGTGCGGACAAGTGTGAAGTGTGCTGCATCGCTCAAGTGCGGGATGTGAATGGGAGCTCTGTGTCCGGCTTGTAACTCTTAAGCTGGAAACGCGTGGCGGACCGGGAATCTGGATTGTGCCCAGGCGTCGACGAAATAACTCCCAGGAGCCAGGTCTGTTCTACCGACTCTCCATAGTGCCGAGATCTGATGCCAATAGTCCATCTGGCAACTCCCGCTTCGTGCGGCAACTTCCCTATTGACACCCCAGATTCACAATTAACCTTCGGGTGCACCTGCAATTCCAGTCCCAAAGGTCATTGCCCATGCAATCCTCTGCAATCCTGCATGCCTTTGATGGAGAGTAGCACCGCGAAAAGTTAAACCTAACATGCGTAAATGAGTATGGGGTCTGGTACGGGCCTACGGCTGACGCGGCACTGCGACAGCGACGAGTGACGCGTGAGTGACGCGGGAGTGACGCGGCATGACATAAGCCTTCGCAGAGCCCCGGAACTTATTGCGCGACGTTTAATCGTAAATACATCATCTGAGGCCAAAAAACCCTCACCCGAATTTTGGTCAGTTTAACTTAAACCATCCACTAATCAGTGCTATCTGTTGACGATTGAGGCAAAACTCGAGCAGGCTCGAGCGCTCACCACCAGAAGCGCGCGGTCTAGGCCCTTGCCGACATCAGCACCCGGGAAATGAAAACAGGGCTGATTTAGCTGGCGTCAGCCGTGTCCAGGTCATGACGTGCTCAAAAAATGGGATTATGACATGTGAATGTCGCTTCATTGGCTTGGCAGCTCATCCAGCATTTACTGCCGTTTGCATAAGTCTGTGACACTGAAAACGCGGAAAAAATGCGTGGGTCACGCAGCTGATGGAATCTAGATGCCGAATGTTGAATATGGCTGCCGAAGGGGTCGGAACGTTCCATGCAACACAAGTTCACTCATATTTCCCTCGGGATTATATGCACACCTCCTAGGGGAGCTTCCCTGGCCTGTGAGGACAAATTCATAATTTTCTTGTGAAGTCCGCATCTCCGGCATTGTTCGGCATCCCTAATCGGGATCCACGTGACCCACACATTTGTCCATGGTTTCATAGACTTGTGCAAACGGCATTAACGGGATCCCAGGTAGACGCGTGCGGATCTCGTGTAGTCCACGCTTTGCATCGAATCCATTTACCACGGCATGAAAATCAAATTGTGTGACCCACGCCAGTCGAGGGCCGAGGCTTGACTCCGGCTAGGCGCGTGCTCGGAAGTGATCGGGCAATCGCATCTATAAAAATCTTTCTGAGACTAATTCGCTCTCATCATTCTCTCCTCCCTCTCTGTGGTTTTATGGCCGGAAGCCTGGCAGAAACTATCATCGTGTTTGGATCATCTCCCGCTTCCTATTATGTGGAACATGGGCAACACCACTTTGTCGAACCGTTTATGACTCACGCCTGCAATATCATCGCGACTCGGTGGACAAGGGAATTCGTCGCTTACATGCCCCCCTCTAATCTTTAGTGTGAATAGAAATGGAGCCAATTGGATCGACTATAATGAAAGACCGATCAATATATGTTAATTCTTTCTTTGTTTGCCCGTCTGACATGGAACATAGTGCATTGCAATGGGGATCTAGCCCAGGACCTCGTGAATCATCTGTTCGGTGCGAACGGAAAATTCAAGGCCGAACTTGTGTCCTTCCCGGACAGCGCCAATCCTGGCCACTATTTCGTGAAGGGAAGGAATAAGGCTTATGGAGCGCCGTTCTCCCGGACTACTTCATCCAACGGCTCGCAACCATGCGGCGCACCATGCCAAATTTCGATGTGAACATCACGGGTATGCTATTCGGCAAAGGGAAGACCAATATATGTCTTTTCGTATGCGACTTTGGCACGGACTTGGACAGCGCAGAGGTGCCACCCCGATCATCCTCTATATAATGTGTGGACCTGAACCTCGTCAGTTCATTAATGAATTTCTTGCTAGGTATTTCGGGAGTACAGTTGGCCTCGAGATTGCTAGTGCATTTAGCCAGGGTCGGCACTGTGCTTCTACGACGGCCGATTTTCCCCCCTGAAGTTCCAGAAGCCTGAGGAGAATATAGCCCGAAACCGCTGGAACCTGCCCCGGATATGACTGCAAAGCTTCCGGAGCTTCAGGCGCTTCAAGCTGCACAACAGCCCGCGCAGCAATCAGGTGAGATCTTGTTCGTACCAAGACCCCTGCTGTCGCTCATCTTGTGCTCCGCGTTACTACTGGAACAGAAGATGTTGAGACGTAAAATACAGGACAAATTTGTATGTCTTCGCACTATGTTCCATCGTCAAAAGTTTTAATGGCTGAATGACATGCAGAGGCGGATACTTTACATGATACCCGAAATAGATCATGAGGAAATCCTCCGCTGTTCACCTGGAACCTTTGTTGAGAAGCGGCGATATCAGGCGCAAGAGTCACCGGCCCACGATTCGATCGTCCGTTGACAAAGAAATGCAGTGCACTGTATATTTTAGAGTCGTCGCAAGGAAATATAATACTTGATGTTCCAGAGACTGGGATGGAACTATGCAACGGATTAAACGTGCAGACTGCATCCCATTGGCGGGTTGGAACATCGTCCAATCTGACATAAGGCATGTCACGAGTTAACTCGCGGGTGACCCGGATCCGTGACCACGGGTACTCGCGTCTTCCAAGGCCATACTCGGATCCGTGAGAAACCCGCCTTTACGGGTACCTGACCCGCGGGTCACGGGTTTCTCACGGATCAACTCACGAGTATTGCTACTATTTTGCCATTTTTCAGCTTAAAATACATGAATAAAAGCACTTTGAAACTCACGAGCATACCTCTTTCTCACAAAATTACTACCCGGATCCGTGATGACCCGTGGCAACGAGTACCCGTGACCCGCGGGTCAGGTTTCCCACGAGTATTGTCACGGGTCAACCCGTAATAACTCGCGGGTGACCCGCACTCGTGACATGCCTTAATCTGACAAATGCCAGCAAGGACGCATGCAGTGGAAAAGAAAGCATCGCTGGAATTGCGGTGACCATGCGGCAGTCACCAGAGACCCAAGAATTTCGTGGTAGAAGTTGTTTGCACCACTTTACAGCGGTTCCGGAAAAGTTTGACACTGTGATATTTTTTGGCGACGCAGTAACTTTGATGCAAGGCTAAGAATTACTGGTTTTGAATGATCCAGTCGGCAAACCGCCCCAACGAGCTGCAAGCGGCGAGTCCCCATCACTTTCTCATCCCCAATTTTCGGCTAAGGAGGGGCGATTTGCCGACCGGATCATCCAAAACCAGTAATTCTTAGTCTTGCATCAAAGTTACTGCGTCGCCAAAAAATATCACACAGTGTCAAACTTTTCCGGAACCGCTGTAAATGGCACCCAGAGAGGTCAATCAATATGCCCTATAAACAAGCGGAGGCAACGGCGAGGAGTCAGTCGCCGAAAACGGGACTCAGCGGCAAGAGGGCCGAAGCACGAGGCGTGTCTGAAAACGGAGTGCGGAGTGCGGGAGAAGGCCTGCGGCGGGCACAAATCGAAGCGGAGGTTAAAAAGCTTCAGACAGACAGACAGGCTTCATTTTATAAAGAGGAAGACACAACACAGTGCAGGGTACATGACTTGGATACAAGCCTAACCAAAGACATTATTAATAAATGGTGAGATTGGAGGAAGGTGCAGTCGCGAAGGAGGAAAAATTCGGCGCTACCCGACGGTATCAAACCGACCCCGCTTGCAATTGGCCTCGCGCCCGTCCGGCTCACCTTCACTCAGATCGAGAGAGCGCTTCTCCGAAGAGTTGAAGCCTTCGCCGTTTACTATCCCCGCAAGGATGATATTGTACTGCTCGTCCGTGATGCCCATGCCCCCGAGCACGTCGATGGCCCCGTCGTCCGCATCGCGGCTGCCCAGGCTATAACCCATCAGCCCAGGCGACGCGGCGCCGGCCCGAAGGGCGCTCTCGAACCTCGCATCTTTGAGCGGGGGGATACCCGCGAGCGGACGCGGGATGCACATGGATGCTGACATTTTTTGGTGGATCATGATCAAGTGCATCAAGTGTTTCTGGGCGGGGATCAATCAGCTCGAAGAATAAGACTTTGCGAGAAAGTACGCACTTCGAGGATGTCAAGCAAGCCTTGTTTTGTGAACGGTTTCAGTAATATGTCATTCATACCTGTGGATCGAAATGTGAGAGCGTTCGCGGTGAAAGCTGAGAAGAGCGGACCGGAAGAATAATAAATCATGATCTCGCTCGGTCTTGAACTACTTGTCATGTAAATAATCGGTGTGTGCGGGTCGAATTTTCGAATCATCGAGGTCGCAGAAACGCCGTCCAGTCGAGGCATACTGATATCCTGTGTGCGAGTGAGTCCAGAGCGACAGGAAGGACATCGACGAACCATTAACACCAAATCATACTTCTCAAGATTCATCTTATTCACCGCGCCGGCGCCGTCGAACGTGCAGCCCAAAATCTGCAGAAACTTGCTGCTAAGTTTCCGGGTCACGGCATCATCGTTCACGAGCAGCACGCGGGGCGGCATTGCCCACCACGACACGAACGTCGACCGCCGCACGCGCAGCTTCTGTGTCTTCTGCAGGCTCCCACTCGCACTCGCACTGCTCGTCCTTGCGTACATTGTCTCCTGGTTATTGGCGAGCTCGCTGCCTGCGAACGTGGCCTCGTCGAACATTCGGTTGCCTTGCGTGTCAGTGAAGTTGCTGCTCCCGCATGGCATGAGGTACCCGATGGTGTACACGTCGAGCCCCGGGTACGCCTCCTCGCCGGCATTGCTCCACGTGTCCGCGGCCGCTGCCAAATTCATCTCCTCCACATTCGGCGGGTTCGTCGGTGTGGGCACCACCATCTCATCCTCGTATCCTTGCGACTCCGACTCCGGGCTTGCCGTCCGCTGCTGCCCCAGCATCGCCGCGACGCTCCCTCCACGCGTATTACTGTTGCCGTTGCTGCTGCTCTCCTCACTCGCGCCATGCCCTGGAACAGACATCCGCACTCGAGCCCTGCCCTCGAACAGACAGTCCGTCTTAGGGAAGCTCTTTTCCAGCATCTGCTGCGTCTCTGGCGTCTGCAGGAGCAAGAACGGGTTGCTCCCGCCGTCCATGTTGTCGTTGGACTGGATTTGATGTGTTTTGCCTTTTCATTCGCACCGAACGAAAAAAAAGCAAAATATTATTGATGAGGCTGTGGTTCTGGCTAGATAGCAACGAAGGCGAATACCTACCGGCGCCATTCCCTGGGCCGTTGTTTTCTGGTAAAAAGTATTGTACAAAGTTCTGCAAGAGTCCATCCTTCTGCGCCATCCCCCGTTGAAAGCTGGCCATCTTGGCGAGGACCTCCTGGAAGCTGCGCTCCAGGTTCCGCACATGAGAGAGAACGTCGTCGTGCGCAGCCCCAAGAGACAAGAGTTGGGATTTTAGAGACGAGAGCTGTGCCTGCAGGGAGTCGCTGGATTGCGGGTAGGCGGTGGGTGCGGGATATACAGACGATGAGGAGGGCGTTGGCGGCAGGGAAGGGAGTGCACCAGAGGCAGAGGTATATTTTGAATTTGGGCCTTGCCTTTAATCTTCTCCAGTGCATCAGGGCGGTCTACTGGATCCAAAACCGCCAGCTCTGGAAAGTTATTTTCCGTTTTTCAGGAGAACAAAGCCCTTGGATGAAATTAGACACTAGATAACTTCTGTAGAGTTTTTTGAGTTCTACAACTTTGGTTTTGGTCTATTTTTAGACATCTGACCCATTACTTGACAATTGACACTGGTTGAACATTTCAAGTTTTGCACTGAAAATTTTGGTGAAAAATGTTTTGGATTTTACAGCAATTTTTCGCCACAAAAGTAGGTGAAAAACTTAACATTTTGGTGAATTTTTTGAACCTTGTGAAAACTTTCTGAAAAAGTGCTGAAAATGTTTTAAAGTTCAAAAAATTCATGAAGAAGTTTCAAGTTTTTCACTTGATTTTTCACTGAAAAATTGCTGTAAAATTCAAAAAAAAATTCACTAGTTTTTTCACTGAAAAACTTGAAATGTTCAACCAGTGTGAACTGCACAAACATGTCATGTTTTTTTTTTGAAGATGAGTCTGTCCTGTTTGAGTTTTATACATTTTCAAATGCATAAATGGGAAGATGGGATGCCAGGGACTCAGAGCTGGTGGGTGTAAATTGCAGGATGAGTGCAGGATCTAATAAAGTGCTGTTAGTTTCAAGGCTTCTAATTGATACTTTAGTCTAACGGTTGTTTTGTCAGATGCTGTATTTCCTCCGTTCGCGCGAGGTCTCAATTCCCTGTAGTGGCAATGTTCGTAAGTTCACCTTCCTCTAGTAGCCACTTTATGTTCAAAGCTTGATACCCTTATATTCCTTGAAGTCGCAGATTGTACACATTGTAGGACTGTTGATTCGCCAAAGCAACTGCTTTTTTGGCCATTAATCTGCAGAAACTGTGACCAAAATTCACATAAAAGTTGCATATATTTTGATATTTCTTTGGTCAAGAAGATATTTCTTGCTATTTTTGAAGATATTTTCAGCGAAAATAGTAGAAAATTTCTGTGGAGGGTTTCCCTGATGTGGCTGCTGTGCGCGGGATTGCTCATCCATCTAATGTGTACTGAGGGTCTGAGTTCAAACTCAAGGCCCAGCCCTTCTCCACTTAAGTATGCGCATGTCTTTTCAGGCACGATCGCTGGGTCTGATCGATGGTAAATTGCGGACGTCCATCAACGAGTCCGAATAAAGTTACTTGTGACCTTAACTTTTAACTTTACTTGCCCCTTCGGCTTCGCGGGGCCGAACTTTACTTAACTTTTCCCACGCATGGCAAAAGTAACTTATCCTTACCTAATCCCTTGCGTACTTAGACGGTTTGGAACATAGTGCCCTTCTCTCTCGCTTAATTTGTAGCGACTCTTCCATGACTCGGCCATTTAAATATCACACTTTGGGTGTTCAAAGTGGTCGGTCTCCATTACACACCAGAAGATGAACATGCTAAACTCCATGCAGAGAATACTAGTAAGTAGTGCTCGCCATATTGAAGAAATCTAGGAAAGGGAAGAGGGATCTCAATACTTGGTTTCAGTCCGATGATATGCCCCCCACATGGTCGCAGTACCCGGATTAGAAGTTATTGCCACACGATATGATGCAATTGGATTCTGCGTCCCTGGTGTCGAAATCCATTAGCATCACAAAATGGAGCCAGACAGGGAATTATGTTAATAGAGACAGGGCACAGTGCTATTTACCTTGCCATCGAAGTAGCCTCAAGCAAATTGATTGCAGCTAAGAGTACAGTGTGACTGATGATGTTCCGTCATGTCAGCTAGGAGTTACACTCAAATATGAGGTTACTTACCTGGCTTTGTGTTGCTTAAGTTAGCTTTAAGTTAGCTTCAAGTTAGCTGTAAGCTAACTTACAGTGAACTTGCCCGCCAAGTTAGATCAAGACAAGTAACTTATGCCATCAGATGGCATCAATCACCGCCAACTTAGTGCCTCACACACAAGTTAATTGCCAGTGAGGACACAAGATATGGAATTGGCCCCCGAGAAGACTACAATTACATTCCAAATGGACTATTAAATGTGTCTTCTGGTTAAGGGAGACTTTGACCTGTCAACGGCCTCTCCTGGTACTTCGCCGCAACTTGGGGATATCAACCATGCCCAACTGCACCGCGTCGGGACCTTCATCATCCTCAAAATCCTCCAGGAGTTTCCATTTTTCCTTACCAGACTTGACAACAGACTTCAAGTCTTCTCCACACTCCCAATGCCGGCAATGATTCAACATGCGGCATCTTGGGTGTCAGTGGTGCGAGGGTATTTCCAAGGACGTTGTTGAAGGGGAGGCTCATCAGTGCAGCTTGAAGGGAATATTCAGCACCAAAGGTTGCTCAGCATGGTCGAGAAGTGTGTGGATGTCGTCGCAGTGGAAGGAAAACTCGAGTAGTGATTGGCGCAGTCACATGTACTTCGTCCACTCGCGCAGCGCTCGCATTGATAATATGGAATCATTAACTTATTTTAACGTCCCGGTACTTATTCAAACTTACTTTTACTTTACTTGTACTTTCACTTTACTTTACTTATGAAACTAACTTGCCCTTCCATACTATCACACGCTGGGAAGCTGGCCACTTGCCAAATATAAGCATGAATACTACTGAATGTTGAGGGCTTGGACTCGGAGGAGGGAGTAGGACCTCTGACGCCCATGTATGCCAAATTTGGAGGCAAAATGATGAGTTGATCGAAAGTTGTGGCGCGTTTGATTGCGGGCCGAAGGGTGAGAAAGTCATTTTCTTAACTCCGAATGACCATCTCGCTCATTTCTCCACCAATCCTTTGTCAATTCATGACTTCGGGGGCTCATTTTTCTTGTCTGGTTTCAGGCGTTCTCCTGGGCATGAAAAGACCTCCAGAACTGCATCGTTTCTATGCTAAACTCGGACATATAATTGCAATACAACCTTGAGTACCCCAACATGGCGACCCGCATAGCAAAGGATCCTTCCACACCACGGGTCTAGCACTTTACATGGGCCGTGATTATGATTAAAAAATCATTTGTACATGTATGCTATAATTCTATTTATTTAATACCTCTCTCAGTGTTGTCCGATACGCTAATCACCCGATTTTCGGTGGTAACAAAGTTTAAATGTCGGGTTCTCGACAGTGTGACTCAGATATGGAACAGAGGGTCCAGGTACGTTCATAACAAGTATATGAAGCCACCTGCAACTTATTTTGGTCAAGCGCGCCCTCTTACTGCCGCACGACCCTCATTTGCTTAGCGATATGGATCCCGCCGCTCCTTCTCATCAGAAGCACCCAGTGCTACCATTTTTATGGGTCCAGTATAATGTTTGAAGGCCTAGAATATATCATCTACATCCCTTGAACATATTATGCACCACAAAGCCATCAATTGAGCTGGAAACAATGGATTTGCTTGGGTGGCCAGGTACCGTGTCAATTGCCTATCTGGGAGTTTTGACCGAAATAAATTCGCTACACAGTCAAAACATCTAAAATTGGTGTAAGTGGGCTTCACTTGCTCACTGGATGGATGCCTTCCATTCAAAGCCCTCGGGCGCTCTGAAAGACCCTCGAAGAGCTACTAATGACCGAAAATAGCTAAGGTGGCCAGGTTCCCGGCGGTTGATAGTAAGTTAAGTAAAGTTAGTTTTTGCAGGCTAAGTTAGTTTCAACAAGTTACGTAGTGAAGCATCTCCATCAACACCGGCCGGCTGGCTGTTTTTCACACGGCCCAAGCTTTTGCCACTGCCTTTTGTCCTATTCTCGGCTTTTTTCGCGTCCTCGGTGCGTTTGCCCTGGTTCTGGCACATACCTCCTGGGTTTTTTGCACACTCTGTTGTCTATCCGTTGGCGACTGAGGCAAAACTCGAGAGGACTCGAGCGTGAACCACCAGAAGCGCGCAATCTAGGCCCTTGCTGACATCAGCACCTGGGGACCGAAAACAGGGCTGATTTTAGGTCAACCAACATATCACTAGGGTCGCTTTTGCGAGTATTTTTATGCTGTACACTCAATTTTTGGATACATTATGATTCCGTGAACTCGATTTTTCAGAAAACCCTGAATTATTTTATTTTGAGACAATGAAGCAGGTATGGTATGGGTTAGGCTGTGTCTAAACTCCTAAAATGGATGAATCTTAGTAGAAAAAATTTATTTGAAGTGATTCGGCCTGGTAATGGGCCCAGACGACCCCACTCATTACTTTTTGCCGCCACCGTATGCACTGAGCAATATGGGTTCATATCCTTCTAACTGTTTTCCAATCTGCATAGGTTCCAAGTCTTAAATGTCTTGGAGTCTCGAGCAGTAAACGAACGCGTGCTGCCAATCTTCAATGGAATCGGAAAAGAAGATGAAGGACCGCTTCAGCCGCTTGTTCAAATAGAATGACAGGGTGTGGAATCTACCCTTGAGTATGAGTAGGGTAGATGAGCCCAAATTCCGGTGGTCAGCAATGAGAATATCCTAACTCGAGATTTTAAAAGATTGTGCACACACACTCGGCGGGAAGGTGTAGGCTGTTATTATTTACAGATTGCCGCACCAGTGCCGCGTCAACCGCCGCATCGATGCCAATGCCGCGTTACCTAGCTAATTGCATCTGTGTTGTCTAATCCTAATTCATGTTGTCTCACCTCTGATAAATCATCGTTTATGGAGTCCATCCGTATCAATCAGTTCATATCTGAACAACTCTTTTCCACTGGTTCAACCGGTGCGAATTGCGGGCAATAGTGCAGTGCAAGATGCCAGATATCATTCAAGCTGTATTGTACATTTCCGAGCAAGCTGCTTCAATGACACCTCATATCAGAGGAAGTTATTTGAAGCACGCCAGTGCTCACTGGGCCGTCACAGCAGAAATAGTGCATTTTAGATATTTAGTACAATCAATCTCGGATTCTGGAGCCTTGTGTAGCATGGACTTGAATTAGTGATTTAAAGAACAAAATTCATTGGTTGTACCCCTATTTCCAACCACAGATGTTTCAAATATCCCTTAACATGTTACAAAGATGTACAGTTAGTCACATCGCTACTTGTCGGAGTAGAAACAGCAGAGTGCATGCATGTACTAGCTGTCTGCAAGATGGATGACATGAAGAGAAAAACCTTTTGATCAGGCTTGTTCTCTGAAGGCATATCCTTGTGGCATCCTGTCACCGTTCAAAAGGGTGTAACCAGGGATTCTGATTCATGCCATCCTCTGCATGTAGTTTGAGGTGCTTGAAATTTACCTCAGATGTTTCCAACTAAATCTTGTTCCACTCAAAGTCTCAATTCTATTTCAGTTTCTAATGGATCGAGCTGGTTCTGAGTGGGTTTACAGCTGTTTGCATAAAGGATGGCAGTAGCCCCTTTTTTGAAAATAAGCGCAATTTTGATCTCGTACTTTGAGATCAAAATTGCGCTTATTTTCAAAAAAGGGGCTACTGCCATCCTTTATGCAAACAGCTGTAAACAAAGTTTCAGCCATCATGATCAGACAAAATTGTGTCACAGCGATCTGTAGTCTCCACCAGGCTGATGACTGACTTGTTTGAGAAATGACCTGCAGTAATGTACACCCAGTTTGGGGTCAACCTATTCTCTCTCCTTGTGAGAGCATGTGCCCTAAACCTACCTCTCAAGTGCACCCAACCTCATCAAATTAAGGGGGATTTAATGGAATATAAGAAACAAAATGATTTAGAGTTGGAATAACTGGAAGCCGATTTTGGCAACCCCAAAATATTGTGAATCACATGCCGGGCCATGCAGTAATGTGAAGCCCTCATCAATACCTCTCGAATGGCGTCAGAACAGAGAAAATCTACTCAGAATTGAAGAAGATATGCTTAAGGCCTGATCAAAAGTCGATGTAATTTTTTTTTTGCATCAATTGCCATTTTGCAACTGGCTGCAATGGACTATGACCATTGACCGAATGAGGGCATTGCCAGCAACATAGAGTTTAGAGAGTCGGGAATGCATGGAAGATATAAACGCCGAAACGAGACCAAAAAGGATTAAAAGATAGAGGAATGCAGACTGCGGGAGTCGACCTTAGGATTCCCTAAAAACCGTATAGCCACTATTTCGTCACAGAAATCGTAATGAACTCATTAAAAAAGCCTTCAACACCGGCACTAAAGTGAGTAATTCCTGTCAAATAAAAAAAGTGAACGCAAAAACCTCATTGACGTTTATCCCTATAAGTACTCGTAATACAACACTGCTGAATGCTGATTTGGAGGTTAAGCGTTGCTGCGCCAATGCCGCGGCATCTTTACCAGACCCCTGCTACGCGTGTATTTGAAAATAGAGGTTTATTTTAGTTTTTCGGAATGGGCAGAGCGGTGCATTTGGTAGTCACTTCCAGTGATTAAAGATTTCGCGTATGCCTCGTGTGCTTACTTCTTAGACGGTGACTGGCACATTTCTTTCAATTGGAGGTGGTGAGAAAATTAGGACACTTCACAATCTATGTAATTTTGAGGTACGGGGCTAAATAATCTTACATTCCCATGAGCCACACGAATCCCTCCCCGGACCTACTCCTTTTGTCCGCCCTCATCTTCTGCTCCTCATATAAAAATGCCACCAGGATTTGGGCTTGCGAGGCTTCAATCCCAGGAGATAACACAAGTATCATGGAGCCCAGATGCCTCTCCCAGTGGGCTACGATAATGTTGAGATCGGGGCTGTACAGCTGAAGAATGACAGTGAGGTTAAAGCACGCGCACAAAGAAACTGACGCACCGCGAGTCGATGGACAGGATGTGTTCGCAGGACGCATGCCCCGATGTGTGTCTCAAGGACATTTGCAAGGCTGTCAATGAATTCATCAGCAGTCCCAGTTAGTACAGAGAAGGACATACAGCCCATCCGCTAGCTTTATATGCTTCAGCCACTTGCTCACACGCATTGCCTTTCCACCATTATCGTTGGAAAATGCGACAGTATCAGGAAGAAGCTCTCTCCGCTCGACGTGCGCCACGAGCTCGTGCGTCATCGCGACGCACACTTCCGTCGTCGACTGGTGCTTGTTGGTCGATACAGTGTACAAGGGATCGGAATGCCGCAGGACAATCGTGTCCAAATGCTGTTAGACTCGAATTCGAGGCGAATTTGCGGAGTTGGGGTAATCAGAGTAGCTTCAGAGCTCGAGGCCATGGAGAACAGAATAGGGGAGCTCGAAAGGTGCGTGGGCGTTATATGGGCAATTTCGGCAGATTCGGACCGAATGTGTCTCGAGGTCAGTTGCAATGGCTTGGACGGTGTCAGGTGGGGACAAGTCCGCCGTCACCAGTGTATGTAGTTGTTAGTGATGTTCAGGTCCCGGCCTGGCCTGGAAACCGGGCGTGGGCCGGCCCTGAGCCCAAATCATCCCAAGTCCACGCTTCCAGGCCTAGGCCCGGGCAACGTATTTTGCCATCAAACAGGTCTGCGCCACTGTAGCCGCACAGTGGCCGCCTCGAGTATGCGAAAGCATCCTCGTCGAATCCTATGGTGGTCGTTACTGGACAAAACCCCAGTGGAAGTGGATGGCCACACGTGGGGTTCATTTTCACTCGTGGCCACGCGTTTCCGTGCACTCCCGATGCATTGCCCACTCGCCTGAGGACCGGTTGGGTTGCATGGGGTTGCGTGGTGTGTTGCGCAACATCTTTATCTGAAAATATTTACTGTCATTGCTGCACTCGTGGCCATTAGTGGATATTTTCTGCTTGCACTTGCTTATCTGCCCAATCGGGCCAACATCAGGAAAAACCTTCGGGAAAAAATGTCTTGCCGGTATGGAGAAAAATAACACCATATAAGAGTCCTTCCCGCTGGCCATACTGTAGTGCTATCAAACTAGAAACCTGTCCTCACTACAGTGAAAAACCTGCTGAGAACAGCATCCGAGTTTCAACATAAAAATCCCGTAGTAGTTCAACAGTGTTCAACGTTCAACTCATCTCTTCAACATTAGTAATCGCAAACTCCGATTTGTCTTGACAGTGGATTGTAAGGCTCCAACCATTTAGTTTTCGTTTGAAGATCTGGGCAAATCAAATGAAAATGGTATTTAAACTGTTTAAAAACCGTTTAAAACCGTTTTAAACGGTATTTTTTGCAGGCCATTGAAACATGAGTGAAGTAATTAATGAGTGGCCGCTGCCGCACTCCAGGGATGCACGCTTGAAGAACCCGTTCGTTATCTACACTTTAATAAGCATTGCCTCCGTTATAATCTCCGCTTTCAATGATCCTCGCGCTTCATGGTAAATATGATGTGATTCTAAGAATAGCCGCTCGACAGAGACGCTGCTCCCAGAAATGGCCAGGACGAGCTGAGCCGTCGTTGAGACGATCGGAAAACCATGTTGGTGTTCAAATTCCTATGAGGGAAAGAATTGACCTGAGTGTCCACACCATTTGTTGTACTGACTTACATCATGTCAATAGGCTTCACCAAGGTTCAACATCTATATGTGTTCATCCAAAAATTGTTCCAGTTCCCCCAGTACGATTTCAAGTTCCACATTGGCAACATCATCCATACATACATTGTCCAGCAAGGACTTTAATGTGCCATTCCTGAAGCACAACATGCAACCCTTTAAACCATTTGAAAATGGTTTATAAACCGTTTGGACTACTCTTCAAACAAAACGGAAATAAAAACGGTTTAATCCGTTTGAAACCGTTTTAAAACGGAAACGGTTGGAGCCTTAGCGGATTGTAAGGGCCGAAAGCCTGGGTGGTTAGAGTGCTCAATCAAGGGTACAAGTGCGGGGTCAGGGCTGAGAGGAGCTTGACTGGTGCGAGTAGGTCGTCGTGTCATCATGCAGGCAGATAGGGAGGTGATAAGGGTTGACTCGTTTAAGGGAGGATTTATAGAGAAATTCTGGGTAAAAAAAATTGTCCGAGAACCTGTGTGAGTGGGCGGGAGTTCCACTCGTCTCCCCGAGTGCGCCACGCATGCGAATATGTGCAAAGCCATGTCAGTCAATGCATGAAGGAGAACAGAACGCGTCGAAAACGCGTTGAGAGTGTGTGAAAACGCGCCGCCAGGCATCGTCACGCAGCATCACGCGTTGCGGATGAATCTCCACTCATGACCATGCATTGCCACTCGGGTTTGTCCATTAATACCCGGTATAGAATCCAGGGTGAATTGTCATGTACACATTTGGGATACTCCTGCTGTTCAAGCTTTGAAGCCAACAGGCAAGACGATGATTCGCGTCCCTGATTACTGCGAGTTGTCTGAATTCCAGACCTTTCACGCTGATTCCAGCCTCTGAGGTTTACAATTTCACTAATATATCAGAATCCGAACCCTAATGCCACACGCACCCCATGTAGCTGGACTCCCTGTATGACGGCGAATTTAAGCCTGCTGGTAAGAACCCCAGTTAATGATGCATCGGAAGCATCACACTGTGAGCTTCCAGCGCGACATTGGCTCCTGCATACTGTTTTTTTTTCGTTCAATTCGACAGTCATGCATCACAGGGGGGGTTGTCGAATACGAACTTTGATTCGTTGTCACGCGTCACAGCGGGGGTTGTCGAATTGGTCGGACGGTTCAGAAAATCATACAAAGTGTGTTTTGAAGCCCAAAAATCCCATTGAATCTCTTGTGCATCCCCTGCATAAATATTGGCCACATTTATTGTTCTGTCTCAATTTCTAGCTGCATATCAGGCAAATATCGGGCTGAACTCAATAAAGTCACTGGACAAAACAATTAATTTAAACATGAATCTGCCTGGCTCTCCATGCTTCCGGAGAAAAGCCCTAGTTGACTGTATGATGTCTTGCATCCTTTTGAGACGATTTCGAAATTTTGGGGGGTGTCACGGTCCAACCTGGGCCGTGTCGAAGTGTCGAATATGTTCCAGGTGTCACGCGTCACACCCCCTGTCGAATTGAACGAAAAAATACAGTACGAAGCCGAAGAATTAATCAAGGGCAATACCAGAAAAAATCAACCCGGTGCGCACACGGATATGGCTCCCTAGAAAGCAGTGCTATGAACTCGAAACGACACATGATGGAACCGGCGCTGAGGACCACGAAACTGCCAAATAGCATATTCGATCCGCGGAAGAAGCCGGTCAAAGAAAGTCACCGTTCATGCTGACTTGGTTTCTTGGACATACCGGCGTGCGCAAGTCTGGATCAACACACGCATGCACGACCAAACCTTCCGCGGGCCCGCAAAACGGGCTGATGAGCTGGGGATATCGTAGGCCTGGACGCCGAATTTCTCCAGGAATCCTATAAATCTAGCAGGAGAGGGAAATCTCGACTCACGAACCGTAAATATGAATGCCAACTCTCGTTCGCTTAAATCGGTGCGCAATGACAAATCCTCAGGCTTCAAGCCTAATAATGGATTCCGTGTATAAAAAGATGGGGATCATGCAGAGTGGACGCCGGGAATCCCGTCCGGTTGCTTTATGAATGCATTGATGGCAACGGTACATCATGCACCACGTCCGTTTCCTTCCTCTACTTTTGATCCGAGTAAATACCTATTCAACGGAGCGCTTAAAATATATCTACCCCAGGCAGGGGCACGGAGTGGAACCCTATTCAGGTCCCTCATTTTAAACACTATTGATCGCAGCGGCGCCCTGTGTGTCACATCCGCATTTTAATACCGGGTTTCAAACTCCAATTTATTACAGCAATTGACAGTACCGAAGGCGCGGATGAAAAATTTCCTGTTTGAGATGTTTTCAAAGAATTCCTTAGATCTCGGCCAGTTCTTCATGGATTTGGATGAAATCATGCTAGATAATTCAGGCTAATTCATGCGGAATTATTGATAGAGAGAAAAGTGTCAAAATATTTCATAGTGGATAATCTTAGATTTCAGGCTGTTTGGGTGTTGAATACCCTCTAGCAAGCCTCGAACTCGTTCAAATGGCCTGGTTTTGTGAGACAAAAGACTTACGTGGATTATGAATGATGTCATAGAGCCATAATTTCATAAAGTTCATGGTTACATTCAATCCTCACAATATTTCGAGATCAGAGTGGATTGCGCATTGTCCAGACAGGATTACAGGCATCATAGACTAAATTTTCTGGAATTCTGGCTCTATACAGTATTCCCCCGGTCCTTGAGCCAACCCCCTTCCTTAAGTCAAATCTTTTTCCTGGCCGCAATTCTTACCCGGACGCTTAGCTATTTTGGATTAGCATTATTGTACACTATATCCATCTACGTCTCACTTTGGGGCCCAATAGGTATAGTGGTATGCTCATGGCGTTCACATTTACACTCAAAATGAGGCGAAATCGGTGATCCTTACTTTTCGAAGGCCTGTGGCACCCAATTAAAGCCTGAAAAATATTCATTTGACTACTCTACAAGCTTCTATGGCTTCTTGGCTACGTTCCGCCTCTTTGTCGCGAGGGATCTAGCTCAAAATTGAGGCCGCAAGGCCGCTGTCAAGTCAGAGAGGTACGAAGCGTGACATCAAATTTTCGCCCTCTCCGTATCTACTCTCTGGCCACAAATACGTGTCCGACACGATGGGGAAAGCACTCTCTGAGGCTGTTAAGAAGCAAAAGAAATTTCGGGCGAAGGAAGCGAACATTTTGCGGGCCCTCGAGGATTATCAGCATAACGAGCTTAAAGATAATGATAAGCGCGTCACCTTACGGGAAATCGCTGCCCGACATGGCGTTAACAAGGAAACCCTCCGCCGTCGAGCTGCCGGAGGTCAATCAATAGCCGAAGTCAACGTCAAAAAGCAAAAACTCTCACCGGCAGAGGAACGCGTTCTCGTTGATCACATATTGATTTCGGCCGACCGTGGCTTCCCCATGGCGCGTAAAGTGGTCGTAGCCCACGCTAACAGCATTCTGGAAGCCCGGGGTGCTGAGGAACTCATTGATCTGGAGTCTAACTGGATTGACCGCTTCACTGATCGGCACCGCGACGAGCTAAAAATGCATTGGAGCAAGCCGCTGGACACACAGAGAGCGCGCAGCTTAAACCCTACGGCCGTGCAGGAGTGGTTTGACCTCGTGAAGGAGCACATCTCAGACAAAAACATCAGGAAGGAAGACATTTATGGGATGGACGAGAGTGGATTTGCACCGTCGGATCAGGGGACACAGCGTGTCTTTGGTCGTGCTGGGACAAAAATTCAGCACAAACAGGGAAGTGCGGACCGGGAGATCGTTACCGCGATCATAACGATCTGCGCCGATGGAACCGCATTGAAGCCGACGCTCATCTTCAAAGGGAAGAACATGCAGCAAAAGTTTGGTGAGAATAATGTTTGCGGAGCATCGTAAGTCACTTACCGCATAGCCCCATGGCCGACTTTACTGACTCGACATCAGGATTTGTGTTTCAGAGAATGGGTGGACCGACAGCCATATTGCACTGGAATATATAATCAAGGACTTCGATGCACAAACAAGAGAGAAGGCCGGAGGACGTACCCGCGTTTTGCTCCTGGATGGCCACGGATCTCACCACGGTGTCGAACTCCTCAGGTATGCGAAGGAGCACAATATCATTGTTCTCGGCTACCCCCCACACTGCACCCACGCGCTCCAAGGGCTCGATGTGGTATGCTTCGCATGCCATAAAAAGGCCTGGAAGGAAGAGGTCAATAAGTTCGAGGAGGTAAACCACCGCCATGTCGCGAAGGGGGACTTTACCGGCTTGTTTGGGAAAGCCTTTCTCCGCGCATTCACTCCCGAGACCATCCAAGCGGCTTTCCGCGTCACCGGCATCTACCCCTTCGATCCGACTGTCATTACAGCCAACCAGATGAAGCCTGCAGAAGCAACATCAGTAATCGGTGGATTCCCCCTCCTGCAGCCGAGCCCCGTTCGTGCAGTGATGGCTGCATTCCACCACCAGCCTCCAACGGCATTTGATACGAATGCCGACAACTTTACAGCACCGGGATCAGCTTCAACCCCATCTACTCCGCTGCGGAGAGAACGAGATCCGGCGATAGATCCAGACTTGTACACACCTTCAAAACGCATGAGGTTTATGACGGGGGCACTTGCGAGCACCTTGTCTGGCAGTTTTCTTGTTTCCAATGCCCGTGTCACCTCTCATTCATCCATCCCCGCCCCTGTCCTTGAACGACCACCACTGCTGCCCGAGCCGGATTGGGCACAAGCAACAGAGAATGATGATCGGCTGAATAGCCTGTCGAGATCACAACTGGTTGAGGAGGGGAAGAGGTTGAAGAAGGAGCTTAAGCCGGCTTATCAACATATTGCAGCCCGGGATGGGGTGATCGAGTCGGCAAATGCGACAATTGTTGTGCAGAATATCTTTGTGGAGAAACAAAGTTTAGCCCTAAACGCAAAGGAGAACAAGAAGAAGACGAACCGTACGAAATTATCCATGGACGGACGCGGGAGACATCTCACAGGTACAGAATGGATGGAGAAAACCATTGAGGCCGACAGACTTCGCAAAGAAGAAGCCGAGGCAAAAACCAAGAGGGCGGGGGATCGGGTGGCGGCAAGGGTAACGAAGGAGGCGATAGAGAAGACCTGGAAGGACATGAAGGAGGTCCACAACAAAGCTGTCGCTGCCTGGGAAGCCAACTGTGAGTGTTTGCTGAACCAGGGGACGAAGAAGAAAGACTTGCCGAAGAAACCACAGCGTCCAAAGAAACCCAAGGCATCTGGGTCCGAGGATCCTCAGGACGCCCCGGCGAACCCCCAGGATGCTCCCGCTGACCCAGATGACGACGAAACGAGCTCAGACGACGAGTAGCAGCAGTCGGACCGACTCAGACAGGTCGATGTCACATGTGTCACATGTTGGCTCAAGGACCGAGTTCTGTGACAAATCGACTCTCCGTCGTATTTTATTCATAGACAGTCAGAAACATACTGTATATCTCTTTAGTATTTGCGTTACACATAGATTATAAGATAGTTAATGATTGTAGCAACTTGGTTTACCTATACGTTTCATTGTCCGAGTTCAGTAGACACCTTTCAAAATCTTGGCTCAAGGACCGGGGGAATACTGTAACATCTTTCTAAACGTATGTTAGTTCGCTGTTGCAAATAATCAGCTCATTTGAACATGTTTGGACTATGCTAGACATCATTTATCGCGGAAACAGTCCGAAATTACACGCCAATCAATATAATGTATTTTTACAAATCTCCTTCTATCACTAATTGCGTATGAATTAGCCTGGAAGATCTGGCTAGGTTTCATCTGAATCTGTGCAAAACTGACTGGGATCTGGGGAATTCTTCGAAAAACATCCTAAACAGGAAAATTTTCATCTGCGCCTTCGGTACTGTCAATGGCTGTAAAGGATTTTGTCTCGTCAAACGCTGTGGTCCAAAAATGAAAAGCTCGGTGAAAATCGTTGGTGGAAACGCAGAGAGTTCAACCTTCCGGCTCGAGGCACGACAACTTTAGTATAATAGGCATTTATTTGATGCCTATTTACTCATTGATGCCTATTATTTTATTGCACCATGCCTCCGCCCTGCTCCCGCCCCCCCGCAAGTGTTGCGCCTCTGCCCGGTACGAATGTCACACCGCGGGGATTTTGTCCGCAATCGCAATCTCGGCCGCGATCACATCAACACCGAATTCCGCTTTGGGATGACCGAATCGGGAATATGGGCGCTTATAAGTGAAAAACGTTCCTCAAGCTCCCTCGTCCGAGTAACAGGCTCTAAATTCTGCTAAAATACATAAGAATATATAATAGCACGTACGACGCGTATACCCCAGGTTTAATAACAGAAATAAGCGAAGGAAAAGATGTAGGTTAATAAGTACCGGCAGCCTGTCCACAAATAGCCAAAAACTCTTCCATGTCGAATCCGGGAGCCCCCAGAAGATAATGGCCAACATGAGGAGCTTGCTCTTCATGGTAAACATCCCCTCCTGCCTCCCAATTGGCGTCTCCATCCTCACCAGAGGTATACGGATCAGCATAGTCGGGTGCATAGCCGTAGTCGGATTCACCACCGTCGAAATCGGAAGCACGCGAGGCCAGGTCGAAGGCTGAGGAACTGGATTGAGGTGCGGACTGAGGTGCGGACGAGGGGCCTGATAGCATCCGATCCGACTCGTAGTCTACCGTGTCCACTACAGCATGTCCAATCAGCAACTAAAGAAATGCGAGATTGATGCGTACCTTGCATAAAGTCCGAGAAACTCGAAAGAGCCGGCGAGGACGAGCGCCGACGCAGCAATGAATCTTCTGGCATCGTTTCAATGATCTCCACTGTAAAGGCTGAGATAAGTGCTCGAAGAGAGGTCAGTACTTTGTACGCACCATCAGAGTCCTCGTTCGAGACCGAGGCTACGTGGGGGATCGTTCCTGCGGTACCGTGGCGGTCCACTGAATGGCTATTGCGGGGTGCACGACCCAAACCCTTCTTCTCGGCTGTCAGGTCTTTGAGATGCTGAGCCAATGTCGACTTCTTTTTGTTAAGCTCATCGAGCTCTTTCTTGGCATCGGCGATCCCATTCTCGAGCTCCGAGTGCTCGTTGGTGCGCAACGTATTCCGGGAGGAGCGGCCGATGGCTCTCCGCATCCGAGAACGGTCGTCATTGTTGCGGTTTGTCGGGATGCAGGTTTCCCGGGAGGCCGCGATGGAGGCGGCCTTCGCTTTGTCCGCACCGCGAGCACTACGCGTTCTCATGTCAGAATGAAAGAAACTGATCGAAAGGTAAGGGAACGCACCGCTGTACGGCTTCCAGGGGCTGGAGCTTTGTCCCCGTCTCCCTGTTCATCGCAACGTGCGCGCTCTCTACCAAGTTGGTGTGGCTCGGAGTCTGGCTCCAGAACCCGACGGGGAACAACGAGAGCGACTCGTTATATCCAGGAAGTAACCACGAGTATCGCACTTTGTGGTCGTACCAAGCTAAAGAACGAGATAAGTGAATGTCTGGAACAACATCATGGGAAGGATACCTTTCAGCTTCGCATTCTCGTGGGTGCGACAGAACTTGTGCCATGCCTCAATGTCAGTCTCGGATCTCAGGCCGCGAATCCGATTAAGATAATCAACGGTCTCTTGGCCGACCGCACCGACGAGAGCATCGGTGGAGCTTGGGAGCATATTAGTAATTTGGCACGAATGATGAAATAGATCACACCGAGTAAAGTGGACACTGCATAGCTTGACCACGTAGCGCACAATCATATCTGGATCTTCTTCAGGATGGCGACCTTTGATGAGCTTGAGAAGGGCGAGAGCGAAGCCCTGGACCTGCGCGGCCTCCATGTCGAAATGGATGGAGATGATATTGCCCATCGGGTCGAAGGCCTTGAAGCGAATCGGCCGTCCAGTGACCTTCTCGACTGCCATGAAGAATCCATCAAAGATATACATGAATGCTGTGAGAATATCTGATCCACTGAACACTGGGAAAAGATGAACTGTATTACTGGGCAAATTACAAGAGGCTTTTATACTCTACAATGTATGTACTAGAACTTTCTACAACCTAAGAGTCTGCACGTCGGGCTGAGTAACTGAACCTCGGGCTGAGTAAGGAGACCGGGCGGATCATAAATCCCATCAGTGATGCGTGATGGCGGCTTGTTATTCCAACATTCCCCCTCAAGCCGACATCTTTACCATATGGCATCAGATTCTGCATCAACAGCAGTTGCGGCGGCGGGTGTGCTGTCTGGACAATTGGACTGGTAGTGCCCTTTCTTGTGGCACTTGTAGCAGGTAATTTCCGAAACGGGGCGATGGTTATGCGAACGGTGCGCATCAGCGCGGAAGGCAGCTTCGCGTGAGGTCGTGGGAGTTTTACGTGATTCCTCGTTGAGTAAACGTCCAATCACATAGTCGAGGGTAAGCGCGGAGGGTTCGGTGGAGTCGAGGGCAACAACAAAGTTTTCATAGGAGTTGGGGAGACCCATGGTGAGGACAAGAATAACATCTTCATCCTCCACAGTGATTCCGGTCTTCTTTAAGCGGAACGCGACATTCCGGACATCTCCGATCCAGGAAGCCATCTTCTGATTATCATCCATCCGCATAGTCATGAATTGACGGCGCAGAGCCATCTTTGTAGCAAATCCGCGTGAACGATGGACACGTTCAAGTTCCTGCCAAATCTCGTAGGCAGTCGGGGCAGTCATATGTGCAAGCTGGTCAACTTCAACGGCGAGGATCATCTCAGCACGGGCTTCGGCATTCTGGCGATCCCAGTCTTTAACTCCTTTCGAGTTTGGACCGGTTGTCGGGCGTGGGGTAATTCCGAGAGCAACATCGCGAATGTTTCGGCGTGTGAACACAGCCTCCATGAGGATGTTCCATGTCTCATAATTTTCGACATTCAATTTCGAGACACCTTTGGCTTCGGTCATCGTGGGAAGTATCGGCGGGTGGTAACGAGTTCGGGTGGTTCGGCGTATGCGCTTTCAATAGGCGCGGTCACGTGGTCGGTTCGGTTCGGGGCTACACACGCTTTCGATAGGCGCTGTCAAGGTTTCGGGTTTCAGTTTACGTGCTTTCGGCTAGGTGCGATCGATGCCACTCGGCGTGGGCTTTCGTGCTACTCGGTGTAGACTTCCGGGGGTTCGGGTGCCACTTGACGTGGACTTTCGGCAATACACACAACTCTCGGCGAGTGTGATGAACGATGAACGATGTAGGTTCAGCACCTAGGGGCTACAGCGATTACGGAACAAATCAATTTCGGCAACCAATTCGGTTACAGCAGAGGGCGAATTAATAAGCAGAGGAGCGTCGGGGGCCAATAACCTGTGAGAATATCTGATCCACTGAACACTGGGAAAAGATGAACTGTATTACTGGGCAAATTACAAGAGGCTTTTATACTCTACAATGTATGTACTAGAACTTTCTACAACCTAAGAGTCTGCACGTCGGGCTGAGTAACTGAACCTCGGGCTGAGTAAGGAGACCGGGCGGATCATAAATCCCATCAGTGATGCGTGATGGCGGCTTGTTATTCCAACAAATGCCTCCTTCCTTGCACGGTTACAGTATATCCGTGCCGCAGTGACCCCTTTACATTGAAGATTAGCATATTAGAGGGCGAACAGGAAGTAAAGAAACTCACTCAAGCGGTCGCCATCCAGCCAAATGGCCACCTCCCATTCGTTTAGATCCCCTACGAGTCGTTTGAAGGTGAAGTCGGGGACGAGCTATCGCACTTCGTGAATCAGCTCCGCGAGGTCCGCCTCCAAGCAGACGGCGAGCTTGAGGGTGCCTTCCATCCGAACGACATGTATGTATTGTTCCGCAGGCGGCAACGTCAAGTCGTGTTGGTACTGGTCAAGGATACCTGGATATTTTTTTAAATTTAGGTCAGTCGGTGTGCGGTATGAAAGATCGAAAGTGACAGACCTGCCCAGAGGAGACCCGCCGGGGTGCTAGCATCCCTTCCACTCAATACGGTGTCCCGGAGTCTTCGTGTATTGCGGAAGGCCGGATGCTTCACAGACAAATCTGTGCCTAGGAGTGCGTGGGTAGTGGATGCTGTGTGATCAATGTAAATGTCAATGACCGATCACGGGGAAAAAATAGGAGGAAACACATAGTTATTGAGCTTGCCGCCGGTGGCGCCGAAGGTTCCCATGGCGTCCAAGCGCTTGGCTACATCTGCCTTTGCCGCTTGGCCTGGCTTCTCCAGTGGCCATGGGGGATGCGAGTGAGAGCCGCGAAAGATGACAACTAGTACCTGGAAGTCGGGCTGTTTGGAGGTGTAGACGATCTTCGTGACGGGACATGGATATGGAATCATGTTCCCGACCACCAGTTTATCATCGCGAAAATGGGTGTGCGCTGGAAATGGGGTTAGGAGATGGCTCAGAAAGTGCAGGGTAATGAAACATACGGCAATGTTTTTGCTTTCCATGGCGCGGGTGCATGAAAGAATTGCACGAGTGGGTATTGTACTGATTCGCATCTTCGGGAGCGACAGCAGTGCCAGCCATGTATCAACCTAGCACGTCCTCGTCGACGGCAGCGGGTATGGCGCCGTAACGATGGTCGAATTTTTCAGTTGCACGCCACTTGGAACAACCAATAAATTTCATCTTGCCATCGTTAGAAGGGCCCTGTATATGTGTGAGCGATGTACATCACAAGTATATGAAGTTTACTTACATCGCTAAGCCTCTTGAGTACGGCACGACCATCACAACTGATCTTTGCGCATTTCATGGTTTTGGTCGAGCGATAGAAGCTACAAAGGGAGTAATCAGGATACAGCATGAATATCGATCGCGTACAGACGCACCTAGCTGTGACAGCGAGCGAAGTGCTCGAATCATGCTTATTCTGCTCAAGGTCGCGCGCAAAGATCTCCTGAGTGAGGGACATGTCCAAACTGGTCTGTTCATACCCCAGCAGAAGATCGTTATCGAAAAATTCGCAACAGAGGGCACCATTGCACTGGTGGATGGAGCGGCGAGAGGGCAGATCATTGAAGATTGTGAGTTTGGTGTCTCGGACGGTACTCCCGTTGCTTCCTTGGCCCCACAAGTCCTGGTCCTATGAGTGGGTCGTGTCAAGTTTGTAGAGAGAAGAGAAGGACATTGTGCTTACCTCGGCCTTCAGAAGTGCATCGAGACCCTTGGGACGGCCAGTGAAAGTCTCCTTCCGACCCTTGATCATGTTGGCGCCAGTGAGAGTGATGATATACGCCGTGTCAGCATCGGGGGGCAAGCGGGGAGGGATGTGGTCGAGTGATACAATGCGCGCAACATTCTCCTTCTGTGTGATAATAACACGGTCAGCCTTGTTGTGCTTGACGATGATGAAGAAAGCAGGGGTGGAGGGTGCGATGGACGCAGAAGGAAGTGGGTCCCCCGTGGGCTCAGTTTTAACTATTACGTGTTTGACGCGCTTCTTCGGGGGAATCGGGGGCGGAAGTGGTGCGGAGGAATCAGAATCATCATCGGAGATATCGATGACTTCGTCTGCACGGCGTTTAGCAGGCTGCTGCTCGCTACGCGTGTCCTTGTCCGAGACTCAGCCACAGTGAGAGGACGCGTCGATCTTTGAAGTAGACGCGTCAATGTTATGTAGATGGGTGATAAATGGCTACTGACGTGTATTTTTGCTTTGTATCACTTTTTTCGTGCAGAAAAATGGCGTACTTGTCCAGGTTGACCCATTTGAGGCGATTTGAGGCGCTAAAATGGGGAAGTACGGAAGCTTCTGCGGGAAGATCTGCCAAAGTCGTGTCAGAGCACGTAAGAGGATCAGCCAGTAGTAGACACTCACTGATATAACGCTTGTACGCTTCTACGTCTGTGTCCGAGGCTTGCAGGAGAAAGGCCAGAGTAATGTCCTGCTTAGACATGGTGGAGGTGCAGAGTAGGAGAAAAGCGGAGGCAAAAGGTGAATAAATACCCTTTGAAATTTGAAATTCCAGGCGCGACTCGGTGCAAAAATATGCAGTACCAAAATTTCAAGTTGATCATTCACGCGTTTAAAGCACTAGGATAAGATGGCCGGGTGACTGGTGTCACACATCCTTTGATTATTTTATTTCATAGTATTATCGACTCGACCATGACGAAAGAGGAATTTTTTAAGCCTCGGGGGGCGCATCAGCTCCATCAAAATAGGCATCAAACTCATCAAAATAGGCATCAAACCCAACAATAGGCATCAAATAAATACCTATGATACTAATACTGTATGTACTCGATCCCGAACTAACTTCTATTGCCGACTGGCACTAATAAATCGCACACATGCTATTCGTACGCTACACTCGCGGTTTCGTTGACAACCGTGCAGCAGATGGGAGACTTTGAATCTCACTCTCTTTTACAGTTTACTCCGATGACCTCCTGTGATTGCATATACTGGCCACGGACGCGGTATCTAGATCTAACGTTCTTCCTATCAGCCCTCCGCGAATTTCCACAAAAATCTCGCTATTTCTCGCTATCTTTGGTTTAGTGCCACGTCAATGTGCAAATTGATCTCCAATGCCTAGTCCCGAAGAAGATCAATCAGCTTTACCATTCACAGAGTACATACAACTTTAGTAGCATAGCCATTCGGCTGCTGCCCGAATGCCTATTGATGGCGCGAATGCCTATTGTCAATTGATCAGCCATCAATCCTCAGATTTTGCACAAGTCCCTCCTTGAACAGCAATAAGTATCCCCAAACCCTAACACTAACACTAACTACTCTAACTAAAAACTCTAACCAGAACCACAAACCCCTAACCCAGCAATATCGGCACAAATGATGTGACTGATGGCCGTGCGTTGATTGATAGGCATTCCATCAATAGGCGTTCGGATGCCGGTCCGAACGCCTATGCTACTAAAGTTGTCGTGCCTCTTCGGGATCCATTCAAACAATCTTCGTTCCTCTGCGAGGCTATCTAAACAATCGAATGACGAGAGCGAGTTTTCGTACCTTTAGGACTGCTGTGATAACCGCAATGCAAGCGCGTAGCTTTGTCCTGAAGCAGTCGGTGATAACTCTTAGATTCACGCAAATTAGTGATTAAGGTAAATGGATTGAGCAAAGAATAATTATGTCCACAACAGGGGAGCACTCCCTTTATACTAATTCTAAGAGATGCCTCAGGTGGTCAGAGATGTGCGCGAGTGATTGCTCATCCTCGGCGTTTGGCGGGTGCTAGAGTGCGCGGAGGCTTAATTCCATCACAACGGTGCACCCAGCTTCTCTCCTTCTCTTTCCGCAATGGCGACCGAGCGAACTCCCCTCGTTCCCAAAATGCCTGCCGAGGCCACCCGCTATGATCTTGCGTTGTTAATGACTGGCATTTGGAGGTCCGTTGACGTTATGGACAAGTTGTGTTACGTATAGACGAACGCCTGATTCCCACCCTACAGTCTTACCTTCATCTCGAGTCTCGATGCAACGATTGTCGCGACGCTCATTACACAGGAAGCATATGACATGGCAGTGAAAATCATACCGCCATACTGGCAGTAGAAAGTCAATAACATGTTCACTGCCATGGCCTCGTGGTTTGGGCGTGGCCGCAGGAACAATTACATCGATAATGGCAGATGGTCACAAGAACACAGAACTTTCACACAGGCTGTGAGGTTTAAATATTCTCGAAGTGTTCTGTATTATTGTGCTTTACTCTGTACTCAACTATTGCCTCTAAGACCAGCCAAGCTCCCAAATTATCAATAACCTCAGTGGCGACTTCTAGCCCAAACTAGCTTGGGATGAGATTGTCGATCAGTGAAATGCCGGCATGAGTTCCAGCTCCGGGCCGAACTCCGGATCTTGCCGTTTTCTTTGTCTGTTGAGCATAAAGACACAGTAGTCGGAAATACTACAGACAACCACAAGAATATTATATATGTTGTACATTCAGTTGTGTCCTGGCAATCTGTAGTGCCAACACACTATTTTTATAATTTTTCAGTCAAAAAACATGTATATCGAGCCAATCTGGTATTGGGGTTGATCTAATCTTGACAGGTGATCATGGCAGTAACAGTGAACCTGTAGAATTTGAATGTAGAGAGGTGAGGGCTGAAGTGGGAAAACAAGATAATTTATTGCAAGGAGTAGCCCTCCTTTTATACCTTTCGGAACAATGGGTATATACAAGTATAAATAAAAAGGTTGAACAATGGAATATACGATGTTTCAGTCCAGCTGAAACATCTCGCACAGCAATGCTATGCGTCTCCATGCTAGCTGCTGTGCATCTCCATGCCAGCAGCTCAACGGCCACGTATACGCTACGTGTCGCAACGTGTCGGCTTGCCAGTATTCCAACAGAACCTGCCTTACTTCCTGCCTCACCTCCTGCCTCCTCTGCTGCCGTACCTGCTGACTTCCACCTGCCAGTAAGGCAAGTAAACTTATATTGCCATGCCTCATGCATCCTGTGTTAGCACCATTGGATCCTCACTGGAGTACATGCAGCTTAGTTCTTGGATCGGGACTTCGTATCTGCTCTCGCTCTGTGCTTTCACCCCACTATATGGTCGACTAGTGAATATTATCGGTCGGAGGCCCAGCATTTTGTTCGCGGGCACTGTCTTTGGGGTGGGTACGATTCTGTGCGGGTTCGTGCAGAATATGTACGCTTTTCTTTATTTTCATCGCGACGAATGAATTCATTCGACTCTAGGCCTCAGCTTATCGCATGCCGGGCCCTTGCTGGGATTGGGGGCGGCGGAATGACTGTGGTCGGATCCATTATCGTGTCCGACTCTGTTCCCCTCAAAAGCCGGGGGCTCTACCAAGGATGTTGGTACTCCATCGCAGAGATTATCCTTTTCCTAATTTTCCTGCAGTCACGAACCTCCTCTTCGGACTTGGCGGTGCTATTGGTGCGCCTCTGGGCGGGTGGCTCGGAGACACCATCGGCTGGCGCGCCGCATTCCTGTTCCAGTCCCCATTTCTGACCTTTGGGCTTTTGCTGCTCTTCCTCAAAGTCCGGGAGCCCGCGTTAGTTCTCACTGCTGCAGGCACTAGCATCACCGCAAAGCTCAAGCGAGTCGATTACGCCAGTTCAGCCAGCCTTGTCTTGACGCTTTTGACCTTCTTGGTTGAGATGAACTTCAAAACCACTGCTTCGTACGAGTGGGAAGACCCTCTGTCTGGGGATTTTTAACCACCGCGTGAGTTTGATTCTCCAAGAATCTCCATATCCTCATTATATTAGTACCGTTTCGGCCTGCTCGTTCCTTCTAATCGAGCTCAAGTTTGCCGCCGAGCCCATCTTGCCCATGAGCATGTTGAAACGCGTAAAAATATCTCGTTGGCTTTTGGTATCCACTGACCGCCAAATTCGCAGAGGACTCCGGGCTTTGTAGCACTCGTAAGTTGACGGTTTAAAATGACGTCCGGATCTGGATATTTGTTAGCACAACTTCTTTCTCTCAGTACTGTCTTTCTCCACCGTGTACAACACTCCTTTATACTTCACGGCGGCCCGGCTGCGCACCTCCGCCGACGCCGGCACCCACCTCATCCCGAACTCGGTCTGCGTCGCGATCGGTTCGCTCTTCGCCGGGTGGTACATGCACAAGACTAGCCGCTACTGGAAGTTCCAGGCCCTCGCCGGGCTGTGCATCGTCGCAGCGAACTTTATCCTCGCTTCCTGGTCAATCTCGTTCAATCTCTTACCATCTCTCGTTTCTGAAGGGCACTAGGAATTCTGAGACTCCGGAATGGGTGCTCTACACGCACCAGATACTGGGGTATCGATATATCACCACTTCTAATCAAAGATCGGCGGTGTTATATCAGGAACTCTGATTAGAATAGGCTCAAAAAGGCAGTTTATGACACAGGATCAGTGTGTGAATCCATTGATGGCCCCGCCTTAGGGGCCGGTTAGGGTTAGGGTTCTAGTTCCGGTTAATGTTTGGTTAGGTTTGGTTAGGTTTGGTTAGCGTTAGTTATGACTTTTCCACTTTTCGCCCTTGGATTTCCTTTTAAGGAAGCATCCTTTTAGGCTTTGCATCACCGAAGGCCGTCTCAGGCCGTAGACGAGGAATAAAATATTGGACAATGGTCACAGCTGCCTCTGTCACTTGAGCCACTGACGAGCGAGGAGACGAAGCTGGGCCAAATTGGGACGCAATTCTCAATGGCAAAAGTCGGTGGCACCAAGATTAAAATTACTAAGTATATCCGAGTCTGTATCTAACGGTAGTAAGAGCCCCTTGTCGTAGGTAAATATGTATTCTCGCGGTAATAAGTAGTCCCCCGTGGAACATCAGGAGGAAATGCCGTGTTATAAAGTCCAAGAGCTTGTCTGAGAAGCATTTCCGGGGACTCGGCTTCTGGGCTGTTCGTCGTCGCAGGTGGAAGTGAGCTATCTGGAGCTGCCAGATCTTGAAACGCGTCGAAGTCTGCATCAGCGCCGGGTAACGTCGGGTGAAGGGAGTCGCTATCGTTGACTGATACAAGCAACGACGGGGGCTCTGCAGCCTGTGTCAATCTCGCTTTCTTGCTGGTCCGCGCGTCTGCTCGTGCCACTTTCCCGCTTGACTCGCCACCACAGTATGGGTCGGGGTTTTGCCGCTTCTTCGCGCCCTTTCTCCTGACACCCATCACCTCGGCTGTTTCGTTCCTCGTCCCTTGGTTAGGCGCGATCGCCTTGACAGTCCTGGGAAGTATCTCTGCAACTCGGGGAAACCACGCTGGCTGTCAAAAGTCGCGAGAAGGATGTCGGCATGCACTTTCGACCAGACATCCAAAACATGTTCGAAGATCATTACAAGGAAAAAGCAAGCGTAGAGCGGTACTGCACGCACAGGATAATGGGAATTGAGGACTCAACTGGTCGCTTAGCGCCGAAAGAGCTCAAGATGTTGTACATGGCCCGCGTGGATTGGCACCTCATCCATGGATGCGAAATCTGCCTGGACAGTGAAGATGTTCACATCAAGGAGCTATGTACCATCCAGGTTGCCTTCCTCTGGCAAATGTTGAATGTACATTCCCAATCCTCACTCGCACCGCTCTTCACCGAAACCGGAATTATGCCGCTCTGAATACGTTGCTTCATCCTCTTGCTGGTTTATCTGCAATATCTCCTGTCACTCACTTTGTCAACTCGCGCGAGCTGCCTGGAACAGCTCAATTGAACTGGCCACCAGGAGAAAAAAATCTTGGGCTGGAAATGTACTCACTGCAGCAACGAAACTTCCATTTGATTGCTTTGCGAACGCAACCGAGAAATCTGTTGAAATGTAGTTGAGGCGCGCGCTCTTGGATGGCTATAGCACGAGGCCGACTCATCAGTTAAACTCTACTTACTACACGCGAACCGCGAAAGGACAAGCCACCCGCTCAAAAAACTTTATATCTAAGGCACTATCTCTTTATGGTCAAGAATCAAGACTATTGTGAGGCTCTCACCTCCATCTTGCTGTCGACCAATCAACTTGCCATAGAAAACTTGCGGTATACTGACCATGCACTTCGACCAGTACCCAGACACGAACGCCTCTGCCACTTCTACATTGCCAAGGTTGGAAGTCCTGAACACATGTTACTTGAATGCCAGGCTAATCCTGATGTTCTCAAGTTGCGCGAAGATTTTCTAGAAAAACTCTTGCAAGCTGAGCCGAGGATGCAGAAGATGGTCGTCGAACTCGGTTCTATTGCACTATTTAAGGCCATGGTGTACGAGCGCTCGACAATTGTCCTACTGAGAAAAATTATGCACCATGTCCTTGAAGTCTTCTACGCGACCCCCGTGTATTGTGCACGAGATAACTGACAGACTAATTCCAGGTTCAATTATTTCTATGCTTCTTCTTGTGGTCTAGGCTGTACCGTGGGGCATGGGGAAACCTGTGGGGTCTGCGAGCTTAGTTTAGATTGCGAGAGGGAGTCCAGGGGCGATAGTGTAATTACGCTTGCTTGTACACCGGGACATTGCCTGGAACCGGCATTCCTGAATTGGACCGGCCGTGTAATGATACCTACCTACCTACCTAACTACCGCTTTTGGGCCGCTGTCTTTCTGCCACGCCTCTGGCGTGCAATAACCACCAAATTACCGCTGAGTTATGGATTGCTAAGCATTGGTGCTGTGCAGGTTCATCCTACCCTTACAAGCATAATAAAATAACAACAGCCCTTCCCGCCGAGTCAGTCAGTGGCCACAATCTTTTACATAAAATGTTGAGTTTAGGATTATTCTCATCGCTGAGCACCGGAATTTGGGCTCATATTCAAGGGTAGATTCCACATCCTGTTTGAATGTGGGACAAGGCAAGAAGTGCATTGAGTATTAATTTGTGCACCCCATGTTTTGTTAGAGAATGACAGTGTTAAAGGCTTCCCCGGCTCCCCTCCCGCCCTCTCGCGCCCCCTCCCGATTCTTGCTTGTTGTGCCTGTTTCGGCCGGCAGAACAGACCGGCCCGAGACCCAAAGTAGTAAGTTGAAAGTTCGCACTGCATCAAAAAGTTCAAAGTTCACAGTTAGTTCTGCATCAGAAACCACGCACCTGCAAACAATAATAAAAAACGATAATAACTGTCATAGACATGTCCCGTGGTCGAGTTGAAATTGGACACAGGGTAGGTTTCATGTTGAATTTAAAGTCTCTCGAATAGGATGAAAGCAAACGAAAAAGACGTGATATTCGCGACATTTAACACGAGACAGCGTCCGAACATAGAAAGTACAAAGGTACAACTTAGAAATTACAAAGCCGCAGCGAAAACCTCAAAACATCAACCCAGAGATTTCCGACTCTTCAATCCATCAGCTCAGGCAGTGATGGGGATGCAGTTGATAGCGATGAGGCTCCCTGAAATCATGATTAGAGCGCAAATTTTAGGAACGAAGAACAATACGAACCCCACGCTTGCTCGGGGGCATCACAGGTGACGGAGGTTCCGCCGCTGCAGGGAAGAGTAAGTCTCGAGCAGTTCTTTTCACGAGTGTAGCTTACCAGTTGTTGCCGATGACGGTAATGGCCGAACAGCCGAGGCCGACGGGGACGTCAAGGCCGCTGAGGTCCAAGCCCAGGGTGGCCGCGACAGCGGCGACGGCGCTGCTGCTGGACGACTGGACGCTGCTGCAGCATTGGTTGGAGGTGGGGGGCGTCACCGGGGGAGTAGTCCACGGCATGGCGGCAGCAAGGGTCTACAACGCGAATGTTAGTAGGAACACGACCTCAAAGGTGAGTGCATACGATGAGCACCGAGGTGACAACGACAGAGAGTTTAGAGAACATTTTTTGTTAGAGGGCTTGAATACAGAGAGATGTGTTCGAGTGAAGATTTGGAGTCTACCTTGCGGTCTTTTATATGTTTCGTGTGCAGACATTCCCGCGATTGGCCAGGACGTCGTGACCGCAGTGCTGCAGGAACATAGTGAAATTTCTTCAGGAACGAGTCGATATCCAGCGCGAAGAGTGTGGAGCGGTGGAGCTATTTGACAAGAGAGAACAAGAAAACGTCGAGGCAAAGGGGGCCACTGAATTAAGATGCCGCTGTCTGCTCGCATGATTATTACGGGCGAGGGGAAAGGAACTGCAGCTGAGGCGATCTGTGGAGTGATTTAACAGTTCGACACGATGGATATCACCTTCCCCTGCGGCACCTACGTCAGTTCAATCAGACCGAGGATTCCAGGAACCGACAGTTGTTTAGGCAGCTCAATAAACGAAGAGCACCTATCTGCGCGCCAGGATGTTTTGGTCTGGATAGCGGTGTGCAACAATTGGAGATCACTCACTTGTAAACTCCTGGACAGCTACAAGGATTGCGGGCGAAGGGAAATTCAAGAGACTGAGTAGACGGCTCCGGCGGTGGAAGAGCGCGGCTGAAAATATCCAAAACTGGGATAGTGTCGTTATGTGCTGTGCGACGTCAGTGACAAGAATATTAAAATACGACGAAGATCACGTCGCTCCACTTGATACGCGGCGAAAGAGCGCGCGCTTCAGCACGTCCATGGATAGGGCGCGGAACTGGACATCCCCCGACGTCACCAACACATCGCGAAGCGCAAAGCTCTATCTGCTCTTGACAGGAGTTATCTGTACCTCGGAAATGAATCAGCGTGGAAGTCCCGGTCACTGTTCATGAACGCGACAATGCACTGGGGTCGCAGGACGAAAAGGGTCCGCGGAACTGGACATCCCCCGACGTCACCAACACATCGCGAAGCGCAAAACTTTATCTGCTCTTGACAGGAGATATCTGTTCCTCGGAAATGAATCAGCGTGGAAGTCCCGGTCACTGTTCATGAACACGGCAATGCACTGGAGTCGCAGGACGGAAAGGGTCCGAATCCAGTGGAACGGCGCCAGGACGTGCGGCAGCCTCAAGGCTGGGAGGTGGTGTAGGACGCACCTTTATTACAGCAATAGAACCACGGACATGTATGACCATCACAAGTCAAGTATGTCGTGACCAAGGTCGGATAGCGAAAAGTAGCCGGGGCACTGAAACTCATAAAATCATTTAGTTTATTCCTCATTGTACAAACAGAAACATTTTAATACGCGGCCCACTAATTCGTGGTAACATTCCCCCGCAATTCCGCCCATCCCGGAGCAGGGACAATATCGACAGTAGCGAGCTTACTCGACGTGAGGCTCGCGCGCTTGTTGAGCTCGAGCTTCGACATCTTCGCGCCGCTTGCATCTAAATCCAATACGAGTAAGAACGGAGGTACAATATATGAATGAGAGCCAACGCACTGAGGGCCCAGAGCGTGATCAAGACTTCGTTCGTCCCGTGGTGGTTCAATATGCCCTCGGGTATCGGATAGCTCACTTGCGGGCCGAGCGAGAGGAACCTTCCAAAACAGCGAATTAAGCCCCATAGGAAATTCCTGCACTTGAGGAAAAACTACAGACCTTCCGAACTGCCACCCATTAACGTAGATCAACGTTCGGTACGGCGCCACAGAATCGAGCGCAAAGTCGAACGCGAGCGGGATGTCGGCGCCGGTGGGGAGGTCGAGGTCGAACATCGTGCGGTATGCGGTCACGCCTGCCTTGGTCGATCCTACAAGAGGGGTGCAGGATTGGTTCCAGGCGGAGGCGTCGTAGCCCGGGAGATGCGCGCCTTAAATCTGGTCAGCAGGGCGGTCAAATGCCTAAATATAGAACAAGCATACCGACGCGCTCGAACCACCACCCGCCCTAAAATATGAAATCAGTATCATATATGGGGTCATCAGGATGAAATTACCTCGTTATAAGGACCGCGAACGCTATCAGGAGCGTTCTCGCCACCGATATCTGCCATGCCATCAGTTGGGGCGGAATATGAACAACGAACACGCACTGCCGGCAAGTCTCCACTCCGTGAAGTCGCTGTCGGACAAGAGCTTGTAACCGCGTATGCCGCGAGGAGTCTTGTGTTCGTCGTTGATATTATCTATCGTCGCGTTAATACCCTTTCTATCCGCGGCACGAAAACTCACAATCCTCGTTCATTCCCGTCGAGTCATGGATAACCGTAAGCACTAAAGCCAGTTAGTCAACGGCGTAAAATATTTGTTATGCAATCACCATTATCGCCGGCCACAAGCTGGTCCTGCGTGAAAGTGAAATTCGGCGAGAGGAGATCGACACTGTAACCAGACTGTGAGTGCGAGCTCCCTTGTCCCGAGCCCAAGAAATGAGAATTCAGGAACACTGAATAGCCGAACGAGAAGCCGCTGTGTGCGCGTCAAGTCAATAAAAGGTCATGTTTAAAGAAAGAATAAATACCCCTGAATCAAGAGCTGTACGCCCGTCGCGTTGCCCGCGAAATGCCCCCGCCAAACCCATTGCCCTGCATGGAAGCCGTACCTAAGGGAAATATACACATAATCAACGACCAGTGCAAGCCAAAAGGGATATAATATCACGCGCTCGCTTGAATACAAAACGATCTGCATCCATCCTCTGTCAGCAACGCATAACAGTGAATGGGAATAAACGTGAAAAGCACCTTGCCAGCAGTCGGCTGCTGCGGCCTCTCGTACATGACAAGTGGGTCGTCCCTGTCGACATGCTGGTCAAAATGATGCTCCGGGGCGACTGACAGAACTCACTCATTGCCGTCAGCATGGTAGTATGCTAGGGTGTGCAAGGCTTCGGCCTCCTTTCCCTTGCTGACCAAGTACCGTGGAGATTCGGGGGCGAACAGGACGAGGCAGACTTGGAAGATGGAGGGAAGGGCCTGCAGAAGAGAAGGGATCCGCCATGCCCAGGTGCTGTGAATTTTGAAGGATCCAAAGGTTGCCCATGCAGCACTATTGAGAGCCATCCTTCAGACAAAGACCAACCGCAAAAGACTCAGCATGCTGACATAATTGCTCCTGAGTACCATAGCGAATTGTAACACGATGTGAGAACCGCACGGTGCTTGGGATAGGACAGCTCGGTGACCAACATCGGCGCGGCATTAGCTGAAGAATATGCGACGGTCAACCGGCGATGGTATATGGATACTTAGAACTCACCCGCGAAGGTAAGGCCGAAACCGATAAGAAAGCTGAATTAATGTACTGTGAGCACCCCACGTGGACATCCGTCAAAAGAGACCTACCGAGTGCCAATGAACATCCCAACGGACTGCGAGGCAGTTTGTACCGCAGTCCCGAGGCACATGATGAGGGCACCGATGAAAACTGTCCGCCGGGGCCCAATACCATCAGAAAGATAGGGCGCGAACGAATATCCAGCGAGAGCACCGATATTCTAATCGAGTCATTAGGAGGATTTCCAGAATCATCTGAGCGACGTACTTGGATGGCGTTGAGTAAACCTAGTTTCCCTTTTTGGGGGTGATTGAAGGAATTCTCCCACTGGGTCAAGGACTGCAGTCCATTCATCCTACTTCCGTCGTATCCATTGGTGGAAGAAGTGATGAGTAGGGAAACGATCCAGGAATTGAGGACGATGAGTCTGAAGAGTCACAATTGAGATCGATGATGTGTATACAGGAGAGAAAAACGCACCGTCTGTTATTGTACCACTTGCGAGATGGATCTATCTTTTTTTTTGTGAAGGAAGGACGTGAGCAAGTGTATGATTCTGAAACTGAATGCACATACGAGATGCATGTATACATTGGTGTGCGTGGCTACAGGTCCCCCGGCCATTGTGAATGGTGTGAGTGGAATTGCTTGCTCGAGTCGAGAGCGGGGAAGGGGAAGACGCGTAGAGAACCCATTTCAGGCGGGGGGTTATGTACAGCGGCTCAGGACATAATTTTGGAGTTTCTCCTAAGGTACTCCGGGCATTGGGTGTTTTGGTGTGGGGAAGGGCGCTCTAGGTCGCAACGGGGCTTTTGAATGAGTTAGTCATTTGATCGACGATTGCTACAGTGAGGTCAGAGCCGAACGAGCCGTGGTAAATTTGAATCCAAATGATCATCATCGCCCTAGACCCTCCAGGCGAGTCGAGCTGCAATCTCGATGTCAACTCGATCCACCGAATTGTGTCGAGTCGGTCCAATTTGGCAGATTTGACGGAAATACATGGAGCGCCTTCGACTCAAGGATCAACTCGGGTCGCGTTGCGTAGTGCAAAGGTCCAAACCAGGGCACTGCACGGCGGGATGTCAAAAGATCTAGGTCGTTGAGGCCTCTGGAGAAACTGAGAGGGAAAGAAACAACACACAATGATCATAAGCACCCGCAGGCGCCAAGTGCCACAGTGAGCGGCGTCAATGCAAATAGAATCCCGGCAGAGGCGGCCAAGAGAAGGTTTGAAGTCTATGTTTCTCTGCTTGCCTGGTCAGACCCAAGGCGGACCGTGATCTACCTCAGGCTTGAGGAGGCCATGGGCGGAAGGGAGCAAAAATGGTCGATGGCGTGCTTCGGCTCCGCAGCCCGGAAATCCGGTCCGAAGCTCTAAGGAACTTACTCTAAGGCTTTACTAAGCGTTAGAGCCGTTAAGGCCTTGGACTTTAGGGCGAACACTGGTCCGACTCCGACTCACACTTCCCTTTCTAGATCTTAGCTCTGGATGCTCTGCACGTTATGTTCCAGGCCGGTCGTATGTCCAGTATAAAACGAACATCCGACCCCAGCACAAACCATACCAACGCGCTACCCTTCGCAACATCGATGTCCGCACCGGCCGTAAAAACCGAGGCAAGCGCCACGAGCGACTCCAGCGCGCGCATGGGCGCGACTGCGACGCCAGCACCGTCCATACCGGCGGTGTCCTCCCCATCGCAATCCAAAGATAATCGCACATCACCCCCCTCTCCGGCGGTGACGACCCCGAGCTCACCAGCAGCCGCGCGTCCGCAAGGAATCTACGCATCTCGCCTCGCTGCTCAGCGTCGCGCCGTTACCGGCTAATGTTGCCATCGACTTCCGCTGTACGGAGCATCGGACCGTAGCTTACATCATCATGACATTCTTGCCTTGGCTCATATCGATATTCTTGCTTATTCTCGCTCTTGTGGAGTCCATACGTAGTTATCGGACATTTATTAATCACCGTACTATAAATTTCTCGTAGCTTACGTGTACACCTCAGTTGGCTTGATACGTCTACTGAGCTGTATGTCCCCCGTTACCTTACATCTTTTACTGACTGTACCTAGTGCTATTTTAGTCCTCTAGCTCCTCGAGTCGATCTGCACCTCCACACTTCTCTCGTGAGACTGCTCTGGTATCTCCACCGTAACGCCAGCTTTGCCCCTTCCACCCAGTTCCCAGCTTCTCCCTCACATCCAAACGCGGCGACGCCCACCGCTCCCTCCCATATGCACCTACACGACCGCCATCCCTGCGCGCGCGAGCATAGACTCTTCTCCATCTCCGTCTCCCCCTCGGCACATCTTCTGCTTCCACTGCAGTCACGTAGGATGCCCGCATACGCAGGGATCCAACTCCTGCTCCACTGGTTGAATTGCGGGGAAGGAGCAAAAGTACTTAAAACCAGAGCGCGTCGGGATAGACTTCTATTTGACCGTACTTGTGCGCCTCGTTCGTTCGTTCCCACATATTATGTCAGCTGTAAATAATTGCCCTAGTACTCGGTGGACGTAGCTGCTAGTGGAAAAGGTACACATGGACACGTTGAGGCCTTGAGGAGTTGAAAAAATAAGATCACATGCCCTACCACCAATTCGACTTGGCTCCCTCATCGTTATGCGGACCGCTATTCAAGGGACAGACCTTGGTGGACTTTAAGACCAAGCTTGAGGAAGACATGAGAGAGGCGATACGAACGCAGCTTGACTCGGAAGGCCATATTACGACTACTACCGGCAGCCTAAGAGTTCTCGATTTGATTGGACAGGGTTTGAACGGTGAGCAATCATGACAGACCCGGGTTGTGTGCATGCAGCCTGCCGAATTAAATATTCATCAGATGCATAGTATTTGCATAGTAAGTTTCAGAAATTAATAACCCTGAAAATTTGTCTGTTGCGGCTGAGTGGCGTCAGACTTATGAAATTCGATGTCTCACACAGCAATTACCAAATTAAACGAAGTCAATAACGACGGAACCTATCCTCTAATAGTCTTCTACCATAAAACAGGTGCGAGTGAATATTCACCGTAAGATTCCTCATTGGCAATTTTTTTTTCCCTCAGCAATATGTGTACCGTAGCTACGCCGCACTGATGGGCGCCTAATTAGACGCCGGTGCGGTTCGAAGCGGGCTTTGTAGTACCCACCGGTGCACTTTCCGCAGATAAGGGATCGTTGTTTTCATGCAGAATACCTTGAAAAATGGCAACTAGCGGCCCGTACGGTACATGTGTGTTAGAATAATCCCAGCTAGGCTAGAGGTTGGCAAGCACAAGAGAAAGAAATTCAGCACCAAAGTAGTTGAATAAGTGGGCCTTGCATCGACCGCAGCGAGCTTTGTACTACGCGCACAATTCCTACCGCTGAACCCAATAATTCCAACAGTGTGCACTGCGTAAAATCGAACCTCGTTCGTTACTGTCACATTTACAGGTGGTATTGGATTCAGTACCTTGCATATCGAGTGCCCACGTGCAGCTCACTTTTACGGACTTTAATTTGCGCAAGTGAGAAAGCGCAGTCCGCGGAGATACGAGCACTGCGTCGCGGCATGCATGGATAGGTGGTTAAGTGTAATCCGCCCGAAACTCCGGCGGGGATCGCAAACCAAGGTCGGAAATTGGACACATGGTAGGTTTCATGTTGAATTTAAAGTCTCGAATAGGAAGAAAGCAAACGAAAAAGACGTGATATTCGCGACATTTAACACGAGACAGCGTCCGAACATAGAAACTACAAAGATACAGCTTAGAAATTACAAAGCCACGACAGAAGCCTCGAAACATCAACCCAGCGATTTCAGACTCTTCGATTCATCAGACTTAGGCCGTGATGGGGATGCAGTTGATAGCGATGAGGCCATCCCACTCCTCCTCGGGCGCGTCACAGGTAACTTCAGTTCCACCACTATTCGTACACGTACCGTCAGTTTCCGGGGAACTCGAGAACAAAATAATTGTACCAGTTGTCGCCGATGACGGTAATGGCCGAACAGCTGAGGCCGACGGGGACGTCAAGGCCGGTGAGGTCCAAGCCGAGGAGGGCCGCGACGGGGGCGACGGCGCTGCTGCTGGACGACTGGACGCTGCTGCAGCATTGGTCGGAGGTGGGGGTCGTCACCGGGGGCGTGGTGTTCGGGATGGCGGCAGCAAGGGTCTGCAATCGTACGGATAATTAGTATGAGAAGCACGTTGATGGCACGGGAGGCTCACAATGAGCACCGAGGTGACAACGACAGAGAGTTTAGAGAACATTGTTTGTTAGAGGGCTTGAATACAGAGAAATGTGTTCGAGTGAAGATCTAGAGTGTACCGTCTGGTCTTTTATATGTTTCGTGTGCAGACATTCCCGCGATTGGCCAGGACGTCGTGACCGCAGTGCTACAGGAACATAATCGAATTTACTCGGGAACGAGTGGATATCCAGCGCGAAGAGTGGAGCGGTGGAGCTATTTGACAAGAAAGAACAAGAAAACGTCGAAGCAGCGGGCCAACTGAATCAAGAGACGCCGTCTGCTTGCACGCTTATCGCGAGCGATAGGGAAGGAACTGCAGCTGAGGCGATCTGTGGAGTGGTTCAAGAGTTCGACACCACGGATATCATCTTCCCCTGCGGCACCTACGTCAGTTCAATCAGACCGAGATTCCAGGAACGGACCGTTGTTTTTGGCAGCCTGGTAGAACAAAAAAAATACTCATCTTGTGCGCCAAAATGCTTTTGTCTGAATAGAGGTATAGAAAACTCAATTTTGAACGCCTGGGCAAGAGCGTACAAGGATTACGGGTGAAAACAAGAAAACGTCGAAGCAGCGGGCCAACTGAATTAAGAGCCGCCGTCTGCTTGCACGCTTATCGCGAGTGATAGAGAAGGAACTGCAGCTGAGGCGATCTGTGGAGCGGTTCAAGAATTCGACACCACGGATATCATCTTCCCCTGCGGCACCTACGTCAGTTCAATCAGACCGAGGATTCCAGGAACCGACAGTCGTTTGGCGGCCCAGCGGAACGAAAAGCACCTATCTTGCGCGCCAGAATGCCTTTGTCTGAATAGGGGTATGCAACAGGTATGCAACAATTCCAGAAAGCTCACTTGTAAACGCCTGGGCAAGCTACGAGAATTGCGGGTGAAGGGAAACTCAAGAGACCGATTGGACAGTTACGGTGGAGGAAGAGCGTGGCTGAGAACATCCAAAACCGGGATAGTGTCGTTATGTGCTATGCGACGTCAGTGACATGAATATTAATAGTGACACATCATGGTCGGTCAAAATAGCACGGAGATTAAGTCGTTCCACATGATGCGCAGCGAAAGAGCATCCTCTGCAGCACGTCCATGGACCAGAGCCGCGGAACTGGGAATCGACGACGTCACGAACGCGTCGCGAAGTGCAGAACTCATGCGTATCTGCCCTTGACGGGAGTTATCTGTTCATCGGAAATGAATCAGCGTGGAAGCACTGAACACGATGCCGTGAACTGGGGTCGCAGGATGGAAAGGGTCCGAATCCAGTGGGACGGCTCCAGGACGCGCAGAAGCCTCAAGGCTGGGAGCTGGTGTAGGAACGGACCTTTATTACAGCAACAGAACCACGGACATGTATGGCCATCACAAGTCAAGCACGTCGCGACAGCCGGGGCGCTGAAACTCATAAAACCATTTAGTTTATTCGTCATTGAAACATTTTAATACGCGTCACACTAATTCGTGGTAACATTCCCCCCCAGTTCCGCCCACCCGGAGCAGGGACAATATCGACAGTAGCGAGCTTGCGCGACGTGAGACTCGCGCACTTGTTCAGCTCGAGCACTTGTTCAGCTCGAGCTTCGACATCTTCGCGCCGCTTGCATCTAAATCCAATGCGAGTAAGAACGGAGGTACGATATATGAATAGGAGCGAACGCACTCAGCACTCAGAGCGTGATCAGGACTTCGTTCTTCCCGTGATGGTTCAATATCCCCTCGGGTGTCGAATAGTTAACTTGCGGGCCGAGCGAGGAGAGGAACCTTTTACGAGTACTTATGTAAGTAAGTAATTGTCCATTTTGCAAACAGATATCAAACCGATATGAGGATTTCGCGACCTCTCTCATTCCTTGTTCCATTTTTCATGCCTGGCAAAATAGTGGCTGTGTTGAAGGCTTTTTAAACTTTCACTACGATTTTTGTGATATATTAGTGACAGTACCCCCCATCGAAATCTGGAGGTCGCCTGTTCGACTGCCTGGTCCGCATTTCTTTTAAATTCTTCATTTCCCCTTTTCCTTATTACTCATATTCATTCTCTTCTTAAGTCACGTACACTTTTTCATACAGGACCACTTAATTCATAGGCCTTCAACACACAATGAGTTCCCTGCACTGTGCCTTGATTTGCCTCCTCAGAATTCCGAAAGGTGGCTTGTAATCAGTGGTGCAAAGAGCACGATCTGGTCACGTGTTCTTTCGACGTACAGCCTGAAAATAATCACTCAAAATGGAGTGAGAAAAATCGTAAATTTATCTAGGAGGTATACATGCTTGTTATATGAAGGGTAAACACCGAAGAGGGTCAAAGGCCATAAATACCAGCACTCGAGCATTTACCCACTAAAATTCAAACTCTGTGATTGTGTAATAACACGGCTACACGATCGGATCCCCGCGGTAAACCACAGACTTCAACAAGCGAGGTATGAGCTCATTTATTGAAGTGTCTGTCTATGAGAGACTAACGACAACGGTGCATCAACTATTTGAAAAATGACTTGTGACCTTTTTTGGCCTTGCGAGCTTGTCAAATAAAATTAACCCCCACTAAAAATGCGATACATGGTGAAGACAACCCTCGGATTTTCTTTTCTTTTGGGAAAAGTTCTGACTTGTGAAATTTCAGACATGCTTTGTACCCTTGCGAGCTTGCAGGTTTGTTTAACCTTTTTTGACCTTTTTTGGCCTTGTTCAAGTTGACAAGCTGCATGTCAAAACTCTGATGTGGAATTGCTCAGTCTGGAACTGCAGAGGCTTCTGATGCTGAGTCTGACAGTGATGAAGAACCATCAAATCTCGGTTGGGGCCAGCATAGAAAGATCATAGCACATTGTTACCAAGGTGGGTATTAGCTATATATTTTTGTTGCATTTTTAGCCATTTTTTTTTGTTGTCGAATTTAGTGCAGCTCAAAAATTGATTTTACACCCTTTTCCGGTGTCAAAAATTAAGATGTTCATTCATCCGTCATCACTGTCACAGGTACTAAATAGGTTCTGAACCTATGGTCGAAATAGCACAGTATGTCAAAATTATCAAGGCTGTCCTGTCCAAGTCCATTATGTACCCTGACCTCTGCCTGGCTACACACCTCACACCGACCTTATGGCGGACTGTGCTGAAGCTCCTCCCCACGCTCAAGATGGTATACATCATGTTGAAGCAGAACACAGAAAACTTCATTTGCATGCTGCTCAAGGTTGAGTTGGTGGATTCACACTGTCAGACGTACTCTCGCATCTGGTGTCTCCATCTCCTTGTTGGTGTGAGAGAAGGAGGACGACACACTCACCGTGATACTCTGTCTTTTGAAAGTCTTTGGGGCTGTGCCACGGGAACGAGAATCCATTGCAAGTTCTCAAGATCAAGGAACGACAGTACTATTTGGCAAAGCATGAGAGGGTGGAGCAGCTCTTGGGGAAAGCATGACTCGGAATGGTGTGCTCTACAACCCCATAAAGAAGAAAGAGGAGCTCCCAAAAAGGATGGCGCAGTGGTACACACAGGCGGTTGAGTTGGGTTTGGAGGACGAGTGACCGCAATCAGTGTGTGTACCATTTATAAATCTGATGCATACATTAGGGTCGTTCACAGTTGCCATTTTTCCATCATTTTTCCTACCATTTTTCCGCCCTTTTTTGTATTCCCATCGTTTTTGACCGGGTTTTTTTCCCCTTTTCAATTTAGACATGCAAAAAGGGTTGAAAAGGGGAAAAAACCGCGCTCCAAGTCAAAACTTGGTCAAAAGGGAGAGTAGCGAGTTCAAAAAAGGGAGCAAAAAATGGCAACTGTGAAACCCCCCTCTCGGCGCTCCCTTTTTCTAACCTTTTCACTACCTCTTTTGATTCATTTTTTTCATTCCCTTTTCCAAACCTTCAGGTTGCTCAGGTTAACTGACATTGACGGCCAGTGCCGCACGGCGCCAACGCTTTCAATGTCTAATGGTCACATGATGCACGGCCTGGCCGCTTCTCACCTTCTCACTTTCTCCATCTCATCCATACCGTAACCATAGCCCTGCATCCATACTACAAGCCCGAAAACTACCATCAATCTGCCAGGAAAATGGTAATAAAAAGGGAGGAAAAAATGGTGGAAAAATGGCCGGAAAAATGGCAACTGTGAATGACCTTATTGAACCACCTCTTAGGATTTGTGTACTCTACCCACTAGGCAATGTCCCTGGGGTCTGAATTTTGACACAACCATTGGGCATTTAAGCCAAGCCCAAAGGAATCGTGAATTATGCCCTGTGAAGATGAGGTTGCCATCAAAAATTGTGAATAGACTTTCAGCTTCCCAGTCCCCCCACCCAACGAGTAGGATTGTAGCCATTTGAATCTGAGACTCGATTGCCGGGCCCCTCCTAGCAGGTGACCCCGTGCAACCGGCTGCAACAATGTGACTGTCTGGTCTCGCTAAAGTTGAGTTCAGTCCTGATTATATCTACGACAGATTGCTGCTCAAAATCCAAACAATCCTGATTATCATCACATGCATTGAGCCATGGCCCGGATGCATAGTGGAGGTCTACATAGGCAACATGGAGTTGGATCTCTCTGCTCTGCAAATGGCATTCACTAAGCTGTGGGCAGTGTGCAGTCACTGTATGTGCTCATTCCACAGAGAGAAAAGGACAAAACTAATGCTATCTGTTGGTCTCCTGTAGTCAGACTCCACAAGATTTATGATAGTCAATAAATCTATCATAAGGAGTTTGATTTCAATGGCATATTGCTTACTGGACCACGGCTGCACGTGATCTTCCCACAGCTCAAAATATTCACCCTGCTCATAATACCTCACATTTAACAACTGGCCAAATCTTTGTGCATCTATATATGTTAATGGCTGTTACTGGAGCTTTAAACAGGCAGAGTAGATGATTAAGGAGCGATTAAGTCGAGTGATTCGAAAGCGATTAAGATTTATTTAAAGCATGGGTAATCACTTAAATGCTTAATCGCCTTTGAATTGCTGAAGCACCTCTGGAGGCACTTTGATGCAATTATGTTTGCCATTCAGACATGATTAAGATCAAATAAAGTGCAATCATATTATTACTGAATAATTGCATGTGGCGAAGCACATCTGAATTGTGTTCAAAAAAGGGACAGTCAGGATAAACCCCAATTATCACACGACTATGATCTGAAATAAAGTCGATAATCATACCTTAATCACTTGCTTACACTGGTTGAGAATTTCGAATTTTTCAGTGAAAAATGTGGTGAAAAATGTTGTTTGTTTTTCAGACATTTTTCACTGAAAAAGAATGTGACACTTTCAGTACTTTCTTTATTTTGAATTTTTCACCTTGAATTGAGAAAGTGCTGAAAAACTTTCAAAATTTCCACTTTCTTATTCAGTAAAAAAATGTCTGAAAAATAAACAACATTTTTCACCAATTCTTTCACTAAAAAATTTGAAATGCTCAACCAGTGTTAATCACTCCTTACAGCTATTTGCAGAACATACTATATCGCGCTGGGAACCTGGCCACCTTAGGGGTTTTGGCCCGATTCCAGTATTCCACGGGGAGTTTTCCCAGGTCTGTGGGCCCTAGGCAATAGGTGTGCATCTTTTGAAGAGATTGAGAATACTTGGGATAATTTTGGTGGCATTTTGAGTGCCCAACAAATTTATTTTTTGTTGGATTTCCCGAAAGGGTAATGTCGGGGTACCTGGCCACCGTAAAAACCCCATTGCTGCCGGCCAATGGGGGCGCGCACCGTTGACCATAATGTACATGGGTTCCAAATGATGTATTCTGAACACTTATATTGTACATTGGACCTCGCAAAACTGCAGTACAGTCACAAACCGGGAAGCGCAACACATGTAGAAGAGCAACACTACACTTTCGGCAATTTTGACTGTTAATGTTGCCTCAAAACTCGGTGGGAACATAGTAGAGGATCGTCTTAGGCTACCTAGAGAAGGATTTGCCTCAAACGACGGGGTGGAGCGAGAGAAATAGCAAATGTTTGTTCAATCATCAACGTGATCAATTAGGATCAATTGGTCTTCCTTTTTTTCAGCCAGTGAGCCACCCAAAATATGGACTGTCTTCCTATCTGAGGGTTTTTTGGGTCCCTCATTATGGCTATATAATTCCCGGATGCAAAACAGCTCCTACTAGAACTACAATCGGTGGCACTGTAGTGTTGCACTTCTACGTGTTTGGGCATATTTAGGCTCCCGGAAAGTTTTGCACTCGTTCTCAAGAACGACAGGGACTATTGCCCAGGAGTAAATTCTGAAATAGACTACGCCTCTCGAAGACCCGGTTACAAACTTGGACCCAGTGATTTGGGTTTGGATTTGGGTGAGATATTCAGCGAACAATCAGAGTGTTGCTCTTCCCGGTTTGCGACTGTACCAGAGTCGTCCCATGAGAACTGTGAGTGGCGGGATCCACACTGTGAGCTAAGTGAGGGAGTTGCGCCAACGGTATGGCGCCGTTGGCCAAAATAAGTTATAGGAGGGTTCATTGGAAGCCTATGGACCCACCTGGACCCAGATTCCTACTTCCAAGGCATGCTGCCGAGAACCTGACATTTAATCTTTTTTTCCAGTGTCGAAAGCGTGATTTTCTACTTGTACTGACATCAAAAGAGACAGGGCGGTATTAGCGTGGTGAGCTATTGAGAGTATGAAAGTTTTATCTATCTTAATGGTTCATGCAAGGCACTGGAATCGTAGTCTTGAAGACCACATTGGTATCTCGAATCGAAGACTGCAGGTGTCGAGTGAGAGTTCCAATTGTGTTGGGGGATTCTGAAGTAAATAAAAAGGTTTACGCCCTGAGCTACATGCATAGATGGAAGCCCAAGGTTTTGGCAGAAGAAGTAGCCCCCAAAGTTTTGGATTGCTCAAGTATTGGTTGAGAAACAGGCGAGGCGGTCGCTCGGAGTTAGGAAATTGATTTTCTCACCCTGCGGACCGCAATCAACCCGGGCACAGCTTTGGATCAACTCATCACTTTGGGTTGAAAATCGGTCTGAGGGTGCACAATGGGTCATATTACAGCATGCAAGTACAAAGGTGAGATATTATTCACTCCAGAGTGTTATATTCGCCCTATGGCCAGCTTCCTAGTGTGGCCAGCTTCCTAGTCACTGATAGTAAGGCGCACATCAAAATTTCATCAAAAAGTGATGTTTTCACTATTGCCCCTCCAGCATGCTCAATTCTTATTCAAATGCTCCAAGAACTTTCCCAATCGATTTCCACACACATATCACAGTGCTTAGGCCATTCAGAAATTTTATTTCCCTTAGTGATGGCTTCGTAAGTGGAGTCATGTGATATCAGACTAATGCCCCTGCTTTAAGAGGAAAACAGGTTGTAGGATCTTGAATCTTGCTATGAATGTTCGTATATATATCCTTCATTGCGCTGAGTGGGTTTCGTAGTATTTACTGAGCAGAAAACGAATAAATGAATACACTTATAAATACATCATTTTTAAGAAGCCATCTGTGCAACACCAGGGTATTATTTTGGTTATTTGACTAGTCAGTGGTGCACTGCATAATATATTGAAGAATAATTGGACAAAGACTCAGGGCACCCGAAGTAGTTCTCCCTTGTAAACAGGGTCAACAGTGAAAGATCACCTGATTTTGCTTACAAACCCAGTACTGAGAGAAATACATCTGGGAACCGGCCTAAGCACTGTAAAACATCTGTATAAATCGATTGGTGATGGTTTCAAGGCATTTGGTAAAGAACTGAGTGAGATACCGGGGCAATAGTGAAAACAGCTTTTTTTATAAAAATTGATCCGCGCCTTATGTACCCCAAATAGCTGTAATTGTCTACTCTGACTGTACCTATTATAACATAGCATAAATGTTGATGGCAAAGTGACCTTTGAGGCTTCTGGGTGCTTGGAGCCATCTTGATCTCATTTTGGCTATCCATATCAATTCACCCAGCAAATATAAGATTTTACAAATACATTTCTTGGCTTTGAATCACAAGAGGCTCGAGAGATGCAATATTTGAGAAGTGAGAATGACATGTGCTGTTCACGGGAACCGTGGTCCAATAAGCGACATGCCATCAATTACAGACTAGCTATCCGTCTGTATTCTAGTGTATACTATCTGACCCAATGGGTCTGGATTTGCACAATGGGTCAGGATTTCATTTTTCCCTCTCCCCCCTGTCCCTTTATGCCCCCGGTTTTTTCCTGCATTGTTATATATACTATTCGTCTATAACTATGTAAAATAACTAAGGGATCTGAGGCAGAGGAGATATTGAGAAAGAGTTGCCGGCACATCAAATCGGGTCCATTTTCAGACACTGCTCATGTTCCGAACTCAGTGTGCTCCCCCTGCTTTGGGGGAAATTTGAGGTGCATTATGTATTCAACAGAACACTTATTACCACTTTAAATTTTTTTACTGGGGTGGGCCTGGCGTCTACTGGCAGTGGAGGTGCACTCAAAAAAAAATCTGCGGGCAGCGGCATGTAGATCGTGGTAGTGTTGGCACATAGTTAAAGGGCGCTCGCAGGGGCATGAGGGATTGAGTGAGAAGTTGGCGCGCGCCCAGCACATGTATTCGAACCTGGGAGATCGAAGTTAATAGTGAATAGCATAGGAGATCTATGAGGATGCACTTACCCATGATGCATACATAGCCCTGTTCCCCGGAAGCCCCAAAATCGACGACAGCCCCGCCCGTACTCTCCGTGGTGCTGAAGTCCGAGTAGCGGTGCAGAGCCCCGCTGTGCGCATTCAGGAGCCTCAACGCAAGCGCCGGTGGGAGCCGCGCATTCCATTCAAAATTGCAGCGTTCCTGCCGGCGGCTTTTTCCTTAGAAAAGGCGCTGGGATAATTTTTTTTAAATGTCATCAAATTGGAAGTAGGAAGCAGTACATGCTAGCGTCGAGTTTGATAAAAATAAAGACTCAGCGACAGCGCGTAGCGCCGCCCTTGCTCCTGGTGGGGATCGCGCTCAAGAACGAGAAGCGGGGCTGTGCATCGCCGCCTCGTGCAGCAAAAGCATCTACTCCGATTCTGGCGCCGGATTCCATGTCGACGTGGGGTTTGCCTGCCTGCGGCTTTTTTTGTGGGAGAAAAGCGCTGCAATGAACATCAAAATGTAATCAAAATTGGGAATAGAAAGGAGTACTTGCCAGTATTGAGCGCTGTGCGGAGTACCTTAGCTAATGCGCTGTCGTATCCGTTGCCACCTGTGGAGCATTCCTTCCTGTGGTGCCCCTAAGTTGAGAGAAAGCACTGGCGTTGTTTTGGGGCGGTACGGCACGAGGCGGCAAGAACGCCCCAGGACGGCATGAACACGGTGCTGCGGCTCCTGTTGCTCGATGCGCTGGCCGCACTGTCGAGGGACGGGATGGTGCTGGAGCCGAATTAGTGGTAGGAAGACGGACGTGCAAGTCAACTTACCAATCGTATCCACCACTTTCTGCGAGCTTTCCGCCCCGAGCCGTTACACCCCGTCCTCATACACCATTTTAAACGGAACCAGGGGGTCGACGGGCGTGACCACGCGGCTCGCTTGTTTCTGCAAACACATAAGAACGAGAGGTATTTCAGTAGAAAAGAGAGAGAGAAACCACACCACTTTGTAGCCGCGCGGCGACGCTGCCAACGTCCCTCGAGCTAGGGTTGCCGGCGCTGGGCATGCTTTGCCCCGAGGTGCAGTTGATCAGGTCGAGGTCGACGATGCTGTGGCCTGGGGCCATTTTGCACACCGTGCTCATCGTATCCTGGTTTAGGTCTAGTGAAGGGAGTGGTGGGGACTCGGTGTGGGGGAGCATCAAATACACCCTGATCCGCCACATATTACGAGGGAAGAACTCGCACTCTGGCAGGGCGCGCCTTCATAGCCTGCAGTAGACGACGCCGACGGGGTCTGTGGACAGCGGTGTCTCGTGCTTCAAAAGCACGGCATTGGATAATTGGGCTGCGGACAATGAGAAAGGGAAACAGGAGGAAAAGGAAAGCAGCACGCACTGAGCTTCAGTATGCCTTAGCTGTTGAGCAGCCAACTGTCGGAGCGCAGGTCGCGGTGCGCGATGTGGTGCTGCTGCAGGTAGTCCAGCGTCTGCAGCATCTGTACGCAGGGGCACGTTAGCGACGGGCGGCTGGTGTACCGCGTTCGCATATGAAGTGCAGGTCCGAGAGGGAGAGCAATTGGTACGTAGTGCGGACTCCGCTTTGCCAGTGTAAACGGTGACTTGTCCGTACCGTTGTGACCAGTGTTTCCCAATCGTCTCGTACACGCCGAGTGAATGGTACGCGCGCAGCCGTACGCGCAGCGCCGGACGCGTATTCGCGTCCCGCGGAACGTACACGGCTCGCAGCACCAGCCGAGGTGCTACGAGAGCGACGTAGGGAGACCGACGATCGCATCCCAGGTAGAGCAACGTTGCCTACCGCTGCTCTCAACGACCGCCAATGCAGAGATTTGCCAGATACGTACTGTATTCAATGCTTTCGCTCCCAAGTTTGTCTGCATCAAGCGCAGCGTTACCGACGAGATATAGTGGTGTCGGAGAGGTATTATTGTTGCCCAACGGGTGCCTGAGCCAGGTCGAGCACGGGAGGACAGGGCGACGCAGTGAGTCGGAGGAGCAGACGAACATGGATTATGATGCAAAAATAACGCGGCCGGCAGCCGGATAACTGCCGTATAAGGTCGCCCGGTGCTTTTTAAGGACCTTGTTTGTCATGATAAGGCGGCCGGCTTATAAGGCTATTTATATTTTTCCGACATAGCGAGGGAGGGACGAGCGTTTTTCTACTACAGCGTCTGTCAGACAGACTATCTATATTCTAGGTTTCATCCCTCACAGCTCCAATAGGTTGATGAGATTTCGTGCGATTTGGGTGATCCGCCGGTTGGAGTAGATGAATGTAGTTGTGGTTTAAACTTAGCCGTGACATACCAGTCAGTCTGCTAATAATACCGGTCGTTATTAGTCTTCCTGCGGAGACGGGCTCACAGAATATTTTCTATAGTACAAGATGTCTGTGCCCGATGTTCGATGTGTGTCTGCGGGGGCAACAATTACTCCTGGTAGATCCTCCGCAGCGACGCCAGGTTCCTCCATCGTTAACGTGTTGGTGTCTCGCTGTTGGAAAAGCGATACGTGGTCGAGCGGCGTCCCCTCATGTCCCTCCGGGAGCTGCCTCTACGTGTCCCCGCGGCAGATGCGAGTCCCGGCCCTGCTATTCAAATTGACTGTTAAACGCTGAGTAAATTCTCACGTTTAACACAACGCGGAGCTCCGTCAAATTAAAACGGGAATGCGCAGTAAACGAGCTGCATGGTCAAAGGAAGAGAAGCGTTACCGGACATAGAAGTTGAGAGAACGAATGATGGTGCGCGGTGACTCACTCGGCCTCGGAAATTGGGCCCGACTCAGGGTGCGTCCATTTTTCGAATGGCATTTCTCCCCAAGTCTTCCCTGGGAAGACAGGTGGAAGTCAAACCATTATCTTTTGTCTCGAGCCCGTTGTGGTTAGGAGGACGACATGTGTCAAATTTCGATGGGCGGCCTTCTTGCTCCTTGTCTCAGCCGGATCACAAACAATCTAGCGACCACTGCCGTTAAAAAAATTCGTCATATTTCTTACACCGCGGCGCCGATGAAAAACTACCTTCTTGCGTTCCGCCGGAAATCCCGCAGGGTCTTGTTCGCCCATCAAACATTTGGTCAGCCGGCGCGGCGGCACCGCGCGTAATGCAGCTACAAATGACACGCTATCAATTGACCCGGCGGTGCCCAGGTCAGTGTAATCCTTGATAATCCTCTCCGCCGGCTGAGGGACGATCAGCCCGCCATGTCGGAAGCAAGATTCCGCTCCCACTCAAGCCGGCACCAATAAATAGCCTTCCCAAGTGCAACCTGAACCCCACAAATTTCATGCTCAACAACATCATTGCGCATTTCGGAGCAGCAGATGCGGGCGTTCTGCTCGTGTCTGTTTCCGCCTGCTACATGCTGTTTCGCCGGCTCTCTCGTCCCCGCACCACAGCTCTCAAGGGGCCGTCGAGCAATAACGTCCTCTTCGGCATGATGCCCTACCTCATGAAGGCGCCGGATGCTGGCGCCGTCTACGAGGAATGGGCGGCTGAATACGGCTCAGTCTTCTCCATCCCGAGCATCCTTGGCAGCCGGAGACTCATTCTCACTGACCCCAAAGCGATCACTCATTATTTCACGAAGGAAACATACGGATATGTCCAAACAACGCAAGCGAAACGCTTCCTCGAGAGGCTCATCGGCCGGGGCTTGTTCTGGGCAGAAGGTGACAGTCATAAGAGGTGTGCCGGCCTCCATCAGATCTTCACGATTTGGTCTGACTCTGAATTTTACAGGCAACGAAGGCAGCTAAACCCGGCGTTCAGCAATGCATCCATCAAGAGCTTGACCCCTATTTTCTTCGATTCGGCCTACAAGGTATTTTCTTTCGCTCAGATGTGAGTGAGGATATCCTTTCCTGACGAGTACACCAGGCGAAGTCCGCATGGGATGGCATCATTGAATCGAGTCCTTCAGAGGAAGCGATAATCGAAGTCCAGCAATGGTCAGTTGATCTCAATCGATCTCACACTCACTACTCATTCCCCTCAATTATCAGGATGAACCATATCTCGTAAGTTTATAATCCGAAACACGCTGCAGAAAGAACTCAGCGTTATCAGTTTAGACACAATTGGTTTGGCAGGCTTCTCTCATGATTTTGGCGCGCTCTCTGGCCGCACTTCGGCCGTCGCCACCGTATTTAACTCTATCGGGTCGAAACCCTCATTTGCCGACACCGCGCTCCTTCTCTTGTCACTCCTCACACCCATTTTCGACAATATTCCTACAGGCCGCCGTTCCATGCTTGATCAACTGACCAAGACAATGCGGGGCCTTGCAAACACATTCCTTTCGACGACTGGTACAGGAGATAGTACCGACAAGTCGGTTATTGGGCTTCTCGGTAAGAGCGAAAACTAAATCCTCACCGCTGCGACTGACATTCCTTTTCCCTCGATAGCCAAATCGGCCAGCGCTGAGCGCATTTCTCAAGAAGAGGTCGTAGCACAGGTATACGAAATCCAATCGATTTTCTAGGCACTCGTTCATATTGTGTGCCAAGATAAACGTCCTGCTGCTGGCCGGGTACGAAACAACGTCGAGTAAGTGAAAACCAGTAGGACATTCCCGTCACAGCGCTTAACACTCATTCTTTTTCAAGTTAGCCTTACTGTAAGTTCCTCATGTTCGGATATGTACCAAGTCGCTAATTTCATATCCCTCCCGGCCATAGTGGGCCCTTATAGAGCTCTCGCGGAACCCTGCTATGCAGACTAAACTGAGGAACGAGCTCCTCCAGGCAGACGGGGACCACACGTGGGAGGAGATAACACATAATTTGCCTTACCTCGACGCATTCACGTCCGAAATCTTGCGCATCCACCCCCCCGTTCCAGAATTGCAACGTGTGGTACGATCCTTCACGTACACTCAGACGAGATTCTCAGCCCTCTCTCCAGGCCGCAGAAGACGACATTCTGCCGCTGAGTGCGCCAATCGAAACCGCCAGCGGCGCGACGGTCGACGCGGTCTTCGTGAGCAAGGGCACCATTGTGTCGCTCCCGATCGAATGTATCAACCGCTCCGTGGCGTTCTGGGGCCCCACCGCGAAGGATTTTGACCCCTCGCGCTGGCTCGCCACCAACGCCGATTCCCACCTCCGGGCGCAGGAGCTCCAGGGGTACCGCCACATGCTCACGTTTGCAGACGGACCGCGGTTCTGTCTGGGGAAGGGCTTCGCGCTTGCGGAGTTCAAGGTTCGTTTTTAAAATGATACGTTAGTGAATTGATTGATGGACGGGCTGATTTTGCACAGGCTGTCCTGTCCGTGCTCGTGCGCAATTTCACGTTCGAGCTTCCGAAAGGACCGGAGACTGTGATAGGTCGCCATCGGAATATTTTGCCGAGGCCGAAGGTTGAAGGCGAAGCTGGTTATGAAGTGCCCCTGCGGATTCGCCACTATATAGCGGCATAGATAGTGATTTGGTTCCCTTATATCCTCTGTTGACGCCTAAATGGACGAATAGAGTGCATTAAATCAGCGAAGAAGTTGACGCAATCATGCACTCTGGACACATTGAACTCTTGCAAGTAACCGTGAGGCCTCTCGCGTTTTTCTGACCCCTTCTGAGGGTGTATAGTACATGATAGATTATATATACAGCCGTTTTTCTTGGCCGATGGGCAAGCCGCACAAATGTATTATGAAAACGCCAGCAACCCCATACTTAATGGCCTTTATACCTGAAATCCACACGTACTGAATCATTTAATGTACGGTTCATTTGGGGTTTCATTACAAATAATAAGACGGAAGCACACTGAGACTAGAAACGTCAGTATGCATAGATTGTCCCGTCTCACACCAGTCGGCTGGTTAAGCACAGGACATGGCCGCCGCCCCGGGGGCCGACTCCGCCGAGCGCCCACACAAGTACCGTCATGGCGGCTATTACTAAAGTCGCTAAACCCACAAATCAGATTCAACGGCGCGGTCCACGACCCCCAGCGCACCTGTTAAACCCGCACTTGAAGGGCCCACGGTAAACGCCGAGAACCCTCAGGTACGGGACGCCGAGGACGACGGAGAAGAGATTAATAAAGAGAGACCTTCTCAGCGAACGCGTAAGGAACGAGCGCTGTATTAATGTACCGAATAAAGAGAGACCTATAGGTACACTGTAAGTAAAGTACAGCTATAAAGGAGTGAAAGGGACGTACTCTCAGCGAACGCGTAAGGAACGAGCGCTGAGCGTGAAGTGCGTCACAGGGAACATATAAATAGCGGCTACCGAAAGGGGAAAGGGGAATGAGACTGAAAGAAATACTACCGTATCGCAACAGGGATAGCTGGTGTCGGACAGGACATCGCGCGCGACAGTCACCGGGTGACCCTCAAAGCCTTTGGCGGAGACGTAGGTGATCCGAACGATGGCGCTATTCTGTGGTGGCCGGTGTGGGAGGCTGAAATGGGGAAACGAGAGGGCGCTGCGTACCTTGTGTTCGGACGTGTACAAGGACTTGTTGACGTCCGCGAATGTGGTGTCTGAGGACTTGGTGAGGCGGGGGAGCGCGTCGGAGGATGTGGTGAGTGCAGCGTGCGCCATGTCGGTGGGTGTCGCGGAAGACACGGCGAGGAAGGCAAGGGCGGAGAGGTAGAAAGTTGAGAGGAGCGTATGGGTCGATATCCGCAGTGTGGTGTACTGTGGGTCGAATTAGTTTCGACGACATCAGGGAATTGGACGCCGCGCTGGCAGCGAATTTCGACTCCTCGGGGCGTCATATCCCCGTTGCAGACAAGGGAATTCCTGTGGATCGTTCTGGGAAGTCTGATGCGAGAATTAGCTGAGCGGAGGCGAAGAGACGAGCCGAATGACATTAGAACAATGACTGCTCACACTTCTTTCGAGGGTCTATGCCTTCCGTCGTCTGGTGAACAAGTGTATTGTGGTCTAAAGCGGATTTATTTCTGCGCTGTAACCCATGAGAATGTTAAGGTCCACGGTTTGACGCGTGCCCTGTTACCAGAAACCAATAGAAGAAGCAGGGCAAGTTTATAGGGCTGACACACTGGGATCTGGATTTTGAATCAAAGCATACTGTACCATTTCCACCAAAGGTTCAGGTGACAGGTGACAGAGGGCCGTGAACTGAACAATTTTCACCCAGGTGACAGTGAGGGATGGTTTTTGGGGCCTAAATGGGACCAAAAACACGAAAATTTTCGCTCCGGTATTCGCCGGCTTACTGTATAGGGTAATTTCCCCATGATTGATGAGGAATGAACATTGTATGCAGTGAATAATTGAGGTAACAGGTGACATACCGTGAACCTTTCGAAATTGTACATTAAGAGATGGTGCGCAAAACATGCCTGGCAGAAAGAGGCACCAAAGCGAGTCTAGGCTGTCGGTCTTCATCTTCACCGCGAGGAGTACGGCAGACTCGCCAAAAGAGGGATGAACCAGAACATCGCAAGCACAAATCAAACAATATGCAGCCGGAGTGGAGAGCCTGGAAGAAAGGGTTGGGAAGGGCTGTCAGTGTTGGCTTAAGGGTTAAGGCCTTAATTCGGTTAAGCCTTATTAAGGCCTTAACCGTTAAGGCTTAACGGCTAGGAGCACGACGTTAAGGGCTTAAAGATCTTGGGAACCCCCTGCCGAGCTGCCGTCGGGGATCCCCGAGGTATATTGTGCGCTATTGAGACGGTTTATATGTCTTCTAGGTTAAATGTCTGGCTATTCTGAGCTTTAACCGAACTTGCACCTAAAATTCTGCAGATTGGAACCTCAACTTGACTTCAACCATCAGGCAAAATTGATGGGCTGTCGGCATAGGAAAATGACGATCCTCAACATGCTACTAAGATAATTGAATGCTTCAAATGGACTCACAGGTGTAAAACACCTTCTTATGTCCACTGAAATCGTTTATGATGCTTGACAGTGGCAAATTGGGCGTGAGAATCTATTTCTTAAAACGGACTTAAGGCCTTAATCCTGCCCTTAAAATTAAGCCTTAAACCTTAATAAGCCTTAACGGTCGGTGGGCAGAGATTTAAGCCTTAATTGCCAACACTGAGGGCTGTCGTGATGGGATCAAACAAGATACACGGACAAAGCTCGGATTGATCCGACCTTTCACTGCTTCGTCAAGGCCTACATGACAAGTCGAGGTCGTACTTGGGTCGCGCAACTCTCAAGGCTGGTTGCAGAAGCGACCGGGCCTCGTCCTATCCAGATCTCTACGGCCGGCGATCGCAGTACTTCTTTGGTCCCAGGTACTGTATCCAGATGCTAGAACACTCTAGTTTCTCGTCACTAGCGATTCGGGATTTCATCCTCCTGCCAATGTGGCCTTCCACCTCCGAGTCCCATCCTTTCCCATCAAGACCGGGGCTCGGCCACCGATGACGGGCATGGACCAGTCCAAGGCGAGTGTCATTCCTATTTTCTTAGTATAGACACCCCGGAGTCCACTGCCAGGACGGTCCAGGCGAGTCCAGGCGAGTCTATCATGCGATTCGTCCATAAAACGGTATGTATCAAGTGTGTATTAAAGGCGCGTTCGTTTTCCATGTTTTTTCGTGTCCTCACCAACAAATACACCTTCCCCGGTCTCTCGCCATAGTCCTTCAAAATGCCCACCGGAGCTGTTGTGCTCGGCGGAACAACCGATACGTCGCGGATCGAGGCCCCAGTGACGATGAAGACCTACTTTATGTGCGTCTTCGCCGCCTTTGGAGGCATTTTCTTCGGATACGACACGGGTTGGATGGGGGGTGTGCTCGGCATGCCCTTCTTCATCAAGATGTACTCCCACAAGCCCTACCCGGCTGAGCCCTTCGACGCCGCCCACCTTCCCGCCGACTTTGCCCTCCCGGCGTGGGAAAAGTCCCTCATGACCTCTATCCTTTCCGCAGGAACGTTCTTCGGTGCCCTCGTTGCTGTGAGTGTTTCGGCCATTCTTACATAATATTATCGCTGACAATATTCGCTTCAGGGTGATATCGCCGATATGTGGGGTCGTCGCCCCACAATTATCATGGGCTGCGTCGTCTTCGCCGTTGGTTGCATTCTCGAGATCGCGCCCCAGGACATTCTCGCCCTTTTCGTTATCGGTCGCCTCGTCGCAGGTGCCGGTGTTGGCTTCATATCCGCCATCATCATCCTGTACATGTCCGAGCTCGCACCCAAAAAGGTCCGCGGTGCCCTCGTGTCCGGCTACTAGTTCTGCATCACGCTCGGTATCCTGGTTGCGAACTGTGTCGTTTTTGGAACCCAGGACCTTCTCACCACTGCCTCGTACCGCATTCCCATCGGGGTTCAGTTCCTCTGGGCGCTTATCCTCGGTGAGTACGTGCACCCATGTGTGGTTGTGTTTCTGATTCTGCTTCTCGTCCAGGTGGCGGCCTCTTCCTCCTGCCCGAATCCCCGCGGTTCTGGGTGCGCAAGGGTGACATCGAGAAAGCAACCCTCGCCCTTGCTCGCGTCCGCGACCAGCCTCGCGACTCAGACTACGTCCAGGACGAGCTCGCCGAGATTATCGCCAACCTCGAATTCGAACGTGCCCACGTTCCTGCCACCAGCTACATCGGCGGCTGGCTGGCATGCTTCAAGGGCTCGCTCTTCGACGGTTCATCCAACATCCGTCGCACCATGCTCGGGACCGGTACGGTCTTCCCCCCCTTTTTGCTTTTTCTCCCATTCTGACGCTTTCCTCAGGTATGCAGTGTGCCCAGCAGTTCACTGGTATTAACTTCATCTTCTACTTCGGTACCTCGTTTTTCCAGACGCTGGGCACGATTTCAAACCCTTTCCTGATCTCGCTCATCACCACCCTCGTCAATGTGTGCTCCACGCCGATCTCCTTCTGGATCATCGAGCGCTTCGGTCGCCGCCGCATTCTCCTCGTCGGTGGCTCCTGCATGGTCGTCTGCCAGTTTATCGTCGCCATCATTGGGACGGCTGCCCCCAACGCCAACGTGTTGGGCGGAAACCCGACCGCCGTCAGGGCCGAGATCGCGTTCATCTGTCTCAACATCGCCGTATTCGCCATGACGTGGGGCCCCGCCGCCTGGGTCGTCGTCGGCGAGATGTTTCCCCTGCCCATCCGCTCCCGCGGTGTCGGCATGTCTACCGCCTCAAACTGGTGCGTCCATTACGTCCTTCCTCAGTCGTGCTATATTGTGCATTGTACTTACACTCCGTGCACAGGTTCTGGAACTGTATCATCGGCGTCATCACGCCGTACTTCGTCTCCGCTGACAAGCTCAACCTCGGCCCCAAGGTGTTCTTCATCTGGGGCTCGACGTGCTTCCTCTCCGTCATCTTCGCGTACTTCTTCGTATCCGAGACCAAGGGTCTTTCGCTGGAGCAAGTCGACCAGATGCTCGTGGAGACGTCCCCGCGCACGTCGAGCGGCTGGAAGCCGCATCAGACCTGGGCCGCGACCTGTTAGAATTACATGTTTGGTTCGGCGTGCTACGGCGGTGATATGTAGTCACGCACTCTAAATATATCTTTGTCGTCTTTGTCCCGAGCGTCCATCTGTGTCCGAGTCCTCCATGTCTGTGTCTGTGTCTGAGTCGAGGTGCCATTAGCATTCTCATCCATCCCCTTCCCCCTATGCTTCTCACACGACCGAGGGCAAGATGCACGAGAAGGCAGCGGACGAGCACGAGAGCGGTGAACACGCGAGCGGCGAGACACCCCTGATTTAGGTCGCTCCATGCTATAAACACTACATATGCATATTTCTTGGTAGTTACTACATGACCTTCATCCATCCTCACGTACTATTACAACCTTGTATTAATCGAAACATACTGAAAAATCACTTCTATTGAAACTTAACTCCGTACGACCTAGTCGTAATGAGCAAAGGGGAAGTAAATCGCGACTGGTCCGAGAACGTACTTATTTGACACCGACAGTTTGTGCGCTGTGGATTTGAGACGTTGACTGTAACCTTGAGACTTGGAACGTGGTCGATGTTTCTGTAAGTCAAGCTGTACGGAGCACGGAAACCTTCGCGTCATCGAGGCTCTTGAGGAACGGATCAGCACTGTAAGCAGCAAAGCACTTCATGTTAGTACTTAGACACTATTATTCAGATTTTGGCACTAATATGAAGTGTTTCGGAATCAGTGTATTTTTGTATACTTTAAATCAGTGTCTTCTAGGCAACAATCTATAAAGCACTTCATATCATCGTGTCCTTATTTTTTCCCAGCTTATCTACTATCAACCGCCGGGAACCTAGCCACCTTAGCTATTTTTGGTCATTAGTAGCTCTTCGAGGGTCTTTCAGAGCGCCTGAGGGCTTTAAATAGAAGGCATCCATCCAGCAAACAATTGAAGCCCACTTACGCCAATTTTAGTTATGTTTTGACTGTGTAGAAATTTTATTTCGATCAAAACTCCCAGATAGGCAATCGACACGGTACCTGGCCACCCACGCAAAGGCCTACATGCAGCCGATCAGTGGATTCAATGTGGATAGTTTATTCCATAACACATCGAGGGTGGGATCTCGGAATATCTGGCAGGTTCTGGCGAGAGCAGCGAGGGACCTGCGGTCGTCACGAGCCCGAGCAAAGCCCGAGGGTGGAACTGGGAACATATCATCTCCACCAGTTCCAGGATGGCCAGGCAGCGATGCATTGGGCCGAAATAGTGTCTTCCGCTGAAAGAGGAGAGAGAAAAGAGAAGAAAAAACAAGGACTAACTCGGGCAGTGCCACACTGATGGGCGCCTAATTAGACGCCGGTGCGGTTCGAAGCGGGCTTTGTAGTACCCACCGGTGCACTTTCCGCAGATAAGGGATCGTTGATTTCATGCAGAATACCTTGAAAAATGGCAACTAGCGGTCCGTACGGTACATGTGTGTTAGAATAATCCCAGCTAGGCTAGAGGTTGGCAAGCACAAGAGAAAGAAATTCAACACCAAAGTAGTTGAATAAGTTTGTCTTACGCGTACATAGTGGGTCTCGGCCTTGTATCGACCGCAGTGAGCTTCATACTACTCGCACAATTCCTACCGCTGAACCCAATAATTCCAACAGTGTGCACTGCGTAAAATCGAACCTCGTTCGTTACTGTCACATTTACAGGTGGTATTGGATTCAACACCTTGCATATCGAGTGCTCACGTGTAGCTCACTTTTACGGACTTTAATTTGCGCAAGTGAGAAAGCGCAGTCCGCGGAGATACGAGCACTGCGTCGCGGCATGCGTGGATAGGTGGTTAAGTGTAATCCGCCCGAAACTCCAACGGGGATCGTAAACCAAGGTCGGAAATTGGACACAGGGTAGGTTTCATGTTGAAGTCGCTCGAATGGGGTGAAAACAAACGAAAAAGACGTGATATTCCCGACATTTAACACGACATAACGCCCGAACATAGAAAGTACAAAGGTACAACTTAGAAATTACAAAGTCGCAACGGAAACCTCAAAACATCAACCCGAGATTTCCGACTCTTCAATTCATCAGCTCAGGCAGTGATGGGGATACAGTTGATGGCGATGAGGCTCCCTGAAATCATGGTTAGAGCACAATTTGAGGAAAGAAGAACAATACAAACCCCACGCCGGCTCGGGGGCATCGCAGGTGACGGTGGTTCCTCCGCTGCAGGGAAGAGTAAGTCTCGAGCAGTTCTTTCCACGAGTATAGCTTACCAGTCGTTGCCAATGACGGTAATGGCCGAACAGCCGAGGCCGACGGGGACGTCAAGGCCGCTGAGGTCCAAGCCGAGGAGGGCCGCGACGGGGGCGACGGCGCTGCTGCTGGACGACTGGACGCTGCTGCAGCATTGGTCGGAGGTGGGGGTCGTCACCGGGGGTGTGGTGTTCGGGATGGCGGCAGCAAGGGTCTGCAATCGTACGGATAATTAGTATGTGGAAGCACGTTGATGGCACGGGAGGCTCACAATGAGCACCGAGGTGACAACGACAGAGAGTTTAGAGAACATTGTTTGTTAGAGGGCTTGAATACAGAGAAATGTGTTCGAGTGAAGATTTGGGGTATACCGTCTGGTCTTTTTACGAGAACTTATGTAATAAGGAATCGTCCATTTAGAAAAACTCAAGATGAGGATTTGACGACCTCAGTTTTTACTTGTCCGCAAATAACTTTTCTATGTTCAATAGTGGCTGTGTTTGTAGTCTTTTTTATTTAGTTCAATACGTTTCTTGTGATAAAATAGTGGCTGTCCTTTTTTTAGGTAAGCGTGCAGTCAACCGTTCGAACCCCACCATACGCAGCCCTTTATTATTATTATTTTCCGTCCCCGACTCCCCGTTCACCTCCTCATTTCTTCCAACGTTTATATCTGCACCTAATATTTTTGTGCCTCCTTCCTTCATTCCATTATTAATTATATCTACCTTGTCAAGTCTTTATTTCCACTTCTAGTGCGACAGTGAAGTGCGAAAGTGGCTCTCATCCACTCAAATCAATTTTTTGCCTACCCCAAGCCTACCCACACCAGAGTTGAATTGAGTCTGTTAACTCCTGTCGTCAGGACTGAAATGGCGTTGAAGAACTCCGTCGCCAAGTTATAAATCCGATTGTAATCAGAACAATCAGATTAAGAGATGCAGTGACTACCGATGGCTCCGCCGCTGATTCCGTCCCTATGTCAGAGCGCAGCTCCCCGACACATTGTGTGACCCTGATGTGACACCGCTCGGTAACCAAACGGTGTCGGTCAGTGTCCTCAACCCTATGTTATCTACGGCCCAAACTGTGGTGCGTGCAGCGTCTATCACGGCCCCAGCTGCCCCAGATTAAGTTGCATTGGGAAGGCCTCCAGGATACTGACGAGGCTAAGGTATGTTCCCTGTTTATTTTTGTCTTTGCGATCGCATGCTGTTGCCAAGCCGGCCCGAGGGGGTTTTTTTTTGGGGGGGTGCGTGGACAGCAAGACAAGTGTGCAGTAAGCAGGTGCCTGTATCTATATCGAAGCTATCCAATACATCCAGTCATCAAACCTACTTATTCAAGCTTTCGCGATGTCCAAAGCTCGGTGTCTGGGTGGCAACTGGGTGATTGTAAATTGCGGTGTCATTGATACAAGCCCCTGAGAGGTCACCGATTGACATCCTATTTAAAACAGATTACGGTTCATGCCGCTAGTATGATGCACGGGGACGATTCGTCCCAAAAATGCCGCTGCCGCACGCAGGACACTATGTAGACAGGTGTAGACCAGACCAACTCGTTTCTTGTGGATAATGCAAATGCGGCTCCGAGCTTCATCGATATTCAAATTTCATGATCCGATCGTGCGATTCATCAATCAATTTGGCGACATGAAACACTCACTCTCGCTCTTTCCTTTTCGCCACTATGAGAGCTCAAAGAATATGGCTTTCGTGCCTCGCTGTGCTGTGGATTATGTGGCTCAGCCATACTCCTCCAATACGACCCAACTCCTTTCGAACACCGCTACGGGCTGATGCCCAGGGGGGTACCCCTACAGGACGCTGTCCTGCGAATGCCTTAGGGCCGAACTCGATCTTGCTGCCATCGGAACCATTGAATTATGGATTCAGATGTGAACGGGCTGACGCCCAGGGGGGTACCCCTACAGGACGTTGTCCTGTGAATGCCTTTGGGCCGAAATCGATTCCGGTGCCGTCGGCACCATTGAACTATGGATTCGGATGTGAACATTCGCCTACTGGGTTCAGAATGCTTCTGTACACTGTGTGGTTGAACTTGCAATGGTTATTGGCAGGTGTCTACGGATGTGATTGCATCCATGTATCTTCGATGGCATGTAGGCGATTGGCTCACGCGTTCATAAGAAATGTTTCTCTTCGCCATGACTGGATTCACTGCTACTGGAATATTAGCATAGTAACAAGGTTCGATTCAAGCCGGCATCTGATGATGTGCAATATATATGGTGAGGTGGTTGTGCAACTCAAGACTGGTGTCGTTATAAGCACATTGATATTGACGGCGACATCATATCCTATGCTGGTCGATTGGCATGAGGGAAAGTATCCCGGAATTGTCCAGCATACATGTAGACGGGGAGGACTTGGGGTGCGTAAATATCTGTGGGGGACGGAGGCCGCTCCGTTTGCTGTAGGAGCATTTAAATATGTGCATGATCGTGATAAGCTCGTGTTTAGTTTACACCTCGATAGGGGCCATGTACCTCTGGAAATCGTGGCTAACCCGCTCAAGTTAGTGGGCAATGTACCGCTGAGGACACTATCGGCTTCTTTGAGTGTTTCTAACCTGAAGATTGTGTGCAAACTCCATAACATAAAGTGCCATAGGCACCGCGCAAGCCAAGCCCTCCAGCAGGAACTGTCTGACCATACCTGTGGAACCAATGAATGTAATCGTCTTGTGACAGTGTTCGACGTGCGGCATGACGATACAACCGCGTACATGACACGCGAAAGAGAACGGAAGAGAGTTGCGAGACAAGATGAAAAGGCAAAGAAAAAGGACGATGTAAAGCGCTCCAAGATCAGCCACGCTCTTGCCACTAAAAGAAGGGTTATTAAAGACAAGCAGGCAGAGAAGAAAAAAATGGCTGCGGATACGCCCCCAATATTTCCTCCGTTGCCTCCAACACAGGTGTTGCGCCATGAAATTATCACCGGGATGTGTAAAGATGTCGACCCCGTTCTGATCGAAGAGTCAGGATGCACGGTGTGTGGTCAATTGACGCCCAACACGGAGTTAACGGCGATGCAGGATCTTGATTTAAACTGGGAACTGCTGAATATGCCGGGAGTGACTCGCAAGGAACGATTTAGCGAAGATGATCCCATAGAGGAGTTAGATGGGCCTACATTCGCGGAAGATTGTAGGAGTGTATGCGTGGATTGTGAAGCCAAGTTGCATTCCAATACTCTGCCATTGTTCAGTTTGGCCAATCAGCTGTGGATTGGTGAGATACCATGGCAACTGCGCGACTTGTCCTTCGCAGAAAAGATGTTGATTGCCAAAGTCAGACACAATAGGTGTGTAATCCGGGTTGCGTCTGGAAGAGGCAAAATGAGTGCGAATGCAATAATGTTTGCCGCACCAATAGTCAAAGTCTACAATGTTTTGCCTCCGTCAGCTGACGACATAAGTGAGGTGTTAGCATTTGTGTTCATCGGACCTGCGAGGCCAAGTGACGAGGACTATGTACGAACTCCGATGCTAGTTAGGAGACACAAGGTACAAGACGCCCTAGAATGGTTGAAATTGAATCACTCAGATTATGAACAACTGATGATTTCCGAAGAGAATTTAAATAATTTACCAGAATCTGGCATCCCGTGTGGGGTTGATTGGAAACAGACAGAAGAATACGAATCCAATAACGTTGCTGCTGCTACGAGTGTCCATTACAATGGAGATGAAGAAGGTACAACTGCCGGTCCATGTTCTTTTTCCGTGGCGGGTCTGACCGGAGAAGAATATGGGGCTGCAGATATAAAGACTTTGAAAATGAAAGCGATGGAACATCTGAAGAGGAGAGGTGATGTTCTGGGTGTTGGTCAATCGGAAGAGCCGCAATCCTTGTACCAAAACGTTCAATTATACCCACAGATGTTCCCGTGGCTTTTTCCATATGGTAAGGGAGGAATTGGGAATCCAGTGCACAAGCGGAGGATATCTGAAATGAGACATAAAAAACATTTGCTTATGTACCATGATAAACGGTTCCAGACAGACCTGTACTTCCCAATGATTGCTTTCAACGACGGTCAGGTGAAATCGGGGTCAACCGGTAGCCATCTACTTGCAAAAACCAAGAATTTTAAACAAGTCGCTGAGCGCTTACAGCAGGTCGACTCAGCGGTGTTATCAGACCTGGCGATAAGATTAGAAAAGGGCGAACATATCAAGGTAAAATCGGAAGAAGAAAAGTTGTGTTTTGACCTATTGAACGACTTGGAACATGTCGGGGGACATGTTAAAGGTTCATTGACTTCTAAAAAGTATATGCGTAATGAAGTGTGGGCTCTGATTTCTTTTAAGGGCGCTCCTACGTGGTTCATTACCTTTTCTCCGGTTGATAATAATCATCCACTCTGTCTGTATTACGCAGATGAAAAGCTGGAATTTAGTCCCGCAACTAGGAGCTCTAATGAACGACTTAAACTTATATCACGAAATCCGGTGGCTGCTGCCAGATTTTTTCATTACATGTCGCAATCCTTCATAAAAAATGTATTGGGTGTAGGTACAGATCACCCTGGATTATATGGAGAAACTGATGCATATTATGGAACCGTAGAACAGCAAGGTCGACTCACTTTACACATGCATATGTTGATCTGGATTAAAAACGCGCTCTCCCCGCAAGAAATTAGAGATAGAATGATGATGCCTGACGCTGCATTCCAGAAGGATATGATAGCATATTTGGAAGCTTGCCATGTAGGAGAATTTTTGACAGGGACCATGACGGAAATCAAGGCGAAGGTACCATATATAAATAAAGAACGGAGAGGGATGCACGATGTTATATTCGATGAGGTCAGGACTGCGGCGCCAACGAAATACGAGGATCCGACACAAACCTTGCCAGTGGCTCCTCCGCCTTTATGTATTGAGTGCAAAAATTCGATGTGTCAGAATTGCAAGGATCTTCGGAATTGGTGGGTTGCACATGACGAGACCGTCGATGATTTGATCTTGAGGTCGAACGTACACTCGTGTCGTAAGCCTGTGGCTGGTACGGATCTTTCTAAGCCTATAGCACCGGGTGCTAGAATGAGAGTGGAAGTCAGGGGATGCCTGAGGAAAGATGGTACCTGTAGTGCAAGATTTCCGAGAGATGTGTTCATGAAAACAGAAGTTGATCCTTCAGACGGTGCAATCAACGTTAAAAAAATGGAGCCAATGTTGAACTGTGTCACACCAGATGTTACTTACTGTCTGCGTTGCAATACCGATGTAACCAGTCTGTTGTCTGGAACGTCAATAAAGGCTGTCGTTGCGTACATATCGGACTACGTGACCAAGGCCACACTGAAATTGTACCATATATTTGACACTATCAGTGCCATCCTGGATAAAAAAAATACAGAGGGAATCGGTAAGACAGAAAACAATATCAAGAACACTCGAGTTATGATCATGCAGATGGTCAATTCGTTGACTTCGAAATTACAAATAGGTAGTCCGATGGCGTCGTTGTACCTCCTGGATAATCCAGATCATTATACTAATCTTAATTTCAAACCCTTTTGGTGGAGGTCTTACCTGTTGGAAGTTAAAAAAAGTTGGCCGACGGAGACGAGTAAGGACGGATTACCAGTAGAATCTTCTCTGACTGAGAATGAGTCGACAGTCGATCCTTCCGATGAATCTGACTCAGTGCTGTTGATGAAGACGGAAGGAGAATACTTGGGTGTCAACAATGTGGATGATTATAAGCATAGGCCACTGATATTTGAAGATACCTGTCTGTATGATTATTTTCAGATGACATCGAGGAAGAAAAGGACGAAAAAACAGCAGGCTGAGTTCGACGAAAGTCTGCGCGATAAGTTGAACTGTGGGGATGTGGAAATGCCTGACATTGGACGAACCACTGTTGAAAATGATGACTGGCTGGAGAACGATGTAGATGACTCAAACGAAGAGTTGGTGGGTGATGAAACTGATGCAGTGTCTTCACATGCATTTTCTCCGCAACACCCGTTGTACAAGACACATTATATTCGGTGCGATAGGAGGGGTCTGGAAAATATGGTACCCAATTTTGTGGGAGGCGCGTTCCCCAGGGTTGATCAGGGTGATCGGGAGTTCTATTGCTGTACTATGATGACGCTTTTTAAGCCATGGCGTAATGGGAAAGACCTGAAAAATGACATCGACAATTGGCACGAGGCCTTCTCCGATCATAAATTCAATGACAAGGCTCTAAAATTGATGCGAAATTTTAATGTCAAATATGAATGTAACGACGCCCGGGACGACTTTAGTGCGCAAGACAGGCAAAAGAGGAGGGCATTACCGAATTTTGGCAGAAATCACCAAACAGAAGACGAAGATTCAGGCCATGAAGATTTGTCTACATACGGCGAGGATCAAGTGTTAGATGACGAGAAAAGGCGCGACATACCGGGCCCAAACTACATGGCCCGCGAGGAGCTGATGAAAAAAGCCGAAAGCATCGTTACGACCAGCGGCTGGATAAAACGTATTTGTGCCCAGGGCGACGTGCCGGAACGCGTCATCCCCAAAAGCAAACTAAGTGGTAGTCAGTGGAAGATAAAAATAGCGAAGGAAAGGGCCGACATTTTGGAGGCCAAGTTCAAACATGCCCCCAACCATGTAAAGAAAAAACAAATTGCCAAGGATCCCGGGTACATCGACGATGTGTCGATCCTGGATTCCTACTATTTCACGAAATATTTCAAGGCTAAGGAAAAAAAGGCTCAGAAGGTTGTTGAGAGTGTAAAGATAGACTTTGGTCTGAATGAGGAACAGGAGCGTGCTTTTAAATTGGTTGCCAATCACTCCATTGCAGAACATCCATCTCAGTTGAAGATGTACCTCGGAGGGGTAGGTGGTACCGGGAAATCACAAGTAATCAAGGCGTTGCAAAAGTATTTTGTCGAACGGGGAGAGGCGCATCGGTTCCTTGTCCTCGCGCCGACCGGAACAGCTGCAGCCTTACTAGGTGGTAGCACTTACCACTCTGTACTGGGGATCGTCGATGGAATGGATTCGGAACGACAAGAAGGAATCGGAATCCGCAAGATTCAAGAAAGGCTGAGAGGGGTAGATTACATATTCTTGGATGAAGTATCTATGGTTTCATGCGCTGCGATGTATGCTATCAGCGCCAAGCTTGCATTAGCTTTGAACGAACCTATGAGGCGTTTGGCGGGATGAACATGATATTTGCTGGTGACTTCGCGCAATTGCCTCCTGTCAAAGCCAGTACTTTGTTTGGATCAGAGATGCCTGTAAGTGGGTACAGTGTTGTGAAAGATACTGTTGGACGCCAAAAGAACCGTATCGGAAAGATGATATGGCAACAATTAACTACCGTCGTTATCCTAAAAAAGAACATGCGACAAACCACGATGTCTGAAGGCGACACAAAATTACGCACCGCTCTGGCCAACATGCGATATGGAGCTTGCACGAAGGAGGATTTAGAATACCTTGATAGCCGTACTATAAGCAGACGACCTGGTCACCCCAATTACTCAGACGTTCGACTGCGCAACGTTTCAATTATAACTGGTCTGAACTCTCAAAAGGACAAGATTAATCAACTCGGATGTGTGAAATTCGCGGAGGAAACCAATCAGGAGTTGGTCCACTTCTATTCTGATGATGTGTTGTGCGATGGCTCAGACGAACGAAAACCAAAGGGAATCAGGAGGAAAAAATCGGTGAAGAAGACAAAAGGGATTGCGAAACTTGATCAACAGCAGTTGTGGGACGCTTGGCCCAGCTCGACGGATCTGCATATCCCGGGAAAGTTGAGCTTGTGCCTGGGAATGCCCGTAATGATACGTAGCAATGATGCGACTGAACTTTGCGTAACAAAGGGCCAAGAAGGTTTGGTAGTAGGTTGGCAGGAGGCGACCGGTAACTCGGGACAAAAAATCTTGGATACACTGTTTGTGGAACTTATTAAGCCACCACAAGACGTCAAAGTGGAGGGGTTGCCGAAGAACGTCGTCGCATTGACGAGAGGGACTAAGAAGATTTACTGTGCCATGAAGAATGATAGCATGATGCACATATCTAGAGATCAAGTTGTGATTCTTCCAAATTTTGCCATGACTGACTATGCGTCTCAAGGCAAGTCGAGGGACTTTAATGTGGTCGATCTGAACAACTGCCGGACACACTATTCTTACTATACAGCTTTATCCCGCAGTACATCTTCAGATGGGACCGTCTTGTTGCAGGGTGTGTCGCCAGCGAAGATCACGAATGGGATATCTGGCTACTTGCGCCAAGAATTTAGAGAACTCGAACTTCTGAATGAGATCACTGCGCTCAGATTTTTGAATAAATTGCACGATAGTGTAAGAGGCATAAATAGGCGAGAAATATTGCGATCTTATCAGCTTATCAAAGGCGGGAAATATCAGACCCCGGGGTTGCACGAATCTTTGAAGTGGAAGTATGGCGATGCCCCTTTGATGCCAGAAGTGGAACCTGCTCGCACCCACGACCTGTTGGTAGATAGCGACAAACTGAAACCCAAAGGAGCCAAAGATGGTAAAAAAGTTGCTAAAAGAACTATGTCAGACATGCCAGCGAGACCGCCGAAGGCTAAAAAAGCAAAACCAAATGTGCCTCCTCCCGTGGGGACGACTTGGGATAGTGTGAATTATAGTTGCGCTTATGACGCGATGGTCAGCACCATTTACAACATATGGCAAGATCATGGTGCAAAATGGTCCGCAAGATTTAACGACATTGGGGAACATGCACACGTTCTTGCAAAGGGCTTCGAGTCTGTGCATATTGGAACGACTAGATTAAATGGAGCGCGTGACATGTTGCGGTCTTCGTTGCACCTGAAATTTCCGAATATTTTTCAGATGGGTCCATACCTAACGAGCATAGATGACTTAGCAGAAAAAATGTATGGTGCCGAGGATTGGGGTTCTTCACAGATCAAGTGCACTAGATGTGATCGTTGCCAAGATCGCGAACCAGATTTTGCCGCCACTCGTACCATAACATATTGCGAGAGATTGAAACGGCGTCATGGGAATGACTACAGCATATCGCACTGGCTGAAGGATCAAATGATTCAAAAGACAAAACATAAATGCATCTGTGGCAATGGAATGCTGAAGATGGTTCGGGTGGATACGGCCCCACCTTTAGTCTATGTTACCTTATCTGACACAACTATTTTGATCGATGCCGCAATAAATTTGACAATAGGAGAAACCCGACAAAGATACGCACTGAGAGGTGTCATCTATGGAGGGAGAAATCATTTCACGTCTAGGATTGTAAAGCCCAATGGTATATTGTGGTACCATGATGGAATCGAGACCGGCAAGAGTTGTGTGAACGAGGGATCTATGCACGAACAGGAAGCCGACTATTTGAATACTTGTAACAGGGCAGATGTACGGAGAACTGCCATCGGGGTCATTTATGCGCTCACGGACTAATTGAGATATGATGTTGGTAGTGTGGGAGGGACTGGAGAAGAAAACGCAAGCGCCGTGGTAATACGGAAGGAGAAGAACGACTAGCAAGACAACGCGTGGGAACGGCAATATCCGACTCGGAATAATGATCCGTTCGGACTTTAGCGGTTTCGAGTACGGAGACATAAGTTCGAAGTTCCTGCCGGGCCCCGCCACGGCCCCACTACCCAAGTATATGTTTCGTGTCCAGACATTCCCGCGATTGTCCAGGACGTCGTGACTGCAGTGCTGCAGGAACATAATCAAATTTACTCGGGAACGAGTCGATATCCAGCGCGAAGAGTGTGGAGCGGTGGAGCTATTTGACAAGAGAGAACAAGAAAACGTCGAAGCAGCGGGCCGACTGCATTAAGAGCCGCCGTCTGCTTGCACGCTTATCGCGAGCGATAGGGAAGGAACTGCAGCTGAGGCGATCTGTGGAGCGGTTCAAGAGTTCGACACCACGGATATCATCTTCCCCTGCGGCACCTACGTCAGTTCAATCAGACCGAAGATTCCAGAACCGACTGTTGTTTTGGCAGCCTGGTAGAACAAAAAAAACACTCGTCTTGCGCCCCAAACTGCTTTTGTCTGAATAGAGGTATACAACAATTGCAGAAAACTCACTTTTGAACGCCTGGGCAAGAGGGTACAAGGATTACGGGTGAAGGGAAATTCAAGAGACCGATTAGACAGTTACGGTGGAGGAAGAGCGTGGCTGAGAACATCCAAAACTGGGATAATGTCGTTATGTGCTGTGCGACGTCAGTGACAAGAATATTAATAGTGACACATCGTGGTCGGTGAAAATAACACGGAGATCAAGTCGTACCACATGATGCGCGGCGAAAGAGCGCTCTGCAGCACGTCCATGGACCGGAGCCGCGAAACTGGGCTTCGACGACGTCACGAACGCGTCGCAAAGCGCAAGAGTCATGCGTATCTGCTCTTGACAGTTATCTGTTCCTCGGAAATGAATCAGCGTGGAAGCACTGACACAATGCCATGAACTGGGGTCGCAGGATGGAAAAGGTCCGAATCCAGTGGGACGGCGCCAGGACGTGCGGTACCCTCCCGGCTGGAGGTGGTGTCGAAACGCACCTCTATTACAGCAATAGAACACGGACATGTATGTCCATCACAAGTCAAATACGTCGCGACCAAGGTCGGATAGCGAAAGGTAGCCAGGGCACTGAAACTCATAAAACCAGTTTATTCCTCATTATACAAACAGAAGCATTCGATCCGATGAGGTGGGTGCAGGACTGGTTCCAGGCGGACGCGTCGTAGCCCGGGAGATGTGCGCCTTTGGTCTGGTCAGGAGGACGTTCAAATGGCTGGATATGGATTGATCATACCGACGCGCTCGAACCACCACCCGCCCTAAAATATAAAATCAGTATCATATATGGGGACCGCGAACACTATCCGGGGCGTCCTCGCCGCCGATATCTGCCATGCCATAAGTCGCGGTGTACTAAGAACAACGAACACGCACTGCCGGCAAGTCTCCACTCCGTGAAGTCGCTGTCGGACAGGAGTTTATAGCCGCGTATGCCGCGAGGAGTCTTGTGTTCGTCGTTGATATTATCTATCGTCGCGTTAACACCCTTGCTATCCGCGATGCACGAAAACTCACAATCCTCGTTCATTCCCGTCGAGTCATGGATAACCGTAAGCACTAAAGCCAGTTAGTCAACGGCGTAAAATATTTGGGGTGTGAGATCCAGGTAGCAAATTAATAGTACAGTCCCGTGTAGTATTATAAATACTCACAGAGTCTAATGCAATTGCAGTGTACAGTGGTCCCGGATATTGCGGAGACTACAATAGGAATGAGAATAAAGAAGCGAAGGTCGAGAAGAGTACAAAGGGGAAGGACGGGGAGCGAGTGTTGTAAAGGGAGGATAGGAGGACGGACAGACGGAGGGAGGGCGGGAAAAGGCTGGGAAGGACCAACACCGAAACATTTGAATAGCGAATGGTGTAGATGTACAGGTTTAGGTCATGTGTATAGGTACCAGGGGTGCCTGGAGGGCCATATGAATTGGTAGTTTTGGACGAAGAACGCAGTCGGAAGTTTGTAGTTTCGCTCACGTGTCAATCTCGGCCCGCGTCTTGCCGAGTTCGGAAATTTCGCCCCTATTAGAACCGTCGTGGCTACAAAAAAAGCACTAAAAGCCCAATGGAATTTGAGAAAACCCCCAACTAAATGTGAGCTGGTTATCCTGGGCAGTCTTCTTTACAAAATCTGAGTCAAGTAATTTAGGAACAGGGTCCAAAAGGCTAATACACCAGTTTCAGTGGAGAAAATTTGCACTGTTTGGTTTTTCAACCGCCTTCCAGAAAATACATATTTTTACATCACAATAATTAAACCAAGATCGTCGCCGGAGCATAAGATATTCAACATTTGAAACGGGGTTCACCCAGACCCACAACAGAAGATCTATTATAAAGGTCTCGTCCTCACCATCCATTTCTGAAGGGAGACCAGGTAACTATGTTTGAAATAAAAGAAAAGAAACACAACATATACTGCATACACTCTGCTCTCAGTCAGATGTAGTTGCAAAAACTTGAGGTGTCCGGAAGAATATATGTCGTGGATATGATATCGCATTTGTAGAATTACGTCAGAGTTTTCGAACAAGTCGGAAGTATAAAACAATATTTAAGACAATATTACGATGCATGGGAATGGTCCTGTCAGCGTGCTGCCGATGATCCGAGATCAACCAGACTTCAGACTTCACAAACTTGTAACTTTGCATCGCCGGCTTGGGACTTGCTCAAAACTATGGACCTGGTACTAAAATGTACTGAAATATCATGAGACTAGGAATAATTATCGAAAATTGATCTCATACATGTCCCGTGGTCGAGTTGAAATTGGACACAGGTTTCATGTTGAATTTAAAGTCTTGAATAGGAGAAAAAAAGCAAACGTAAAAGACGTGATATTCGCGACATTTAACACGACATAGCGCCCAAACATAGAAAGTACAAAGGTACAACTTAGAAATTACAAAGCCGCAACGGAAACCTCAAAATATCAACCCAGAGATTTCCGACTCTTCAATCCATCACTTCAGGCCGTGATGGGGATACAGTTGATAGCGATGAGGCTCCCTGAAATCATGATTAGAGCGCAACTTTTAGGAACGAAGAACAATACGAACCCCACGATTGCTCGGGGGCATCACAGGTGACGGAGGTTCCGCCGCTGCAAGGAAGAGTAAGGCTCGAGCAGTTCTTTTCACCAGTATTGCTTACCAGTTGTTGCCGATGACGGTAATGGCCGAGCAGCCGAGGCCGACGGGGACGTCAAGGCCGCTGAGGTCCAACCCGAGGGTGGCCGCGACGGCAGCGACGGCGCTGCTGCTGGACGACTGAACGCTGCTGCAGCATTGGTTGGAGGTGGGGGGCGTCACCGGGGGAGTGGTCCACGGCATGGCGGCAGCAAGGGTCTGGAATCGGATGAATGGTCAGTATGGGCGATGCACGTCGATGCAAGGGAGGCTCACAATGAGCACCGAGGTGACAACGACAGAGAGTTTAGAGAACATTGTTTGTTAGAGAGCTTGAATACAGAGAAATGTGTTCGAGTGAAGATTTGGAGTGTACCGTCTGGTCTTTTATATGCTTCGTGTCCAGACATTCCCGCGATTGGTCAGGACGTCATGACCGCAGTGCTGCAGGAACATAGTCGAATTCCTCAGGAACGAGTCGATATCCAGCGCGAAGAGTGTGGAGCGGTGGAGCTATTTGACAAGAGAGAACAAGAAAACGTCGAGGCAAAGGGGGCCACTGAATTAAGATGCCGCTGCTCGCACGATTATTACGGGTGAGGGAGAAGGAACTGCAGCTGAGGCGATCTGTGGAGCGATTTAACAGTTCGACACGGTGGATATCACCTTCCCCTGCGGGTCCTACGTCAGTTCAATCAGACCGAAGATTCCAGGAACCGACAGTTGTTTAGGCAGCCCAATAAACGAAAATCACCTATCTGCGCGCCAGGATGTTTTGGTCTGGATAGCGGTGTGCAACAATTGCAGAACACTCACTTGTGAACTCCTGGACAGCTACAAGGATTGCGGGCGAAGGGAAATTCAAGAGACTTAGTAGACGGCTCCGGCGGTGGAAGAGCGCGGCCGAGAATATCCAAAACTGGGATAGTGTCGTTATGTGCTGTGCGACATCAGTGACAAGAATATTAATAGTGACATATCGTGGTCGGTAAAATACCACGAAGATCACGTCGCTCCACATCTCATAAGGGGAGAAGGGGGGGGGGCATCGACGCCATGTGGTGGGACTCACAGATCGACTTTCCCAAGCTCCGGCATCGCATACTGCCCAGCCGGATTCTTATCATTGTGGATGGTGGGCACCTTGGTGATGCCGCCCTCGCGCAGGACGTTGATGATGTCCTGCATGTGCTCGTTTAGGCCCGGGATGTGCGTTTGCGCGGTCGGGGCGAATTCGTTTTCGTTTTGCACGGCTGCACCCACATATCGTCAGCATGGAACGTAGGGAGACGGATATGCGATGGAAGAACGAAATTAGCAGATCGACCTTCCCAAAGATGTTGATTCAAAGGGCACAACACTTCACCTGGTTCGTTCGGCTAGCGTCAATATATTGATATCCCGCGCTACTGAGAAAGAATGAAAGGCGAGAAATCAATCGCGAGGACGTACCATGCCAGAAATATCCAGGGTGTGAGATCCAGATAGCAAATTGATAGTACAGTCCTGTGTAGTATCATGGATACTCACACCTATGTAATTGCAGTGTACAGTGGTCCTGGATATTGCGGAGACAACGATGAAGATGAGAATAAAGAAGCCAAGGTAAAGGGGGGAGAACGGGGAGCGAGTGCTGTGACGGGTTGGTAGGAGGACGACGGACAAAGGAAAAGGCGGGGAAAAAGAGGGAGAGCCCTAGATAGAAGGCAGATGGGGAACTTGGACAATGCTGCCGTATGAGATCCAAGCACGACGCGGATTTAGTGGGTAGTATCTTCCAGGCATCGTTATCACTAGTAGAGAACGAGGATGAGGAGTACATTGTGTCTAGGACCGGGGGCGGGAAGAGATATGGCACGTACTCCTTCCTCTATGAGCACGGATGTCGCGTCTCGCAAATGACGCGGGAAACGCGATGGTCAACGGACCACGAATTACCGGCGGCATGCTGAGATAGGTAAAGGAGGAGGAAGGGCGCACCGGAAAAGGACGGAGGAGGGCAGGCGGGTGGGGGCGGACGGGAGATGGTGGTGGTACGGAAAGAAGAGCATTTCGAACTCCGACTTTCCCACGACTTCTGATCGCATCATCAGTAGAATTTACAAGGCCCAGCGCAGACTAGAGAACGAAGTCCCGAAAAAATGTTGTTCTGTTCTTCCGGAGGGTTATGATCCTCATGGGCTCAAATTAAGACATGGTATTCGCGACGTTCAAGGTACAAAGCAAATACAAAAAGTTCCAACGGAAACCTGAGAACATCAACCAGGAGACTTCCGACACCATCCTCATCAGACTCAGGCCGTGATGGGGATACAGTTGATCGCGATGAGGTTCCCTGCATTCACAGCATGAGAATGTAAAATTGGAAAGGAAGCAAAAAGACGAACCCCACTCCTGCTCGGATTTTTGCGAGGACTTCCCTGAGATCTGACGATTCCATATACCAGGCGCACATCCTGGGAACAATTTGAGCCTATTTCGGCCCACTTTGACGGAGCTTTGAGTACATGGCAATTTTTTTTCCATCGGAGGTCCCAAAAAGGCAATTGACATAGAACCTGGCCACCCGCGCAAATCCAGTGTTACCAGGTAAGTTGATAGACTTGCGATGTACGATAATGTTAAAGGGTCATAGGTGATGTATTGTAGACACTAAAACAGTACATAACACCTATGATAACGGCAGAACCAACTGCTTCCAATGAGAGGTATGAGCGGCAGGATCCAAGCTGCCAATCAAACGAGGCCCGCGTGCCAGCGAGAGGACAGGTTGGGCCAAAATAAGTCGCAGGCAGGTTTATGAAAAGTTAATTGACATACTTGGACCCACTGTTCTACTCCTGCTTAATGCTCCAGAGAACCCGACATTTAGATTTTGAAACCACCAAGAATAGGGTGACAATGGCGTACTGAATACAATGAGCAAGGAATAAGGGAAGCAAAATTCCGGAATATGTTCAAAATTGAAGCTTCACTTATCAAGGTGGACAATGCCAAGTTTTGGACTCGGAGCGTCAAAGGGTCGTTCGATGTAAAGGTTGTTAGGATAGAGTCTTCAAGCTCGGATGACAATCATGTACGGAGGTTTAACACTGAAGGGGTGAAGACAGAGAGAACATTACATGCCTAGAGACAAGCCCAAAATCAAGGAGGAAAAACGAGCCTCCAAAGTCGTAGATTGACAAAGAATTGGTGGAGAAAGGAGGGGAATGGCCGCTCGGAGATAGGAAATTGATTTTCTCACCCTACGGCCCGACATTAACCGCGCCACCGCTTAACATCAGCTCATCACTTTCGGCCGAAAATTAACATGGACGGGCGACATAGGTTGTATTCCACCCTTCGAGCATAAAAATACCAGATACACAAGCATCTAGGCCTATAATTGACAAGTGGCCAGGTCCTAGTGTGGCCAGGTTCCCAGTCACAGATAGTACATGTTCCGTGGTCGAGTTGAAATTGGACACAGGTTTCATGTTGAATTTAAAGTCTCGAACAGGAAGAAAGCAAACGTAAAAAGACGTGATATTCGCGACATTTAACACGAGACAGCGTCCGAACATAAAAAGTACAAAGGTACAACTTAGAAATTACAAAGTCACGACGGAAACCTCAAAACATCAACCCAGAGATTTCCGACTCTTCGATTCATCGGACTTAGGCCGTGATGGGGATGCAGTTGATAGCAATGAGGCTACCCCACTCCTTCTCGGGCGCGTCACAGGTAACTTCAGTTCCACCACTATTCGTGCACGTACCGTCAGTTTCCGGGGAACTCGAGAACAAAATAATTGCCTACCAGTTGTTGCCGATGACGGTAATGGCCGAACAGCCGAGGCCGACGGGGACGTCAAGACCGCTGAGGTCCAACCCGAGGGTGGCCGCGACAGCAGCGACGGCGCTGCTGCTGGACGACTGGACGCTGCTGCAGCATTGGTTGGAGGTGGGGGGCGTCACCGGGGGGGTGGTGTTCGGGATGGCGGCAGCAAGGGTCTGCAATCGCACGAATGGTTAGTAGATGAGACTAGGTCGATACACGGGCGGCTCACAATGAGCACCGAAGTGACAACGACAGAGAGTTTAGAGAACATTGTTTGTTAGAGGGCTTGAATACAGAGAAATGTGTTCGAGTGAAGATTTGGAGTGCACCGTCTGGTCTTTTATATGTTTCGTGTCCAGACATTCCCGCGATTGGCCAGGACGTCATGACCACAGTGCTGCAGGAACATAGTCGAATTTCCTCGGGAACGAGTCGATATCCAGCGCGAAGAGTGTGGAGCGGTGGAGCTATTTGACAAGAGAGAACACGCTTATCGCGAGCGATAGGGAAGGAACTGCAGCTGAGGCGATCTGTGGAGCGGTTCAACAGTTCGACACCACGGATACCATCTTCCCCTGCGGCACCTACGTCAGTTCAATCAGACCGAGGATTCCAGGAACCGACAGTCGTTTGGCGGCCCACTGGAACGAAAAGCACCTATTTTGCGCGCCAGAATGCCTTTGTCTGAATAGAGGTATGCAAGAGGTATGCAACAATTGCAGAACACTCACTTGTGAACGCCTGGGCAAGCTACGAGAATTTCGGGTGAAGGGAAATTCAAGAGATCGATTAGACAGTTACGGTCGAGGAAGAGCGCGGCTGAGGACATCCAAAACTGGGATAGTGTCGTTATGTGCTGTGCGACGTCAGTGATAAGAATATTAATAGTGATACATCGTGGCGACCACAGCGAAATACCACGGAGATCATGTCGTTCCACATGATACACGGCGAAAGAGCGCGCGCTTCAGCACGTCCATGGATAGGGCCGCGGAACTGAGAATAGACGACGTCACGAATGCGCATCTGTTATGGAGATAGTTAAAACATCTGTTCCTCGGAAATGAATCAGCATAGAAGTGTTCATGAACACGCAGGACGAAAAGAGTCCGAACCCAATGGGACGACGCCAGGACGTGCGCGCGGTAGCCTCAAGGCTGGGAGATGGTGTAGGAACGCATCTTTATTGCAGCGATAGAACCACGGACATGTATGGCCATTGATCACAGGTCAAGTATGCCGCGGAAGCTCGGATAGCGAAATTTAGAAACCCAGGTCACTGAAACTCTAAGTAAGTACGCTCTTAACATCACCTAATTTATTCCCAATCGTACACCCAGGGACATTTTAATGCGCGTCCCACTAATTCGCGATGATATTCCCCGAAGCCCCACCCACCCCGGACCAGGGACAAGAGCGACAGTAGCGAACTTGCTCGACGTCAGGCTCGCACGCTTGTTCAGCTGTACGCCCGTCGCGTTGCCCGTGAGATACCCCCGCCAAACCCACTGCCCCGCATGGAAGCCGTACCTAATTAAAGCACAGCGCAAGCCAAAAGGAATATGATGTACTACCCATGGCCACTCGCTTGAATACAAAACGATCTGCGCAATCCTCTTTCAGCAACCCATCGCAATGAATGGGAATAAATAAAGTACCTTGCCACCAGTTGGCTGCTGCGGCCTCTGCGCCGTCGTCTTATTCGCAAACACCCACGTACTATCATCAAACGCAGCACCCAACTCCAGCAACGAATCCGCGCAGGCCCACTCCAGATCCGCGAGCACCGGAATTTTCGCAGCCGGCAATGACGCAGGGAACCCAACCACTCCGCGCAGGCTCCCAATCGGGCTTGTGGTGCACGCGACGGGGACGCCGTTCCAAGTGATATTTTTGAACGTCTTGGACGAGAAGTCGTCGAGCGTGGTCGTGGCGTTGAGGTCGCCTATGAGCTGCAACACGGATCCATGGCGGTGACGAAACTCACGAGATAGGGATCGAGGACGAAGACGGTGGGGATGTCGGGCGTGAGGTCGTAGTGGACGTGCCCCGTGAGGTTCATTGTGGAGAGGCCCGGCGCCCAGAGGCCCGAGATGGTCTTTTTGTCGCCGACGATGACGCGTGTATTGCCCAATATTACGACTGTCAGGCCGGAGAGCGAGCCCGATAATGTGATAGCCTCATGCATGGATGAATACTAGGTCGACGGTAGATGGCAATTTATACGCAGCTTCCGGTCGAGGTGGCGCTAATGGTAGGCGATCCCGCGCGGGCGATCTGCCCCTTCCCCGGTTCGTCGTGTATATGACGGGGAAGTTGCTGTACGCCGTCTCGAGCCCGACGGTGCCATGCCCGACGCGCCCGACGAGGAGGTAGTCTGGCGAAGCGTGCAGGAAGCAGCCTTGGAGCTTGATCTCGTCGAGTTTGGGTGTTGGGGTGCGGTCTTCGGAGATCGCCCACAAAGAAATGTTCAGCGAACTGATATACAGGCATGGAGTTGGACGCACGGCGCCGAAACTGCAGCCTCGATTAGAATGAATTCACGGGATAGGATGTGGGTTTACTTACTCGTAACTAGAATAAATGGCTGGCGGGACGCAATAAATAATGCAACATGGAAAGTAGAATCAGAAGGACGAACTAGTGCAGTGCTAGCAAAAAAATAAGAAGACAGTCAATAACCGTACCGTGAAATATTAATCTCAAACCAAACGCACCATGTTCCCCCCAATTCGTTCCACCTACACAGCACAACACATCCATCCATCAGTCATCAGCAACTCGAAATTCACAAGGAAGACATACCGTAGGTCATGTACAGATTCTGTATCGCCGCACCCGAGGCTTAGTTATTCTAAAGCCGAAAAGAAAAGCTTGGCTCACGGACGAAAAAAAAAGACATGAACGCAGTCAGACCTTGTAGTATGAAAGCGAGATCAGAGGTTGGATTTAGAAGGAAGCGCGGGAGAGCGCCGGAAGACTCACGTTCGCGAACTGCTCGTTGATGAGCTGATAGCACTCGTCGTAGCCGGGGCCACTCCAGTACGAGAACGCGCCGCCTGTGGAATTAATATTTCAACATCATATACAATAAGCTTGGAGTCAGAGTGAATCACTGCGTTCCGACCGGCCCTAACCACAGTTTGCGCAGCTTGGCTTACCTCTGCTTAGCCGGCGGCTAGGTCTGTCTAGGCCGCTAAACAGACCCTGTTGATGGCAACTAAGCCAAACTAAACATAGCTTCGGTTAGCTTGGCATAACTCTGCTTAGCCGCCGGCTAGGCCATCTAAACATAGTCTGCGGATGTCAGCGCAGCTCTGCTTAGCTGAAGGTAGGTGAGCTTAGCCCACCTATACTCAGCTGGCCCCAGCAACACATACCTCAACCTGGTCCTCCATGGCGCTACTCATCTCAGCGATAATTCCGCGGTGCACGTTAACCAATGGGGATGCAATGTAGGCTATTTTGGGAATATCATACATATAGTAGCCGGCGTCCTTCTGCCGCCAGGGTTGGCGCAACATGGGACGAGGCCTCGCGGCAACAAATATTCCAGAATGAGAAATGACTTGGAGGACAACAGGGTAAGTAGTAGGTAAATGTAGGTGTGGCTATGGCGTGCACTAACCTCTGGCTATAGCACTAGACAGACCTACACAGAGGTAAGGATACCTACGCAGACCTACACAGAGCTAACCACAGTTAGCCAGACCTACACAGATGTAACCGTGGTCTGTGTAGTCACCCTAACCACAGCCCTCTGCTTAGCTCTGTTCAGGGCTCCCAACTCAGGCTGTGGTTAGGAGGGGTCGGAATGCAGTGAATAAGTTGAATAACGAGTGTACCTTGCTACTCGAACAAAGCGAGCGGCTCCGCGGGGTTCCACGTCTGGTGGCTCGTGTCGCTCTCTGCGCACTCCAGTTAGTTTCGGATTTCACTTTGAGTCTTGGTTATAGTAGAACGACGAACGCGTAGAAAGCTCCGTCCACAGTCGGGTTGTCACAGTCGAAGCCCAGCGAATACCTGCATCTAAACCTCTCAGCCTACCACGAAAGTCCATCCCACGAATACACGCACCCGTCCCACCCATATCTATCATCTCATAAGAAAAGAAAAAAGAGAAGACATCGACGCCATGTAATGAAACTCACAGATCGACTTTCCCAAACTCCGGCGTCGCATACTGCCCAGCCGGATTCTTATCGTTGGGGATGATGGGCACCTCGGTGATGCCGCCCTCGCGCAGGACGTTGATGATATCCTGCATGTGCTCGTTTAGGCCCGGGATGTGCGTTTGCGCGGTCGGGGCGAATTCGTTTTCGTTTTGCACGGCTGCACCCACATATCTTCAGCATGGAACGTAGGGAGACGGATATGTGATGGAAGAACGAAATTCGCAGATCGACCTTCCCAAAGATGTTGATTCAAAGGGCACAACACTTCACCTGGTTCGTTCGGCTAGCGTCAATATATTGATATCCCGCGCTACTGAGAAAGAATGAAAGGCGAGAAATCAATCGCGAGGACGTACCATACCACAAATATCCAGGGTGTGAGATCCAGATAGCAAATTGATAGTACAGTCCCGTGTAGTATCATGGATACTCACACCCATGTAATTGCAGTGTACAGTGGTCCCGAATATTGCGGAGACTACAATAAGAATGAGAATAAAGAAGCGAAGGTCGAGAGAACTACAAAGGGGAAGGATGGGGAAGGAGTGTTGTAAAGGGAGGATAGAAGGACGTACAGACGAAGGGAGAGCGAAAAAGGCTGGGAAGGGGGAAGGGCCCTAGATAGAAGACAGATGTGGGACTTGGCCAATGCTTCTGTGTGAGATCCAAGCACGACGCGGATTCAGAGCCTAGGATCTGCCAGACATCGGTGTCACCGGTAGAGAACGAGGATGAGGAGGGGATTGTGTTTAGGACTGGGGGCGAGAGGAGATAGACACGTACTACTTCCTCTATGAGCATGGATGTCGCGTCTTTGTCGGAGACGTTGGCAGATGACGCGGGGAACGCGATGGTAAACGGACCACGACTCACCGGCAGCCCGATGAGGTAGGTGAAGGGAGAAAGGGGGCACAGGAGAGCAGGGGGAGACGGAAAGAAGGATTTCGAGCTCCGACTTGCCAGCAGAATTTACAGAGAGAACGAAGTGCCGAGGAAATGTTGCTCTATTCTTCCGGAGGGTTATGATCCTCATGAGCTCAAATTAAGACGTGGTATTTGCGACATTCAAGAAGGTACAAAGTTGGTACAAAGTTGGTACAAAGCAAATACAAAAAGTTCCAACGGAAACCTCAGAACCAGGAGACTTCCGGCACCATCCATCCGTCAGACTCAGGCCGTGATGGGGATACAGTTGATGGCAATGAGGGTCCCTGCATTCACAGCATGAGAACGTAAACTTGGAAAGGATGCAAAAAGACGAACCCCACTCCTGCTCGGGTGCATCGCAGTTGACGGTTGTTCCTCCGCTGCATAAACGCGTAAGGAAGAGTTTCAAGATATAATACGGGTATCGCGTACCAGTTGTTCCCGATGACAGTGATGGGTGAGCAGCCGAGGCCGACGGGGACGTTGAGGCCGCTGAGGTCTAGGCCGAGGAGAGCCGCGACGGCGGCGACGGAGCTGCTGCTGGACGACTGCACGCTGGAGCAGCACTGCGAGGAGGTGGGGGACGTCACCGGGGGAGTGGTCCACGGCATGGCGGCAGCAAGGGTCTCAAATCAGATGAAAACGTTAGCATGTGAAAGCCCGTCGAAGCAGGGGAGGCTCACGATGAGGACCGAGGTGGCGACGATAGAGAGTTTAGAGAACATGTTTGTTTGTTAGAGAGCTTGAATACAGGGGGATGTGTTCGAGTGAAAAATGGAAGTCTTTTGCTGGGCTTTTATAGGTGTCGTGTCCTGAGTTTCCCGCGATTGATCAGGGTGCTATGACCGCATTGTGCAGGAACACGGTCGAATCAACAGAGCGAGTGGTGTGGAGCAGTGGAGCTGGGAGACAAGGGAGAACAGGGAAACGTCGAGGGAGGAGCAACGTCTGAATCAAGGTCGGGCTATATGGTCTATTACAGGTGACGGAGAAGGGTTTGCAGCTGACTTTGTTCTGGGGCACTGATGTCCGGTCAGTCTGTCAGGGAACCCTTCGAGGACTTGAACGAAAAACTCGATTCTTGGCCGTCTTCTGTGCCTCTTCAGATAGCAGGGTGAGCATGCAGAAGAACCGGATCGACAATTCCAAACATCAGCGCAGTGGGATGGGATGAAAGACGGAATAAACTCTTCTCGGCACAGCGGGGGAAGAGAGGAATAATGTCGTTATGGCAGTGCAGCGTCATGGACAATAATAGTTCTGCCTCAAGAAGTGTCACGGCGATCATGTCGCACGGCCGAAGAGCGCGCCTAGCCATTCCTCTCGCCGGGGCGAGATACATATTCCTCATGACATTGAGTGAAAATGTCTTTATGGCAGTGCACCGTCATTGTCACGGAGATCATGTCGTACGGTGGAAGAGCGCGCCTAGGCATTCCTCTCGCCGGGGCGATACATCAGGAAAATCGTAGCTATGAGCACTATGGACACACTATGAAGCACTATGCAGCACTGTCTAGTGCTGCATAGTGCCTCATAGCTACATTACAGCCACATTTTGCTGGATAGTGCTGCCCAGTGCTGCCTAGTGCCCTAGCTACATCCCTCAGTTTTCCTGATGTACACTCCTCATGACATTGACTGAAAATGGAATTAGTGTGCACGCACACTGAAAGCCTGAAAGTGGGAGGTTTGGCCAATGTGAAACTCAGAATTTGGAGAGTTGGAGAGAACTCAAATGAAATCAAACGTTTTTTATGAACATGTTGAGCACACATAGAGCAGATTTTAACAGAGTAGTCCCCGCGCAGACGGGATTGTCACTGGGCCTCACAACCACCAGTCTATGCAATCCACAAGGGGATACATATACCCCGAATCTCCGAACGTGAGGCTAGTAGTAGGAGATGAATTCAAGCACCACTACTTATCGACATGTATGAGAGTCTTTTTTGTTATTTATTGGTACTTTGAGTCTGTAGACCCCGGTCTATGGGATTATTTTTCGCCATTTATTCGTACTTTTTAGTTGGTAGTTTTGGACGAAGAACGTAGTCGGAAGTTTGTAGTTTCAGTCACTTGTCAATCTCGGCCCGCGTCTTGCCGAGTTCCCAAATGGGAAATTTCGCCCCTATTCGAGCCGTCGTGGCTACAAAAAAAGCACTAAAAACCCAATGGAAATTGGGAAAACCCCCAACTAAATGTGAGCTGGTTTTGATCCTGGGCAGTCCTCTTTACAAAAATCTGAGTCAAGTAATTTAGGAACGGGGTCCAAAAGGCTAATACACCTGTTTTCAACTGTCTTGCCTCCCAGCGGTCTTTTTGGAGTCATAATTCCAGTTTCAGTGGAGAAAATTTGCACTGTGTTTGGTTTTTCAACCGCCTTCAAGAAAATACATATTTTTACATCACAATAATTAAACCAAGATCGTCGACGGAGCATAAGATACTCAACATTTGAAACGGGGTTCACCCAGACCCACGACAGAAGATCTATTATAAAGGTCTCGTCCTCACCATCCATTTCTGAAGGGAGACCAGGTAACTATGTTTGAAATAAAAGAAAATAGACACAACATATACTGCATACACTCTGCTCTCAGTCAGATGTAGTTGCAAAAACTTGAGGTGTCCGGAAGAATATATGTCGTGGATATGATATCGCATTTGTAGAATTACGTCAGAGTTTTCGAACAAGTCGGAAGTACAAAACAATATTTAAGACAATATTACGATGCATGGGAATGGTCCTGTCAGCGCGCTGCCGATGATCCGAGATCAACCAGACTTCAGACTTCACAAACTTGTAACTTTGCATCGCCGACTTGGAACTTGCTCAAAACTATGGACCTTGCACTAAGATGTACTGAAATATCATGAGACTATGAATAATTATCGAAAATTGATCTCATACCATGTTCCGTGGTCGAGTTGAAATTGGAACGGTCAAATCCCATTTGGCCGCGGTCTATGCCGGCCAGTGAACGGCGTGACCTTGTCACGTGATTCGGGGATATCGGCGCGATGCGTCGCTCTTTGTGCTTTGTCTCTCTTCCTTCTTCCACCATCTCACAGCACTTGCAGTTTCTGCATTTGCTTGTTCTTATTTTCCCTCCCACCTCCCTCTTACGATTTGTTTCTTGACATCTTCTTACTTATTATTTTCCTATCCCGTACTCACTTCCATGTACCATGTCTCTCGTAGCGGCCTGTGTTTGCTCGCTTTAGACCTCAATCAATTGATTGCCACCAGAACGGAGCAAAGCATAGATGGACACAGGTTTCATTTTGAACTAGCAGTTACCCGTGCTTCGCCACGGAGTTAACAGCATTGAAATCTTCATTAATATTTGTCTGGATGACTCTGACCTTCATCCTGCTGAATCAATTTTATTTTTGGCGCCCATAATTCTGACTTTTGCTTCCTGAACCTGCACGCCGAGTCGCCGACGGGTGGCAAGTTGACTTCATTGGCTTGGAAGTATTTCATAGGCTATGGTGCTTTCTATATCACCTCAGATTGATTTATAAAGGTAGAGTAAACTTCAATCCCCCGTACACTGTCGATTTATTATATACTCTTATGCCTCCGAAGTTAAACTGTACGTCGGGCATCTCGGGTGAGTCGTAGTTCAAGCAGAAAGTCGTGCTCTTCAATTTCTCTTCAAATTCGCCCTAGTTTGAACTTGGGAATATATGTTGGTGAGCCAACTTGTGTCCTAAACCTAAAGCACGGTTCTATTCAATTTTTTTGGTGTGAATTTAAGCCTGGTTGAACAGTGAGTTCTATTGGAATTCGAAATCTTCGGATTCCAACGTTTGTATCTGACCATTAATTACCTCCAGACCCTTGTCCTTTGTATTTCTCCATGGATGTAAAGTAAATAAGCTATCCCACCCCCGAAAGCTAATTATTCCAATCTTTCACCCAGACCTCTGCAACAACTCTGCCTTCATGTAAAATCATAACCTGCCTTTATCTTTCTAGTCTTTGCAGCCGTACACTGCCGCCTCCTGACCTAATGTGCAGTATCTTCAAAGCTGGCAGCTTTCATCCTGCTTCTGCACCCAACTCCCGCCTTCATGACACAAATTATTCCTTCGTTACTTGAAAATACCAGGCCTTCTTCGTGCCCATATTAAAACTAAGGATTGTCTTCACCACAAATTGGCCTTATGCTTCATTTGAGGGCTGTGCCACTCGTTAGACCTGCTTTCACCCTCAGTTCATACTTTCTAGGCAGGGGTCCTGGCCAAAGCATCCAATGGACATCTGGACATCGTGGTGGAGCCGGGGAACCATGGGATGCAATTATTATACTCCCGTGCCTGCTACACTCACTCTCTGGGGCAGAAAGCGAGACAATATCCCGACAGTTTAAAAATAGAAACTCACCAGTTCGATGGAGAATTGAACATCGCGGTGGAGCGGCGGATGCAAATGCAAAATGAACTCAATATCACAGCAACCTGTGGAGCGGATGACATCTGTTGCTCCACCTGGCTCCACTTTTGTCTCTACAAACCACGTCTTTTCTTATATAGATTTAAAGTCTCGAATAGAAAGAAAGCAAATGTAAAAGACGTGATATTCGCGACATTTAACACGACATAGTACCCGAACATAGAAAGTACAAAACTACAACTTAGAAATTACAAATCCACGACGGAGACCTCAAAACATCAACCCAGAGATTTCCGGCTCTTCGATTCATCGGACTCAGGCCGTGATGGGGATGCAGTTGATAGCAATGAGGCTACCCCACTCCTCCTCGGGAGCATCACAGGTAACTTCAGTTCCACCACTATTCATGCACGTACCGTCAGTTTCCGGGGAACTCGAGAACAAAATAATTGCCTACCAGTTGTTGCCGATGACGGTAATGGCCGAACAGCCGAGACCGACGGGGACGTCAAGGCCGCTGAGGTCCAAGCCGAGGGGGGCCGCGACGGCAGCGACGGCGCTGCTGCTGGACGACTGCACGCTGCTGCAGCATTGGTTGGAGGTGGGGGGAGTCACCGGGGGAGTGGTCCACGGCATGGCGGCAGCAAGGGTCTACAACGCGAATGTTAGTAGGAACACGACCTCAAAGGTGAGTGCGTACGATGAGCACTGAGGTGACAACGACAGAGAGTTTAGAGAACATTGTTTGTTAGAGGGCTTGAATACAGAGAGATGTGTTCGAGTGAAGATTTGGAGTGTACTGTCTGGTCTTTTATATGTTTCGTGTCCAGACATTCCCGCGATTGGTCAGGACGTCATGACCGCAGTGCTGCAGGAAGATAGTCGAATTTCCTCAGGAACGAGTCGATATCCAGCGAAAAGAGTGTGGAGCGGTGGAGCTATTTGACAAGAGAGAACAAGAAAACGTCGAGGCAAGGGGCCAACTGAATCAAGATTTCGCCGTCTGCATCGCACAATTATTATGGGCGAGGAGGAAGGAACTGCAGCTGAGGCGATCTGTGGAGCGATTTAACAGTTCGACACGGTGGATATCACCTTCCCCTGCGGGTCCTACGTCAGTTCAATCAGACCGAAGATTCCAGGAACCGACAGTTGTTTAGGCAGCCCAATAAACGAAAAGGACCTATCTGCGCACCAGGATGTTTTGGTCTGGATAGCGGTGTGCAACAATTGCAGAAAACTCACTTGTGAACTCCTGGACAGCTACAAGGATTACAGGCGAAGGGAAACTCAAGAGACTGAGTAGACGGCTCCGGCGGTGGAAGAGCGGGGCCGAGAATATCCAAAACTGGGATAGTGTCGTTATGTGCTATGCGACGTCAGTGACGAGAATATTAATAGTGACACATCGTGGTCGGTAAAATACCACGAAGATCACGTCGCTCCACATGATTGCGCGGCGAAAGAGCGCGCGCTTCAGCACCGGGGCCGCGGAATTGGACATCCACGACGTCACGAACGCGTCGCGAAGCGCAAAACTCTATCTGCTCTTGACAGGGGTTCTGGAGAAGAATTAAAAGATCTGTTCCTCGGAAATGAATCAGCGTGGAAGTCCCGGTCATTGTTCATGAACACGGCAATACACTGGGGTCGCAGGACGGAAAGGGTTGATGAGCTATGGCGAGTATAGTAGACCCAGGTGGGCCGACGCTACGTCGAGCGTCAGTCCTGGGCGGCAGATCCTGCCGCGGCTGATCGGCAGAGGTCTAGCCCAAATCGGCAGGTTGTTTCAACAAGCGAGGTACGAGCTCAGTATGTTGAAGCGTCTGTCTAGGAGAGACTAGCAGGCTGTGCCGACGGGCCCACAGAGCGCAGTGATGGGTGCCCAATTAGACCCAGTGAGAATCCCTTACTATCCTAGACCCCCCCTGTGTCCACGCACCCCCATGTGGAACAAGGTTATTTCCATTTCATTTGCTTCGACAAAAATCTGGGAACCGCATTCATCTCTAACCTATCAGTGTGCAAGATATATAGGGAATCAGAGGCCTAGAGCCTACACAATAAATCGAATGGAAGAATTTGTGACATTTTGTGACACAGCCAAACGCCTGCCAAAACTCGCTTCCACATGGTGTCCCATTTCGGAACATTTATATCCTTCCACAGACGTCGTTGAAAATTCTGAAAATTTGAGACACTACGGATCAGATGTCCAAGAGCTTAAGTTTGCGTGCCGGAGGAATTCCGACCCGCGAGCAACTTGCTATTGCTTGCCATCACGGCCGTGGACACAGGGGGGACAAGGATAGTATGTTGTGCTCTGCCAAGATTTGCTCAAATATGCCCACCCAAAGTAAAGCATCAACGAGCAGATCTGAACAGAAATTTGGCCGAATCGCAGATGAGGCTTTATTTCCATCTGCTCGTATCTGCTAGGTTCTGCTCGGGTTTGCCACCCGCTGCTCGTATATGCCTCACTACATTTCTCGCTCCCTCTGATTATATTACTTCAGAAATCATTATTATTAATGAACCACGACACAACCCATCGTGGAGAATTCACTCCCGCGACCAGCCCACATTTTTTCCCTATCCCCCCAATGTGCCTCGCGTAGCCGTCATAAGTCCCGAACCAGCGGTATCAGAGCTTGGTCGAGTATCGAAGGCGGTTGAAAGGACCTAACTGGTGGAATAGTGAGTAAATGCGGCTAGTAGAAAGACAGTAACATACGGCATTAGCAATGATGGATGGCACTCGGGTGACGGGTACATTCAGCTTGGTGGGTGGTAGCTGCAAGGAGCTCTCAGCGGACTCCTGAAATATAATACAAAGACTACTCACTTAGGGGACCATACAATGCTGCGGCTGTGCCGAGATCTTCGCGTCTTCTGAGTGGTACTTGGACGCGGACGCGAGAGGGTAGATGGTGTCGGCGAATGAGAGACTGGAGAATGATTAGCGGCAGGTTGGGGGGAAGATTGGTAAAAACACACCAGATCCGACGAATCCGCTACATCGTCTGAAGTTCGCCCAACGGCGCTGGCCAAGCTAAGACTGTGAAGTGGCTAGAGTTGTCCCAGATTGCAAGCCATCTACAAGCCGGGCTGCCGATGCGTAGTGAGCGTCAGGAAGGAGGTGGATCGACGCGTTACTGGCACCCACCTCGACTGGCGAACGGCGCGGCAGGGTCATTAAGATCATATGTGCTACCCGAGACTCAGGGCACGAAAACACGCGTCGAAAAGACTGCATCACGTCGTTTGTCGCGTTGTCGCCGCGTCTTTGTGTCGGTTGGAATCCAAGTAGCAGGTGTGCGATGGGAGGACTCGGAGATGATGAATGTCAGGCCCAGGGAAGGGGATGTCGAGGGAAGAACCAGGAGAAGGGGGGGGGAGGGCCGCTGGCGGCGATGTTGGTGGTAGGAAGGAAGGAGTGGTTTCAAATTCCGCTTGATCCCTCGTTTGAGGTGATCCGTGCGCAGCGTCGATGTCGTTATCTTCGGATGAGTTTTAGCTCTGTGATCATTCTGTGCTGCTCTGACGACTAACGTTGTCCAACTTTGAAGGGCAATCTCATAATTCAAGTCAGTTTCCACATATTTAGCAGATGTTGGCCGCAGTTTGCCGCAGATTTCCGCATTAGAACTTTTCACTGGGAATTAGACGCCGGCCTGGTTCGAAGCGGTTTGACCAGGTTGTAAGCGTACACCACCGGTGCACCTTCCGCACTGGAGGGATGGTTGATTTCATGCGCAGAATGCCTTGAAAACTGGTAACTAGCAGTCCGTACGGAACGTGTGCTCTGCGGAAAATCGAACCTTTCGTTACTGTCACATTTACAGGCAGTATGGGATTCAGCATCGTGCATATCGACGGTTCGACCGTGCCTATGTAGCTCACTTTTACGGATTTTAATTTGCGCAAGCGAGAAAGCATAGTCCGTGGAGAATACGAGCACTGCGTAGCGGCATGCAGGGATAGGTGGTTAGGTGTAACCCGCCCGAAACTCCGGTGGAGATCGTAAACCAAGGTCGGAAATTAGACACAGGGGAGGAAGGAGCGAGCGACTGACGACCAGATGGGCTGGGTAACAGAGGAAGGTTTTGTGCGGGACCACACACAGGGTAGGTTTCATGTTGAAATTGCTCGAATGGCGTGAAAGCAAACGAAAAAGACGTGATATTCGCGATATTTAACACAAGACAGCGTCCGAACATAGAAAGTACAAAGGTAGAACTTAGAAATTACAAGCTACAACGAAAACCTCAAAACATCAACCCAGAGATTTCCGACTCTTCGATTCATCGGACTTAGGCCGTGATGGGGATGCAGTTGATAGCGATGAGGCTCCCTGAAATCATGATTAGAGCGCAATTTGAGAAAAGAAGAACAATACAAACCCCACGCCGCCTGGGGAGCATCACAGGTGACGGAGGTTCCGCCGCTGCAGGGAAGAGTAAGTCTCGAGCAGTTCTTTTCACGAGTATTGCTTACCAGTTGTTGCCGATGACGGTAATGGCCGAACAGCCGAGGCCGACGGGGACGTCAAGGCCGCTGAGGTCCAAGCCGAGGGTGGCCGCGACAGCGGCGACGGCGCTGCTGCTGGACGACTGAACGCTGCTGCAGCATTGGTTGGAGGTGGGGGGCGTCACCGGGGGAGTGGTCCACGGCATGGCGGCAGCAAGGGTCTACAACGCGAATGTTAGTAGAAACACGACCTCAAAGGTGAGTGCGTACGATGAGCACCGAGGTGACAACGACAGAGAGTTTAGAGAACATTGTTTGTTAGAGGGCTTGAATACAGAGAGATGTGTTCGAGTGAAGACTTGGAGTCTACCTTGCGGTCTTTTATATGTTTCGTGTCCAGACATTCCCGCGATTGGGCAGGACGTCATGACCGCAGTGCTGCAGGAAGATAGTCGAATTTCCTCAGGAACGAGTCGATATCCAGCGCGAAAAGTGTGGAGCGGTGGAGCTATTTGACAAGAGAGAACAAGAAAACGTCGAGGCAGGGGGCCAACTGAATCAAGATTTCGCCGTCTGCATCGCACGATTATTACGGGCGAGGGGGAAGGAACCGCAGTTGAGGCGATCTGTGGAGCGATTTAACAGTTCGACACGATGGATATCACCTTCCCCTGCGGCTCCTACGTCAGTTCAATCAGACCGAAGATTCCAGGAACCGACAGTTGTTTAGGCAGCCCAATAAACGAAAAGCACCTATCTGCGCGCCAGGATGTTTTGGTCTGGATAGCGGTGTGCAACAATTGGAGAACACTCACTTGTGAACTCCTGGACAGCTACAAGGATTGCGGCGAAGGGAAATTCAAGAGACTGAGTAGACGGCTCCGGCGGTGGAAGAGCGCGGCCGAGAATATCCAAAACTGGGATAATGTCGTTATGTGCTGTGCGACGTCAGTGACAAGAATATTAATAGTGACACATCGTGGTCGGTAAAATACCACGAAGATCACGTCGCTCCACATGATTGCACGGCGAAAGAGCGCGCGCGTCAGCACCGGGGCCGCGGAACTGGACATCCACCGACGTCACGAACGCGCGAAGCGCAAAACTCTATCTGCTCTTGATAGGGGTTATGGAGAAGAATTAAAAGATCTGTTCCTCGGAAATGAATCAGCGTGGTCACTGTTCATGAACACGGCAATGCACTGGGGTCGCAGGACGGAAAGGGTCCGAATTCAGTGGGACGGCGCCAGGACGTCCGGTCGCCTCAAGACTGGGAGCTGACGTACCTGTATTACAGCAATAGAGCCACGGATATGTATGGCCATCACAAGGCACCTCAAGGCTGGGAGCTGGTGTAGGAACCCTGGTGTAGGAACTCACCTTTATTACAGCAATAGAACTACGGAGATATATGGCCATCACAAGTCAAGTACGTCGTGACCAAGGTCGGATAGCGAAAGGTAGCCGGGGCACTGAAACTCATAAAACCATTTAGTTCATTCCTCACTGTACAAACAGAAACATTTTAATACGCGGCCCACTAATTCGTGGTAACATTCCCCCGCAGTTCCGCCCATCCTGGAGCAGGGACAATAGCGACAGTAGCGAGCTTGCTCGACGTGAGGCTCGCGCGCTTGTTGAGCTCGAGCTTCGACATCTTCGCGCCGCTTGCATCTATGTAAATCCAATGCGAGTAAGAACGGAGGTACGATATATGAATGAGAGCGAACGCACTCAGAGCCCAGAGCGTAACCAAGACTTCGTTCTTTCCGTGGTGGTTCAATATGCCCTCGGGTATCGGATAACTGACCTGCGGGCCGAGCGAGGAGAGGAACCTTCCAAAATGGCGAATTAAGCCCCAGAGGAAATCCCCGCACCCGAGGAAAAACTACAGACCTTCCGAACTGCCACCCATTGACGTAGATCAACGTTCGGTACGGCGCCACAGAGTCGAGCGCAAAGTCGAACGCGAGCGGGATGTCGGCGCCGGTGGGGAGGTCGAGGTCGAACGTCGTGCGATATGCGGTCACGCCTGCCTTGGTCGATCCGACAAGAGGGGTGCAAGATTGGTTCCAGGCGGAGGCGTCGTAGCCCGGGAGATGTGCGCCTTTGGTCTGGTCAGGAGGACGTTCAAATGGCTGGATATAGAATGATCATACCGACGCGCTCAAACCACCACCCGCCCTAAAATATGAAATCAGTATCATATATGGGGGTCATCAGGATAAAATTACCTCGTTATAAGGACCGCGAACACTATCGGGGGCGTTCTCGCCACCGATATCTACCATGCGATGAGTCGTGGCGTACTATGAACAACGAAACACGCACTGCCGGCAAGTCTCCACTCCGTGAAGTCGCTGTCAGACAAAAGTTTATAACCGCGTATGCCGCGAGGAGTCTTGTGTTCGTCGTTGATATTATCTATCATCTGCGTCAATAACCTTTCTATCCGCGATGCACGGAGGCTCACAATTCTCGTTCATTCCCGTTGAGTCATGGATGACCGTAAGCACTAAAGCCAGTTAGTCAACGGCGTAAAATATTTGTTATGCAATCACCATTATCGCCGGCCACAAGCTGGTCCTGCGCGAAGGTGAAATTGGGCGAGAGGAGATCCACACCAGACTGCGAATGCGAGCTCCCTTGTCCCGAACCCAAGAAATGGGAGTTGAGGAACACCGAATACCCAAACGAAAAGCCGCTATTTTCACGTCACTTCAACAACAGCTCATGCTTGGAGACGAAATGAATAATTACCCCTGAATGGAAAGCTGCACGCCCGTCGCGTTGCCCGCGAAATGCCCACGCCAAACCCACTGCCCCGCATGGAAGCCGTACCTAAAGTAAACACACACATAGTCAACGACCAGCGCATGCCAAAAGGGATATAATATCACGCACTCGCTTGAATATAAAACGATCTGCATCCATCCTCTTTCATCAATGCCTTGCAAGGGATGGGAATAAATAAAGTACCTTTCCAGCAGTCGGCTGTTGCGGCCTCTGTGTCGTCGTCTTATTCGCAAGCACCCACGTACTATCATCAAACGCAGCACCCAGCTCCGGCAGCGAGTCCGCGCACGCCCATTCTAGATCCGCGAGCACGGGAATTTTCGCAGCCGGCAACGAAGCAGGAAACCCCACCACACCGCGCAGACTCCCAATCGGGCTTATAGTACACGGGACAGAGACGCCGTTCCACGTGATGGTTTTGAACGTCTTGGATGCGAAGACGTCGAGCGTGGTTGTGGCATTGAGGTCGCCTGTGAGCTGCAGGACGGATCCGTGCGCGGTGGCGGAGCGCACAAGGTAGGGCCCAAGGACAAAGACGGCGGGAATATCGGGCGTGAGGTCGTAGTGGACGTGCCCCGTGAGGCTCGTGGTGGAGAGGCGCGGCGCCCAAAGGCCCGAGACGGTCTTTTTGTCGCCGACGATGACGCGTGTGTTGCCGAATGATACGACTGTGAGGCCGGAGGGCGAGCCCGATAGTGTTATCGTCTTTGGAATGGATTAAAGGATGAATACTGGTGGATCAAGGGAATTATTATACGCACCTTGCCGGTCGCGGTCGCGGTGATGGTAGTCGATCCCGCGTGGCTGATCTGCGCCTTCCCCGCAACCTCCACAGCAATCTCGACGTACTGCCCCTCAAGCGCATACAGCACGATCGTATCGTCCTACAACCATCAAACACAAAAAAAAAAACACCATAACGCAAGCAACGCACTCTGTCGAACGTGGACCACGTCATAACCTTAGCAATCATAATGTTCTCAGAATCAGAAAGAGAAAGGAAATGAAGCAGCTGGAGCGCACCTCTGCGGTAGCATACTCCAGTTTCGACGCCCCGAACGGATAATTCGTCACAATAATCTTCACCCACGCGTCAATCCCCCATCACTCTCAAATAAATAAAAAAACAGACACACTTTCGACTCCCTCCCCGCCAACGTCAAATTCCCCCTCTTCGGAACAACAATCACGCCCTCCAACATCGTGTTCACCCTCAGTGTAAAGTCCGTATCGGTGATCTTCGTATTCGTGAGCTGCCGCACGAAGTAGAAGTTTGCCTTGGAGACGGGTGATTCGAGGTTCGTGGTGTATATGGCGGGGGAGGTGCTGTACGCCGTGCCGAGGCCGACGGTGCCGTTCCCGACGCGCCCGACGAGGAGGTAGTCCGGCGATGCGTGCAGGAAATAGCCTTGGAGCTTGATCTCGTCAAGTTTGGGCGTTGGGGTGCGATCTTCTGAGATCGCCTGCGGAGCGAGTGTCAGCGGGATGATGGATGTAAAGGCAGTAGGTTGGACGCACAGCGCCGTAACTGCAGCCTCGCTCAGAATAAATTCACGGGATATGAGAGTGTGTTTGCTTACTCGTAGCTTGAATAAATCGCTGATGGGACGCGATGAATAACGCGATAACGAAGGCAGAATCAGAAGGACGAACTGGTGCAGTGCTACATCAAAAAAAGACCGTCAATAACCACACCTTCAATATTAATTTGAATTCAAACTCACCATATTCCCCCAATTCGTCCCACCTATACAACACAACACATCCATCAGTGGGCTCAGGAAATCTGAAGTTGGTAAGTAACAAACCGTAGGTCATGTACAGATTCTGGATCGCCGCGCCCGACGCGTAGTTATTCTAAAGCCGAAAAGCTTAGTTCACGGACGAAAAGAATGACATAAATGAATCCAGACCTTGTAGTACACCTACGACCAAGACAAAAACAAAGCAGAATCAGAAATCGCATTAGGAGGCGCGAGATCGCGCTGGAAGACTCACATTCGCGAACTGTTCGTTGATGAGCTGATAGCACTCGTCGTAGCCGGGGCCGCTCCAGTACGAGAACGCGCCGCCTGAAATTCATGTTTGACCATCAATAAAGCGCGAGGAATGGATAGCGTACCTTGCCACTCGAACAAAGCGAGCGGCTCCGCGGGGTTCCACGTCTGGTGGCTCGTGTCGCTCTCTGCGCACTCCAGTCAGTTTCGGGTTCATCTTCGAGTTTAGAACGACGAACGCGTAGAAAGCTCCGTCCACACGGTCGGATTGTCGCAGTCGAAGCCCAGCGGATACCTTTATCCTCCTATCAGCCCGTCGCAAGTCGTCCCATGAATCAATATACACACCCGTCCCACCCATACCTGACAGTCACCTCATGAGAAGAATTCAATCGCCGCGATATAATTCCAACTCACAGATCGACCTTCCCAAGCCCCGGCATCGCATACTGCCCAGCGGGGTTCTTGTCGTTGTGGATGGTGGGCACCTTTGTGATACCGCCCTCGCGCAAGACGTTGATGATGTCCTGCATGTGTTCGTTCAGGCCCGGGATGCCCGCTTGCGCGGTGGTGGCGAATTCGTTTTCGCTCTGGACGGCTGCACTCACATATCGTCAGCATGGAACGTAGGGAGACGGATAGAGACGCACCGATGACGGGGCCGTCGGGGTACTGGAAGGGCGCGGTCGCCTCGGCGAAGCCCTTGACACTAAAAAGAAATCGGCGGCTGTGGTGGTACGAGATACGAGGGGAGGACGCACTACGGGAACCACGCCGCTCGATACGCAGTCTGGTTCGTCCGCGCCAATCCAGGCACGTTCGTCGCCCAGCCAGGAATCCCACCTGTCCATTCGTGAGCTGCGTCGCACCAATATCAGCGCATCTAATACCTGCGGCGGTCTCTGCGTTCACATATGGGCTGTAAAAGGGTTAATAAAGGTCTTGAATTACAGCAGTGGAACGTACCCAGGCCGGACGATGACCAGGATCCCGACTTCCTTCGCGACCTGGTAGAATTTCGCCAAGTCGTTGTGTTGGGTAAACCGGACCTCGTTTGCATTCGGGGCAGAGAGGCCCCAGTGCCCTGGTGAAAGGTTAGTGCAATATCAAGATGCCAGGGCGGCAAGGGAAGCACAATATGCAGATACGCCGTTGAACCCTGCTGCTTTAAATCTGGGTAATATTAGTGTCAGAAATGCAGAATGAAGTTGCCACTCACTTTTGCAATACGTCGTACCACAGCTCTGGCGAGGGAAGCCGGAACGGGTGGAATTCTCCCGAGAACACCATGACACGCTACTCCCGTCAGCAAACTTGCTCGCATAGCAAGCAATGGGGCCGACCTTTCCATCCAACAAGATGGAGTGCTGGTCCAACGTCACCGATGCAGTCGAATGGCCGTTATAAAACCCAGCTAGCACGCAAGATCAGCGAAAAACGAGGAGAGACAAGCCAGGACGGACGTGATCCAACTGGCATAACATATTCGGCGCTGTTGTTCAAGAACGACTGCCGTCTCACGAAATCCGTCTCCGAGTAGGTCAGCACGCCCGGGAACGCGGCGACCAGAGCCAGCAGAAGAGGCGCGAACTTCATGTTGGGGATGGGTCTGGATGGGTGCGCCAGCAGAGGACACACGCGGTACTTATAGAAGACTTTAAGCGAGATCGCCATCCTTCCCTATCGCTACAAAACGATCACGAGATGATGTTGGAAGCGCGAAACAGCGGGCCGTCGGGTCAGGAGGTCGAGTCGGGCGGCTTAAAAGTACCGAATGTATCAGAATTTGCAGGCCGCCGCCGGGCTTGGCTTGTCTAGACGATTCTATGCGGCGCATGCGCGGTGGAAGAGCTGCAAAGAAGACAGAAAGCGAGGACAGCCACCGGAGCAACATCGGACGCCCGCGTGACACGTGACAGTTGCTGTTGAACTTGGAGCTAAGAATGCAGCTTCGAAGTCGCGCCCAGACGCCGCCGAATCGGAATGGCTCGCAATGAGAATGGCTCGTAGGCGAGGCGCGGAGTACATGCGACATGTGCGTGGAAGCTGTTGACACCATAAGGCACTCTGACGAACCAAGGTGTTGGACTCAAGCACTGAATCGGGTCGTAGGCGAGACGCGGACGGGGTGTGCGACAACTATGGACTCCATGGACATCATGTACAGTCCAAGAAAAGGAAGTGACTCACGACGGAAGGCTTCGGGGGAGTGGGGTACTGTAAAGAGACTCGTTATGAAGATGTTGCTTCAAAGGCCACGACACTTCACCTCATTCTTTCGGCTCGGCGTCAATGTATGGATATCCCGCGCTACTGAGAAAGAATGAAAGGCGAGAAAATAATCGCGAGGCCGTACCATACCACAAATATCCAGGGTGAGATCCACGTTGCAAGCTGTCAGTATGTAGCATCAGGAATATTAACACACCAATGCAATTGCAGTGTACAGTGGTCGCGAATAACAGCGCAGCAGGGCGTTGCAGAGACTACGATGAGGATGAGAATAAAGAAGTGCAGGTAGAGAGGAGTACAAAGGGGAAAGGACGGGGAGCGAGTGCTGTGAACGGTAGGAGGACAGACAGGCGGAAGGAGGGCGGGAAAAGGCGGGGAAGGGAGGACCCTAGATGGAAGACAGATGTGAGACTTGGACAATGTGGGACTTGGACAATGTATGAGATCCAAGCACGACGCGGATTCAGAAGGTAGTATCTTCCTGGCATCATTGTCACTACTAGAGAACGAGGATAAGTGGGATTTGTGTTTAGGACCGGGGACGAGAGGAGATATGACACGTACTCTTTCTATGAGCACGGATATCGCACAAGTCGCATCTCGCAAATGACGCGGGGAACGCGATGGTAGACGAACCACGACTCACCGGCGGCCTGCTGGGGTGAGTAAAGCAGGAGGAATGGAGCACCGGAAGAAGGGGGCGGAGGAGGGCAGGAGGTGGAGTCGGACCGGAGATGATGGTGGCACGGGAAGAAGAGGCATTTCGAACTCCGACTGACGTTCCCGCGCCCTCTGATCGCATCATTAGCGGCCTCGGACTTCCGTCGGACTGAAAACGTGAAGGTGGAAGATCTGGCCGATCTCAACCTCGGAATTTGGAGAGCTGGAGGGAATTCAACTGTAATCAAAGATTTTTCGATTCGGGTGAGCATATTGAGCACAGATCACAAAGATTTTAACAAATCCAACTGCATATGCGCAGATGGTTGTCCGACTCTTCCCGAGGATTATTAAGCCCGTACCCTGCCTGGATGTCCCTCTACATCTGCAAACGAATTCAATCACACAAGAAACCTGGAAAAATTCTCAGAAGGAGGGACGAGCGAGGCGGTCTTACTCTGCGAATCCAGTCGGCGGCTATGAGACTTTTGCGATCCAGCGCGTCGCCATCATGTTTTTTCAAGGTCCAGCGCAGAGACAACGAAGTTCCGAGAATGATCTTCATGGGCTCAAAAGAAAACAATTCGAAAAGACGTAGTATTCGCGACATTCAAGAAGGTACGAAGCAAATACAAAAAGTTCCAACGGAAACCTCAGAACATCAACGAAAGACTTCCGACACCATCCATCCATCAAACTCAGGCCGTGATGGGGATACAGTTAATGGCAATGAGGGTCCCTGCATTCACAGCATGAGAACGTTAAATTGGAAAGAAAGTAAAAAGACGAACCCCACTCCTGCTCGGGAGCATCGCAGGTGACGGTGGTTCCGCCGCTGCAGGGAAGAGTAAGTCTCGAGCAGTTCTTTTCACGAGTATTGCTTACCAGTTGTTGCCGATGACGGTGATGGGCGAGCAGCCGAGGCCAACGGGGACGTCAAGACCGCTGAGGTCCAACCCGAGGGTTGCCGCGACGGCAGCGACGGCGCTGCTGCTGGACGACTGGACGCTGCTGCAGCATTGGTTGGAGGTGGGGGGCGTCACCGGGGGAGTGGTCCACGGCATGGCGGCAGCAAGGGTCTGGAATCGGATGAATGGTCAGTATGGGCGATGCACGTCGATGCACGGGAGGCTCACAATGAGCACCGAGGTGACAACGATAGAGAGTTTAGAGAACATGTTTGTTTGTGAGAGGGCTTGAATACAGAGAGATGTGTTCGAGTGAAGATTGGGAAGCTACCGTGCAGTCTTTTATATGTTTCGTGTGCAGAGTTTCCCGCGATCGAAGAGGACACTATGACCGCACTATGCAGGAACACGGTCGAATTAACAGAGCGAGCGGTGTGGAGCAGTGGAGCTGAGAGACAAGGGAGAACAGAGAAACGTCGAGGGAGGAGCAACGTCTGAATCAAGGTCGGGCTATGTGGTCTATTACGGGCGACGGAGAAGGGACTTCAGCCGAGGCGATCTGTGGAGCGATTTGACCGTTGGACACGGTGTGTACCGCTTTGTTCTAGGGCACTCATGCTTGGTCAATCTGTCAGGGCACCCTTGGTGCCCAGTGAGGTGAGGACTTAAACGAAAAGCTCGATTCTTGGTCGTCATATGTGCGCTCTTCGGATAGCAGGGTAAGCACGTAGGAGAACCGGGTGGAAAATTGCAAATATCAGCGCAGTGGCGAATGGGATGAAAGGCGGAATAAGCTCTCGGCATAGCGGGGGAAGAGGGGACTAATGTCGTTATGGCAGTGCAGCGTCATTGCCAATAATAGTTCTGCCTCAAGAAATGTCACGGAGATCATGTCGCACGACGGAAGAGCGCGCCTAGGCATTCCTCTCGCCGGGGCGAGATATAATCCTCATGACATTGACTGAAAATGGAATTAGTGCGCACCCACACTGAAAACCTGAAAGTGGGAGGTCTGGCCAATGTAAAACTCGGAATTTAGACTGAGCCTCAGAGCCAGTCCATACAATCCACAAGCGCACCCAATGAATACACATACCCCGATTTTCCCATCTTTTCCTCCATATCGAGAACATGAAGCTTGGAGATGAATTCAAGAACCACTACTGATTCACATGTCCCGTGGTTAAGTATAATATATGTTTAATTCCCATCCGGAGTCGGGACCGAGGTTTAGTGAATAACCTCCACGAGAAGTCCACCAGGATGAAAAGGGTCCGAATCCTGGAGTCCATCTTGTACAGCTATTTCCGTACTAATTCATCTCCGAGGGATGCATCGATCAATTCTCTATTAATGCCGCGAGAAGTATCTTGCCTCGGCCAGGGACATGGCCAGGCTTGCTCTTCGTCCGGGCGACATGATCTCCGTGAGATTTCATCAACAATGTTGAGGGATAACCTATTATTGTCAATGACGACGACGCACTGCCATAACGACATTATCCCCCTCTTCCTCCGCCATTACCAGGACCGTCTACTAGTATTCAATTTCCACTGGCCATCGCGCTGGGTCAGCCTGAATCTTGTGCGTGGTTGCGGAATGCTATCCGAACAGGCGCTTACGTATGGTGAGAGCTTTCCATTCAAGTTCTCGGCTCACCGGACGCCAGGATTAGCTCCTTGTATCCTCAGAGGGACTGTGGCTGCGACAAGAGAAGGTAGTACTGTCAAATCGCTCCACGAATAGCCTCAGTTGCAGGTACTCCTCCAGCGCCAAGCCGAACCTTAATTGAGTTCCATCACTGCCTCGACGTTTCCCTGTTCTCTCTTGTCGGCCGACTCCACTGCTCCACAGCACTCGCTCTGTTAATTCGACCGCGTTTCTGCATAATGCGGTCATAGCTTCCTCTTCGATCGCGGGAAACTCTGGACCCGACACTTATAAAAGTCCAGCGGTACAACTCCATTATTCACTCGAACACATTCCTCTGTATTCAATCTCTCACAAACAAACATGTTCTCTAAACTTTCTATCGTCGCCACATCGGTCCTCATCGTGAGCCCCCCCCTGCTTCGGAAGGCTTCCACATGCTAACTATTCCTACGACTTTAGACCCTTGCTGCCGCCATGCCGTGGACCACTCCCCCGGTGACGCCTCCCACCTCCTCGCAGTGCTGCTCCAGTGTGCAGTCGTCCAGCAGCAGCGCCGTCGCTGCCGTCGCGGCCACCCTCGGCTTAGACCTCAGCGGCCTTGACGTCCCCGTCGGCCTCGGCTGCTCGCCCATCACCGTCATCGGCAACAACTGGTAAGCAATACTCGTGAAAAGAACTGCTCGAGACTTACTCGTTTCTGCAGCGGAGGAACCACCGTCACCTGCGATGCTCCCGAGCAGGAGTGGGGTTCGTCTTTTTCCTTCGTTCCCCAATATTGCCTTCTGATTCTGTGAGCCAGGGAGCCTCATCGCTATCAACTGCATTCCCATCACGGCCTGAGTCTGATGGATGTATTGCCGGGTCGGAAGTCTCTGCGTTGATGATTTCGGAGATTTCCGTTGGAACTTGTACTACCTTTTATGTTCGAGCGCTGTTTTGCGTTAAATGTTGCGAAACATCACGTATTTTGTCGATTGCGTTTCCCCTGAATCATATTCTCGCTCAATATGTCTCAACTCAAACTCAACTCACACAAGAATCGGTGAATTATGTGAAGAAACCATTCACAATGGCTCATCTGATGGAGTCCGGCTACTGTCTGAGCTTTTTTGGAGCTCCACGCCTTTAAATTAAACGATTGACGGCGAAACACATATTTCTCTCTGTATTCAAGCTTCACAAAAACACCATTCCAGTACTACACTAGTCAAACGACCAAGTGACGTCGATAACACCAATGTCTTTATTTGCCAAAGACTCAAAGGCCCCCTCCGTCAAGTCAATCCCGTTCGAAGCGCATCCAGGGCACAAGTCCTCGACCTTCACAGTGATAGATTTGCCTTGGACTTCACAAATCGCGAATTAACAACAGATGATCGGGCACACTAAAGCATCAACTTACAGGTGACCGTGATGTCCTGGCCGCAGTGCGCGCCGTTGTCATAGTTAACGCTGGATAGGGCGACGGAGAAGTCTGAGTTCTGGATTGAGTTCCCACAAGCACCGGTCCCGCCGCCGGGGAGGTAGAACGTGGCTGAAACGGGGGGTGAGCATTCAGCATGAAGCTATACAGTGTGTATACGCGTACCTGGCCCACTGGTGGCGGAGACGGTGGCTGCGAGTGGGAGGAAAGAAGCAAGCTTGAGGTTGGAACTCGTGAACTGCATCGCTTGTTTGGATGTTGAGAGTCCAGCAAGGACACAGGCAGCTTTTATATGTCGACGCATGACAAATATAGAGCCCCCCTCCATAAGCATGGATGGTCTATTGGAATATCCGTAAAGAATATTTCCGCACAGGTCTCAGGCGCGCTTGATTGATCATTTATTTGCGGGACGCGCACCAGCCGTCGGTGATGAGAGCCCAATCGCAAATAAGCACCGGCGTTCAAATGCAGGCCAGATCAATGCCGCTTGTTCGGCGCTTTATCACCTGTTGACTGTGCGGAGGATCATCCAAAGCCACTGAACGTTCAACCTTGACGGTTTCATTTCACTGAATATTTAGGCGAAGAATGGCGGGTTCGACAGATCGGCAGTCGGAATGTATTTACTGGCCGCGGATGCACAGTCACCGCTCCCCAAAAATTGGGCACATACAACTAGGCACATAGAATTTCCGAATAGATTCGCCGTCACCTATGGGTCAACGGCGAATATAAATTTATGCGCGTCGATTCGGGAAATTATTTTATTCCGTGGGTATGTACATCTACTACACTGACCGGACTTGCTCGGCGACGACCCTATCGCTACCTCAGGTAGTTCTAGATGTCCCTCCGCAACTATTCTGGTTCACTGCGTTTACCATGTGGTTGCAGGTGTTGCTATCTTTTCTCGTTCCCATCAGGTAATGTTCCCGCAGGACGTGAACATAAGTAGATAAATGTACGTTAGATACCGGCGTATTCACGTATCGTTAATTATATACGCCGGTTCGGGCCAATTATGTCTTCCATTCTCATCGCATCTCATCCAGTTGGCTCCGATGTCACCGCGTTAGGCCAGCCCGCAGCTTACAAGCTCTCTCCTGTTCAAGCCTCGGGAGGGCCATCAACTTCAATCCAATTGCGAGATCTGCATCATCCATGTTTCACCCATGTTCTCCGGTACTTACAGCTCCTTCGCCCCTGTTGATTCGCTCAAATATTAGGGCAATTAATATGTGGCAGGTGCCATTTGCCTGTAGCCATCATATACCTCCGCAGCCACGTTACGCATCGATGCGCGCTAACAACGTGGTAACAGGCATCGTGAAACAACGCCGCTCCGCAATATTACCTCGCACAAGAACGTCTGACTGATGATTCATTAGTGTATCTCCCCTCCATTTGTGAGCTCGATAATCAATGTTCTCTGATCAACCACAAGGTCAGGATAAGACCCAAAATAATATCAGCTCAGGGCGGTCCCATTTTAGTCTCTCGTAGACAGACGCTTCAACAATATGAGCTCGTACCTCGCTTGTTGAAGTCTGTTGTTTACCGCGGGGGTCCGATCGTGTAGCCGCGTTATTACACAATCGCGGAGTTTAAAATTTGAGCAGTGGGTAAATGCTCGATGCATTGTGTTAGGCCTTAAACCACAAATCTTGCTGTGGAACCTTCAGCTAATAAACATTTAGAGCTCCTGAATCCATTTTACCCTTTTCACCATCCATTTTAAGCTACTTTTGATTATTTTCAGCTCGCCACCAAAAAATTGCATGACGGAATCGCGCTTTTTGTACAAGGAATTAGAAGGCGCTTTTTGCGATTCTGAAGAGACAGAACTCAAGGCACAGCGAAGGCAATCCGCTCTGCGTCAGAATCTTATGAAATAAATGGTCTTTCATGAAAAAGGGTACGCGACTTGAATTCAAACTCCGCGATTGCGTAATAACGCAGCTACACGATCGGACCCCCGCGGTAAACACAAGACTAGTCCCATTTCGGAACCAGGAACATGTCAAGTTGTAGCCTGCAGTATGCTGTCGGCCTACTTACTGTATCCCGTGAGATCAGCGACTACGTCTTTCCTGGATTTTAAACCGAATTCCGTTAGGCCGTCCTTTTATATGTGGATGGTTGTGGCGCTCGATGCTCAATTGTTGCTATCGGCAAGAGCCGCATCGATTCCGGAAACCTCCGGTACATCAGATGATGTGACGACAGTGACGTACTCGGTGTGACTCTCCTTCTTTTCACCATCATGAGCGAGTTAGATCGACGACCTGCGGCGGAACTGAATGCTGAGGCAAGATCTTCCTGTATATCATAAATCAGACAGTCTTACAAGACGAACCAGGGTGGAAAGCTATTCAAATCAGGCGACTTCCACGGTGCAGCGAAATACTATCAACTCGCAACCACCGCGGCGAACGATCGGGTGTCGCTTTACTTCTCAAATTTGGCCGCCGCCTATCTTAAACTTGGCAATTAAGTCTCATATCTGCGATTAATCGGGATTGGCCCTGATACCAGTCGATCAGATACCCAGCAGCTCAGGCCGCCGCTCACAAAGCCTTACATCTAGAACCCCGGGCATTAAAAGCAAGATACAGGCGGGCAATGGCTCGGAAGTACATGAATTCATTCCCAGAAGCCCTCGTCGATATCTCCAGTCTGCTAACAACAGACCCGAACAATGCCGAGGCCAAGGTGGAATTCCAGCAGCTCGTTGATATTCATAATAGAACCGGAAGAGGGCCTGTTTCGCCCGAGGAGATCCTTGCATGGGATGCGCCTCATGCCCATGGATCCCTGTCGAACCCACAGCGAGAAAATGTAAACGATCCTCATCAGATGAGGCTGCCGTTCTTCTGCTTCGGCCCTCCGGACTCGTCCACAAAAGAGGTCGCAATTACACATGGTGCATGTCATGCATGCCGGAAACCAATGCCTCGCAAAGAACTCAAGACTTGTAAAAAGGTTGGTCCTCAATTTTCCCAAGAAGAAATTCGCAACTCGTTTTGCGTTCCCCCAGTGTTACCGAGTCAATTATTGCAGCGCGGCGTGTCAGCGGACGGAATGGTAAGTTGAAAATTAGCCACGGACTCGGGTATTAATTATCTATTCCGAATGCATTTCAGGCCACAGCACAAATTGACGTGCAACCAGGCCCTGGACAATAACACGACCATCCGTCTTGGACGTCGCCTCGTCGATCACACCTACTTCCACGCCCACCTCCTGTTATACGCCCTCCGTGCCATGGGTCCGCCTAAATTTCCTGATGAGGACCATCCCTTTCTTCTGATGGTCATCGTTGATATGATCCCCTTGTTCTCGAGCCAGACCGGCATACAACACGTCTGCGTCAAAACATCCTTGCTGTCCCGGTTTGTATCGTCCCGCCAGAGGTCGTCGATATGCAGCGCGTGACCCTGCGCAACTTCGAACATAGCCCGGTGCATTGTGTCTGGATCGTGACTACAGGAATATATCCTGAGGGCGAAGGTTGTGGCTTCCGCCTCGCCGTCCTGGGCGCCTCGGACATCATGATATCATCGGCACACCTTCCTCATTTCTCAATGGATTTGCGCAGTCACTCCCACGGTGTGCTCCGTCGCGTCAACCTCGATATGGACTTCATCTTTGAGTGAGTGCTCATACTCTGGTCGCTGGTTACTTCTCAACCTGTGTGGCATTCTACAGGAGCATAAACGATGAACTCAGGCTCGACGTGGACAATTACTACCAGCTGCAGGGATGACTTCGTAGGGTCGGGCAACGTGGGTAATTCCAGCGCTGTGTTGTAGATTCTTCTCCCCTATCATGATTCCTCCATTAGTTGGTTATTGCGACGGGAAATTGCATCGAGGGTGGAATTTGACGACGTGTCTTATGTATAGGGTCAGGATAACGACGACTCCGTGCTACTTATTGCTGTTAAAACCGCAAGTCAGAGATCTATCAATCTAGGTGTAAAATATTGATGCCTTGGAAGGGCTTTCATTGTGAGTTCGCGCCCCTCGGAGTTGATAGCTTTGTCATGCCGCCCGCGGGGTGCACAACTTTGTGGGATCCGCTGCACCTGCCTGCAAGACTGTGGTCAGCAACAAAAGAAAATGGTAACAAATTAACAACGCACGGGCAGGCACTGCGAGGGCCATAGCCAGAGGCGAATTATATTGAGTTTGCGAGGATGTAACTTTCAAAGGAAGACTGAGTTTCTCGAACCCTCTTTCCCGCCTTGTATTTGTGAGAGGTACACCTTTTGAAAAAAAAAGTCCGGCTCCACAGGATTCTTACCTAATGAGCCGAACCTTCCCGCTCCGCAACCTGACGGGGGGGGGGGGGGGGGGGGGGGGGGGGGGGGATATATTATACTCGCGTGGTCCACAGGCTGAACAACGAGTTTACGGAAGACAAACAAGCGGTACTGTAGAGGGTGGTTATCCTTACAGAATTCTACCAGATGCCGACCGAGCACACATAAATTCCAGGGGGTCGGACGCACAAGACGCTGGCAAACTGTGGACTGGCTGGCCTCGAGCGGCGGGACATCTGGATAAAACCCTGTGGGACCTGACCACCAGCTAAAAATACTGGTGTGCGGGAAGAGTTCCCTCTTCCCAGGTATAAATCCCCAGATTCCACCAGTACACAGATGCTGTCGTGCGGCTTCCCTTTGCAGAATGCATGCAAACCACATATCAGTGTGTTCAACTTCCAAAGAAGGTCCACAACCGACAAAAATAAAACCAGTCTCCTGTGGCGAGAGAAAGGAGTAAATAACATAAAACGCGAAGCCTTTCAGGCGAAAAAGACACAGTAGATGGACCGGTCCATCAAGCGGGTACACCGATAACACACCGGTGCCCGAGTCATCCACATCCGGGCTTAAAGTCGCACATTAGAGGTTCCAATGGGTCGCATTGACGAATGTACTACTCGGTAATTCATAAGACAAGATGTAACGACATCAGGTGATCTTTAGCGGCGTCCGTGGCTCGTGCCTCCGCCATTGTGGGATAAACGGGATTGTGTCCTGCGGCTACCCATCCCCGAACCCGAGCCCCCTGTGCTCGTGCTAGGATGTGCCGATGTTCCTCCTGCACCCATATCGCCATGCGCCACCATGGTAACAGGCCCATTCGGCACCTTGCCGATCCATGCGTTCTTGAGTGCTCGCACATCTGAGGAGGACGCCATTTGAATCCGGAGATAACTCGCTTGCATCGGGTCAAGGATCACATTCATCTGCGCCGGCTCGGGGAGGGCGAAGGAGGGAAGCGTTGCATGCATGTAGAACTCCAGAATTTGGGCCGGAGTTGACGACGGCAACATTTTGACAGGGCCCATGACGATGAAGGGCATGGCATTCGTGGGAGGGGGGCGGATGCGCCGGCTAACACTCTCTTCTGGGGATCGAGAGCGAGAATGAACACGGCCTGGTGCGGGGGAGCGAGATCGAGTGCGGGGAAGGAGGGGTGCCATGGGGACAAGGTGGAAGGTCGCAACCTGCGCCTCGAGCGTACGGATCGTGGCCTGCAGGGCCTCGGTTTTGGCCGCGTAGGTTTTGTTGATTTTCGCCTGTGCAGCCGCCTGACGTAAATATATTCTTGTATGTACCTTGATAGTTGGAGGAACTAGTCCGTTGCATTTGCCCATGGCAGGCAAATCATCGGGAAGTCATCAGACTCTCTTGAACGTTGCTTCCGCGGGAATTAAAAAAGGTCCGGCTTTACAGGATTCTCACCTAATGAAGCGAACGCTAACGGCTAGAACCTTCCGTTCCGCAACCTGAGATGGAGATATTCTTGTATGTCCCTGAGGATCTAATGTGCTCTGGTGGACGCTGACCCGATAATCTATGCAAACGGGTCGTTGAAATTAACCCTAGAATGTGAAGGTTCAACATGCATATGTATTGGTCAGACTTGGAGGTATGGTATCGTGACACGAGCAAGGTAAATAGATCATCGCGGAAAAAACAATCAAAGAAAGACATCATATCTTGAGATGCCGCAACGAATCAGATCTTTGTGATTCCACTCGCCTCGCCTGTCAATTCCTTTTGTGAAGTCGCGAGATCGTCCGCCCCGGGCATGTCGGTGTCCGGCGGCTGCCATGGTGGGGCGAGGCATGGCGGCATGACCTGGAATGGCGAGAAAAACCGCTTCTCCAAGCGCTTAACCATCGGTGCGTCGAACGGCCGAAGTTTTCTAAGCAACCGTTGATTATTACTCAGGCGCTCCGATAGATGGTCTGTCCGAGGTGGGCTGTAGTGGACAGGTTACACCCATAGCGCTGGCGTGTACGGCATGGAAGGCGTATATGGTGCAGTGCTCAACTCCGCCGAGTAATCGGAGGTGGGAGTACACATCGACAGCGGGGAGTCGTTGTGGTGTGGATGGTAGCTCGATGAAATGGAAACGAAATGGAAAGAAGAAGCCGAACCCAGGCCTACCTCAGGAAGGTGCCGACGTGGGTAGGTTCCGTACGGCTTCTCTGCGTCCGCGCGCGCGCGGAGGGCTTTCAGCGCGGGCAGCGCCTGAACGTGCAAAATCCAGTAATATCCTATAATTCGGAGTCGCGAGCGATCAAACCTAGTATACAGTTAGGCATCAGCTGTGTCACTTGTTCGGTGAGGAATAAGCACATGCAGTGACGGCACACTGCCCATGGCTCAGCCAATGCCGTCTGCAAATCATAGAGATCCAACTTCATGTCGCCTATGCAGACAAGGGGCTACCGATCCCCGAAAAAAACACCCAAGGTCGGAATACGTTTCTCAGAGGTTTGGTAGACCCTCCCCCCTACGTAAGCAGACACGTGCGATCAAATTTCCTTATTGGGTTACATCCAGGTTCTACAGACGGCGTTGTTTCCGCCCTCCACACACCTGAAATGCCCATCCCTTGAAGCCCGAATGAAGGCCAACACATTCTAGATGATGCTTCACCGGAATATAAGCTGTAGCTCAATCAAAACAATATTCGCACTCCCAATCGGATTTGCATCCTACTTTGTTGCACTGGATTGCAATCGTAGGATCCTCTTATTCCGTGGCAGCGACTGCAGATCCACAATCACAGATTTTTTCATCCTCGCGTTGCTTGCGCACTTGTTCGATGGGACAACAGCATTAGTGTTGGCTGTCGTTGAAGCAATAACTGCCGCAGTTGAAGCGGCGATGGGCTGTTTTGTACATGTGTTGAAGGTGCGACTGATGCAACACTTACTTTCGGAGATGCAGCCATATTTGATGGGTAAGTTATCGCAAGGCCGCGTGAGAGAAGAGAATGAAAAAAGGAGTGTGTGTGTCAATGTTTGTATCTCCCGATCTAGCGAAAGTATCAGCAAACACGGCCCAATTAGGCCAGCGAGCGCCTTTCGGCCATGTTGAGCTGAGTTTTGTTTGATACAGTCAGTTCTTGGTGGCAGACAGCATCACAGTTGCATTTATGGGGCAAAAAAACATGTCCCTCCAACTCTGACAAGCAAATCAGGGCTCCCAAAGGTCATTTGCGTAAGAAAGTACTTTTATATTTTTCACGGTCTGGGTGGACCCCTCCCCCCTTCTCCTAATTAGGAAATTCCTTATCATGGTAGCCCCTTGTATGCAGACCTCCACTATGCGTCCCGTCGGTGGCTCGATGCATGCGAGGACAAGCAGGATTGTTTGGATTTCGAGCAACGATCGGCCGTAGGGATTGAACTCGACTTTAGCGAGACCAGATAGTCGCATTATTCCGGCCGGGTGCGGAGGGTAACCTTCCAGGACGGGCCCGTGCAGGGCGAGCGTGATACCGTCCTGGAACTGAGGCGGGTACGCCTCAAAAGCCTCGACATAGTCATCCCAGTACGGAGCCAGTATCCGGATTTCCTGCGCGGATTTGTGGAGGTCGTAGTGCAGCGACAAGTACTTCCACAAGTCTTTGATATGCAAGCCCGCGTACTCGAGGCGCCTGGTGTGCCCCACGCCGTCGCGAAGTTCGATCTGCTGGCTGTCGATGCATGCAAATATGAGCAGCGGTCCCAGCCCGGGCAATAGGGCGGTGAGCAGCTTCAGGTCGTCATTGTCGTGTCCGTTGGCCATGCTTACGGTCACCGTGGGCAGAATGACGTCCGCGAACCCAATACTGAGCACGCGTTTGAGCTCCTGCTCGTCCAGCTGTAATTCCAGCTCGCGCAGCGCCAGAGCTAGTGGGCGGCACGGAGGGACTGTGAAGTTGTAGCGGTTGTCTTCTGGGGTAGGGTCCCACACGTCGTAGCTACGCAACACAACCCGCCACGCGCGCGGACATTGCGCGAAAATATCCGAGAGCGTTCCGAGGTTCGTATCAGTCACAAAGGACAGCCTGATGTCCTCCAGGCTGGGCACCAATAATGTGGCCCAGTTTGTTGCGTCGAAGGCCACGATGTCGAGGGTCTGCAACCGCGGCGCCGATAGCGAGAGAAAGGAACGGTGACGACTATACTCCGAGCCCTGCAACCGGAGGGTTTGCAGAGTAGGGAACTTTAAACTGGAGTTAAGGAGAGGTGTGAGCACCGCCACCCGCAGAAACTTCACGTTCAGCGTTTTGATGCGTGCCACGTAGGGCACCAGCGCCTTCAATGTGTCGGCAGGCCAGTCTCTATCACTGCTGGTAAAGCAGAAGTAAATATGGAGCATGGTGGTTGAGCCACTGCGCTGCAACATGAGGGGCACACGAGCGCAGTCGACCTTGGTAGTAGCTGTAAAAGATGATCAGAGGAGCGGAGTGTCGAGCGCTAGATCTCGCCAGAGACGCGACACCTGTGCAAGAGTAAACTTTTCGTCGATGCTGGATGCCCTCAGCATTATGTCACTGAGCAGGTGCTGCTGATCGGCCGTTGTGATGGGATCAATACGGGTATTGCCGGGGTTCACGTAAACTTGTGAAGCGAAGATCCATCCCCTACATACATTTGCCGACCTTGCCAGGCTTCCAAAATGAACCTTTATGAACCTGAGCGTCTGTTTGAAATCTGAGAGAGAAAAATCCGTGCTCGCAGGGGCCAAGCATACGAGGGCCACCAGCACGTCACCATTATCTCTCAGCGCAGCTAGACAACGCAGTGCCGACTTTTGACGAAATGTTGACCTGCTCATCTCAGACGTTATTAGTTTATAGAAGGTATCACGAGTGTCGTTGCTCAAATGTGGCAAGAAAACAACTCGAAAAGAGGTGGGATTCGCGACATTCAACGCAGAAGAAGGTACAAAGCAAAAATTTACAACGAAAACCTCAGAACATCAACCGAGAGACTTCCGACCCGTTAATCCATCCCACTCAGGCTGTGATGGGGATACAGTTGGTAGCGATGAGGCTCCCTGGTATCTCAGAGTCAGAAGTATATTTGGAACGAAGAATAAATACGAACCCCACTGTTGCTCAGGGGCATCGCAGTTGACGGTCGTTCCTCCACTGCATGTCAGAGTAAGTAAATCTGGAGCATGATATGGAACGTGTGCGCGTACCAGTTGTTCCCGATTACGGTAATGGGCGAGCAGCCCAATCCGACGGGAACGTTGAGGCCGCTGAGATTGAGACCGAGGAGAGCCGCGACACCGGCGACAGAATCGCTGTTGGACGACTGCACGCTGGAGCAGCACTGGAGGGAGGTGGGGGCCGTCACCGGGGGTGTGGTGGTCGGAATGGCGGCAGCAAAGGTCTAAAATCATAGTAATAGTCAGTATGTGCACCATGCCAATGCAGGGAGGGCTCACAATGAGCACAGAGGCGACAATGATGGAGATTTTAGAGGACATATTTGTTTGTGAGAGATTGAATACAGAGGGATGTGTTTGAGTGAAGATTAGGAGTCTACCTTCTCGTCTTTTATATGTGTCGTGTCGTGAGTTTCCCGCGATTGAAGTTGACGCTATGACCGCATTATGCAGGAACACGGTCAAATTCACAGAGCGAGTGGTGTGGAGCAGTGGAGTCGGTCGACAAGGGAGAACAGGGAAACATCGAGGCAGCGATGCAACTCAATTAATAAGGTCCGGCTTGGCGCTGGAAGAGGAACTGCAGCTGAGGCGATCCGTGGAGCGATTTGACGGTGAACATGATGAATACCACCTTCTCCTGTCGCAGCCATAATCCCTCCGAGAATGGCAGGAGCCAATCCTAGCGTCCGGTAGGCGAGAACTTGAATGAACGGAAAGTTCGAATCTCGCTTATCATAGGTATGCGCATTGAGCACTCACGCGAAAGATTCAGGCCGAAAATCCCAGCGCAATGACCAGTGGAAATTAAATACTGAGTAGACGGTCCTGGTCTTGGCGGTGGAAGAAAGGGATTATTTCGTTATTGCAGTGCCGGGTCACTGACAAGAATAGTTCTTCCTCAAGACATGTCACGGAGATCATGTCGCGCGGGGGAAGAGCGTGTCTAAGCAATTCTTCTCGCCGGGGCGAGATATGTTCGCCGTCACGCACAGAACGCCGCATGACGAAATTGACAGGAACGATTGATCGCTCGGAGATGAATTAGTGTGAAAATGGCTGAAAAGGATGTGGTATTTATGGCAGAGAAGATATGTTCGATTTTGTTAAAAAAAACGAACCACTGGTCGGCGAGTCAGAATATAATCAGGCATCAGAAATCATTCACGGACAAGTCCTGTTGGCTTGGCGTGAAGTTTGCGCATACCGATCGCGGTCACTCGTCCTCCAAACCCAACTCCATGGAAGATTGGTGCAGGCAAGCGTCAAATCACGTAGGTTGTGCATGCATCCATCGAATGTGCTGGCGGGAAGCACAGGAAACGAAACCGTCCGGGATTTCCTCTCGGTTGGAATCGGGAATTGGAGGGAGGATGGGGAAGGTGTGATTTGGGAGCCTGGCGATAGGATCATGGATGAGCCTCTCCAGTAAGATACAGAGCGTAGATGCGTTCGGGTTGTTCCAAGATCAGCTGAATTGGGTAGATTGAGTCGCAGGATCCGATTTTTACTGTGCGTCAGAACGGTGGACCTGCTTGTAAAGGCGGGGAGAGCTGCCACGCAAGCCAAGATCGACGAACGCCCACAGTAGGTGTGCCGCAAGTGCCAGAACACGCCAATGACGGCAAACGTACATGATTTGCGTCCATTATAAAGTGAAGAGGGTCCCGGAATCCATCGCGTATATCGTGAGTATTCGAGAGAGGAGCTTGGGGAGGCTGAAGATAAGCGCGATACTGTATTTTTTCATTCAATTCGACAGGGGGTGTGATGCGTGACATCTGGAACATATTCGACATGTCGACAGGGTCCAGGTTGGACCGTGACACTCTCAAAAAATTCGACACCATCCGAAATGGATGCAGGGGCATCCTACAATTGTCTGAGAATTTCTGCAGAAGCACAGAGAGCCAGGCAAATTTTGATTTAAAATACTTGCCTCGGGATGGTTTTCACGGCTTGTGTGTTGATTTCGGGCCTAGATTAGGACAATACAGGGCTAAAAATTAATTGAAGGCTTATGACAGGGCTCACGAAGGGCAGAAAACGACATCCATGATTTTTGGAGGTCAAAAGCAGTATTTTATTATTTTGTGAACCATGGAACCTATTCGACACATACCCCTGTGACGCGTGACAAAGAACCAAAGTTCGTATTCGACAACCCCCCCTGTGACGCGTGACTGTCGAATTGAATGAAAAAATACAGTATAATTACATTTCGACTGTAGCAACGCCATCTGAGCGTAGTGTCACGCGATTTCACTGTCGATGGTGGTCCTTTGAGCCTCGATACTGCGGGGCACCGTACGTCTGTCCAAGGGGTCACTGGATTGCGGGGGAGATTGGGGAATACAGCTACCTTAGGGCGATTGATCCGATATCAGTGGCAGTGTCGAGTCCAAATTCAAGGACCAACATTGAGTTGACATTGAGCTTGAGCTCGCAAACAAACGGCGGATATTCTCCCTTAAATCGTTTGATTCAAAGCACGGAGCTCCAAGAAGAAACCAACGTGGAATAGCTCAATCTTACCGGATGCGATCAATTGACATTGTGGGTGGAATGAGGGGCGAGCGAGGGAGTGTCAAGCGCGACTATGACGCAACAATCCCCGAGTTACCCTCTTTTATTGTACATATATCGATAACGTGGGGTTTTAAGGAAAGTTCACTGTAATACCGAAGAAACCCTCCGTAGGACAGCTGACAGGTCGGCTGATTGGCAGGTTATAATGCTGGAATTATGAGGTACATATATTGCAACCGTTTCGTACCCGGAATGGGCACCGAGTTCTAGTGGTGCACAATCTCCCCAAAAAGTCCACTGCTGAATCCTTGAGTCTTCATTGTGAGCTATTTTCGCACCAATTCACCTCCCAGCGATCAATCGATGGGAGTATATCTCGCCCCGGCGAGGGGCATGGATGCTTCCGCGCGACATGAGGGCCGTGACATTTATTGTGGCCGTGATATTTATTGTGGGTCAATTATTATTGTCAATGACGCGGCACTGCCATAACGACATTATCCCCCTCTTCCCCCGCATCTCGTTTCGGCGTTTAATTTCCCTTGGCCATTCTCGTGGCAATCTCGTACCTAATCCTTCTGCGGGGTTGCGTAGTGCTATCCGAACACATCGAAGCAAGCAAGACTAGAACTTTCCGTTCAAATTCACTTACTGCACTCCAGGGTGAGCGAGGCCTGGCCTCCTCGGAGGGATTGTCAGTGCGACGGGAGAAAGTGGTATAGTATACATCGTGTCCAACCGTGCCATCACTCCACAGATCGCCTCACTTGCAGTTCCTTCCCTGTCGCTCGTAATAGACCAAACAGCACGAACTCAATGCAGTTGCCTCTGCCTCGACGTTTCCCTGCTCTCCCTTGTCTCAGCTCCACTGCTCCACACCACTCGCTCTGTGAATTCGACCGTGTTCCTGCATAATGCGATCATAGCAATCGCGGGAAACTCTCGACACGACACATATAAAAGACGAGAAGGTAGACTCCTAATCTTCACTCAAACACATCCCTCTGTATTCAATCTCTCACAAACAAATACGCTCTCTAAACTCTCCATCGTTGTCGCCTGACTATTACCATGATTTTAGACCTTTGCTGCCGCCATTCCGACCACCACACCCCCGGTGACGGCCCCCACCTCCCTGCAATGCTGCTCCAGCGTGCAGTCGTCCAACAGCGATTCTGTCGCCGGTGTCGCGGCTCTCCTCGGTCTCAATCTCAGCGGCCTCAACGTTCCCGTCGGATTGGGCTGCTCGCCCATTACCGTAATCGGGAACAACTGGTACGCGCACACGTTTCAAATCATGCTCCAGATGTACTTACTCCGTCATGCAGTGGAGGAACGACCGTCAACTGCGATGCCCCCGAGCAACAGTGGGGTTTGTATTTGTTCTTCGTTCCAAATATTGACTTCTGACTCTGAGATACCAGGGAGCCTCATCGCGATCAATTGTATCCCCATCACGGCCTGAGTACGAGTCGGAAGTCTCTCGGTTGATGTTCTGAGACTTCCGTTGGAACTTTGTACCTTCTCTGTTTGGACGCTGTATCCTCTTGCAATAAATTTCGCGAAATATCACGTCCATTTTGAATTGCTTGCGAAGTCTCTTAGTTACCATGCTAATTACCAGGCGGCTGGGTTATTATGAACGTTTTCGTTTTGGGAAGTCGAGACGCATTTCTCTTCATACAGGAAGCTCCTCGGATGGCTTGGAAAGCATTGAAGACTGTTATTCTGAACCTCGGGGATGGGTAATTGCACAGTTAAATGCAGTGGTCTGTTTCCGAGGAGGAATGGCTAAACATGATTACAACGACGCAGTGAATTGCCTCTGGCCTAATATTTGTTGCAGACGCGGCAGGCTTGATGCTTAATACCTGAACGACCTGTAACATCTTTGAATTCATGAAATGTTCGCCAAGGACGAAGCCAAACAACTTGTAACTTGAATCCTCTGTGAGCCCCGTCTCCGTCTCCGTGAGAAAGATCGTATAAGGAACCTCATCATCGTTGATGGACTGACTGATACGCCGCTGCTACGTCGCTTGCCTACAAATCACACCCGCGATCATATTTGCCAACCAGCGGATCGTCCAAATTATTCGGTAATGCCCTATAATTCGGAGGCACGAGCGATCAAACCTAGTATAGAGTCGGAAAGCGTTAGTTTTGTCCTTTTCTCTCTGTGGAATGAGCACGTACAGTGACTGCACACCGCCCACGGCTCAGCTAATGCTGTCTGCAGGGCAGGGAGATCCAACTTCATGTTGCCTATGCAGACCTCCACTATGCGTCCCGTCGGTGGCTCGATGCATGCTAAGATTGATTGGATCGATCGGTCGTGGATATAATCGGAACTGAACTCGACATTAGCGAGACCAGACAGTCGCATTATTCCGCCCGGTTGCGCGGGGTCGACAGCCGGGAAGGGCCCGTGCACTGCGAGTGTGAATCCGTGATGGGGCTGAGGCGGGTACGCCTCGAAAGCCTCGACGTAGTCGTGCCAGTACCAAGCCAATATCCGGATTTCACGCACGGATTTGTGCAGGTCTTAGTGCAGCGACAAGTACTCCCACGCGTCTTTGACCTCGAAGTTCGAGTCCTCGTTCCAGCAGTCGAGGCGGCGAGTGTGCCCAGCGCCGTCGTGCAGTTCGATCTGCTGGCTGTCGATGCATGCAAATACGAGCAGCGGTCCAAGCCCGGGCAATAGGACGCCTGTGAGTAGCTCCAGCTCGTCATCGCTGTGTACGGGAGATGCATGCGGTCACCGTGGGCAGGATGACGTCCGCGAGCCCAATGTTGAGCACGCGTTTGAGCTCGTGCTCGCCCAGCTGTAATTCCAGTTCGCGCAACGCCGCCGCTAGTGAACGGCACGGAGGGACTGTGAAGTTGTAGCGGTTGTCGTCTGGGGTGGGGTGCCACTTGTCGTAGCAGCGCAACACGACCCGCCATGCGAGCGGACATCGTGCGAAAATATCCGAGAGCGTTCCGAGGTTTGTATCATTCGCAAACGACAGCCTAATGTTCTCCAGGCTGGGAACGAATAACGTGGCCCAGTTCGTGGAGTGGAAGTATATTATGTCGAGAGTCCCGTAGTCGAGGAGCGAATAGCGACGGAGAGGAATGACGAGAATACAGCGACGCGCCCTTGAACTAAGGGTTTGAAGAGCAGGGAACTCTAAATTGGAGTCAAGAAGAGGCGTGATGGGCACCACCACCGTAAACTCCACGTCCAGTGTTTCGATACGTGCCACGTAGGGCACCAGTGCCTTCAACGCGTCCGCAGGCCATTTCGTAGCGCCGCTGGTAAAGCGGAAGTTGATATGCAGCATGATGGTTGAGCCGCTGCGCTGCAACATGAGGGGGACACGAGAGCAATCCGCTCTAGTGCCACCACCTGTGAAAGACGACCAGAGGAGAGGAGTGTGGAGCGCTAGATCTCGCCAGAGACGCGACACCTGTGCAAGAGCAAACTTTTCTTCGATACTCGATGCCCTGAGCATCATGTCGCTGAGCAGATCCAAACCGAGGCGCGCAACACCAGGGAGGAGCGTTTGCCGCTCGTCGGCCGCTGTGATTGGATCAATACGGGTATTGCCGGCCTCGCGTAAAGACTCGTCGGGTGAAGTTTAACCCTCCGCTCCTTTTGTCGACATGGTGAAGTTTTCCAGACTAAGAATGGACCTGAGCGTCTCTTTGAAGCCTCGGAGGCTGAAAATCTTAAATACTATTAATCACCCACCTCTGCAAGATTTATCGTCCTCTGCAAGATTTGAATTTTGGCGCTCAATCGGTGATGCGTGGCGTCGGGAAAAATCTGGAGGCGGCCTACGATACATAGCAAGCGTCTAATCGAGTTTTGGAGCGAATAGAGATGTGAGGCCAAGAAAAAAACCAATAGTCCGATTTTGATCATTTTCATCCGTCTCGGCAGCTTCACTGTGGCTCCAATATGGGCTCAAATATTGAGCCACATTATCGATACCATCTATATATGTTAAGTACACTCCAGCCAAAAGCCGAAGTAAAATGGTGAAGATATGCCACTGTGCAAAGGCCATCAAAATTGTCTTGCAGAGGTGGAATAGTATGTGCCAGACATACAAAAATATGATCTACACAACACCATTATCGATCTACTGGAGTCAAGCGATCCCTTTCACTGGAAATGGCTGTCGGACTGTGAAGCAAGGAATAAAATAATAAGGAAACAAGAATAAAAATAAAATCTGGAACATTGGAGAGCGTCGTGGGTCCGTCTCGTCCGCGGACTTGGATTGCGTGCCAGAAAGGGATGTCAATGACCAGAGAGGTGACAGAACAAGGCTCCCTCTGCAGCAGCGTATACGAGTCGAGTTTCAACACCCAGACACATTCGGCCGATTAATCCGCTGAACTCCCCCGGATATAGCAGGGGGCAGTGCCACACTGCCACGTCACTTTATTTTCCACCCGACTTTCACCTCGTCTTCGACGCGTGTTTCTTTCCGAAATGCACCGTTGTCTTGAGATCTTCAAAATCGTATATCGGCTCTAATTTGAATCCATCGACCGCTTCCCCGCCGAGCGGAGAGCACTGGCTGCACTTGCGAGAACCTGCTGCATCTTCAGCGGGCCTGCGCCTGACACGTTGTGGAGTACTCTAACAATGTTAGAACCCTTTCTCAGATGCATTCCGCCAAACCTGGGTGTCATCTGTCCGATTTACTGGCGGTCTTTCAATCTAACTTTTGTCTCCAGCGCATCTTGCGACTTATCATGGCAACAGACTGAGAGCGTGCATTCCTCTACACTCCGTCGAGTAGAATCTTTCACGCTGGGTTTTGGTGACCTTGGGCGGCTTTCGAAGATTTTTGGCAGCGCTCACCTTCTATCTGGGTCCTGGAGGCCTCTTGTTTCCCAGTCTCCAGACCCTGACTTGGCTGGCACAGTACCCACGCCCGATCTTCATTCCCATTCATATCTTCCTTCCCCTGAGTTTGAATGACTTTGCTTTCTTGGGCGAGCCAACTACTGTCACCCTTTCGTTACTTCCGGTGCTCGCGCGTGCGTGCCCCAGACTAGTACGCCTATGCTTTCCTTCGTCACCGATTTCCGAGCGGGCGGATGGTGTGACGTCGCTGCTCATCTGTGTCTCACTGTCCCTTCAGCGTGTTACGATGAGTATCCTGTCTATATCGGCGCTAAAGCATCCGGGGCGGCTCCCGTACGGGGAGCTCTCAGGGTTTATCCCATATTTCCTTGTCTTCATCAACTCCGCCTCCATTCGGTCGAAATCTAAAGGCAACGAAATTCTTTTGAGATGTGCTCTAACACTCTGTCGGTCTCCCTGAACCTCTTTCAGCACCTGTGCCCGAGCCGCAGCCACCGCTGACTTCTTCTATGTGCTGCGGATGTCTTCGTCGCACTCGTCCTTCACGTCTCTCGCCCTCAACGGTTATCGTGATATTCCTCCCGTCGTGCAGGACGATTTCGCCATCACTGGAGCTTCATTGCACATTTCGGGAACATGAAATTCTTGTCCATTACGTCGCTCCATGGATTCGACTTCGACGATGCTACATTCGCAGAACTAGTTCCAGAATGGCCATACATCGAAAGTTTGACCCTCGATCCACCCACGGCGTCATATACCACGCTTGCGTCGCTCCAGCGCCCTGCAAAATATTGCCCCCGCCTCGAGCGGCCGGAAACGTATTTGGATACCACATCCATACCCGCACCCCATGCGCACTGGTACAGGAACAGCTCACCATGCTCTACGTTTCATGCTCGCCTCCGCGCCTGCAGCACGGTTTCTTTCAGGCATATTTCCCAACCTGAGCGAGATCACCACCATTCATCAGAATGAGGATAACGAATCCGCAGAAGAGCTCGCCGAAAATGGGGACAAATTGCATTCTATCGGCGCTAGCGGGCAGTCGCGGAGCAGATCCTTGAGTCCGCCATTGTGGGGGATCGTCAAGAGGCACGGAACTCGCAGCCATCCTGACGGGATTCACGGTTCTCTGGAGCTCGTGGTAAATTATTTAACTCGTTCGCTCACATCATGTCTCAAATCTTGCAATATTTTGGGTCCGAAATAATCCGAGAGCCGATCCCTCCCCGAAAATCGTTGAGTTTTTCAACGCCCGACGAAAGATGTTCCAAATCTGTCCTTTATTTTTTGAACGATGGTTTGTTCCGCCACCACATTTAAATCTGCGCATCTCACCATGCCGATATTTACATATGGTATCCAGATTCAAAACCTCGCCTCGTATTTTCGGTGGTTCTAGGGGTAGTACCACTATTTAAAGCTAGTCACGTATGAACACCTTTATAAAGATCCTGTTAAACATGCGTCGCCCGAATCGTGACCTCTGCAATGTTCTTGTAGGATCAAGGTCTAATTATACCGCCGCGCTTCTATTACCGGATATTCCTTCCTCGGGGTCCTCGCTTCGTGCCTCACATTACCACGAGAGCAAACGTGGCTCAACGGAACCGATGACCAGAATACCAACACATTCATGACGTGCCAAGCAGCGCTCTGCGCCCGCAACCCATGTTGTCAAACAATTCCACCGAAACGCCACCAACACTATACATTTCAATGACGTGCATGATTCAACAAGGATCTTCCACTTTTGGGTCTTCTCCGCCGCGCTCTTCCCCCGCCCGAATAGCTGGGTGCAGGTCTTGAATTTGCATTCGCCACGACTCATAGTCTGCGCTCGTGCAACTGATCCTTGTGTGTGGTTCCACAGCGCCCCCACATTGACACGTACACGATGAGCAACTTTGGCCTTTTTCGTTCAATTTAGCGCCTCATTGGACCAAGTCTCGTGTTCAGCCAACTATATCGCTCCACAAAACGGCTCCCGCGCAGTTACTTCTCCGTCGCGCGCAGAGCGGAACCGTGCTCTGCTCCCTTGATGTTCAATCCTTGTTCTGTCTTGTCAATATTGAACGACTCCACTACTCCACACCTCGCACTCGTTGAGGTACTAATTCGTCCATTTTCCAAGAGTATTGCGGTCATAGTGCCATATTCAATCGCGGGAAAGCCTGGACACGAAACATATAAAAGCCCGCGCGGTAGACCACCAATCTTCACTCGAACACATCCCTCTGTATTCAAGCTCTCTCATAAACAAACATGTTCTCTAAACTCTCTATCATCTCCACCTCGGTCCTCATCGTGAGCCCCCCGCGCATCGACACTTCCACATACTGACTATTAATATGATTTCAGACCCTTGCTGCCGCCATGCCGTGGACCACTCCCCCGGTAACGCCCCCCACCTCTACCCAGTGCTGCTCCAGCGTGCAGTCGTCCAGCAGCAGCTCTGTTTCCGCCGTAGCGGCCCTCCTCGGTCTCGACCTCAGTGGCCTCAACGTCCCCGTCGGCCTCGGCTGCTCACCCATCACCGTCATCGGGAACAACTGGTACGTGCAAACATCATACATTATTTTCCAGACTTACTTTGTCATGCAGCGGAGGAACCACCGTCAACTGCGATGCCCCCGAGCAAGAGTGGGGTTCGTATTGTTCTTCCTTCCTAAAATTGCGCTCTAATTGTGATTTCAGGGAGCCTCATCGCGATCAACTGCATCCCCATCACCCTCTGAGTCTGATGGAATGACGAGTCAGAAGTCTCTGGGTTGATGTTTTGTGGCTTCCGTTTTGCCTTTGTACATTCTAAGTTCGGGCGCTATCTCGTGTTAAATGTCGCGAATACCACATCTTTCTTTCTCATTGTTCTTTTACCGCTGAGCCCATGAACATCGTCAACGTGGCGTCTAATTAAGCGCTGGGACCGTGAAATCGTACACGTGTTTAAATCTTGATGAACTCACCGCCATTCCAGCTCACAAATCTTCTGAATTTGATCGGATTCACAAAATGGGGCCTGAAGGTATGATGCGGGCAGGACTCCACGGCGGCGGGAGGAACCATGGAATCCATCACGGGACGGGCCGCACAATATTATTAGTGCACGAGCCGGTGTTCTGCCAAGCGGTCTTGAGTTAGTGCCGAGCTATTGCCGCGTCGAACCACACTGCCGAGGTAGTCAAGTTTAGATACGGGTATAAATCGCCGTGGTATAAATCCGAGTCGCCGTTTGCCGCATACAAATTATCCGAGCGGCATCGCGCTATACTAGATTCAAAATGTGCACGTTGAAGACAGTGTGTGAGGCAGAATTCTACATTCAGCCAACGCACGCCTGAACACTATTAACTTAGCCCGCCTTGGGCAATCCCGAAATGGATTCTTTTCCGTGCGATGTTTACTGTTATGTGGTTATTGATCTTAAGTTTACACCGGGTCTCCGCAGCACTCCGCAGTCTCCCTCCCCGCATCGCCGGACGGGCACTGCTTTTGCCACGATTACTTTACGAGACGCACTAACCTCGTCCTCGAGTTGCTTGCTTTCAATTTCAGATGCTACCCCTAACGCTCATCGCTCTCCTCGTCTCTAATGCTTTCGCCAACCCCACACCGCAACCCAAGGGGATTTCCATGACTCTGCGGCGCAGGGTTCCGTCTCGTTCGACGGAGGACTTGGGTGTATGGGCAAAAAAACCACCGCGAAGGGTTGATCACGAAATACGGCGGCCGCATTTCTTCCCAGAGACGAAGTACGGGCACAAATCTGTGCGTACACACATGCGTGCTTCATCCCTCACTAACCAATAAACTCCAGAATCACGAATCATGACACAGATTCCAGGTAATCCCATTACCTTGTGAGACCTCATTCCAGTCTCTCTAAGGCATTCCTAGTTTTTATGGCTCCCTCGCCATTGGAACGCCCCCTGTTTCCTTCGATGTCATACTAGACACTGGATCTGCGTGCGTCTTTCTTCTTTGGCTTCTGCTCATCATTTCACCCTTCTTCTGCAGTGACCTGTGGGTAGCGGGAAGCACTTGTACGGAAGGTTGCACCTCAGCCCCGAGGTTCGACCCGTCTGCATCATCCACTTTCAAGAACGAAAGTATTCCGTTCAGTATCACATACGGCACTGGTGGTGCAGTCGGAGTACGCGCGTCTGACACCGTACAGATGGCCGGTTTCGCTGTTTCAAATCAGGTTTTCGCGGTGTGCGATCAGGTATCCTCCCAGCCTGAGCTCCTCACCGACTCTGTGTCCGGCCTGATCGGTCTTGGGTGGCAATCCCTCTCCACTTCCGGCGCCACACCGCTTTGGGAGACACTTGCCTCTGGAGGTTCTTGGGACTCGCCCGTCATGGCCTTTCAACTTACACGGTAGGCCGTTTCACGGCATCTGTTATCATCGCTGACCCGACCACAAAGGTTTTTAAATCAGTCCAAATCTCAGGACATTGAGGCTGGCGGATCGTTCACAATGGGTACGTACCTCGGTTTGAATAAACCCACCTGTTCCAACCATGTGTTTTAGGGTTTGTCAACTCTACGCTCTACACTGGGGATATCGACTACATCGATATGCCCACCTCCACCAATACTTATTGGATCCTCCCCATCACCGGTCCGTCCCTTCCAAGCTTTGGTTAACTTGGATAGCGACTGACCCTTCCAAAAGCCATCACTGTTCAGGGAAACTCGATACCGGTCGACTCTGGCACGCAGTCATATGCCGCGATCGACACAGGAACAACCCTCATCGCCGGTCCAGAGGACCAAATCGCCAGCATTTATGCCCAGATCCCCGATTCTGAACCAGGGACGGGTCAGTATGAAGGCTACTATACCTATCGTGCGTTAATCCCTTCATTTCGCTAGCCTAGCTCATAATTATTTAGCCTGCGATACATCTGTCGTGGTCTCTCTTTCATTCGGAGGGCGCAGCTGGGCGATCAGTCCGGCGGACTTCCGGTTCCAGGAGATACAACGAAGCGGACAGTGTCTCGGATCCTTCCTGACCCTGAGCACGGGCGACTCCGCCCCGTCGTGGATCGTTGGCGACACATTCCTTGTGCGTCTTGCTGCCCTACCATAATCATATAAATCATATAAGCTAATCGTTAATCACAACCCAGAAAAATGTGTACTCGGTGTTCCGCTACAACCCTGCCTCTGTGGGCTTCGCCAGCTTGTCAGACTACTCACTGTCGCTGAACGGTAACATCGATCTTGGAGCTCCAAGTGCGACCATTGGCTCCGTGTCTGCTGCTGCCACCGCAGGATCCAAGGATCGTAAGGCGAGTTCCGCGGCAGCGTTGCATTGCTCGTCCTTCAGTTTTACGATTGCTATGACGTTGATTTGCGTTGTTCTCGGCAATTTATGACCTGTAACAAGACCTGTAAAGAATAAGATGGATGTTCTTGTAGACAACGACACAACTTAAACAAACTCGCATTGTAAATTACCCTCTTCGACAAGCTAGATTTTTATATATAAAATGTCAACCTCTAGCTCTGCTATCATGTCGCATTGAAAAAGAAAATAGTTATACGTTTCTGCACGGCTAGGTTTCCTTCACTACGATTAGCAATTTCTCGGAGTACTGCAAGCGCGGTTGACTCACACTGCAAAATGCAGGCTTGTAGAGTGGCTGGCAGAAACAATAAGTTTCGGGACTGCTCCCTATTGGATTAGCCAGAGATGGTGGATAAGAGCAAGTGTCGTTCGGCTACTTCGAGCGTATCTAATCTAACTGCATCTGATCCCACTGATTGCCGATCTCACAGCCTCCGGAACAACTTCCCGCTCCTCCGTACCAGCTTCGCTGGTACACTATTCAACATGGCTTTTTTGTTTGAGACGTCCCGAAAACTGTATTTTGCAGAGCCGAGGTTTCTAGTGTGCCTTTTATGTCGGAATTAACACACATATACTGATATTAACGACGTCCTCGCATATCTGTCGGCAATTCCCGCATCGGCTGAGTCGGCTTGTACCGTTGGCGCCACGGGCGCTTAGTAGGGATCTAGAACATTCCGCCGTGACTTGCGCGTGTGCAACACGCGGTTCGTGGTGGGTCCAAGGTGGGTCCACAATCCACAGCCTCGCGCTTGGTCTGCTTCCCGCCCTCACTTGCGCACTTGTCGAGTCCCCGTTGTCTGTCAATTTTACCATCCAGTCCCTTTCACTGCATCCATCTTTGAGTAAGTTGTGATTCTCGGCTCCTGGTGTCTCAGGCTAGCCATCTGACAATCGAATAGAATGTCGAACGAGAATCCACCATTCAATGATCTGAACTACCTCATACACCACATCTTCCTTCCGCAACAACTGCCCCAGAAAGATGACAGCTCTTTCCAAGCGGATCGCGTTCTCTGCGCGCGCGTCATCCAGGAAGCCAGCTCCTTTCACGGCATCCTGGTATCGACCGACGAGCTCCAGAAATGGGCTCCAGTCACCAAGATGCTCATTCATCTCGGACGCATTCAGCGATCCATGGACGACCTCGCTGGGATGATTGGGAATATGCAGATCGGTGGTGCGTAACAACTGTCTAAAATATATACTGCTACTTATGGCTTGAATATAGACACCCTTATCATCCCTATCGCCGCCCAGAATGCCGCTGTAATTCTTCGTAAGAAGAGAGAGCATACCATCGTGGAATGCTTCGAGGTCGATCCTCCCAACAACGAGATCATGGCCACCACAGGCCGTCTCGTCTGCATGTACCCTCACGCTGCAATCTGTGTTCCCAATATCACCTTTGAGGACTCCACCTTCCTTCGAGAGCTGGCGTCTTTCCTGGCCAACATGGCTGTAGATGTCTTGCCTGATTCGGAGGCCTTCGCGCGCAAAGCGGGAATCCGAGTGGACGAGTTTCGAGACAGCGCCTCAGGTCACTACATTGTTCATCTCCTTCCCGCGATCCTGCGCGGATATGCGGGAACCTTTCCCGCCGATGTCCATCGCACAAGAAAGCGCGTCCGTAACGAGATTCTGTGGGATAATGCCCGAGCTCCGTGGCGCAGAGTGCGCAACTTTGACTATTCTATTTTATTCCCTGTCGCTAATTTGTTCCTCAAAAGAATCCTATCTGGCTCGTCATTCGCGTCGCGATCCAAAGCACGTTGAAACAAGATCCTGATTCTACGGACACTCTCTACAAATCTTTCATGGTGTATTTGATGACACAGATCCTACGCACCGCGACAGAGAAGGCCGTATCTAGCGAGTTGCTCTTTTGCATGCGCGCAAAGATCGCTCGCCGCGTCACCAAACTCCCCTCTATTTCACCTCAACTTCAAGCCCTCACGATCGCCGCATCAGGCGCAGCAACAAATTTGCTGGAGCTACGATGGGATACTATTCGGGGCGAGCAGGCGAAGTCGTCGAATTGGGCGCCGGCTACTCTCGACCTGGAGGAGGACACCCATCTCTCGCTCTTTAACAGCAAGGACTATATGCTGCAGCGCATTGCCCAGGAGGGAGTCCGTACGGCGGTTGTCCGTTCCCAGCCTACCGAACCAGCACGTAAATGCCAGACCGACGAGTTCCGCACGCTCACCAGCGCGACGCTCCAAGACGCGTTCTCAGGCAAAGACGTGTTTCTCGCTCTCGCAGATTTCGAGGCGTCGGTGCAGAACAACATCGACACGTGGGTCTCGGGCCATCGCGAGGAGAGTGATTGCGCGGTGATCACTACCTGTATTAAGGAGTACAATGCCGCTGCCCAGCGCCATTATAAAGACGATCCGGAGGGCCAGTCGATGCGCTTCTTGATCGTTTTTGATCTGTGGGTTGCGCTCGATAAGCTCACCATTTTCCATCATCCCGAGCTGAGAGATTACTCTCCCGAGGTTCCGCTCGATATCCTCGAGCCTCTCCTCATTCAGAAAGCGCTCCCGCTCGAGCGCGCCATATACATTCAACGGTACCTTCGTGGCCGGCATCGCAATCTCCGGCCCACTCATGGCTCAGTGTTCACGGATGATACTGGACCGGGGACTTTTGCTGCGCGGTACTTCGCGAGCTCTGCAGAGCTGCAGGGTCTTTACCGGAAGATAGTTGATGACGCGGAGACGGATCGGGCTGCGAAGATCACAGAGCTGGGGAGAGCCAAAGGAGAGTACAACTCGCTTCTGGAGCAAGCTACAGCGCACGAAAGCTGCGACTATTGGGAAGATGGACTGGGCAATCAGAGACACAGCAGCTCCTGCCAGAAGTGTCATCTGACGAACAGAGCAGCTGAGATGAAGATTAGAGTTCACGAGTGGCCTTTGCCCTCGAAGACCGCAGATGCCGAAAACCTCGTCTTCGAGCTGCGTGTGCCTACTGCCTTTCGCATCTGGCGCGATATCACGGCCATGATCTTGGGGGATATTTGTGCAGTGAAACGGTCCCGTCCTGCCGAAATCGAGACCATGCTCGCCGGGTATGCTGGATTAAAGGTGTATCTGTCGCCGACTGGTCTTCCTCGTGTTACATACGCCTCGTACACCAAGCCATTCCTGGTTAGCCATTACAGAGACCGGACCGTGGCCACAGCAACGACAGGGGACATATGCGTACCTAACGGCCTCAAATATAGACTGTACGACGGTCTACGCGACTGTTGGGCTACAGCATCGTTCACCTGCACCCTGCACGACACATGCACTCCTGCGCTTCCATCCTCCAGTCCCTACTTCCCATCTGCTCACACAATCGCCTCCACGTTACACACTCCCAATTCCGTCCTCGCATCGCAGGATCAAGCCCATGCGTCGTTGAATCTCCACGAACACATTTCGTTTGGGAGTTTACGTAGCGGCGGGCGTCTCCAATGGCTCAACATTACTCGCGAGCTACGCATGCGCGTTCTTGCGTTCCATCACGCCGAGGTCCACACCTTGATTGCACAAGCTGCATCGCAGATTGGTCCCATTTTAGCAGACGATGTTGCGGAGTGGCACGTCGAACTCGCAGAGCATGCGTTCGGTCAACTTCTTCTAGACGAGCTTGAATCCCTACTTTCTGATACTCGAGACAATTGGTCCAACGCGACGACCGTCCAGACCATCGTGTTCCTTCTTTGCAGGTGGCTCGTTTCTGCCCACATTCACACAGACTTAGTCGTGCGGGGATGCCGTCTACTCCGAGAGGCCCGCAACGTAACGTATGGCTGGATGCGTGTTCTGGCCACTCGATTGCAGGGCTTCACGGACCAGGCAATGATCACCGACTTCCAGAATCGTATCTGCACCGTCGCAGCAATTTGTCGTGCGACGTACGATGTTGACCCAATCCATTTCGACCACGTCCTTTCGAGCGAGGAGGATGTCAGTTTAATCATCCAGTGCTCCATCATCATCCACGACAACTCCCCTCCGCGTCGCACCGATATCATTGATCCCTTGTGCACATTGCTCCTCAGGGACCGTCGACTCTCCTATTTCATTGAGGCGTTCTTGAAGGCTCGGATAGAGTCAAATCGTGACGGTCTCGATAACGCTGTCCAGCTCGAATGGCCTGGTTATCATCCTGGTAGCCCGTGGGTTTTTTCAAGCGGCGCAAATCAGTGTTGGGCGAGCACACGAACGGCTAGCGTTGCGGGCGCAGATCCTCAGGTCGTTGATATTAATATACGTGATGGTAGACTTCTTGTTGATGGGAAGCCGCTCGGTCGTCTCCCAACGGAGATTGTTTCACACGGCACGTATACTCGGCTATTTGGCAAGGTACGCGCTCGTTCTAGTCAGCGCGCCACATTTGTATGATGCTAATAATCTGCCATAGAAAATCCTGGATGTCATTCCATCCCGCCTTCCCGGTATGGATTTTGCCACGAGACAGGCAATTTTCGGCGCTCAAGTGAGTTTCAGTTTTATTTTTGAGGCTTTCTGGACTGACCGTCTTGATAGATACATTTCCACCTCGACCATGGGAACGAGCTCATTGTCCAGGCTCAGCGCGGCTCCTTGGTCTACGAGCTCATTCCCCACCACAAATTCATTGATGACCTCCCCATCATTTTTATTGAACATTATACCCACTGGCTCCTACTAGGGCAGTCAACGAGGAGCACGATCGAGTTCCGTCCATGTGCGACATGGTGGGATACAAACACGGATAATTGGCGGATGGAATACGGGACATGGCAGATGCACCGCAGAGACCTCTATATGATCGACATCCGCTCCCCTACTTTCAACATGTGCTGGGCTCGGGTCGCTGCGTTGGACGACAGGCGCAATCTCACCATCACCGTCATTCACAATTTGGGATCGATGCACCGATTGCAAGTCGAGCTGCCTCGCTACAAGCTCTCATTTTTCGTCAACGAAAATGATGATCTGGAATCGGTTGATTTACGGGCGATGCTCGTTGATGTCAATCAGTCAGCCGGAACACTCTTTGGATTAACCCGTCAACTCGTCCTGCGAGCCAAAGATCCGAACGCGACCCAGTCAAGTCACCCTTCTCGCCGCACAGTCATCGTCCCATTTGGTAAACTTGTCCCATGTATCTCCGGCCACCACGTCAAAGTCGATGTTCTTCTTAGTGGGGGAAATATTCGGTATTTCAAGTATGAAATCAACACCGATCTTGGATTTCTGAAAGGCACAACGCTCACGGCTGGCTTTTTCAAAATGCTTCTTCACGCGTACACAAGTCACCTGTTGATCGACCCACTCACAGGCCGAACGGGGACGGAAGAGGCCTTGAACCAGCTGGCTTCGGCGCAGAGCTTTTCTTTCCAGAGTCTCGGTGACGAAGACACCGCTCTCTTGGAAGAAATCGCTTCTCTGAGCCCAGAGAGATGCTTCTATCCCTCGCACCTCAAGGTCATGGAGAAGGTGAAATGGGGACTTGTATGGCCGTTGGCACAACACCACGCGTTCCGCCCTCTTGCCAAATCCATTCTACAATTCGCGGAAGACCTGGTGGTTTTCCAACCTGCCGCCTCCATGACATGCGTGCCCGTCGCCTCTGAAGCGGGGAGTGAACAGCTCCGCTGCCGCTCTGTATCTGAGCTTTCGAAGTTTTACCCGGTCGAATTCGCACATGTAATCCACTCTGTTGCGCATGATCGAGAGTATTATCCACCAGTCAATGTGACTTTACGGTCGGGCACAGCAGAATCGCGTATTATAGCAGCATATAACGCCACAAATACTGCCGCTCTGGTCCAGACTTGGCCGCTTCGTGTTCAAGCCGTTTCGGATCTCCGACAGCAAGTGGAATCGTGGCATGGCGTATCTGGGAATGCGGATTTGCCGTTGGTCATTTCATACAACAAGAACTTGATGGATCCCGAATTTCTTGCGCCGATTTGGTGTCGCCTTTACACACAATGCGTGAATGAGCGGACATCGATCAAAAGCTCTAAGCTCACATTTACCCTTTCCACAATCGCGTACCAGTTCCCCAAGTATCGATCAATTCTACCCACACTCCTGTCATTTGCCAGCATCGGCAGTGCATTCCAGGCGTACCCTTCTCCCCGCTATCCTGATCACGTCTACGATTTCACTCACGGATTGTCTCCATTGGAACGCCACTTGAAAGGCTTTGTGTCCGACTCTGCAGTCCCGTTTAAAAAGACTCGATTCGCCCGCCTATCGAAATACCACGATGAAACGCCGAAGCAGTTTAAATCACGCTGTGTTGAAGAGTACAACACTGCACGCGACCAGCAAATTGCGGAGGTTGTTCAGCATTTGCTCCGGCAGTGGCCTTGCCAACAACCCTCTATACTACCCCAAAGTCTCCTCCGCGCAGATCGCTTCCGGGAAAAGGTCTTAGACCGTTTCCGTCATTGCTTCAGGAACCGTGATTTCCACGAGCATTTGGGGCATGTCGAACGCATAGTCCTTCAGCACCATAGTTCTTTCAATTCACTCACCATGGAACCATATCAGCTTCATTCCGTTATCCATGAGTCCAGACCTGTTTTCCAGCCTAGCTCCCTCCGCGAACTTATTGAGCGGGAGCCAACCGCGGGGAGCTCATCCCTTCCCCTGATTCCCGTGCTCGAGCTGCAATCTCTGGGTGCAAACCCGACTCCTTCAACCGTTGAGCTTGAAAGGATATTGCATAATTTGGGTGCGGACGAAAACACCCCGTCCTCCAAAACACAGCTTCTTCGGCTATACATCGATGCCGTTGAGTGTAGTCGGGCGAAGCTTGACTCTCAGAAGGGTTCTCCTTCATTTTCGTCTCCCACGATGGATACCCTCGAGACATATCACATCGAGTGCCGGAACGCTGTGAAGGAAATTATAAGCTCGATACTTTCCGTCATAGAACCCCAGCGGAGTCTTCTTCGAGAAGCAGGTCAAAACCCTCGTATCAACATCCGGGCTCTATTCTCAGAGCTGCTGTCTTTCGCGACGCTGCCTCAGCCCTGGAAAGAGAAGTTGATTGCGTTGGCGCAGTCATTCATTCGCTTGCAAAGGTCGCAGCGCCTTCTTCGTTTCTCCCGCATGAAGATGGACGGTGATTTGATGCGAGAGCTCGCAAATCATACCTTCGAAAAGGACGAGGCATTTAAGAAGCCGGAGTGGTTGTTGATACAGGTTCGTCCTGATTAGCCCCGGATTCAATTCCGTATTGATTCATTTCTATACACAGATTGACAGTAATTTCATCGTGCGGCCTATACAAAGCGCGGTAGCGAACGAGATGATAAATCCATCTTCCTGGGAGAATACCATCTCGCAGCTCAATATGGGAGAGGGAAAATCGTCTGTCATCATCCCCCTCATCGCCTCTCTGCTTGCTGATGGAAACACATTGGTTCGTGTGGTCGTTCTCAAGTCCTTATCCGTCCAGATGTTCCAGACGTTGCGAAACACGCTTAGCGGCCTCCTGAACCGGCGAATCTTCTTTTCCCCCTTCTCCCGTGACGTGCAGCTCCGTCAAACCTCGGATGCCCAGAAAATGCAATCACTCTTCGAGTTGTGCATGCGCGAGCGTGGAGCCTGGATTGCACAACCCGAGCATATCCTGTCGTTCAAGCTCATGGGCTTAGATTTGATGCTAGACGCAGTTCCAGCCGCTGCTGGGTCTGTCTCCAGCATGTTGCTTCAGTCACAGCGATGGCTGAATTCCAACGTCCGGGACGTACTAGATGAGAGCGACGAGATACTCAACGTTGGGTATCAATTGGTCTATACGAGCGGTAGACAGGCCCCTTTGGAAGATCACCCCGATCGGTGGACCACAATACAGGACATCCTCACCCATGTTCAGGATCTCGCCGAGGACCTTGCTGCGGAATTCCCTACTGGTGTTGACGTCGACCCGTCAGATACCGAGACTTCCTTCCATTCCGGCATTCGTATTCTCACAAAAGAGGCTGGCGATTGCCTTATCCGACGGATTGCAGAGAAAATGCTGGAGAGCAATGAGTTTCGCCTTCTTCAGCCCGAAATCAGACGAGACGTTTTGTGTTTCATCACAGAACCAACACCCATCATCTCTCTCGTCAAGTTAAGGGAAACATGCGAACATACCCCATTCTGGAACGGAATTTTGTTACGACGCGGAATTCTGGCTGGAGGAATTTTGGTCTTCGCGCTTCAGCAGAAACGCTGGCGCGTCGAGTACGGTTTGGATCTGCGACGCACCATGCTCGCTGTCCCATACAGAGCCAAGGACGTGCCGTCTCTACGAGCTGATTTTGGACACCCGGACGTCGCGATCATTTTGACCTGTTTGAGGCGAGTTCTTCTTTTCTCCTCTTTCCGTGAGACGAGTCTAACGTGCTCTCCCAGCTACTATTATGGCGGTCTCACGGAGGAACAACTGGATCTCTCTTTCGAGCGTCTACTGGCGCTCGACAATCCCGTGCTGGAATACGAGGTAAGAGTTTGACGATGTATTATTTTATGTCCCGCTTCAAGTTGATCATGGCTTTCTTCAGTCGTGGGTTCACAACGACAGCCGCATTCCGGTCTCTCTACGCGAGGTAATCGGAATTAACCTGGAAGACATCGACCAACGTCACAACATCCTCCCGCCGCTGTTCCGTCGCAATTTGGCGACCGTGAATTTTTACCTACGTCAAGTGGTTTTCCCGAAGGAGGCGAAACAGTTCCCGCACAAGCTCGCGACATCCGCATGGGATTTGGCAGAGAAGAAAACCCATTTTGTCACAGGTGGGTGGAACGAGAAGTGCAATCATGACGCTCACAAAGGATATGTGCACAGGGTTTTCGGGGACGAATGATGGGCAGTATCTTCTCCCCACATCTATCGAACAACGCGACCCGCTTGATCAGCTCAGCACCGCCGCCAAAGTCCTTAGCTATCTTCTACAAGAAGAAAGCAGAGAGTATCGTTGTATTGAAGGGCGCTCCACCAGAGACTTCATGCAGCTGCTTGTTGCGCAGGATCCAGAAATTCGTGTTCTCCTGGATGTCGGAGCTCAAATGCTCGAGATGCAAAACCCACAACTCGCCGAATATTGGCTATCTATCGCACCCAGTCTTAAAGCTGTGGTGTACTTCGACCACAGCGACCAGCTCATGGTTATGACTCGCGATGGCAGCACGGAGTTGCTTGTTTCCTCCTCATTTGCTGATCAACTCGAGCACTGCGCCGTCTACCTCGACGATGTCCACACTCGTGGTACCGATCTCAAGCTTCCGCTTACTACCCGTGCCGCAATAACCCTTGGTCCGGGGGTCACTAAAGATCGACTGGTTCAAGGTGTGTGCGTTCTATCGTTTTTAACCCTGATTGCTTATTTTCGGTTAGGGTCCATGCGCTTGCGTCAGCTTGGACAAGGGCAGTCAGTCATGTTCTTCGCGCCGCCTGAAGTCGACCGCGATATTCGGTTCAAGTCCAAGCTTGCAGATGATTCTCAGCTTTCGTCATCGCACATCATCCAATGGGTAATGCTCGAGACTATCTCTAGTATTGACCACTTCGTTCCATATTGGGCAAAGCAAGGAGTCAGCTACAAGGGACGGAATGCGGCCTGGTCTCGCTACAGTTTGGAGGACTCAGACAGCTCCATCGAGGGTCTGCGCTCGACATGGGTTGAGAAGGAAGGCTACACCTTGCAGGAGATGTACGACTTTGGCCGCTCGTCGACGCAGCATCCAGTGTTTGACATTCCGGACATGGCGCAACGCTTACGAAAGCTGGGATTTTCCCATATCGTGGACGCCAGCAATGATGAGGAACAGGAGAGGGAGGTCGCTCATGAGGCAGAACAGGAACGTCAGGTGAGATTTTAAGTTTCGAAGCGTATGCAAACCGGTCTCAATCACTCCTGAAACAGGTCGAGCGTCCTCTCCCTGCTACACCGGCGACGCACAATCTGAACCCGGATGTCCTACAGCTGGTGCAGACAGGAATTGTACAACGCAATTCTTACACCTTCGTTTCTCCGTTCTTGACATTCCCGGCGCTCAACGGGAACGGAGCATGGAGCTCGCGACTCCTCGCGACCCAAGATTTCATCACCACAATCAAGGCTGTTGGCTATCCTGCGGACTACCTCCGTCCGGTGACCTGGATCCTCTCCACCTCGTTCAAGGGAGGAAGCTTGATCGTTATCAGCCCTTGGGAGGCGAACGAGCTTCTCTCCTTGATTCGCAAGAGTCCGCACGTCCATCTCCACCAGTACGCGCCACGCACGATAGAGAACATGCGCTCCTTCGAGGACATGCAGTTCTATAACCTTCCCATCTCTCGACCGCTTCCCGGCGGCGGCCGATGGAGCGAAAATGAGATGACCCAGCTAAATCTTCTCGCAGGTCAACTGTATCTCAAGGACTTCCTCGAATACAGACGCCTTTGTAACATGCTGGGCTTGTACGTCGATGACGAGGTCAGCGGAGACGGCTTCCCCGTCAAGTACGAGAGTGATGGATTCGTCAAACAAGCCAATCGTCGGGGAGCCATAGTGGAGAACTGTTTATTCGCGGAGAGTCCATTGTCGGCGATCAAGGATCTTGTGGGCTGGCGCAGGAAGGGCCTGGACTACACGCCGACGCATATGGGTAGGATCCTACATGCAGGTCTGGTACGGAAGGGGGATTTTAAGTAAACCGCTTCTCTACATGGAATTTTCACGGCCTTCATCGTACAATACCTTCTCGTACTTGCCTACATACAGTCCTTATGCCCGCATTCTTGATTTTAATTGACTCCATTCATCTAGCAATATCCGAGGCAGTAACAGAGACTTCAGGTAAGCGCATAGCAATCTTTCACTAATATCGATTTGTGTTTGATTTGTGTCGCTCGTTGAGTAAGAATGAGGAGCCAGAAATAAAGGCTCTGGCTCGCTGGTATGCACCGTTCAGGTTGACGGCGCCGCGACTTTTGACCCTACTTCTACGAGCGTTCTCGTAGTATAGTGTTCAAGAATCAAATCTTAGATCCAACCTCTTTGGACACATTTGTGTTGATATAAACGCCGGATTACTCCAATAAATTTGCAAACCAGTAATGAGCCATCGGCAGATGTGGGGGTCGGAAGCCTCTGGGTTGATGTTTTGGGGTTGCCGTCGGAATTCTTCTATGTTTGGGCGCTGGCTCGTGCTAAATATGGGTTGTTTCACCCAGGGTTGTCGTCGCCTGCGCGCCGTGGTTAGGGTTCGCCGAGCTTGGATTGTGCAGGGTGCGGTTGGAGATTATTCTGGAGGGCGGAACATGAGGGACCTCCCGCGGCATCTCCGGGATTCCATTGAGCGGGAAGAACGCGCCGACAAGGCCCGCGTTCTGCACGCGGAATATCAGCAAGTTGTTCAAGACATTCCCGTTCGACAGCGTCCAAGACGCGACAAAGTACTACGAGGGCGTCAGTGGAATCTCAATGAAACAGGAAGCCCGGCGCACGAAGTTCTTCGTCATGAGTTGCGTGACGAGGGCGTTGTACGCCATCCCGTTGTGTACGGGGTTGTTCGCGCGCGGGTCGGCCTCGAATGTGCATAAAACGGGCTCGAAGTGCTTCAGGCCCACCTGTAAGTCGCGAATCGACACGGCGGGCTGCTCTTGGAGTGTCACAGTCAGAGATGTCGGCCACGTCTCTGCATGACTGCGAAGAGTAATCAATTTCGAACCACCGGCCAGAAAAAATGCACAGACCAGGCATTCAAATTTTGGATCCCGCTGCGGACGATATCGAAACTCGAAGGCTCGTCCCGGACCAAGTAATTGTCCCGTGCCACAAGGCTCTGGGATGAGGAGTCGTCTGCACTTCGGATCCGTCAGAATCAGGGACTGGTACCGGCAAAGTTCATCTTCGGCTAATGTTCTGAGAGAGCTTGCCATATCGTCGATATTGGTGCTCCCGGTTCCGACTGAGCTCTCAACATTCGTCATAGATTGTGAGGCCTTGTGTTCCGGCATTATTGAACCGTCGTCCGCATAGGATGGCAACAAATTCGAGTCGATGGTCGCAGTAGGAATGGAAATAAATGGCGCAACCATCCTCGCATCCTTGACTAATTTCCTGGGGTTTTTCTGTCTTTCAGTTGTTTTGCAAGTTTGGTTAATCCCCACGCCATTCGACGTCGAGTGAACATATCCGTCGCGAAAGCTGTCCATCGGAAGCCCTCGCCGTAGACGTCCTTGAGCGAATCCACCGATACTACAGTAGGCTAGGCTCCGAAAAATCTTGAACACAATCTTTGAAGGTCCCACCGAAACTGCGCAGACCTATAGCTAGGCGGAAACGTGAACGGCGTCTCTATCAGAGCTAATTTGACTCTCAGGAGTTCGGTAGGTGTTGTGTGAAACTGGACTCGTTCGCTCTGTATGAGCGTGCTGAGTTAAGGGCAGATTCATCGTTTGCAACCCACGTCATTATCAAAATATCCAATACCCTGTCTGCGAGAGGGCCTGGGACAATTTTTCTCACTTCGGAACTCGCAGCGAGCTCAGGGACTTTCGGCACTAGGGCCTTAGTAGATAACCTAAGGTAGGATGAGTTACATATCAACATCGATCTGCGGAAATCCTAACATACCATCGTAGCAAACACACCACCTCGCCAAGAGTTGGATACCAGTATTCTGATATCAGTACATTCCCAGCCACAAATGCCTGCTAATATGGCGGCGCCAAAAGAATCGATTCCGTCCATGTCTACTGGTAAGCCAGTCGGTTGTTCATCTCTATGGAGCGAGAATCGAGCCCAAGGTCTTGAAGAAAAATGCGAGCCGGGTCAATATCTTCTCGAAGACCACACGATGCAACAGTCCGTGTCAAGCCAGAGGGTCGGCAGCTCCAGGATTCCGGCAAGATATCGCTGAGCCATTGGACCAAAGAATGCTGAGGTATCCCTGCAGAAGTTCATGTAGTTATTTAATTATCGGGATATACACTTCATACGACGCACCTGCATTCCTCCGCTACTAATAGGCGTTCAATCACGGTGAGGGCGCCGCTGTCACAGTGGACAGATGCGACATTGCAGCGAGATGTTTGCAAGAATGCCAGATATATTCTCATCTCATAGACAGGCTACCGCGAAATTACAGTGGAATCCCAGTCCGAGGCGTATCATCCATCCGCCCGTGCCCACAGCGCAGCAATCGCGGTCACCGTATTACCCCGTCCGAGGTGTTTGGATTCGAGGATAAGTGCTTGCGTTCCAAGATGGCGTGTGATGACGCTCACAGTACTCTTGAACGCCTGAACTTGAGTTCGCGCGGTTTCACGTCTATTTGCGAATGAAAAATGATATCGATGAGAATGAAAAGAAACTCACGGGAAACTATACGCCACGAGCTTGGAGCAGCTTCGCTCGAGCTGAGGGCACAAACTGGCATTTATTCGCAACTGTTCTAGCTTTGCCTCGCGATGATCGCCCACCCCAAAGAAAGCTTTCATCTGTTTGGGGACTGCAGGGGCCCAAGCCCAAGGCATGCGCTGCGCGATTCGCCTGTCCCTCGATAGTTCGTCCCACTCTCGAGTAAAGTTGATGAAGTGTCCTCCCGGTCGCAGCATCAGGTAGGGACCCGTGAATGAGTGCCTAGCTGGATCCTGCGGCGAGATCACGGACGGATATGAGTGCGGTCGAAGGATCCATAATCAACACAAAAAGTCGCAAGGTGGCGGAGGGAGAGAACGCTCTCTGACATGAGTACGACTGTACAGCTTCATGATTTTAGTCTTGTCATAACGAGGCGCTTCCCAAACACCGACCAGGTTCTTTGATAAAATCAGTGATTGATTCCGCGCGGCGGCAAGGCTGTCCACTGGCTTACTTATCGGGATGCTGCAGAGTCTGGCGCGTCTAGTCAGGTTCTGGCCAGGAGCGTTCCCTTTCAACCGCGGGCATGACAACTACTTGGAGGAAGGCAGGCAAGGCGGAGATCACCGCCATAGATGGACGGACAGCTCGCTCTTTGAATCAGGAAAGAAGACATGCACCCAGCACGGACGGAGAAGGAAATGAAAGGAATGAGCTCAAACGGCGGGAATTGCCGCCATCAAAGTCCCACGCAATTTGATGGATTACACACTCTCCTTTCAATTCCACGACTCTCATCACCCACTCGATCCACAGCGGACATCACAAAGCGCAGGGCGAATTATGCGGTGTCAATAAATCGAGGTGCTCTTCATTGTCGTTCTCGACTTTCTTTCTACAGTGTGCTCCTCCGGATGAAATATGCATAGCCTCCCTTTGCAGCACCGTCCTTTATTTCTATGCCCACGGCACTGTCTTGCGCTACTGGTACGCCAGCTGTGGGCCTGTCGTATACGGTGTCATTCCGTCTGCATGACCCGCCCTCTCCTGCTCTCGCGTATCGCTCATTTATGCGTTGTGCATTTGTCTATCCGCCTCGTTTCTGATCGTGACGGCGACTTTCCTCGGGGCCTCGTTGTATTGGTTTTCTTTGGGGCCTTCTTAGCCATTACTCCTTCTGGGAGGCTGCTCCCGTGATCTATGCCGTCTTGTCCTCTTTTACTTACTGCGTTGCGCCACGCCCACTTGTTTATGCGGGAGAACGTCGTTTATGCCAGACGGGCTGCGTGTCTTCGCGCAGGTACATTAAATTTAAATCCTTAGTCTGAGGTCCAAGATCGAGTAGGAAGTTGTGCCTCTGTCTCTCGCTTGATTGTGAATCTGAGCTTCAGAACCGGGGCCATTAGGTGTGTCTTTCCGCTGGGAGAATTCACGCAACTCATGGCATTATATATAGATGCTTTTTGGCCGCGAGAACACGTCGGATGGAGTCCTCCAGCTACTTATGGGACAAATTCGAGCCCATCGCGTCAGTGTTCTACTTAGAGACTCCGGTGTTTGAATCGTGTTTGCGCCACGGTCCCGGAATCCGTCGAGAATGTAATTACCGTTATCGAAGGTCGTACGGTACGTCACCAGGAGACATGCCTATTGCAAGACCTGCAAGTATTTTAGATTCGGTTCCTTTCCCTCCAAAACTGCCGCGGAATTGCTTCTACACCCCTCGGAAGTGCGCCGACTCCAGATCGGAGACCGTTTCATCCTTCGCTGCAGCGTGTTCAACCATTCTCACACTGATTCATTTCCGAGGAACCGATTGTCTCAATTTCTTCCGTAACGGCTATCAGCGGAGTTCAAACAGTGTCCGGTGCGCGACGCGTTCTTGACGTTGAAGATGTCGACTCATGAACCTTGATATATATTTCTGACCGCGCCCATGAGGCGCGCTCTTCCTTCGCCCATCATAGTATACAGAGGACGTGATCTCCGTGGTTTTCAAATTTCTCCGAACACGTTGTGAGCGCTATTCTTGTCAATGACGTCGGAGAGTCTGATGACATTATCCCAGTTTGCGGCGTTCTCAGCTGGGCTCTTCGCCCTGCCAGAATTAATCAATAGTGATTCGGTACCTTTGATTTCTCAGTCACCATTGCGCTGAGTTTCGCTCAATGATCCTCCTGCCACCTTATAGTTATGATAACACATACGAGCTAGCAATCTTCGAACTTTCTTCCCGGATAGCGAATTATTGCGCGCCAAAAATCTCACATCCATGGCGGCATTTTCGGACTGTTTTGCCCGACGTGAGTACAGTAGGCGAAGTTGGTATACATCATGTTGAACTGTCAAATCGCCCCACAGATCGATCGTCTCAGCCACAATCTCTCTTCCCTCATCACCAAGCGACCAGACGGGATCTTAATTGTTGTCCCGCTGCCTCGACATTTCTTTGTTCTTTCTTGTCGGACAGCTCCACTGCTCCACACCTCGCACTCATCCTTTTGGTCATTCGACCGTGGTCCAATACCACAGTGTCCTCTTCAATCTGGGAAACGACGCATATAAAAGCTCGCGCGGTGGACTCCTAATCCTCACTCGAACACACTCCACTGTATTCAAGCTCTCTCACAAACAAACATGTTCTCTAAGCTCTCCGTCGTTGTCGCCTCTGTTCTCATTGTGAGCTTCATTTCATCGACGTGCCTCACATACTAATTATTCATACGCTTGTAGACCCTTGCTGCCGCCATCCCGAACACCACTCCCCCGGTGACAACCCCCACCTCCAACCAGTGCTGCAGCAGCGTGCAGTCCTCCAGTAGCAGCGCCGTCTCTGCCGTCGCGGCCCTCCTTGGCCTCGACCTCAGTGGTCTCAACGTCCCCATCGGCTTGGGCTGCTCGCCCATCACCGTCATCGGGAACAACTGGTAGGCACTTTCTCTTGCTCTACAGTTCCCGGGGGACTGACGGCACACGCACAGTGGTGGAACCGAAGTTACCTGCGACGCGCCCGAGAAGGAGTGGGGCAGCCTCATCGCCATCAACTGCATCCCCATCACCCTCTAAGTCTGACGATGGATTTTGGAGTCGGAAATCTCTGGGTTGATGTTTTGAGGTTTCTGTTGTAATTTTGTAATTTTGTACCTTCTATGTTTGGGCGCTGGCTCGTGTTAAATGTCGCGAATACCACGTCTTTTGTCGATTGTTTTCACCCATTGTTAGCGCGCTGTGCCTTGGCCTTAGCTTCGATTTAACCGAAATTTGAATACGGCGAGGAACGAAAGGTAACCGGAAATATTTCCACCGAAGTTCCGAAACCCTCTGGGAAATGAGTTAACGATATTTCACGAGCGCGAAGGACAAAAGGAATTTTGTTGAACGGGCGCCTAATTCTTAAACGCTGCAATCGGACCGCGTGAGCCCGGGCCGGACCGTGACCGCGTGACGACTTTGAAGTTGCTTTGAAGCCACTCATGCTCACTCATGTCGGTCCAGCTAGCACCCATCCAGGATGCTCCAGCTACAGCACCCTTCTCAGGAGCTCAAGATTCCCAGGATCTCCATCGTCCATCCGATTTCATCCTCAGGTCCAGCGACGGAGTCGATTTTCATGTGCACAGGGAGATACTGGCATTCGTCTCCGATTTTTTTCGCCAACATGTTCGCCTTCCCCCAGGCAAGCGATGACCCAAACGAACTCGAGCGGGACGGGAAATCCATCTTGGTCCTCCCCGAGTGCAATGCCGTGTTGCACAAACTGCTCTGTCTCGCGTACGCGGCGCAGACCCTAGACCAGTACACGCTTGGAGCGGCGAGCGACCTGGAAGAATTCGATGTAGTTCTTGCCGTGCATGAAGCATCGCACAAGTATCAATTCATCGCCTTGGAACGATTGGTGGAGGCGAGATTGGAAAACCCATTGCTCCTCGATGCGCACCCACATTGCTTATTCGCTATCGCACAGCTCCGCAAACTACCTGAGCTTCTCGCAAGGCAGCGCTCTCCACTTTGGAAAACCCCGTATTTCTTAGCTTTCCTGAGCTGGAACTCCTCCCGTGGGCGGACGCCCACAAGCTGTACGCGTTCCACAATGCATGTGGTACCAAGGCGCAGGTCGTTGCTCAGAACTGTGCACGCTCATGTGTGACCCTCGTTTTGACAAACCCGGTCCTACGCAACCACCTTTAATCTGCGACGAGGCAACCAGGAATCCTTTCGTGTAGTGGGATTCACAATCAACATCCCACAGCTGCCCAGTCGCCCCAATCCTTGCGTCATTGGCCCCCCGGAGTGGTTCCAGAATCATATTGAACGCCTGGCCTCTGCGCTGCGCATCCTTCCCACGGGCCATACGGTAGAGGTGGAGGCGCTCAATATCGCACCTGCAGAACGCGTGATGGTTGACACCTGTCGCGCACGTTCGCGGTCGGACCGCGATCTCGCGAGCTTTGCTGAGCTTTGCGCGCCAGCTCGCGACAAAGATCGACACTTTTAATCGCAAGAGAGGTAAGTTCCGACATTCCTTCGGTGTCCTAAGTCGCTCACTAATGTGCCATGTTGCAATTGCAGCGGAACGATCGGAACGGTCTTGTTTCCTTTCTACCAAATTGTAGTCCTTCTGGTGTTCAAACAGTCCAAGACCGGGTCATCATCACTGACGACTTGCAGACCGCATCCGAGGTACTAGGATCAATCTCAGCGCAACAGCTCGATAAAATGCACAACTTGCGCTGTTGGTGTATCGTCGAATGCTGAACTCCGTGCTACGCCTCGGACGCTCGACCGAGAAAATATCGATTAGGAGTAAAAAACATTTACATTATATTCAGTCGTACTTTCGTCGTGTTTATTAAGTTACATCCACCTCCTCTTTAGCTGAAAAATATCCGTCAAACCGAGAGAGTGTTGGCGATCGCAGACAGCGACGGTGAGAAGAAGTACTCTCCGCCTCTGGACACAACGAAATCTGCGTCCATTGAGTCTCGTCAGCCTCTAGAATTCTCAGAAATTAGAGGGGACTTGCCGGTGGTCAGGGTGAACGAGCGCGCGGGCTTCGTAGGGTCGAGGCCGTTCACGACGCGTGGGCCGCCAATGTTTGCGCCTAGAATGCGGTTAGATGGATTTGGTCGTGATACTACACAGGCACAGGCATACCGATGATGGGATCGAACCCAACATTCCCGTGAACGAAGCTACGCAATGTGCATGAGGTTGAGGGAGAAAAAGGAGAACAGCCCTCTCTCTCTCACTTTGTGTTATCCGCCCAGAGCTGTTGCAAAAACTGGAAGCCATCGCCTATATTCGACTGGTAGGAGACTGGATAATGGCATAAGCATCCAACAAGCATAGATATCGAAATATGCATAACAAACCAAAGGCGAGCCCACGTTCAATTTGGGTTGTGTTGGTTGACGCCTCAACAGTAGAAACTATGCAAGCGGAAAAAAATCAGTTCACCCCAGTTACGATCTCTGTTCAGTGGGAAAAGACTAACCCTCAGGCCCATACGGAATCCCTCCTCGCACAATGTGGTGGTTGCTAGTCTGGCTCTCCGGAAGCCCCAGATCTGCGCGCGGCCGCGTCTTCCGGATGTGCGCGGAGAATGGGCATCTTCGAAAAGTAAGCTATGTTGAAATTCACGCTGCGCAAGTTTCATTTACTTGGTCTGGTCCGTCGAATTCGCAACAGTCTGTCCCGGCAGCGCATATGTGAAGTTGTTGTTCCGGGTCGGATCTGCTCCAAGAGCCGGGTCATCAACCAATGGCGCCAGGAAGACAGGTGCACCCTAAAACGAAATCAGTAAGTCGTTCTGGTTGAATTCGGTTAAAGAGGACTCACGCTCTTCCATCTGCCAACCATGCGCGCGCCAAGAAGATCCGAGCCCTGCTGGGATGTCAGGGTTGGTGCGCGTATCGGATTATCCGTCAAGAACTTGTTGAACTCGGGCACGAGCTGCTTCAGCTGGCGGAAAGCGAGGAACGAGCCGTCCTTAGCCCAGGCCGGACGCGTGACGCTGTCTCCCGTCTCGCCGACGAGGATCTCCCCTGGAGACACGACAGCTTGGCCGGGGTGCGGGGTCTGGAATCCGGATACGGCGGGGTTCGAGATCCCGTCCAAGAAGCCGAAGTCTGTGGAGGGCATGTCAATACAATGACTACTTCATCAACAGAGCGAAAAGACTCGCGTTCATGGCCCTGCTCTGCACCCGGGCGCGCGGCGGCCTGCAACGTGTAGATTTCCGTGATACTGTTGCCGAGCTTGGATTGCACCGTCGCCAGTGTGGCGTTGACGTTAGCCACGGTATCTGACGCAAGCAGGATGACTCCGTGGATCTTCGTGCCGATGAATTGCGGAACCCAGTTCGTTGTACCCGGGTCCCCGAGATTTCCGATATTTGCGAGCTGGCCTGCAGTGAACGCTGGGTCACCCAGGGTATCCTTGACGTTGAGTGCTACGAGCCCGGTGTGCGAGAATGCGATGTTGAGAGCCGTCGTGGGCTGGGAGGAGACGTTGAGCAGTTGTGTCGTGGTCGTCACTAGGGGCAGAATGTCCTGCTTGAGCTTTTTCTTGAAGCTCGTAGCGTTCGCGATGCTGAAGAAAAAGAAGACCTCTTTGTTCTTCTTCATCCCGATCCTGCATGATGAAATTAAATGCAGAACGTAGAGTACTGAGAGGGAGAACTTACAAGACGTCGCCTTGGATGTTGTCCAGGTTCAACCCGACCGAAGAGGCCGCTGCTGTGGCGGCGTTGACGCTCGGCAGGGCCGGTATTGCGGCGGGGTCTGGACAAACCACATATCAGCCTCCCATCAAATTGAAAGGAAACCGGACAAATTACTGATCAGGATGGAGGATGTTCTCCTTGGTTTTAGAACATCATTGGAACCAGTGGCGGAGACGAGCCCCGCAACCAGAGTCAGAGAAGTGAGCGAATGAATGGTATTGAGCTTCATTCTGCGAGTGGATAGAAGAATCCGGATTTGTACACCCGTCTTTATAGACCTCCGCGAGGCGATTCCGGCATAAACGCCACGTGGATCCGGGCGACGTCGAAAACACAGAATGGAAGTCCTCCTTCCGACATTTTGACATATATAATGAACAGCTTATAGAGTGTGAGAAAAATCACTAGATTTGACATGTGCAACGCCAGGGCCCGGCCTGAGGCCCTGGAGCCCGCCGGGCCAAGCCCTTGCATTCCCGAGCGATTCGGAGCGAAGCCAGGCCCGAAATCGGGCTTCGACGGGCCAAGGTCTCGGGCTTGAGATTTTCGAAGCCAAAGCCGGGCCTGGGTATGGGGTATAACGGACCACAGAGAATGTGTTGAACTTGGGAGAAATTGAGTCTTATATTTGGGCTTACCGAATTCAAAACATTTTTCGCATCCTGCGAAGAACTCTAAGCTCGCGCGGGTTCTAAAGCATTAAAAAATAATCGAGTACCCTGACTCTATAGATGGTTGTTCAATATGTTATGAGTAATCACATATATTTAATGCAGACATCCAAGTCCTATCGGTGGGCTTGAGCTCGGGCCTGAAGAATCTCAAGCACAAGCCCGCACAAGTCGGGCCCAAGCCCGAACTTTCAGATCACTACCATGATACGCTCCAGAATTTGGGGCCGACAGACGGAACATCAACGTCGGGTGCAGGGTTTCATTTTGAAATATGAAGCGATTGAGCGGCTATGAACGTCACATCATCGAGCACCGAGTTGAAACCATTCCAATACATATGCAGATTGAATGCAGAGTCGCTGTAGGCGAATTGGTCATCCATCCAAGATTTGCGAGACAGTGGCAGTTGCGGCGTGAACTGGCCTTTTGTAAGCATAGCCGAAACACACCTAGGTTACATACCAAGCTACGCTGCTAAGGGAACTAATGATACAGAGCTCGCAGCATCAGGCGATAGTTTTTTAGCGTAGGGATTCGCTTCACTTGATGACCCACGAGGACATACGCTCGAGTCCTGGACCCGGTATGACGGACACTGCTACAAGCATGTCTGACATTGGCAGCGGCGATTGGGTTGGTTATATTTAGGAGGGCTGAAACAGGCACCTGAGATTCATATCGGAGTCGTAGCGCCGGGACAGCAGTCTGCAACAGAGAGCCACTTTGAGTAAGTTGAAACGTTTAATACAGCGCATCCACTGCCACAGAAATCAGTGGTAAGCTGCGGTGAGAGAATAGGAAACTGCAAAAAAAAAAAGACGTCGACGGATCAGAGTTGACATTGTGTGAAGAACCAGTGCAGCGAAGCGGACGGAGGGAATTGAGGCTATCCTTACGTTGTAAAAGATCTGCAGTCAACAGACTCAATACACAATCATCGCAATAGACCGGGTCAATTCTGTGCTGTGTCAATCTGTAGATCGCTTACGGCTATTCCTTTGAGTGTAGTAACCCGTACTGCAGCATGGAGTCAGCGGTAGATGGCGGAGAGTGACAACTTGAAGGATCGGCACTTAGGGGGCCTTGGCATCAGTGGTGACCGACGGACTCCCACACTCGCCTTTGTTTGCCGGTCGTGAAGGAAGGAAGGGGAGTATGGAAACTTCAAGAAAGGGACCAGCGGCATGGAAGGAGATGACAGGTCAAAGGGCGGCGGGGATCGAAGTGACAAGATCTAAATTGATGGATTACGAAACACTGTCCTTACATTTCCATAACATTGCGACTCAAAAATGTATTTCCGTTGTCTTCTCCAAAGTCTGCATACATCTCCTGTTTTCCTCCAGAAATTTTTGTCCGAGGACGGAGAAACTTGGGGTTGAACATGATTTGCGAAGGGCACGTGACCAGTCGCGCTCGCTCTCATCACGTAGCGAGACCAAACAAGGCTGCCGCCCGTTGTTGTCGCCCGCCCGGACAACGGACCACACAGGCCGCAGGCCCCTTCCGGCGTCACAAGAGAAGAACCAGAGGACCAGGAGAAATATGAGTCATATGACGAGGAAGGGGTCTAATGAGGTCAGAGGTGCCATCGTTCTCGCGCGCGGACCACAGACGAATTTCGCCTGATATGCGTGGTGCTCTCGCCCGACTGGGACGTTTGTGGGACGCCATGCTGGCCCTGCTGGGGTTTCACAAGGCGCTGTCTACTTCCGCATTTGTACGCTAGCTTGACTGCTATGGCGCGCGGGACGTGGGGTAAATGCGATTTCTCTGTCCATTTTTTCCGTATCCTCGGTCCCACTTGTATCCCTTCCTCTTTCCCCTCTGTGTTGGCTATCCTCCTTACCCCCTCCTTCCGCCCTTTATCGTCTTCCCTTCTTTTGTTTTTGGTCTCGCCCTGGGACCAACTCTGGATGTCCATGCACGTCGTTCCTGCGCGTCTCGATACAGCGCGGACAAGTGTCCATTACCTCTGGTCCCTCCCACTCCTCTCGCGGCATCACTCTCGCGCGCACGTTCGATATAGCATTCTGCCCGCGGTCCGCATCAGGTCCGCATCACTCAAGTTGCTCTGTCCTGCTCCGAGCGTGTGCGCAAGGAGCTTCGACTTTACTTCTCGCTTTCTTTTGATATGTGCGCACGCTCTGGAATTCCCCGTGGAACTTTGATCTCTTTTATTGCTCCTCATATCCTTCCTGTATCCTGCGCACGGCGTGTGTATTCCAGTAGTACGCGCTCCTCCAGTTTTCTGGATATCCCTCAGTGAGAATGGCACTCTGTCCCTCGGAACTCCGCTGACGGAGTGATTAACCCCCACGCGAAGGCAAGACAAATTTATGGTGAGTGGATTCAGTTTGAGTGCGCATTCCACTGTGAAAGCTAGCTAATGTATCCTATCACACCATTATAACTCCAGAGTACTCGCCAGGGTTGTGCGACGTGCATCCCACAATTAAATATTTGTAGCCCGCACTCGAGGGTCCAGGTCGTTACACTTAAGCACACCCGCATTCGTCGTTCGAGCTGCCCTAGTTCCGCCTCGGCACGCATCCGCATCCTCACCCTCTCGTCTGTCCATCGATTTCAACCAACCCAATCGACGTCCGCTCGTATGGCAGCACGGATGGATGTCTGGGATGCGGTTCGAGAAGATGAGACGGTGTAATGCAGTGTATAAATAACGGTCGGCGACTCGGATGGGCTGGCCACCGCTGGATCCGGGGCCGAAGGTAGGATGAACTTGAAGATTTAATATTGAGTATTGAAGGATGCAGCTTGGTCGCTGAGCCATTGCGGAACGGTAAGAACCAAGGGCGGCGAAGGGCGGCGGGGATCGCCGCCATCAAGGTCTCACGCAATTCGATCGCATACGTCACACTCTCCTTTCATCCGTCCAGGTTCGTCCAGAGAACGAGAAGGAGTCTGGCCGTCCAAGCACAAACGCATCGCTACTACACTCACCTCCGATCCGCGCGCGCCCTGCACGTCTTCCTCGGTGCGTATCGGGATTCCTCCTCCACGGAAACGCACACAACGGCAATAGCAGCAATAGTCAGCGAGTGGAGCAAAGATGGGTGGAGGAGGCGCGGTTCGCAGGGGCGCAGGAGCTGGGCATGTGCTTGAACCGGGCTCGAGGGTTGTGTGGGATGGTAGCAGGCAGGTGAGCATCATTCCATTCCTTTTTATATAGAGTATATCTAGGGTAACCGCTCTCCTATCCTCCTTCCTTCTTTCTTTCTTTCTTCGTCTTCATTTTGCATTTGTTGCCCCGATGCAGTATGCATATTATCCGCTCTCCCTCCGCGGCATCTTTCCCTCTCCTCCCATCCGACATTACGATCTCGCCCGCGGTCAACCTACTGTGCTTTTTCTCCAACCTCACACTGCTCGAGCCCGGCCCCGTTCTTCTCTCCCTTCGGTTGTACGGGCGGCACGCGCACTGGACGCCTGCATCGACTTTGATTTCGCTCTTTCTGGCGGTCGCTCCTCGTCCTTCTCTCCTTCCCTCCTATTTCCCCCTTGCGTGCCGGTTGCCTTTGCTTGTACATTTTGGATGGGCTGCGTTCTTTCCCGGACACCCTGCGATGTTCCTGGATTATCTGTTTTTGACGGGAAATGATTGGGCCTTTCATTTTCCCCAGCCTTTCTTGGACGCGTCAGGTTTCCTCGGTGCATCGGAGTCTTCTCACGTCTCTGTCGTCCGAGCGTGTATCCCCGCTGAATCAACAGGCGGGACAGAACGAATCGATTGTTGTCATATATATGATGAGTAAATGCAGTTCGGTTGAGTTGGTATCCGACTTCTTTGCTGTTGGGATTCAGTACACAACTTCCCCAGCACGAAGCTTCGTTGACGGCCTAGCGTATTCCGCCCCCGAATCGCAATAAATCCACGCAACACATCCGCACGGCGTACTTCATTGACGGCCCATCTGTGCACCTGCATCGCGCGCTGATTCCAGCTCGAGTACGGAATAAATCCGCTCCTATTTTCCATCTCGCATCGGCCATTCGACGCAGCCACGAGCAAGTCAATTTCAGCTCCGAGTGGGCAACTGTTCCAGTGCCGCGTAGGTGGGTAAATCCGCTCTGCGGCCACGGGGATTTCTGTTCATTCATGTTACATGAACTTTTTCTCATAGAGACTTATAGTTACGGGGCCACGAGGGAAGTGCGTAGAGGTCGCGATGTTGTTTATGTCGTAAGTCTTGCGTTCGTTATTTGTCCTACGCCATCGCGAAAGGCCACCCCCGCATCCGCATGTTGAACATGGCATTCTGGTATTCTCTCGAAGGATAGTACGTCGCGCACCTGCCAGCTTTGTGAGATCCTCGTGGAGGTTCGATCGCAGGTGTATTAAATCAACCATAAAAGATTGACTGCATACCATCATCGTTCGCCGTCGTGGGTTTGGTTCTCATTCCTTCATTCATTGTGCAGACCATCACGTTGTCGGGTTCGCCAAGGCAGCGGTATGTATTCATATCACCGCTCGCCATCGTGCTAATCATTCTCAGCCATTTTCAGGCTGCAGACCATCACGTTGTCGACTCCTCGACTTTCGCTACACGTGTATTCCTTTCTGCACCGAGAATTGCGCGACCAGCGTGCGAGGGGCGATAGCGACTGAATGCGAACGACACACAATTCTGCTGCCTGCTTGCGTGCAAGTTCTTCGCGTTTCATAAAATCGCCGGAGTTTCAACATGGACGACTGTTCGCATGATATTTTCTGTCCATCCGAGACATAATACTGATTTTGTAGTATTTTTGTACCTCAAGGTTGAACGCGTCGCGTCGGCGTGCTATCAAATTCCAGAAATATGACTGCTTACTGGACCTGGATCTACCGGGCAACATCGATTCTGCCTCTACCTGGATCGACCCAGCTAGGCGTGACGACTTACCGAACGACGTTCCATCTCTCCCTCGTCCGCGTGAATAATGGCAGTTCGGAAGATTCTCCGGTGTGCTCTTCAATAGTATGAATGAATAGCTATGACATTCCAACTCCCAACAAAACAAAATCGCTGGTGACATATGAATTGATGCTACTCGGCTGATTCTACGCTATCTGAAACATTGTCTGAAACCAATTTAGATCGAAGATAGAGGTTTTATCCCACGAACGACCATCAGGAAACCTGGCTGTCCATTGTTCATCTACAGACTACCATCCATCGGCAGACTTATCTCTCCTTCGCGATTTTTGAAGATAGTTCGAACACGGTAAGCAGTCCAAGCCCATGCAACTCCAGCAATCTTGACGAGAAACTGTGGCATAGCCAGGACTTCATCCAGAGTTCTGTTGTTGCGGTGTTCAGAATCCTCCGGCAGGCGAATAGTCCTTGGAACCAATTAGAAATCATTTGGGATGTCCGAAAAAAAAACTCACCTTCGGGCTGAACAACTGTTGTAACACCAATATGCCACGATGAGCGCAAAAATAATCAACCAAATCGCAGTCAGGATCGATAGGTATCCTCCTTGTTGTATGGGGCTCTTGTTTGGGCATCGATGCTGGATAGGCTGATCTAGAGCCTCTCCACCCGTACAACTCGAGTAGGATATTTTTCGGTAAGCCGCTCGTTCATACCAATAAGGTTCCTCGTTGTCGCATGAGCTGGCGTTAGGAAATGTAGTGGCCCCAGCAACAAGAACACATTCATCTGCCTCATTCTTGTAGTAGTTGAATTCACTGAGATATGTGAGTAAATGGTGGTTAAGTTACGGAAGGTCGTACCATTCAAAATCGTTCTTCGTACACGTGCAGTTCTTTTCAATTCGTGCCGAGCGTATGGGTTGATTGCCAACGACACAGCCGATTTCGCGAGCACGCCGGTGATAGAGAGTCTAGCCGGCTGTCCATGAGATGCTTAGAAAAAAAAAGCAATGACTGACCTGTCTTCCAAACAGGCATTGTTCTTGCCCATTCGTGGGACTCCACAGTTCAAAATCATCCTGCCCCGGATTGTCCATGTTGATGATGCCTGACAGGTGACATGGGTCAGTATTCACGGAATCTCATATCTCAACTCACATTGCTGCGAAGTTAAACGAGTAAAATCCAGATGTACAATGACAGGCTCATAAGAGTGCAGTTTATCGGAAATCAGTGCGAAGCGCCGGCTTGTGGCAGGTTGAACTGTCGCAATCGACCGAACAAACACTTTGTCGCCAGAGAATCTATATTCGGCCCAATTGAGGCCTTCATCTGTGCTGAAAACTACATGGTCTATTGGAGTTCTGGCTTTGGCCATGACCAGAAGGGCCCCAAAGTCACCAAACTCCCATATATGAGGGTCTTTGCGGACTTCTTCCCAGGTAAGTCCGGCATCTCGACTCAGAAACATGTCACTCTCGTCGTAGGTCGCAAGTGATTCACCGACATTTCCAACGGCCATGATGACTCCGGCAATGGCAGAATGACTGTAACCTGCCTCTAGATTGTCATGTGCCGTGTGGCCCTGCAGATGGAGCGTGCAGTTGGCGGCTTGACACTGGTACTTGATACCATGTGAATCTTTCGATGGTGGGGTTATAGACCTCCACGTACCACCTGTCAAAGCAATTCAAGACTCATTCAAAGGTAAGAACATGAATGCAAACCATCATTATGAGTGATGCGTGTCTGCAGAACAGGTATTCCTGTGAGAACAGCCTCCTCTGGATTGGCCACCACATTGGCCAAAGCAATTCCGTCAAGTCCAATTATCTTCTCGAAGTCAATAAGACCGCGAACATCCGCGTTCACATTGCTGAGAGATAACCCGAAGTATGTCCCATTCGAATCGGACTTGAGTATGTCCCCCCAGAAGCGATTTTCTGCTGTAACCATATGAATGAAGAGTGATCCTGTTGAAGACTCAAGCATGGTGTCGGCCTTAGAAATGATATTAAGAGTAGTCGAAACAGGGTGGGAACTATACTGCTTACATGAGAGCTAGGGTGCACCTCGGGCGGAAATATTGCTGTGGTCCATTTTCCACAACTTGTGCAAAATGGCCCGCCGGGGGTTGAAACTTGGAGGTCCAGCGAATTTCCCGGTAAGGGCTTCAATAACTGTCAGCGAATAATTTTCACTCTTTGATGGTTTGCCTACCTCTGCCACGATCCAGAATTTGTCAAATCTGGCAAATCCAAGAACCTGATTGAAGAGTTTTGTTTTTTTTGTGAAGTATGATGATCCTTCCACCAGTGCAGGATGGTCTAGGAAAAATCTTTGAGACCCCATCTTGTTCTGGTACGACTCGCACACAATTGCTGCCGGATCCGTGTCCCAATCGATATCCTTCATCCACGCACAATTTACCACATAATTCTCCACAAAGGTCCACTTGCGACCATTGTCGCGGGAATACTGCGCCTCAGCATGGCAATTCGGAGAGAGTGGGTCGTCGCAATCCTTGTTTCCAGTCCAGATAAGCTTGTCGGAGTCTGGATGGAACCGAAGAATCGGAGCAAGGAATGTGTTTGGTGGCGTTGGTGTGTAGTACGGGTTCCATGTCCGCCCACTATCGGTAGTACAGTAAATTTTGTTGATGTTGGTGAGGAGATATGCGCGCCCTGAGGTATAGGTATGCATGTAGAAGGTGATAAAGGATTCTCCGGTGAATAGTTGAGTCCAAGTGTAACCCTCATTCCTGGATTGCCAGATGGTGCTGTCGCCCAAATGGACAAGGATTGTCTGGGAGTATATTCATTCAGTTCCTGATCTGTGCACTGCACAAAACACCTACTGTTGAATCTGGAAAGTAAGCATACTGAACAATGAAATCCGGTAATATGAACTGCGTCAATCATTGTTATCTTTCTTGCAATGCAGGATTGAACACTGAGCCCTACTGTTTGGTGAATGATATCGCCTTCTCCACGAGGATCTAAATTATCAATCAAGTTTTCTCGTCAAGACTCATCAAGAGAACGCAAATGAAGAGATACCTGGTGAGCATGGCTTCGGAACTCGGTGATCCTTGCTTCCACCTGTGCATGCATTACCAGGAACTTTCCGATACCCCGAAGAGCCCATGAATATGTCGTATGAGTTCCGGCAGGCACCAATAGGAATTTTCTCTCGGCCGACAGGTATGCACACATCGTCTTCTCGGATGTAGTTATAGTCACTGCCACCCTCAACAGTTAAAATGTGTTCCGGGATAACAAAGTGAAAAACTGCACCACTCGTAATCCGTGTCGGTGCAGGGACAGGATTCGTCATAGTGTCCGGGCTCCGGGATCAAGCTACCGACATAGCAGTCTGCATGGGGTTTGCGTCGCTTGTGTTGTTGCTAAATAGCATACCATTAGATCAATCGGTGGATCAGGTGGTGTACATACTCTGTACCCCATGAGACATTCACTTCCCGGTGTGCTCGCATACCAGATCTCGAAGTCAGCGTATGTACACTTTTCCTTTCGTGTGTTCGCGAGATCAAGATACACCATGACATTTGGGCCCACACTGGTCGTTTGGTCCTTGCGCGCAACCTGACCAATAAGGATGAATTTCTGTGATTCGGAACGCTGCGAGGGACTGAGTGTGAGCGGCTTCAACCGGACTCCAAAGTTGTAGGATGTCCTGTAAGACGTATGTCGGGAATATCAAGGCAATAAAAGGGCAGACAGACTTACCAGGTCTTCCCAGAGTCCAAAGAGTACCGTAGTTCACTGACACCCTCCTCATTAGGGACGGCAACCAGAACACTGCCAGAGTCTCCAAACGAGTACTTGTGAGGCCCTTTGCTGATCATGCGCCAGGTGACACCGCCGTCGGTGCTCAGAAAGGTGTCACAATCCTCGGACGGCAGGAGGTATTTTCCCACTGAACCTACGGCAGTAATGATCCCCGGACTAAAAGGTGCAGAGGTGTGTCCGAAGAGGGGTGGGGTGATGGGGGAATGTAAATGCAAGGAACAGGTTTCCGCATCATCAGGGTTACACCTCATAGCGATGTCTTTGGGCGCGCGAATGGGTGCCCAGGAACTCCCGTCATCGAATGTCATAAGGGATTTCAGCTGCTTGGGTTCCCCTCTCCCTTCGACATATTCGGCATTCGCCACGACATTGGCGAAACCGAAGCCCCAGACACCGGCGACGAGCTCCCAACCAATGAAGCCCATTTCGTTCCGGTTTATGTTCTTCACACTTTGAACAAAGAACGTTCCGCTGGAGTCGCTGACGAACAAGGTCGCGATGGTGTCGTGGTCGTGGACAATGCTAATAGCCAGCGAGTCCATCCTGGATCCAACGATGGTGAACGCGCCCTCGCGGAGCTTCGTGGAATCGGGAAATTGTGCCTTGATCCAGGTCTTTGCGTTCCGCGTCACATACAGCACCACTTTTCCTTGACTCTCCAGATAGGGAGCCTTGAGAGCAGCTACAGCAAAGTCGCCTACGATCGCAAGGTCGAGGATGCCGCGGGCGTTTCTGCCTATGCCTAGTTCTTCTACCTTCTTGTCTCGGGCAAAGAAATCTGTGCTCGAGAACAGACGGGACGACGAGAGGTCACGCTCACCGCCGGAGGCGCGGGTATCGAAGGCAACGCAATAGACGAGGTCCGGGTGCCAATTCTGGTGGAAGTAGCCGTTGCTGTGTGAAAACTGACAACGAGACGTTTCCAACAGCATCAAGCGCGGCATCGAGATGAACGCATCTTTCGTCACATAGGCCTCCGTCCGCAAGTAAGTATTTAGACATCCATACATGAATATTTGAAGCCTCACCTCATCGTGACATTCAGCCGAATGCCCACACACGGTACCCTGGTAGAGAATATATCCAGACTTTTGAGGATCCGAATGGAAAGAAAGCGGCGAGGCCACGAGCGCAGGTACGATGGGCACCTCAAACGCCTGCCAGGTCTTTCCCCCATCTTCGGTGCGGAAATGAACTTTCGAGTGTGTCAGGACAAATGCCTGAAGAGCGTCAATGAGGAGGAGAGTCAATGAATCCTAATAGCACGTACGAAAAAGCTGTCGAACGGATGCTCAATAAACATCGCTGCGACTCCTCTCGGAATATCTTGGCAGAACATCCATGACCTGCCTTCATCCGACGACACGTAGATGTTACCCTCGACAGCGTCATGGTAGATTGCGGACTGGAGGACCGTGAGCTGCCACTCTGGCCAGGAGATGGTCCCAGGAACGTACCGTGGAATCAGGGAAGAAGAACAACCGGGTTGGTAAGGCGGCAAAAGAAGTGATTGAATACTCTGGGTCATGGGCGGCAGCGAGAAGCTGATAGTGAAGGAAAATGAAGAGGAGAAAGGCAGCACATAGATTTCGATGCATGTCGAACCCGCGAACTTGATCTGATGTCTCTTTTGAATCTAGTTTTCTTGACCTGCTGCTGCTGAGTGTCGTGGATAGGGAAAAGGCATCAGGGATGCTCAGATTTATTTAAATGCTTCATGCGCGGGATCGGTTGGCGTGTGTAGGTAGATAGGTAGGTAGCAAGCATTACACGACACCGTCCGATCATGAATATGTCATAGAAACGATGATAACATCCCGCGCATTCTCCTCGTCCATTCAGTTGCCTGATTTAACTTGGATTCAACGCCCGCACAATGCGAACGGGGCTGTTGATTGTCAATTTGATCTGGCGACGCGAATCACTGATGGGTGGTCGGATCATCGGCATCACAGCCAATTGATCCCTCTTGGAGCCAGCCAGCTCGCCAGCTGGCAGACGCTCGTCTTCAGTGCTTGGTCTCTTGTTTCCTGTGGCTCTAGATCTGATCCATTGCTCTGTCTTGCTATCTACATCCTCTCTGTATCTAACTGAAAACATCCATACTTGATGAAGAACTGACACCCTCCGAGTCGCGCGGCTGTAAAGTCTTTCGTACGCCGTAAGCTTGACAGCACAGCCAGCGGTCGGGCGGAGGCGAGAATGCGAGTCGCGTAGGCTGTCTGAGTGGCGCGACGGAATAAATTGGTAAGCGTGTGCCGATCGTTCACCTCTATGATCCGTCGAGAATGGGTTTTTGGACGCGAAACTGAACAAGGTTGAAATCCGCAGACGTGATGCGAACATTGCCAAAGGAAAAACGACACGGGGAGGAACCGTGGGGCGGAGATCGCCGCCATCAAGGTCCGGACGCCCACGCTAGAATCTTTGATCGTTACGTCCATTCTTCCACGCGAATCCTCTGCCCATCGTCGTCGCCCGCCAGGACAGCGAACAACACAATGCGCGGGCCGACTTACGGTGCTTGAAGTGCTCTCGGATGCGCGGGACGCCTCGCTGCGATTGCCGGACGCGCCCGCGAGCTTCGAGCGCACGGGCCATTCGTCTTCTGCGCCTTTGCTCTCGATATACGGCGCACCGCCGTCGTACGCCTCGTGCATACCTTCCATGCGCTCGCACGGATACAGCCACCAGAAAATCTAAGGAGGAGCGTTCGGCGGCCGCGCGCGGGGAATGTATTTGCGAGTGAGGCTGTCGGGGGCCGAGATGTGGCCTGCTTTTGTAGTCTTCCTCCGGTTCCTTCTTACATGCACCCGCCCCTCCTTTCTTTCAATTTCGATTCCTCCTTACTCTCTGATTTGGGTCCACCCCTTACTGCGGCCTGCACACTGGCACCTCTCCGGCTCTTCATCTACGGCACGGCAAACCTCCCCGTTTCCCGCTTCTATTTCACAATTTGCTTCGCTTCCGCTGCCTCGAAAACACTGCAATCTCTCGCGCGCTCCAAATACCATCTCGTGCGCACCAATTCTGCCCCGGTCCCATATCACTCGAGTCACTAATATCGTCTTACCTTCCTCTCATCTCGCCCACGGTCACCTATTTCCTCAGCAACGGTAGGACGAATTGGGACATATTGTATGGTGAGTGCAGATCGGCGGGCGCATCTATTGACGGCTTTCGATTATGATTAACAGGCTTCTACGTGGATGCCGCATTTATATTACCTCGCGCGTGTATTGGAGCTCCGAGCGCGCAGCCAATTCGTTCTTGTATTCTAGGGTCTGGTAAGTAAATCCGCTTTCATCTCCGTTGGTCCTGTATTCCGGATATCGCCCGCCCTGTAAGCCGCACGGCTTGTTTCGCATCTTTGATACACGGCTTGCATCGCATCTTTCTCTCCTCGGCGTGTCGTTCCACTGACGCGACGTCGTCGTTTTTCCTTGTTGTAGTTTTACTACAATCCTCGTCGCAAGTATTCTACAGCCCTTGTCGCAGGTACAAGATCTAATTTCAAGTCTAATTTGAGTCTAAAGATCTCTGTTATCTCCCCCATCGGAAGGTGTGGGTGAACCTAAGCTCAGCTACAAAACGCTCCCGTCAGTGGGTAGATCGGCCGACCGAGCGACAAATCCCTACGCGAAGGCGGGACGAATTGAGGGAATATGCATATAGTGAGTGGATTCACAGTGCACAAGAACCGCACTATCAATGTGCATCCTTCGCGCGTCACTGCGTGAAGGTGATGGATACTAATCTGTGGGGAGGGGCGGGATCGGCCGCTAACAGGCCGAAGGTTGAACGTTCAATGATCTGCACGATGGTTCCGACGCAGTCGTGGTTGCGAATGCGGAGCTTGGAGACTGCGATGCATAAGCTCACCCATCTATTTCTTGGGCCGCTGCCACGCTTCTTCCAGTCTTGGTGTCAGGCAACCCAGACCGCGATGCTGATAAAACATCTAATTTCCCTACAATTGTATTAATAGGTCGTCGATCAGAGACACCTGCGGTGCTGACAAGAATTTCACCCCGCTTTACACAAGTGCCCGTCCAGATCGCATCGACTCCCAGATTAGTTAAGCGCCGAAGCGTCCCCGTCCAGCGCTAGTCCACAGGTAAAATGATCCGAGGCCTCCGAGCACCATTCTGTTTTTGAAGGACCTTTATTGCACAGTACGTCAATATGGGTGCCAGTTGGCAATTGGACCCGGTTGTCAGTCTCAGATTGTAGACAGCCGCTTCAGTTTGACGCAATCATTCAGCCGCCCAACATGATTAGTGGTGCAGTATGTTCTATTCCAATATGACAGATGGGTGTTGGGATCCCGCGATGTTGCTGCGAAAACCACTCAGCCTTCGTTACCTTGGAATCAGATCCATCGTTCTGTAAATTTAAGTGTATTCTCAGCGCCAGATCGACGCCTCGTGGAGAAAATTCGATTCCGCTCAGTAAAATTTCGGTGACACCAAAAATCAACCAAAAATAAGTCGCAGCACCGGCAGTGACCGGCAAGTGGACCGACTTGTATATCAAAACACAAAGAACCTCGCACACTCAGTGAATGTCCAGGGGAGGAGTGTTCACATGATCGTAGGCCCCTCCGACTTGAAGCCATGTATTTGCATGTTTTCAGCGAAATTTTGGGCTGACAGTTACGTCACAGAAACAATGCAGATCAGCAAAGATTTGGAGGGCGTTTTGGGGCGTTGCGAATGCACTATGGATGGATGTTTATCTTTTGGGTTGATCTTTGGCAGACCACCTGACATATTGCGGGAGTTGTCTCAAGAATGCTTCCGTGACGCCGTCTCTCAGCTATAAGGATGATGACAGCGCAAGTCCCCCTCACGCCCATTCTACTGACAGCTTCCTAAGCTCCGCGCGGATGCTTGCAATGTCCGAACAAGGTATTCACCATTTCGTCGCTTCGCTCCCTTCCTCGTCCGACGGACAGAACCCAACAAATTACTACTCCAGTCGTCACTGGCACTGCGCCCATTCTCTGTAGTTCTGAATTCGACCGTGGTCGCCATACGTTTACTTCTCATCGTGATCTGGGTGACACACCTCGAGCATCTACTAGTTTCCCTTTGGATACCGAGAGGAATAGGCATATTCCCTCGTCATCACAACAATCTCCACAATGTTCGGGACGGTACGCACGTCTTTCACTCGCAGCTCTCCGAGTCTTACCATACGGCCACCTGCGCGTAGACATATGCCGTGCTGCCGGTATTCGTGACGCAGATACTTTGGATGCGGCGGAGCTTACAGACAGATCAAACATTGACCACAACCCATGATCATGCCGCTGCATGGGCCGGAATTGGAGCTGCCATTTCTAAAGTTTGGTATCAAAAGGCAGTACCAGCATCCATCTTCGGGGTCCTCTCTGTCTTCTGTTATCTAAGAAACATTCTTATCCTTCATATCACGACCCGTCATTAGCAACTTTGACATCGCCCAGTCCCATTCCCCTTGGAACTCAAAGCCTTCCGGACTTCAGTCGCTCTGTTATTAGTCCATCAGTCATCAATTAGCCGCCTGCCTCATTTGGGAAATACGCTGAGTAGGGAGGGAGATTTCGTATGGTCAATCTACTGACGCTCACATGGACAGGATCCTGGCATTGTACGTTACCGGTTCACTATACTTCCTTCCGTCTGTTATCGGAAACGGGGCAGACTTGGGATTATCTGATAGTACATTGTATGATTTGATCGATGTTAATGGGGGAGTAGGCAATGACGCCACAGGCGTTAATGTTACTTGCGGCTACCTGAAGGATGTCGCCAAAAAATTTACTTTCCACGAAAATGAACCAACAAGACTCTTGAGATCGGCAATACACGCAAGCTCATTTAATCAAATCCCAGACATACTAATCTTGGTGTAGAACGAGGAATAATCACGACGATTGACCAATTTGGGCCAGATGCTGGTTAATTGTTCCAATCCACACCGTTCTACAGCACAATTTCCATCATAGGTTCCAACAACATCCGTGGTACCTTGGTTAACATAAATCCACCTATGAACTGTGTTGTCTCTGCAGTCCAAATTTTCCAGTGCATTCGCACTCCAGTCACCCAAACAGCGGTGGTTCTGACGCACAATCCCGTCAAATACTTGCGGTGGGGCCAGAGCTCGGCAAATCCGTCTCAGATTGGCGGCCGTATGCCGGACCGACAAATATCCTTACGTGGAAGATATTTTAGACACAGTTAGTAGTCAAATTCCGCTTTTTCACATGCCAATGACCTTTGTTAGTTTCCAATTCTCTATTCCAATGCATCCGAGTCAGATATTCCGTTCAATGTAAGTTTTCCAACAACACCAGAGAAAGAGCAGAATCCATCTCCATCTCTGTTCCAGACTTGTAAGTAAAATGCATCTATCGAAAAAGATGTTCAATTAGGACTTTAGGTCGCAGCAGGCCTCGCACCATCCATAGCACTTATACTCTTGTCTTTTCCAACAACCCTCCCATACCAACATTGTGGGGGTGACACTGAACCTCCTATCGGTGGAGTCGGAATCCTCCACGAAATATGGCTGTATCGCAACCATTCGCAGCTCGAGACACTGCACATGAGCTGGTCGTTGTGGCTGTGCTGCCTGTTGAGGGTTGCTCGGCGGGGGGCATTCTCCATCAACCACCGATCCATTCTTTCCCAGATCACATGAATATTCATATGCCTCGAAAGAAATTCTGAGATTTAAGTTGTCCGGTTTGCCCATAAAGTGCCAAAATCCTCTTGGCTAGTCTGAGATCCCGCTAAGTTCGGATTTCCCAGGATATCCCAATCGGACTCAATGGTCTTTTCACTGGGGTTCATATCTCATCTGCCCTCCCTCTCCGGTGCTGACCACTGAATCTGTGATCGACGCAATCATGATAGACCAGATTCCAGGGAGAGGCAGTGAGTTGCACAGTTCCACGTCAAGCATATCCACGCACTTGCTCCACAACAGCAACAGCTTCAAATAGAAATGATCATGATTGGCAAACGGCAGGCATACATTGATTTCGATATGCGGGCCGAGATTGAACTGAAACCTTGACACATGAGTGATTACGGTGATTCTGCATTGCATGGGAGGCACAGGTATGAGAAGTGGTGAGAAATGTGCAGCCATGATTAAGGTTAGACAATACATCGGGGTAAATGATGAATGAATCAGGGAGAATAGAAGGTATAGGCTCTTCGAAAATAGTAATTTGACATGCATCTAACAACCCTGATGATCTTTGGCAAATCAGAAGATAGCCCAGACATGACCCTATGAATAGTGAATCTCTCACGCACATACAGCATAAAAGACTTGTCATCTGGTTTCCATCTTTTGCCCATCAAAAATGCCCTCTCAGCCTACTGCAACCGAAGCTCGATTGAACAATGCCATCACATGCCTCACTGGTGTGGTGGAAACTCTGGAAGTACTCACTGATAGTTTGAAGACCCCGTTCCTGGAGCCTATTTCAAACACTGCTCGGTCACTGCTGACTATTGTGCAGGTAGATTCCAAAAACTACATTCCATTATATCCCATTCATTCCTTGGCAGACTGTCAGAAAAAACAAGAATGACTGTACTCAGTTGATAGAGCAAACTTATGTATTGCTCCTTGCAATCATTGCCCTTCATGTCAAGTCGGAGACAGGGGCAGACCTGTCACTGAGCCAGTTGAAACATCTCGGTAAATTTACTGAGTAGTTCCTTTCTCTCGAGCATTATCTAGTCCATCCCAACTCTGTTTTATTAGGACACTCCACAAGATCCATACCTTTGTAGAGGCACAACAGGAGAAAAGCAGGCTTAAGCAGTTCTTCCATCTGGGTGAAATGAGTACACTGTTGAAGGACTGTAATGTAAGACTGCAACAGGCACTGGAAGTTTTCAAGGTGAGATTATCTTGCTTCTTGGTCATAGCAATTACTGAAAGAAGGAAATGCCCTAGATTCATGATGCCAATCTCCTCAAAGATGTTGTAGAAATGCAGAAATACACGGAGGAGAAGCACCAAGAAGTCCTGAAACTCATTGAAGGCTTGTCTGATGACAATGCCTCAGCCAGAGCATCATCTGTATGTCATCCTTATTTTCAGGAAATTAAGGAATCAACTTTGGCATAGATAGACCAAGTCTTCTTCAACACCAACAACAGGTATGTGATAAGCCTAAGAATAGAACGATAAGCCTTATAATTCTTTTCACCAAGTTCAAACTCTATTTCTATGCTGCCATCTGAGCCTAAAATATTTCATGGTCGTGAATCTGAACTTTCAGAGATTCTCAAACTGTTCATGCACAATACACCCCGGATAGCAATTCTGGGGCCAGGTGGCATGGGAAAGACAAGCCTCGGAAGAGCGGTTTTGCATCACCCAGAAATCACAACAAGATATGAACACCATCGCTTTTTCGTTGCCTGCGACTCTGCATCAAGCAAGGTTGAACTGGCTGCCTTGATTGGAGCACATCTAGGACTCAAGCCTGGAAAAAATCTGACTAAACCAATTGTCCGTTATTTCTCCAGTAATCCAGGCTGTCTCTTGATTCTGGATAATTTGGAAACACTCTGGGAGCCAATGGGAAGTCGTGGAGACATTGAAGATTTTTTGTCCCTGCTCACAGATGTGGTACACCTGGCACTGATTGTGAGTGCACATATATCTTGGTCTGATGACTGCTGACACAGCATCAGGTCACAATGCGAGGGGCAGAAAGACCGGCTAAAGTGCACTGGACTAGGCCTTGCTTGAAACCTTTGCAGCCATTGCGACAGGATGCCGCCCAAAAGATGTTTATTGATATTGCAGATGACAGGCATGATATCACAGACATTGACAAGGTCCTTCTGCTGACAGACAATATGCCACTCGCAATTGATCTCATTGCCCACTTGGTTGACTTAGAGGGCTGCCCGAAAGTTCTATCCCGTTGGGAGAAGGAGCGAACCTCAGTGATCTCCGATGGCATGGACAGAAAATCCAATTTAGGTCTCTCCATTTCGCTGTCCCTCACAAGCCCCCGCATTACATCCCGACCTCATGCACAAGCATTACTCAGTCTTCTGTCAATGCTCCCAGATGGACTTTCAAATGTGGAGCTTCTGCAAAGCAAACTTCCAATTGATGACATCCTCCATTGTAAATCTGACCTGCTTCGCACATCTTTGGCTTATAGTGACGGCCAGAAACGGCTCAAGACATTGGTTCCCATCCGCGAATATATGCAGCAATTTCACCCCCCTGAGGCCTCTCTTGTTCACCCTCTTCTCCATTATTTCCGGGAGCTCCTAGAGTTGCACCAGAACTATTCTGGAACTCTTGCGGATTCTGGGATAGTTGCACGCATAACATCAAACTTTTCAAACATTCAGAATGTCCTTCTGAATGGACTGCAGTTCCAGACTCAAACACCAGCTACCCTCTATTGTATAATCCATCTCAATATATTCAGCAGGTTCAGTGGCCAGGGCCTGATCCCATTGATGAACCAGATCCCCGATATGCTACCCCAACCAAGAGACCATAGATTGGAGGTCTATCATATTGCAGAAGTCTTTGGCTCCAGTAAATATCGGCCAGTTGCCAATGCAAAACCCTTACTCGACCGTGCTTTGGAAAATATGTCACACTTTAATGATCCAGATATTACAGGTAAGTTCTCAAGGTTAATATTTCTTTATCACAATTGTGATTCATCAACTAGCTCGATTTTATCACATGGTAGCAGATTACTATCGGGACTATGATGTCCCCACTGCTCTCAGCTTTATTCAAAGCGGACTCTCCTTGGCAAATTCAACTGAGAACATCGACAGACAGTCCCAAATATTGAGAACCTTGGCATATATCAAGCACCGAATGGGTGAATATTCTGAAGCCCAAATGCATGCATACGAGGCACGCAGGCTGGCCAACATTTCCGCACATTTATGGAATGAGTCAGGGGCATTACGTGCAGAGGCCATGTGCTGGCAGGCACTTGGTAACTACAGGCATGCTCTCTTGTTGTGTGACAGGGCAAGATATCTGCTCCCTCTCTGTGGTATGTCTGGTGGTAGTTTGGATATTTTTGTTATGAATACACAGGCAGAGCTCCACAAGTCAAAATCAGACTACGTGGAAGCTCGTAAGATCCAAATCCAAATTCTTAACAACATGAATACTGAGCAGGAACCTTTTGACTACGCTTTAGCCTTGCTCAATATTGCAGAGATAGATGTATCAACTGGTGCCCCAAAGGATGAAGTGCAGAGAAATATTGATGCAGCAAAATCAATATTCAACACTATGAATTCCTCGATGGGAGTGACGATATGTAATGCCACCCTAGCTGACCTTACTCTCAGAGATGGAAATATGTCTGCAGCGAAGACACTTCTTCTCACGAGCCTTCATTCAGCCTGGGCGCATGCAGAGATACGGGAGTACTGTTTAGAGAGATTGGGTGATGCATGTTGTTGGACGACAATAGGTTGGGACCCTTCCTGGTCAACCACATTTCTGGTGAACTCCCTCAAGTCAAAGCATAAACGAGAGATCTATCAGGCCCTAAGATTTGTAGGAGATGTCTTCCAAGCTGAGGGCGATCAGGACACCGCAGTCAACCTCTTCACCGTTGCATTGGAGGGATTCACGCAAATGGACATACATCGTAGCAGAGCTGAATGCATGCTCCGCATTGGTGATATTGCAAAGGACGAGGGGGATGAGTTGAAGGCTGTGGACCTTTGGAAGGCGGCAAGACCTTTGTTTGAGCGGTCGTCTCAAACAAAGCAGGCTGCCATGGTTGATGAAAAGCTTGGCAAAATTCCTCAAGATGTGTTGGATGAGTACCAAAGAAAGCTAGCTCTGTTGTCGAAAATAGATGCACCGACTACGGCCCTCGATGAATTTGATATCAGGAGCACAGAAGAGGGCTCACTGTACATTGATGAGAAGGAGAATTTGGGCCGCGACGAGAGACAACCCGATCCGGGGGCACTCTGAAATGGTGCAGAGAACGAGCAGCTCGGCTCTATCCTCTTCCAATTTTGTCACTCAGCTTCGTACAATAAATCTATTTGTCCGATAGGTTCAACTCCACGAAAAATATGACATCCCAACAACAAGAACAGCACCTGAAGGTAACTCATGCAGGGCTCTAGATAGACGGATGAAGGGTGTGTGGTGTACGGCTCATTGCCGTATTCATAGGAATTCCGGCTTGATGAATACTATTGAGCATTGATCACCTAGATATTTTTGATGGCACTATTGCGGCTTCAATAAACACCTTGTTAGCTTCAGCTTCGGTGAGCAGTATTTCCAACATATGAAAAGAAGGAACCCCAGTTGGCTTACAGCCGTTTGCAAAATGGATGACAGTCGGCATATAACTTTTGATTGGGCTCTTTTCCGAGAGCGCAGCTCATGCAATCCTGCCCCGATCTGCTCGTTTTTGGCACCATTCGAGGGGGTTTAACCAGGGTTTTCGATTTGTACCCTTCACGGCCTGTAATTTGCGAAATTTGAGGTTGTCAAAATTTGCTTCCAGTGATTCCAGCTACAACTTGTTTCTCTCATTACTCAACTTGGGGTGTGGGGGGCCGTGGCGGTGCCCGGCAAGAACTTCGTACTTATGAGTTTTCTATGTAGTACATACCAAAAGCGTTGAATTCAAAATCATACACAGATTTGGGCTGCTAAAAATCAGAAAAAAAAGAGGAGGCAACTGTTTGGGCCAACCTTTAATTCAGGGATTTTTTTTGCATGTAAAACAGGTCTTTAGGACCACCAGGGAATGCTCTGAGGAGAGTCCGTCCATCCTGCTGCCCCCGCCATCAGTCGCCAACCCTGGATTGCCGAATGTAGGGGGTTTTCAAGTAGATTTATCCTACCCTATGCACCCTGTTAACTGTCAATGTTGTCAGCAAGCGGTGGGCGATCTCTGGATCTCACCATATGATCTGGCGACGCGAATCACTGATGGAGGGGCGGATCATCGGCAACACTGCCATATCTATTTTGATCTGTGGGCAGTTCCCAGCGCTGGCAAGGCCCCGTCCAACCGAAGAAAGAGGGAAGAGACACGGGAAGCCCTCTGTCCCCGGTGCTTCACCTATGTAAAGCATGGTGCCCACTCATCTCAACTCCAACTAGCATCCGAGTACTCCAGTCGTCTCGCCGCGTTGCTGATGTCGGTCGACAGGAATCCCAGTCCAAAGGTGGTTCTTCATTAAGTACGGGCATATATAGAGGATCATGTAGAAAAGCGCAATATTAAAGGACACTAATTGATTTCCAGAGATGCGGAGCAGCCCAACAACAAGTAAGACGCTTTGCGGAGCATTATTTGATAGAGATTATGCGTATGATGACTACAGGGGTAGGGGTCCATCCTGGGTGCAGAATTGGGTGCTAGAAGCGCACCAAAGGTTCGGAAGGTCACGGCCAGAGGTTACAGAGACGAACGAGTGGCGCAGGCGGGGCGCGGAGGTAATGCGTGGTGCCGAGACTTCACATCATCCCACGGGGGGGGGGGGGGGGGGGGGGGGGTCGTGGGAATTATGAGCTGATCCAGAGATCGCCCACCGCTTGGTTGTCAGTTGAAATGCTATAACATATGCTTCCTCCATATCCATGTATGGCTATAATCACCTCAACTTGAGACCAAAATGCATCTTTAACCTTGATAACTGTATGTGTCTCGTCTTTATAAAGGGGCCATAATATCCCAACATACTTAGACAATGTCACTGTCTCTCACATATTTACGCATCATTGCTTACCTTGCTCACAATATCTCCAAATAGTGAGGCTAGCGAGAATTTGTTGGCATCGAGGAGTTCCTGGCGCACTTCTTGAGGGCCGCCTGAACAGGGGCTGTGCCCTCCAAGCTGGGCAGATGCGAACACGTGGCAGGTTTTGCTCTCTTCTCAAATCTCATACCACCATATAGGTAAGTATGGCTGCACATTAAGATAGATAGAGTGGATTGCCATGACTAGATGTACATAGCTTCATGCCTTTGTAATCTGCTCGGCTACACATGGGTCATCTGTGATTCCCAAGTGTTCAGTGTGATTGGTCGCCAGATATCTGACCGACTTCTAAACGGCTCAAAATTGAGCTGTTTAAATTGAGCCGTTTAGAAGCCGGTCGAATATCTTCATGAGAATGAGGTGTCTTGCTTAGCACCAACGAGAGAGTCCTCAGCTTTCAGGACGATTCATTCACCTGAATATTTTCAGAATTCTTACTATTTTACCTGGAGCTGCAGGGCAGTTTTTTTGAAATTGATCAGCTTAGCCGGCGGCAACACTAAGTGGCTGTGCCAGAAAAAGCCGCGCTGAATGTCATCACAAGTTGGATAGATGTTGCTTTCAGGTGTTGACAGATAATGCAGGCAGCAGCGAAATAATAAATATATGTAAAATTACAGAAACGATATCAGATATATGAAGAAGAGAATGAATATGAGTAATAAGGAGAAAGGAGAAATGAACAGGCGACCTCCAGATTTCGATGGGGGGTTACCACTACTAATATATCACAAAAATTGTAGTGAAAGTTTTTAAAAAGCCTTCAACACAGCCACTATTTTACCAGGTACGAAAAATGGAACAAGGAATGAGAGAGGTCGCGAGATCCTCATATCGGTTTGTAAAATGGGCGATCACTTACTTACACAAGTACTCGTAATCAAATCGAAGCCAACTCTCTTGAGGTCAGGTGCATCTGGAAGGTATCTGAATGGCATATGCTCGCACCGAGAGGGAGGATGGTTTGCCTCCGAAATGACTATGGTACGTATCTCTCTCTTTAATAAAATTAACTGTGTCCGTCTGAAGCTTTTTAAACTTCGCTTTTGCCCCATCAGGCCCGACACTTTGGAATATCAGTGCATGACACTGACCACGAGGTAATCCAAAATTACCCCGTCGGCCGATCGGCATTGGTCGGACATTGGCGCATCTGCCATGTAGGTGTACACTGATCTGCTATCCAGCCATTAACAGGCCTTCTGGGTTGTTGGAAATCTTTTTAGCTCACATAGATGTCTGGGAGAGGCAAAATATGCAATTTCCAGACACATATTCCACTGAGTTCTCAGAATTTTCACTATGGCTCGGGTAACTTGCCCCCAGTGTTATAGAGTCAAATTGCAGCTCAAACACGATGCTTCTCAATGTTCTGTTATCTAACCATCAATATTCTAAGTAATGAGTTGGTTTTGACATGAATTGCAGTTTTGGTAGGATTATATCATTCCGTGGCTCTTGCATGCCAAGCTTAATATTGAATATGTAATCATTCAGAACAACTCTGTCAAATATTATACATCCATGCACAGAACCTCTGTGGTACTGTACCAGTAATCGGTATTTAATAAAAAAATAATGCCACTTATCCGCTGGACATTACTTCTGGTAGAGTGAACTAAAATGTATCGGCCAAATCTGCATACAAGACTCATAACTGTTTGAATCATTGGTTTTTGCCTCCAGAGAATGGGGACAAGATTTTATTGAAAGATACATACCATTGCTGCAATATTGATGGGTGACTAATCATGAATCAGGGAACAGCGGTTGCAGGCCCCAGTGACATTAACATGTATTAGCACATTCTTATAGTCCATTGGAAACTTCAGAGCCTTCCTGGACCTTTCCTTTAACCTTCCCTGTTGGATTTCTTTTTTTGGTTTTTCCCCCATTTGATACCCAGTGGAATTGTCGGAAAACCATGGCCACTGTATTTAGGGGGGGGGGGGGGGGGGGGGGTATATTATACTCGCGTGGTCCACAGTCTGAACTACGAGTTTACCGAAGACAAACATGTAGGTATGTACGGGTGGTTATCCTTACATAGATCTACAAGATGCCAACGGAGCACACACCATTCCAGGGGGTCGATCACACAAGACGCTCACAGACTGTGAACTGGCTGGCCTTGAACAGGCAGGACCTCCAGTTAAAACCCCGTGGGACCTGACCACCAGCTGGATATGCTGGTGTGCGGGAAAAGTTCTCTCTTCCCAGGTATAAATCCCTGGAGTCCACCAGTCACAGAAAGTTGTCGTATGTCTGTCCCTTTGCAGCATGCATGCGGGGAGCCAACAACCAAAAATAATTTGCCCGGAAGCGGGCAACCGAATTTGCCAAAGAAAATTGCATGGAAGAAGCCATCAAGGCTCCTCTACTGGCGGATACACCAGGAGGATGGGCACGGCATCATAAATCTTGAGCACATTGAATGCCAATTTAGCGAGGACGGGTGTTATTTCCCTTCTTGCAAGAACCGCTTTGAAAAAGGTCATCACGTCTGTGAAAAGCCCTTTGAACTCGGGAATTTCCGCATATAGTGCCTGGAGGAAGGGCTCGCGAACTTGCATCAGTTCTGGGTGATCACAGAGAAACATGGCGTGAGCCGGGTCTTCCACCGATTCCCGGCAGAATCTGCAAAGCCGCCACTCACGTGGGACGATTGACTTGCCACGTTCGGTCCATCGGCGCCGCTCCACTGCCAGACTATGACTTGAGAGAACCATCCGCGTTAGCGCATGTCGATGATCAGAAGTCTTGACTCTCAGATAGTGACGAAAGTCCAGTGATTTCTTGACCAATATGTATGTTCTTTTGGCCAAGAGGTCAAAACTAAAAATTTCAACCTTAAATAAACCGACCACCCTCAAAATATCACAAAGGGGAGGACGGACCGCAGAGCGGTCCGGCCGCCGCTTGTAATTACACAAATAAATCAGTGATTTGCTTGGCGGAGAGAATGAAGACCACTGCAACACAATTTGGTTCGCCGAGGATGGATGCCAGGCTTACAGTTGCGGACAATCAAAACCCGCTTATCTCATAGGGCCAGAACCGGCCTTTTTAAAATGTAAGCTCGGATTCAGATCCAGGGCCCCGAAAGGAGCCTAAAAATGGTCCTCCGAAGCTTTTCCCACGAGCCGTTGTTTTTCTCAATATTTTGGGGCCATTGTACGAAACTGTGTGTACCTCTTTGGGACCTCTGGGGTCCACTAAATCCACAGACATACTCCAAATGGTTAGAAGAAGCACTGTACAGCTCAAATGGCTCCTTGAGAGTAGTTAATACCCTGACTTTAGAAAAAATTACTCGTATTATAAGCAGATGGTTCGAATCAGTTTGCGCAAGTTTACCATCACCTCAATTCAGATTTTTTTTCTCAACCACGTTCCTTGCTCCGGTGCTTTGGATCCGCCCGTCCTCAATTTGTTCCTCTTTTCCCTCCAAATGAGAAGGCCGATCAACTTTTAACTTTGACTAACGCCGGCAAATTGCGTGCCGCTCCATGCCAGAGTAATCACACGACCCAGATTCGCGCGCTCAAGACCCGCTCAAAAGGAACGCTGGGCTGATTTCCCTTCGTTCCTTTTCCCCACCATCTTTCCGCCATCCAGTAGCTTTCCTCCGCTCGTCAAGTCGTGGGCTCCCGGCTTTCTTGGGATACATCAAGTTGTTGGCAAGATCTCTGCTTCAAGACCAAGGATGTTGCAGCTCAATCGGTACTCCACTCGACGTTTCTGCGCTGCATCAATCCTGTCGTCCGGCGCCATTCCTGGATCGATCCCTTTATATTCTCAGTGAACATCAAGACCGACGACAAACTCAATGCCAAGTTCGCTGATGTCTTCCCATCATCCCAGCGCAATCTAGCAACATTTCTACTTCCCGCTTCAACACAGGGCTCAAATCTCGTCGGATCAAGTCCTCCGCAAGAGCTTCAGATCATCAAGACGGACGAATACGCAGTGGTCGATCCCACCTCCAATTCACGATTCAACCTCACTCCCTTAAAACTTCGCCCTCCCTCGTACGTCGCTCACCGACTCTCCACCTTCTATTTCGTTCCGCCCCTGCTGGCCGCACTGCCGACGGGGTAAGTGGTGATCGCATCTCCCCTGTCGGTCGTCGCTAACCAGACCTGTATTCGTAGCTGCAATTCGGATACATACTCATTCGTCAACGTCTGCGCGGAAGTCATGAGCGCGAACCACCCGAATTAGGTGAGTATCCATTACGGACCTCTTTCTTCGCTTCCTTACTCGCTCTCCACACACCGACGCCTTCCACGCTGCATAGCTACAACCCCATACAGTGGGTCCCGCTGCACGCTGCCGACTGGAGGAAGGCAACCGGGGTGGGTAAGTCCGCACTTCCACACTGCTCATTCACCTGCGATCGCTCATCGCGCGGGCAGGCACCGGCAAATCAAGCACCAAGTATACATTCCAATGCTGTGTCGGCACTCATATAAATGTCCCTTCGGTTACGCCGCTTCCCACCGGTTTTCACACTCTCAATTCTACAGGATAAATCAGGAGCACGAGGTATTTCATGTTGACTCAGTTAACTCGGGAGTCGGCTGGTACGGGCTCAACATTCAGTTGGTGTCTAAAACCTGTGATTGTAGTGTGTATCATGTAGGCATAATAATCGATCCGAGGAATGTAATTTTTCACATAGGAAGTTCTGTGTGAAGTTTTGTGTACCTACGCCGAGCGAAGCGATGGTATGCCTACATTGCGGAATGAGGGCGACCCCGCCGGAGCGAAGCGACGGCATATCTTGTTTAAATGTAAAATTATTGCCGGATGAAATATTTTTTCCCACAGCAAATTCTCGTTGAATTTTCAAGATCTCTGTTGGGCCGCTTGAAGGTCATACTGATTTAATTCTTTCCGTCGATTTCTCATCCGATGGCACACGGATCGGTCGTTGGATAACACACTACAGATCTGGGATGCTGAAATGGGAAAATCCATTTCCGAGCCGATCGGTGGACACACTGCCTGAGTCAGATCCGTCCATTTCTCACTAGATGGGAGACACATCGTCTCCGGGTCTTATGACGCCACGGTTCGCATATGGGACGCCCAAACAGGTGCAGAAGTTGGGTCACTGGAAGGACACACCAATTGGATCCACCAGGCCTGGTTTTCCCCCGACAGCATTCACATTGTGTCCATATCCGAAGAAAACACTATCCGGACTTGGGATGCCCAACTGGATGAACCAGATCCCAGATCACAGGTGGAGATGCGGGTCTTCCTGAATTCCTTGCCTGATATCATCATGCGCAATGGATCTGAAACGTTGAACAACGACACGGTACAAATACATAATCATCATATTAAGATAAGTACGAAACCCAGAGTGACCTAGCCTGGATTCGAACCAGGGTCTTCCCGCCACTAGGTCTCTTCACTACCGCATTCACCTCCATCTAATCACTGAAACTTAGGCCTAAGGCTCAACGAACCCACCTGGAAATCGAGCCGCTGGTAGCGCAGATTCGACTCCGAGATTAGTATTGTAATTAATATCGGTTTCTTGGTTTCAATGAATAGATCCCCTGCGCTGTTGGGTATCCTCCGCCAAGGGAAATGTTGCAATTTAAGGAAGAGGACGAATCAAGCCGTGAAAAAAAAGGATATTGAATGAGATCCTGAATCCACATCTCGTCTGCATCCACTTGTGTAATATGTATGTGAATTCTTTCCTCCCTCAAAAGTCTTCTATCCCTGGAATTACATCTTGAACTCGGAAGTCTTTCATTTTTGGCTGGATTTGTAATTTATTTATTCGTAGGTTACTCCATCCACAAAAAAAATCAAGATCCCGACGAAAATGCTAAGTTTCCCATGCCAGGTGCTGGATAGAGAGGAAGGGGGTGCGGTGTACGGCTCACGGCTGCGTCAATTAGAAGAGGTCGAGATGAGGCAGCAGATCCGGGTTCAACTCTCGACACCCACATATGACGGCGCAAGCGGGTTTTTTCCTGGAGGCAACTTATTCAGGAACCAGCACCGAGAGACGAAGAAGGAAGCAGGGTGTATGCTACTGCGTTCAATGTTCATCGGACGTGCCCTCTGAACGAATGCAACCGAGCAGCAGATTCGGGTTCGATTCCCGGGAACCCGCATGGTGTGCTGCACAAAACAAATTTTCTTTTTGTTGTTTCATTATTCGTCCAAATTATGGCCAACGTTGGAAACTAGATGATTCCTTCACAGTGGAACTCGAGCAATTTGGGAATTGAGGGTTTAAAAGATTGAAACTGCCATCACTGGGGCGTAATAGTCATTTCCATCTCCTGGGCTCAACCACAGGATAAAATTTAACCCAGCTGCAACGAGGTAAAAGAGGAAATGACCTCAGATAACACCCCCCCCCACCCCAAGCAATGCGGAGCTAACAAAGCGCAGCGCAGACAAAAAAATTGTATTAGGGTTCTAAACTTTTTACTTGGCAGAACCTAGAGCGATTGGGAGGAGTGCAAGTGTTTATCTTCTTTCTTCGTGCTTTCTCCATCGACGTGCGTGTTGGTTCCGCTATAAATCGTGCAGTTAAGTCCGATCTTTGCATCAAGGTTGCTGGGGTGGTCGTGTTCCGAGTCAGAGTCTAGATCCATAAGGCGGTCTCGGAGAAACGCGACGATCCCGGCCGACTCAGAACCGGGACGTCCGCCCTCGGAATGAAGAGCCGGAAAGTCCCGGTGCCATTGGCGGGCAAGGGCCCGGCGCTGAAATATATGTACAGCCCCAAGCGCGGAAAGCGGTCTCCGTCCTGATGGGTGGGTTAGAGACCTGTGCTAACGTCAAATAGTAAGAAACTCACCAAAGGCAAAGTAAACCACATTTGCACCGAAGATCAGTGTAAATGCGCCGTTGACGAAGCTCCAGAAGCCACCCAACGCAGAAATACCGGAGAGGGGAGAGGCATCCATGGTATCTTGAAGTAGTTTCGTCGAAAAGGCGTAGCGATTTAACAATGTCAGCTTCGCGACATCGGACCCACCCGCATTTGAGGGATATGGTTGCAGTGAGGTGATTTCAGGAATGAAGGTGGAGACATATGTCTAGCCGTCCTGAATTAAGAAATCAGGTCATGACAGTCTGCAGCCACGACATACCGGGTAAAGAGGGATCTCGATCACCCTTCGTTCTGTCCAGGTCAATACCCCAAAAAGGTTGGATCGGGGTAGGAGGACAATGGGCTCAAAAGGAGGAAGACTGTTGATGTATTTTTCAGGCGGTTGAACAGAGACGGCCACCAAACCGAGTTCCCCGAATCTCCATAACGGGGTTGAAAAAGCGGCAGTCGCCACCGATATTGAAATAGCGGAAACGTCTTTCCACCCATGTGGACCTACACAAGATGGGCATGAGATAGATTCCAACTGATTTAAAAATCAAACAGATACATTGGACGACTAGGTCGACGCCGGGGACTGACGAGTCCATCGTTGAGCAGTTGGTGGATTCATCGGAATCCAACAGCGCGTTCACTTGGATGTTTGAACCCGACACGTTGGATATGTCACCAGCCAGGCCGAACTAGTATGCGTACATCGATGCTGCTCATCCAGACGAGGACGATGAAACCAACGTACTAGGAAAACAGTGACATTTTCCGTCGGGTATCCAATGTCATCGATAAACGGGGTGACGAGAGATCGGGTGTAAGTTTGGGAAAGTGCTGGTACGATGAGGATTGCGTAGATTGAAAATGCCGGGACACCGAGTGCGAGGCAGCTGATGGTCAAAGCCCTAATAAAAATGATGACAGCGGACTCTCCCCTGGGAACAAATTTCGGTGGCATTATATGCAGGTTTAAGACCAACACATACCTTACTAATGGCCTAGAAATATATCGGTTCAGGAGAATTGACAATGGCGTATAGCGTGGGTGGACCGATTTACACCCTCCCAAAAAAGCAAATGGTTGGCGAAAGAAACTGTGCTCGGACTTGACGATCGTGGCACAGCGAAATAGGGCCGAAAGTAGCAGCATCAACAACTGCAGGCCAAAAATGAATTGCCATGGCCCGTATCGAAAGAGTCGAATGTTGAGAATGTCGCAAATCACTAGCAAGGGTGATTCAGTAATTGGAATCTATGCATCGACTCAGTCGCTGACATCCAGTTTCGATTATGAGGAGGGCGAAATCAACTGCAGCCAACCTCCACATGCGCCGCGGAAACAAGTTGTAACCAGTTATGACACAAATCACACGATGCCAGTCACTTCACTTACATTAGACTGTGATGGAAAATTGTCAGGGCGCAGTATACGATGGCAAATCGGACTGAAGAAGGAAAGGTGTGGTAATGGTTGAAAGATGCCACGAGGCACACAATTGTGGCAATATTGCCGAGCAGGAGGAAGCGCAGAGTATACACTCTCGCGGTAGGGTTGAAGAGGAGGGCGAGTCTCATGGTGTTGAGGGGGTTGTGAAGTGACGTGGTCATATATATGCACCGGCTAGAGGTGCCGGAGATCAAAGATCCATGCCGTTCCGGATCATTATCTCGAAAGCGATGATATTGCCGTGGCGGTAGAATCGAGGCTGTCTGGACTGCCTGCTGATGTTTCTCCACAGGCTTTGTATGTCCAAGTTCTGACGAGGAGAACATCTATCCATTCCCACTCATCTGAAGCTGAGGGTTTGAACCACGAAGGTTGGATGACATAGAAGCGAAGTTTCGTTGTGTATCATCAAGGGGGATCAACGGGATAATTCTAATCAGCAACACCCGTACTTTCGGTACGGGGGGTTGCCGCTATTCAACAACCCTCATGATGTTTCCGATTCAGCAACCCCCACCCGGATCAATTGTTGTCATGAGCGGCACTGAGCACCCCCGCCCTCTTTTTCAGCAAATAAAGTAGTTTTGGTCCAATCGGTCGATTCCGGAGTCTCAAAATTTACACAATAGTGCGCTATAGGCAATGTTCGAGTCGAGAGACTGTGAATGCAGTGCTTCAGCTTATAAAGCTCCGATAAAACATAGTGCAGGTGCAGAGCGGAGGGGAGTTTATCACAGTGTATCACACACACAACCAAGGTGCTTAAAATGTCAACTTCAACTTGAAGGTGTTCCAAAGGCAATCGAAATTTCTAGATGCCACTGGCAGTGCCACAGATTGATGAAAATTTTGAGGCTGTTCCGGAAAATGCTGTCCATAGCTATTCAAACAAGATGACGCGTAAGATATTACTCTTACTCTTCTGGTAATTGCGAGTGGAACGTGGCACGGAACGGCATGGCGAAGCACGAACTATCCTAGCCGAGCTTATTACGTGGGGATTGCTGGTTAGAATAATCTGTTTAGCAACCCCCCCGTACCCAGAGTACTGTACTATTTCGACCAAGTCTTCAGGTGACGCGTGACACGGCCCTCTGAACTGAAGACCTGAGGTACCGGTGACGGTGACACTCGAAAAATGAAGACCTATAAAATTGTAGTCCTAAAAAGCTCTAAAAATCGTTTCTAAGACATGAAAAAATCTCCTTGAGAAAGTGCGCAAAAGAAAATAAAAATTAACGAAATTAATTAAAAATTTAATGTCTTTCCCAAAGCGACGCATCATAACACCTAGTCCTGACTCTCTTGTGCTGGCCACGGCCGAGAACCACAGGAACGACTTCATCGTCTTCCGCATCAGACTTCTCTGCATCACCTGCACGCACAAGGCCCCCGTTCTCGCCAATGGTAAAATTCTTGGCAACTGAGGTGCCACTGGAAGTGAGAAACTCGGAGACGACATCGAGGGGGATGTCGCAGTGATCATAAATATCGACATCGAGGTAAGGGTCCTCCTCAAAGTCCTCAGTGGGGTCCGCTGCAGCCCGTTGCGAAATCTCGGCGCAAAGAACGGGGTCTTCGGTGGGGAGCCGAATAAGTCTTTCGAGTGCCTCTGGCGAAGTAAGAATGGCTTGCGAATCCAGTCCGATTTTTTGAAAGCTGTATCGTCGCTCATTGGTAGTGACCGTGGATGAGGAATGTTTTTGAAAAAATTGTTATTATTTATTTGTTCTGTCCACGCAAAAAATGAAGACATTGCCGGGCGTGAAGCGAAATTGCGCAGCTTCTCCAGCTCCTTGTGGCCGTTCCGCCTCTTCCGGCAGTTATTTTCAGAAATGAAGACTTGAACAGTCGGTGACACCTACGCCGGCAATCTGAAGACTTAGGAAAATGAAGACCTTAGGTGACGCGTGACATGGGCTGAAGACTTGGTCGAAATAGTACAGTACGGGGGTTGCTGATTAGAATTATCCGGATCAACGAACTGCAACATACTCAGACTCGTTGGGTGATCCTTCTTCAGTTGTGACACACTGATGGGGGATCAAACCTCGTCATCAGCTCGGAATTAGCATGTAAACACCATTTCGAGCAGTGTAGTGGGGGTTAGAGTCCGAGTTAGAGTTCCTGTTTTAGGTTAGAGGTTAGAGTTAGGGTTAAAGGACATACTTTTAGCGGGAAAGAGACTTTAGAGTGCCAACCTGAAACATCCTCATCATCAAATAGATCGGTAGTGAGGTGCTAGAGAGATTTAGACCGAGACAGTGGTTTGGCGGTGTTAGCGTAGTAGCCTCAGTTACGGAGCAAGAAGTAACTGTATTTTGTAGTCTACCTGTTAGCGTAGTACTACGGAATAATTAGTATGATGAATTAAAATAGAGAATATAAGTACGCACGCCTCAGTTACGGAGCAAGAAGTAACTGAGGCTAACCGAGTGTCGTAAACTGTAAAGTAGTGTAGTATCGTAATGACGGGATGAATATAGGTAAGATAACGAAAGATTAGATATACCGCTAACAGGCGGAGTGTCGTGGTCGGGAAGAGGAGAACTCAGATCACATGTCACTCCGCTGTCACCGCTCGCTACGAGAGGGACGCCCATAATCTTAATCAGAGAGATCGATGTGGTTCCGCCTGGTCCCGCGACGTGATGGATGATACAGAGAGCATAGTATAGTCATGGCGTTCTATAGTTCCGGGCCCTTCTTTTGGCGTCCGCCTACACATACTGTACGCCCTGAAGCTGCAAGGAAGAAGACCGCGGGATAGCTCCAGAGAGCGGATGTTCGAGATCCTACGCATGGCAGGATCATCACGAATGAATGACGGAGTGATGGTGAGGCTGTTCATCACCAAATGTGGAAAAAATTGTTTAGCCCGGGTACGGATCACGATTCTGTCAATATAATTGGGAGAATCACAATCGCTTGCGAGCGCTCGCAACCGTTCTACAATTGTTGGGTGCGTATTGTCCGCGTATGTCAAGACAATGGCCGCGATCATTTCAGGTGAGATGGAGAAGTACGAACGATCCAAGGATAGGTTTGGAGTAGGCCTGGGATGCATAAATTGACGAACAGAACGGCACGCGGGAATCGTTGATCAACATGGAGGATACCAACCGCCAAGATTTCACACGGCCGCTATTGTGCGAGGTGCGCAGGATTGATGCAAGAACACTGAGAACAGACGCGATTGATTTCGCCACTAGGTCTCTCTCTCCTACAAAAAGATATTGAAAAAATGCCGGCCCCCAAAACGCACGCCAACAGTAGAATATCTGGGTTTCCCGCCATGGATTCCTGGGGATTTAACTCGCAGCGAAGCAAGGCAGAAGAAAGAAAAAACAATAGCGAGTATAAATGACCTAACCTGGATTCCAACCAGGAGTTCCCGCGACAGCAGCGTTACCCAGAGTCATCGAAGGCGGGCGCAATTCCTTCACCACTAAGTCTCATTTCTAGAAAGTAGACCTTGAATAAGTGCGGGGCAAAAACGCATATCTTGGTTGAGCAGATATTAACTGCGGCATATTGATCTCTGTGTCTGAGCTTCAAACAACGAATGAAGCCATTGCGCCTGTGGGCCGTATAGATGAATGAATTTGAGTCCGAGCGAGAACCTAAAAAGAGAGGCGATCGGACCCAGCCTGGAGTCGAACCAGGGATTCCTGCATTATATTGATGGACAACGAGACAACGGAAGCAGTTGCGGGCCGTCCACTACTAGGTCTTACCCCTAGCGAAAAGACGTTAAGTCAGTGCGATAAATTGGAGGCTTAACTAGGCTTAACTGCCCTTGAGCAGATCTGCGATAATCAGGCCTTGTTGAAGCCGTCAACCGCTCAAGAATCTCACGCGTGATATTGAACTTAATTTAGCTACTTAGTATCAGGCAAACGCGTTTACAGGGGCGGAATATTCAGAAGAGGTATGGCCTCTGAGGTGCACGGATCCGTGGGGGAACAACCGAGACCAGGTTGAGAGCAGGCAAAGAGCAGGCAAAAAATTAAACGGGCGGGAATTCCGGACGTGGCGGCAGCCCGACGGTGGTCACCGGTGAATGGTGAATAGGAAAACAAGATATCACACTCGTTGAGTCAGATCTAGAGCCTGGATGAAATGCTATGAACCGAGAGGACAAGAAGCTTACGCGTGGCGGAGATCACCGTCATCAAAGTCCCACCCAAGTTGGTCGCTTACGTCACACTCTCTTTCTCCACACGTATCTCCACCCCGTCTCCCGTCCGGACAGCGAAGACCACAAGCCACAATTACGTCGTTAAAGAACTCGAGGCAAGAGGAGATTGTGCGAGAAGAAGGACTTGGCAGGATTTTCAGAGGCCTTCGGGGCAGTGCCACCGTCGCCGCCTCATAGCGTCGCTTCCTGCTTGCGCGGACGGCGTCTACACCTACCCAAGCACGCCACCGTCCTCACTGCTCTGCTGTCCGTAATGTGCACTCTACTACGCATGCATCGAACGAATTCGGGCTCATGCACCGCAGCAACATGCGGGCTCCTCTCGACCGGGGACTCCGTACAAATCAGCGTCCCTGTCTCTCCGCCCAGCTTGAGCCCCTGGGCATAGCCCCCCTGTTCCCGCGCCAAAAACTCACCGTGGGTGCTCGATTGCTAGTCGTTTATTTCCTTATCCTTGGTGTCACCTATGGCCTCCCTTCCCGCGCTGGCTTTCTTGCTTCTCTCCTTCTTCTCCTATCCTTCTACGCTCTCTATTCTCTATCCATCCCTCGTTGCTATTTCTATTTCCGCTGTTGTTTCGCCTTGGGATTAACTCCAGATGTCATCTCTCGATGCGACGTCATTCCGGCGCTGTTTGACGTAGTTCAGTCAATCGTCCACTCCTACAGCGTATCTCCCGCTCCTCCCACGACATTCGTCTCGTGCGCACGTTCGATATACCATTCTGTGCGCAGTCCGCATGACGCAAATCGCTCTATACTGTGATCACTTTGCTTGAGGTTAACGCAGGGATCCGCTGGCCTTATTTCTTTCTTTATATGGGCGCACAGAATTCCTCCTGGAATTTTGATATCCTTAATGCCCCCTCGTTTGTGCACGCCCTGTTTCACATCTCTCCTCCTGCACTTCTTGCTTCACATCTTCCTCTCGGAAGCGGCGTACTTCGCGCTTTCAATTTCTGGGCTGCCCGGATTTCTTTCCTCCGCTTCTTCGCTGCGCCTCTATCATTCCATTTATGGGCTGCGTTGCAATGGCACTCGGCATGGGTCGTTCCTCGGACGCGACGTTGGTTCAAGTCCTCGTCTTTTCTTATCGTGAATACGCCACAATCCTTGTCGCAGGGAGTCTACAATTCTATGTCGCAAGTATAAGATCCCATTTGTCCTCCTCTCTCTTATCTCCGCCATTCTGATATGTGCTGCAGACTGATCTCTCCAGTGGGTAGACTTCCACGCTGTTCCTGCAGTCGCTCCGCTGACCGAGCGATGGATTTCCACATGAAGCCAGAACCTGGCATACCTCTCGGATATCTGATGGTCTTCAGGGTGATAGACAGGGATGTGATGCATCAGGAGACCGTGCACATCCTTCAAGCGGTACTGGACGGGATCCACCTTGGATCCACCCAGGAAATGTGTGGGTGATGGAGTGGGGAGATGTCATTTGTTCCAAGGTGCATGGTATATTTCTCCATCTGGTTATGTCAGTTTAATGTCCAGTACTCCCGGCGCTGACAAGACGGCTCTCATCAAGAGCGATGCTCAATACCTTCTCAAAAGAAACGGGCCGGCATTCCACAATCATCCCATGCCGGAGCACCTTTGTACGCTGGACGCCGAGGATCCTGAATTCAGTATATCCTGCGTGTATTCGTTCGTACTCAAATACCAGGCTTACAGCGCTATCGCAGAAACCGGGAGGATATCTCCAGTCCGATGCCATCATCGGCTCCATCGCTCCATTCATCGCGAGGGAAAATTTCAAGATCGTTATCATCGAGGATTCTAAAGTAAACTACCAGGCCTCAGAGCTGCCCACCGGTACCCTGTGCATGGGAGCGGCGGCGGTATGTGTAGCAAACTTTTGACGTCACATCTTGATCTGACTGTCATCGTAGGTGGAGCGATGTTACGATCTCTATCGGACCGGAGTTCGCACCCAACAGCAGAAGTAGGACCCCTGAAATTCAACCCAAATACCTGTCCAAAAGTTTCTTGACTTGGGGACTTTTTATCTGGACCCCAAATCGGGAAATTCTTATCCGAATTTCAGGCCTCTCACAGCTCGAGTTTTTATCCGAATTTTATACCAGGCCTATCATTTCTTCCTGCCTGCAGAAGCTCCTGGGAGTGATTTCTGGAGCCCGGATTTTGCCCGAACAGTGTCCCTTCTAGTTCAAACATCTCCCTCTGTTCAAACGCATCAAATACGGTGTATTCAATCTGGTCCCACTCTCGATTTTTGATGCGCGCGCGACCCGAATTTCATCCGAATCCGAACCTGGCGCGCGCACCAGCCTCGAGTTTTTATCCGAAAAATCCACCAGGCAAAGCGGGTCAAAACCTGACTTTTTATCCGATTTTGACTAGGGATCTTCAAGTTTTGGTCGAGTTTTTATCCTAATTGAAAATTTCGGCGAACAGGCATTTGGGTTGAATTTCAGGGATCCTGCAGAAGTTCTCATGTATGTCCGCAGCAGCCTGGCATAAAAGTTAGTTCATTTTTTACCGCCGCCTTTTTTCCTTTTTCTGATGATACCGACAGAAGTTTCTCAATTTACCCCTTCCCCAAAAACCTAAGGAGTCGTCGTGTGATCCCAAACCGTTCATTACTCATTGTTTGAAGTTCACTCGGATATATGTAGCAAGTATACTGTACTATTTCGACTGGATGTTCACACCATGTTACCGTCACCTAAGATGTTCATTTTCCTGGGTCGTTCATTTCTCGGCAATCACTCCAACACTTCCATATATGGTAACCCAGCGAATGCCGGTGGGCCTCAAAACGTCGCTATCACCATCACCTATACCATTCAGTTCACGGCCCTCTGCCCGTCACCTGAACACTCGGTCGAAATAGTAGAGTACATCCATCTAAGTAAGACCTCACCGTTGCTAGTTAGATGCTGGTAATTCCTGCCCAGGTGTAGTTCCCACACATGAAGAGCCCAGATAGAATTAGTACGAGTTGAATTAACAATTAGTTGTGCTGACAATCCCCAACACTTCCTCTCATCTCAACTACATCCAGCTCTTCAATATTGGGACATCTGCACCAATAAACATGTTTTCCAATGATGTGGCAGGTAGATCTAACTGGTGTAAGTAGAGAGTAAATCAAGTTAGACTCAGAGTTGATAAGTCAACGTCTATATTCATACCTAAATCAAGTCAGACTACAAGTACGCGAGTACAAGATAAATCCAAGAGTAAAAGTAAAGCTGATGAGTTAACGTCTGAGGTGCATACAAAATCCAGCATGCATATATACTATAAGACAGAGTATAAAGCTGTAATCTTGTATCTACAGCTACACATACCAAAGTTGTCAAACAATGAGAAATCATAAGCTGTTGTACAGGAATATCAACAGCAAAAGCGATGGCATAAGAAACATACTGGGAAAGAATGCGGACACAATCAAGGCCTGATTGTGCTGTATAACAGCTAATTCAACACTAACTTCCTGAGGTTTTCATGGGTATCTAGTTTTTGTTTAACAGCGGCAAGTCTGTTGTCAATTTGGACAAGATATTTCCCCTGTAGTGACCGTTCAAACAGCTGGCGAGCTTCATCCCAAAGTTGTATAGCCCCCTCCCAATCACCCCTTCTCTCTGAGATATCCCCCAGACAAACCATGCACTGAGCCCGATTGTGATGAATATCCATAAGCGTGAATCCTTCGAGTGCAACAATGAAGAGGCTCCATGCTGTCTCCTCATCTCCTTGGCTAAGGAACATCTGACCCATAAATTGGAGTGCCTTGTGAAGTGCTAATTTATCCTTGATTTTTGTGGCATACCCCTGATATACCACTGTCCACGTAGAGGCTGAATCAAATTCAGTTGAAGGCCATCGGCTCATATCCGCAAGCCTCTCAAGGGCATATAATACAGCTTGGATATTGTTTTGCCCTGCCAAATCCAAAGATTGGTAGAATCCTATCTTTGCAACGATGGTGCCTCCCTCTCTGAGAGTGAGATCTGCAGATAGCATGTAACAGAAGTTCGTAGTTCTTGGATCTTGTAGAGTATCCAATATTCCTTTGGCCTTGTCCAGGTTCTGTTGAACATCTTTGCTACTCGTGCCAATCATAATATCGATCTGTGCAAGATTAAGCAGGCCAAAAGCATAGACATATGCATCTTGATCCATGGCGGTGTCCTGAACAAGTTGAGCATGAATACTACGGGCTTCAGCATATTCTGATTCCAGCATAAGTAGGTGCGGATCTCTTTTCTTTGGTGTTGCGGTCGGGGAGAGCAACAACAGAGAACGGCGCATCACCTAGGATGCGGCCGTGATCTCTCTTCATCCCTCTCATTGCACCTCGGTCGATGCTGCGAGCCGCAGACGTTCCGTGGGATGCGAATACGTGCCCCATGCTATGTGTGCGGCTGTGCACGTATGGTTCGCTCGGTATCCATGAAGACCGCGTCGTTGTACCGCCAAAGCGAACAGTCCAAGAGCTACCTGCGTCCTTGACGTGCCGCAGTTCGGACGTATGCTGTCGACGCGACGGTGCGTCCGCACCTCACAAAGGACCTCACCAAGCACAAATACCGAGCCCAGCATCAACGCAGATTATGTCGCTATCTCGCGCACCACATATAGGAATCACCGCCCATCGATCGCAACACCGACTTCAGAGACCCGGTATGCACCATGGCGGTTTTTTTGTTTTGTCAATTCTAATCATCATGTTTCAGAATATCAATATGTTCTGGGGCGTAGGGCCACGGAAGATTTTCCTGAGGATATGGATGCACCAGTGCATTCTAGCGCTCTTGTTGTTTGGCCGGAAGTATTATACTAATGCAGATGACCAGGAGCGAGTATTTGATGCATTCCCTCGTGCTACTCATGCAATACCTCAAGGCATGATCGGCTTCAATGGATGTTCGGCCTCGTCCATTCAGTTGGTCGTCTGAATTATATTGACATCAAGACTGCTGACCGGAGCTACGCCCATGCAGGCATCTTCGCCGCGGCATCGACGATGGCGAACTGGAGCGGGAGGGCGCGCCGAGCGTGGAGTCGACTTAGGTGATGGTCACATCACTCTTCATCGGTATTAATAATTCGCTAGTTTCCTGTTCTACGCCGCGACGCTTGAGATTTTTGGGTACAAAGATAGGCGACACGTAGCTTGAAACCCACTGCATCGCATGTCATCCCGCAGTTCATTACAATACACTCGATTGTCGCTGGCACGCACCTGCTCGACGCGTAAAGTGGTGCGGTCCTTGCACTTCACAGACTGACTGGAGCCCACGCTGCTGCGTAACCCGGTGCTCACGCTGGCGGTGGACATGATGACCTACGCGTTGGCGGCGCGAACGGTACAGCCTGTCAAGGAACTCGCCGAGTGCGATTGTTGATGTTTCGCCCACTCAAGCTGCCCCTACACACTCCACACCAGTCCCCCAAGGTTTCCAGTAGCCTGGTGCTCATCCTTATCCTCATCAACGGGTGTTCCATGGAAAGTGCCATCCTGAGCAGTCCCGCTCAGTGTGCCTCTAGCACCAGCACGCTCCTATCTGTTGGCGATACAGCGCTCGTGACTCAATAGCGTGCCGCCCGAACGCGATCGTGAGTGGGCCTGGCGCTGTGGTGCCCGAGTATGTGCCCCTCCGGTGGCTCCTCCTCCACGATCCGCACGACGACGTACACCGAGAAACCGCCAATTTTTCCGACATAATTGATGAGTCACCTTCAACTTATGGAAGCTTGAACTGCTTGCTGTCAAATCAATTTGTAATTGACCAGAGAGCAAAGATTCCTAGAGTTCCAGGTCTCAAGCCGGATGTAAATATTTCTCATGTTATGGACCCTGTCCGTGTCAGCGAAGCGGCTCGGCGCTCAGTGCCGTTGATGGCATCAATCACATCACGGATGGCCCCGGCTGAGGTTGGAGTTCGGTGTCGTTCACTCTCCAGCGCTGCCTGGAGTTCGGGAAAATAATTTTCCTAATGGGAGTACCCCAGGAGTTTGTATCACGGACTTTATGGGCGGGGCATGGACATCACAGGGTGGGCCAGGCAATTGAAACTTGAAACTTGAAAGAGGGTTGAATCTCCCAGTGCATGTGGGCCACATTTTATTCCCGTAATGTATGTAACCTGGAAGTGCAAGGAAGGACAAGAGGGAGCAGGAGTGAGTAGGATGCACCGTTGCCATATATGACCTGGAAGTAGATGTAAAGCACTTTGGAGGATTTGACTCCTCATGTTCCGCATGAAAAGTATGTTTGTCCATCGTGCTTATGCTCTGTCCTACAACTGCTTTGAATCTCGATCGAAGGATTATGTATGTACGTACCTTGAAATGTGATGGACAGTATGGCACAGCAACAGATTGAATGTACTTGTACAAAGTTTCGACATTGTTTATTCCTGCGGATGGCTGGCACGCAACCCATTCTTGTGTTGAACAAACCCGCGCGCGGTTCTGTGCCTTCGTGCCTGAGCCTGACGACGGCGGGAGCGAATCTCCACGCAAAATAATCATCCGGCGGCGGTCGAGACGCGGACATTTTGCATGTAGTACGGGCGCGGTAGCACCTCGAGGCGCTGGAGGGCTTACATGGCTTGGGGAGCGGGGACGGGGGGAGGCAGAGGCGGGGAGAGTATGGGGGAATGGTGGACGGGGCGGACGAGAGGGCGGACGGGAGGGCGGATCGCGCATCCCCGATTCCCCCAGACGAGCACTTATGCGAAGTGCATTGCTACAGGGGGACGTGGAGGTGATTATGCACTGGAGAGAACGCGTATTAGACGCCGTTGATGTCTCGGCGCCTAAGCGGTGACAGATGCGATGGCAGACCGTGTGACTACTACTCTAAAACGGCAGGTGACAGACTTGTCTGCGCTCCAGGAGTATATGGGACTCGACTCGGCTAGTAGTTCGGCGTGCCGATTCCGCCATCAATTGATCATAAATCTCGGCAACTGGTCGACATGCTGGGGGGAAGGCTCCCCCAGGCTGCCTTTCCGTTGGCACGGGGCCTTTTTCGCTGGCACGAAGCCCTTTCCGCTGGTGCGGGGCCTTTTGCAATTTTTTCTTGCGTGTTTTAACAGCTAATTCTGAATTTCTTTGATTACATCTTACGCGGGGAGACCCCCACGGACCCCCTTTGTCGCTCGCCCGTGGGGCCCGCTACGTGGTATTACCGCTCACCGTGGGATCCACTGCACGGTGCTTGTGTATTCGGCGCTTGCGGAACCTGCCCAGCGGAGTTTTGGCTGATACGCCGCTATCCGAGTCCCATTCTTGATCGTTAAGCGAGCTAAGCGAGAGATTAGCCGAGTCCCATCGTCGCGAGTCCCATTCTTCTCGTCGCACCTCATGTCTCAGTTTGAATTTTCCCCACGCACCTAAATTTTAATTCATTCTTTGCATGCGATCACCACCGTGTGGAGTTGCCTGCCCCGCCGCCGCCTAAACGTAGGCGCCCGTGAACTATATAAGCCTCTTGGATCAAAGGGGCCCTGCACCCCCAAGCTATGAATCCATTGTCAAATTCCAACTTGAATGCCGCAGATGGGCCGAATGTACAGACTTCTGTTGCTGGTAGTGTGTCTCGATCCCCGGATAATAATGTGGACACACCTGATGGGAATTATTCCGTGAGTCTACTTGAATCAATGCCCAGTTTATTTATTAAGGGGCTGAAATCTTGCTAGTCACTCAAACATTTGGGAGTGCCTGAATTACAACAACTAGTTGAGGATACATTGCCAGCGAACCCAGATCTCTCTATATATCTAGGAATGCTAGGAATGGCCTTGCTAACCTGTTATCGGGAGATAGGAGATCTGAATGATCTTCAGCTTGCAGTGAAAAAATTACAAGATGCAAAGGAACTTATCCCAGAAACACACCCTGATAGACCAGGGCATCTTTACAACCTGGGACAATCATTGATAGAAAGATACCAGATGATCGGGGATGTGGCTGATCTTGAGGTTTCACTGCAGAAATTGCGGGAAGCAGTGAATAGAACCCCAGAGAGGCACCCAGACAGAGAATCCCGTCTCAAAAGCCTCAGTTACTCTTTCAAACTTCAATATCACAAGCTGGGAGACCTGGATGATCTAGAATCCTCTCTCCAAATTGATCAAGAGGTGGCAGAGCTGTCACCTAAGGACCATCCAGATAGGGCAGTCCGGCTTCAACACCTTGCTTGGTGTTTTTCAACTCGATATGAGAGTTTAGGACACCTGGACGATCTTGAAGCAGCAGTGTGAGCATATCAAGAAGCAATAGAGTTGACACCCAAGGACCACCCAGACAGGGCAGTCAGGCTTAAAAACCTTACTATATCCTTCATCACTCGATACCGCAGACTGGGAGAGCTGAACGATCTTGAAGCTGCATTACAGACATCTCAAGAAGCACTAAGTGTCATCCCAAAGGGGCATCCCACCAGGGCAGATCATCTTCAAAACTTTGGTATAACTCTTTTAGATTGATACCGGAGACTGGGAGAGCTGAATGATCTTGAAAATGCATTGGAGACATACCAAGAGGGAGTGGATCTTACACCTGAGGGGAAGCCTGAGAGGGCAGGTCTTCTCAAAGACCTTGGGGTCTGTTTCATAGATCGATACCGGAGGCTGGGAGACCTCACTGATCTTGAAGCTTCACTGGAAAGAAAGCAAGAGGCATTAAATATCACTCCAATGGGGCACCCTGATAGGGCAGGCCATATCCAAAGCCTTGCTGTATCGCTTATAGAGCGATACAAGAGGCTGGGATATCTCAATGATCTTGAGAGTTCCCTCTGCAAAAACCAAGAAGCAGTGGATATCACTCCACAAGGCCATATGAATCATGCAATATATCTTGGAAGTCTTTCAGAATCATTAAAAGACCGGTGCCAAAAGCTTGGAGATCTGAATGATCTTGAGGCCGCATTGCAGGCTGACCAAGAAGCAGTGAATATTATCCCCTCTGGGCACCCTTATAGGCCATGGTGTCTTGGCAATCTTTATGTAGCCTTTATAAGTCGATATCAAAAGCAGGGAAACATAAATGACCTTGAAGATGCATTGCAAGCATGCAAAGAAGGGGTAAACATCACAGGGGCACCCTGATAGAGCAATTCGTCTTCAAGACCTTGGTAGATCTTTTGCAGAGTGATATCGGAGGCTGGGAGACCCAAATGATCTGGAAAATGCTCACACATATTATGCCATGTCCTTCAAAATACTCACTTCAACTCCAGAGTTGTCCTGGGCAGCAGCCCTTGACTGGGCTTCCTTCTCAGAGGAGTTCAAGTCATCCAGCTGCATGACTGCCTATTCCAATGCTTTCTACCTACTCCCTGAGATCCTCTGGATTGGGAATGCCCTAAGTGAAAGGCATGGGGCTATCCGCCGACTCAATGTTGCACAGGTTACTTCTGCTGCTGCAAGGACTTGTATCAAGTTTTCCAACCTTACTCTCACTGTGGAAATTATTGAACAGGGACTCGGTCTCATATTTCAGCAGATGCTCCAGCTGAAAGTAAGCATGGATGGACTTCCTCCTGATCTGGCAAAAAAATTAAAATCCCTCTCTTCACAACTCTACAGTGGTGTATGCCTTGATCCAAAGCATCTTGCCAATGAAAGGCAAGCTCTCCTGAAAGGAATCCGACAGCAGCCAGGTTTGAAATACTTCCTCCTTCCAAAACCATATAAAGCTCTGTGTCACGCCTCTCAAGGAGGCCCTGTTGTTATCCTGAACAGCCACCAGGAACATTGTGATGGGATTATAATCCCAAGTCCAACTTCAGATCCAGTGCATGTTGTGTTTCCATCGGTGACACTGGAGATGTTGAAATTACGGCAGAAAGCACTCAGAGAGCTCCTTGGCCACTGAAATGTCAGAAACCGAGGAGAATCCACATCAACTAGGCTCTTTGGCTATCCCGAGTCATTTGAACACAAAACACATGAGCAGTGTTTCACAGATCTATTGATTTGGTTGTACATCAATGTTGTTGAACCTGTTTATCAGGTTTTGAAACTGGTCAGTGCATGCACCAGTTATTATTATTCCTGTCTCCCTCTTCCTCTCCCTCTCTTCTTTCTTTTGGCTTGAGCTGAAACTTTTTTTCAGCATGGAATTCACAATGGCAGGCTGTGGTGGTTGCCAACTGGTGCATTCACAGGCCTACCCCTCCATGCAAGCCCTCCAACCAATGACTTCATCCATTCATATACTGCAACATTGGGATCTCTTCTGGATGCCTATGCCAAAAAACCATCTTCTGCAGCTAGATTTGGTGTTGTTGGGGTAACACATACCAGCGATGGATCGAACCATCTCCCAGGAGTCGAAAAGGAAGTTCAAAAAGTCCTTTCTATTGTCAAACACTATCAGGTAGAGTGCCTTGAAGGAGATCAAGCAACAGTGGATGCTGTGAAGCTTCAACTACAGAATTGCTCTTGGGTCCATTTGGCATGTCATGGCACACAGGATTTAATTCAACCAACCAAAAGTCATCTCATGCTCTATGAAGATACCTTGCAGTTGGAAACCATTCTTCGGATGTCTCTGTCAAATGCAGAGTTTGTGTTTCTTGCTGCATGTCAGACAGCCATGGGTGATTTTCAAGTAGTAAATGAATCCTTTCATCTTGGAGGAGGATTCATTGCCGCAGGTTTCCGCAGTGCCATTGGGACTCTGTGGACAATGAATGATCAGGATGGACCATTGGTCGCTGAAACTGTCTACTCTTACCTATTTCGGGATGGGCGACAGCCTCGGGCAGGTGATGCAGCCGAGGCACTGCAGGTTGCAGTGGAAGCTTTGAAGGCTCAAAATGTTCCATATGAACGATGGATCCCATTCATTCACATGGGAATTTAATAATACCCCGCTGTGCTTATATACACTACTTATGAAATGTTAAGCGGTGTTTTTTGTTTATAGTGGAGAATTGTAAGGACCCGTTCATTCACAAAGTTCATGATATATTCTTTTTTCTTTCTTACCTATGATAATCCCTATCTACCGATACACGTAGGGTAGATTTGTCTGAATATGGTAGTTGGATGACTAATCTAACTATACTTCTACCAAAACCCCTGCCTCATGCCCCATCACCTGACCCGCAGAGATACTCCGAGCACAGGCAACAGGTGCTAGGCGACCCAATCTTATTCACTCTATTGCCCTGCTTGAGTAGTTGCTGATCTTATCTGTTTAGGTTAGCTCGATCATGAGGCCGCATAGATAAGGTCTACAGCCTAACTTCTACGAATATCCGTTAAGTTAGGGGAGTTGTGACACGGGGCGAGGATATCCTGCGCCTAGCAGCTCTTTGTGGGCTTTAGACCACGTTATCGGGGTCCTTACCACTCAGATTCACCCTGTGCACTCGCTATGGAATATCCGTCTATAACTCCCATTTGAGAGCTATGCCTGGGTCTCACAAGAATTTGTAGATTTGCTATTGTTTGCCTACTTATGCAAAATGATTTTGATGGCACTTTTAGGGTTCGGGTGTTTGCATGCGGTACTGTAGCACATCAAAATGTTGAATCCTGAGCAGCTTAATCTTTGAGACAAAATTGAGGCCACAGCGAAGTTGTCCCAAGTCAACGTTCTACATACTTGTGCAAAAAATATTACATGAACATTCGATCAAAATATGACTATGGATTTTAATCTGGTCTAGAAACATGCTGGCACAGGCTATGTACACCTGCATGCAGCTCCCAATTTATTTCAAGGGATGAGGCCGGATTGAGCCCACGGCATCACAGTTTTGCATAAATAGGACATTTTGCATGAGGTAGGCAAACAATAGTATTTCTTTTGGGGTGGGTTAGCGTATCTGAGTGGATGTGTGGCTGTGTCGGTCGATATCAGATAGATGACGTCAGCATTGATCGATCTCCCAGCCTTTCCTCTTCACAACAATCCTCGAACTTGCCGAATGCAATGCAATACTCGACGTCAATAGGGTACCTGACACAATTCCCCTGAATCCAATCCGTCACCCCCCTGCGGCCTCGGCTCGGCAAATTCCACAGCCACTTCCAGGGCAAATGTTGCTCAGTATCGGCGCCGATCGTACTCGTTGTTTTCGCGGTGGCGCTGTTACTGCTAGTGACCAACAGCCCCAGTCTTTTCTATCTAGATTCCGAGTTTGTGGTGATCGGGTCATTGCACGCCTGATCTTTTGCGGCTGAATCAAATGTTATCCGAATTCTCCTTAACTAACAATTCATAGGTGCATGTCCTTGGTCTGCATGAGGGCTGAGGTGAAATTAGTTGGGGCCCACTAGTGGCACAGATAATTCTGGAGTGGATGTTTTGCACGGCCTGCGATGTTCGTCGCCGAGCTCCCTCTTTGATGCCCCTCTCTTCAACGGGACTTCCCGCCTACGTACCCCTCTGTGGCTTTGGTTTTTTATACCTCGATCGCGGGCATTCTTTTTTCGGCATGCTGTGGGTACGACGTGCCTTCAATCCCCGATCTGCCTTCGTAAGTACACTACATCCTTGTTGTCCCACTACAACGTCTGGATCTCATGTGGGATTCGACCCTCTGATCGTCGCTGTCCGATTGTGAACCTCTGCAAAACTAGAATAATTACAGGTGCTTGGGTGCGTCCATGGAACGATCACGCCGAGAATGGATCTCTCATCTTGACAGCGATTGCGGATTCGGAACGGGTGGTCGTACATTGCACTCTGCCCCTTCCGCGGTACTGACCCGCCAATCATTCCGGAGGCAAAGGCAGGACGAATTTGGGACATTGATAGCCCTGCTTTTTTCCAGTGTTGAAATTCTGGTAAGATTCAGTCCACAAGCTCGTGAGGACCACCTTTATTGGCCGCCCATTTATGTATGTATGGATATCCCTCACGTATTTATTTCGACTCGAGTAAGCATCAAATCCGCTGCTATATTCCGCGTCACATCCGCATCCGCCGTGTGTTCCAGGGAGCAGGTCCGAGTACGCGAATCTGCTTTTAGAGTAAACAATATATTCTATTTTAATCGACGTCAATAGGGTACCTGACACAATTCCCCTGAATCCAAGTAAGTACATGGGCTCTCATCTTCTGGCAGATAAGGTACTGGAGTCCCGCCTCGGACTCATCCGCCTTTCAGTGGCAGGTACTGACAGTGCGCCACTAGCATGCTCCCGATGCACGTTGCAGGTTTCCCTGCATCTTGGTACATGCGGCCCCAAGCAGGAGCATGTGTCTGAACTGTGGCGCAGGCGTGCGGAGTACTGTATCGATTTCTTCTCCACATATTAATGACAACGCTGAGCGAACCAAACCAAAAAGAATCGACGCACTAGCATGAACGACCTAGCCTGGAGTCGAACCAGGGTCATCCCACATACATATACCACATCGCCGATGTCGTGTGGTAAGTATCTGGGAAGAGTTGGAGACTGCGATGGTGAGCAAGTGACGACGAGAGAGGAAGAGGGTGCGCGTACACTTTTCGGATTTCGAGGTCTCGTTTCCCGCCCGCGCCCAGCTCGGGATCGCGCCGTCACCCACTAGGAGCCAAGGCATCGGATGGCCAAGGTACTGCCAGGGCAGCGCAGATATCAGCGCTCGTGCCTCCGAAGCGCCCGTCAGAGGAAGCGCGGCCTGCCACGTCAGCGGGCTGAACGCGGACCATGATGTTGGTAGGAGCGGGCACGCATGCGCGATACGCACCGGCGGCGAGAGGGTATCGATGTGTGGGCTATAGGTCGAGGGGCGAATCCGAGTAAGGCCGATTGGCCTACGCGCGTAGTTCTGAGGCGGGCGGATAGTGGGCACGCGTTTGGATGATTGAGGTGCGCATGGTGGCGGGCACGATCGCGGTGATGTGGCGCTCGTTCGGGGCTTGGAGCTGGGGGGGGATCAGTTGAAGTGAAGGATGCGGAAGGACGAGGGGTGGGCGGGAAGGAACGCGATAAGCGATGGAACGAAGCACTGGAACGAAATGGCGGAGATGAAGGGGTTGCAGCAGCTATACAGATATGGGAGATGAAGGGGGAGGGACACTTCGGAGAAGGCGCATCAGGGGAAATAGGAGCGTGAACGGGAAGAGAGGCAGAAGAAAGTGAAAAAGGGACAGGGGCGGGGCTGGTGGAGGAGACGAGTGAGCCGAAATGAGGACATACATTGGCCTCTCAGACGAGTTGTTCCCTTCATTGTAAGGCTGGCTAAGATTATGATTATATTTGAATATAATGTAACAAGACATGCCTTCGCTACGCTCCGGCAGAGAGGGCGAAGACATGTCCTACCGATTCCAAAATAAAAATAAAAGCTATCAGAGTCGAGATGGGTTGGATTATAAATGTAAATGAAGGAATCGATAGGCCGACACAATGTATACTCCTAAGCGAATCGTCTTAAATGTACTCAGCCCCAGCCTTCATGCTGGCTTCGCGCGCGGGCTGCGCCAGTCCAACCGGCAGGTGGAAGATGTGGTTTGCTCGTGCGGCACGCTGCGTCACCGTGGTGCGAACCCACCTAATTTCTTAGTACATGCGTAGAAGTGCCCGAGCTCGTCTTTGTGCGAGAGCCGAGCGAGGAGAGTGCCGAGTGCAGCGTTTTTGACCTAGGTGTGATATTGTCAACGGAGCGGGGAGATGGACAGGGCTACGTACGGCGATTGCGGAGCCTTGTTGCGCGCGAGGGTTGTGAAATAGTTAGCTTGCGAGAAGGAGCGAATTTGAAACCTCGACGCACTCTGGTGGGATGTGCCGCGTCGCCGCTGTGATGAAGCACTGAAAAGAGAGGCGTGAGAAGGGTTGAGGTCCAGCTTCGAACGGGTAAAGAACACACAGATATTTCACCGCAGTGGTCGAAGGAGGGTCAAGCAATTGCTGGTGAAGGATCAGTCCCAGGTGATAGTGTGAGATGGTCGACTGACCAAGCGATAATCCCGACAGAGAGTGCGGGAAGAAACAAAGATGAACTGGGTCAGGGGAGCTAAGCCCCGGGACATCTGCTAGAATGTGAGTAATCCCGAGCCCCAGGAGTTCGGACGTCTTGAATCGGTTGAACAGCGCAATGTAGCAGGCCTGAGCAATCTTGCTGAGGGTTAGACGTACAGCGTGATGAGCGAAGCCAGAACGATTCCCGCAGTGAATGAAATTGAATGTTGAGGAAAGCCGGCGCCATCAGATTCATTTGGGTGAGTAAAAGAGTTGGTCCGTCTTCGAAGCTTGAAGAGAAGAGTCGTCACTGAGAGCATGGTGACCTTGGTGGCCTTGATGGATGGCGCGGATCGGCTTGCAAAAAACGGGGGACGGAACGGAGCTGACGGCGTCACTGGGCTTGAATCGTGCACGCACTGGCTGGGGTAGGGGAAGAAGGGTGCTGCCAGAGGGCGGGAAAAGGAAGGGTGCGAGAGGAAGGGGAGGAGCGAGGCAAGATCCGACAGGTCGACCTTTTGAGTGGGATTTGAGCGCTCGATCGTACACCCATCTGAATAAGCGGCACATCCAACAGCAGCACAAAGACGGGAAAGCTGAAGTTCCTTTTTGATATTTAAAAATAAATGTGCCATGAGGCGAACCGAGGCAGCGGAGCTTGGAGCCAGGATCCAAGGCATCTGCTTGCGATATAACTTGAGGGCCAGCTGCTCGGGAACCGTGGCACAGTATAAGAATATAAGAAGTCGCCTAACAACACCCTAGCCAGTTCGGCGCCGGACATGAAGCATCTAGGGAGTTGGCGGCGGGTCCTAGAGTGGAGCACCGAGGATGGATCCGAGTTGCCGTCGGCGTGTGGACATTACATAGCCTCGAGAAGTCTTTGATAAATTAACGTCAGGCCCTTGCGCGGTGGGTTTGGGCGGCGAGATGCGGAGGATCACGGGCTGATGGGCAAGCACGTACAAACTGATACGAACCATCTGCTTATAATACGAGTAATGTAATCCTAAAATTAGGATTAGATATGGCCTGACCGTAATATTAGGCTCCAGGATTATCCAGCATTACATTATGATATGTTACGATTATATTACAGTACGGGTCGCCATATTCTAATGTAATGTTAATTACATGCATACCTCCAAATTGTACCCAGAGCCACCAGATGCATGCGAGATTGATCCCCGAATGTTCAGATGGCCTAAATAAATGTCTCAGCCATTTTTGTAGTGCATAAACGTGGAGTTTTCAACCTCAGTTTGATCCTGTTTGTCACAGGAAATTCAACGTGGACAAGCACATGACACGGCTCACTGCGAAAAGAGTATTGTAGAACCGATGGCAGAACCAATCTGGAACCCAACCATAACATATTCTTCCCATTTCTCAACCCTCTTAAACCACAGGTTGTCATCTATCTATAAGATTATTACCCACACATTATTTTGCTCAGGTCACTGAACTGGGCATTATTGCTGCCAGTAGTGAATTCGGCACCAGACAACAGTATATCCTGAATCAGGAACTGAAGAAGACATTTGCCTTCCATATGCGCACAATAGGATTTAGGTGCGGAAAATATGGATTAAATACAATTAAATACGATTAAATTACGATTACAATACATTATGATACACTTACGATTAAATATACCTCCCAGGCCTAACATTATATTATGATTACAGTACATTACGGACGCGAGGTGTATTTAATCATAATGTTCCAGCCTTACTTCATTGCCATCTGCCGTATCATTGTCGTGCCTGCGATGGTAGCCGCGTGCGACGTTAGCGCGTATCCAAGTTCCGTAAGCCCTGAATCTGAGCAAAAAGTTAGCTGAATGCGCGGGCGGGTGGAATCGAGATCTCGCACTTGTATCGGCTGTATGGCAGCGGGAGGCAGGTATCCCATGAGCGTTAGCACGCGTCCGAAGTCATGCGAGGGACATAGAGACTATGAGAAGCAGGAAAGGCGACTCAGAATCATGGATGAATGACGATGGGGTTTACGCACAGTAAAGCGATATCTAACTTCTGTATCCTGTCGGAGCATTGAGGTGATACGGGAGGATGGCCATACGCGATGTACTTTTGAGCCGTGCAGATTTCAACGGAGAAAACAGGGTGCAAGGAAGCGGACATACGGCGGAGTCGACTAGCGGTACATAGAGGAAAGATTCTCGATCGATTTGCGAGTGAGAAAACGGCAAGAAACAAAAGCAAGAGGTGAGCGATCATCCCGATCTTAACACAGACCTCTCTGACAACCCCCCCAAATCGGGAAGTCCGAGATCACCGACCGACTTTCATCGGTCTAGATCCTGGACTTTTTATTTCGGCTCAAAGACATCCTCAAATCCTCTTGAGATTTCTCCTACCCCCCCATTTACATATGTTATCTACCGCTCTATGTATATAAAATAATTTATTTTGCTCTGTGTGTAGTGCAATAGATTTTATAACACATTTCAGTGAACTTCGGCAAGACTTTCGGCGGGTGATGGCGATGTCATAGAACTAACATAATCTCGGTCGAAAACCCAAAGCAGACATGAATCAACTCCAGATGATCGAAATTGCCATATCGGCTGCTTACATACCCCCCCCCCCCCCCCCCCTTGACAGTTGATGGCGACAAACCGAGGTCTATGTCATGGACTTTAGGATCGCTCACCTCTTGAACAAAAGTGAAAGAGCAAGAGTGTTGACGCAAGTTGACGTCCGGGCGCTGATCCGACGGACCCGATCGGCCGTCCAAAACGAACTTGCTCTCAATTACTTAAGTACTACCCGCTGCTCGAAATCGCAGACTCTTTCTGTGCTGCTGCTATCATCTTTCCGGAATTTTAATCTCATGGACCATAAAAACTTGGCATACACGAATCCAAGACGAGATAATTATAATTACCCACGCGGATAACACCGCAGAAGCGACTTACGAAATAACCTGTGAATTACGGCTACTCCCGATGTCGATTGGCCGCCTGGAAGACCTTCTTCTCTCCGCTGGCAGTGAAATGCCCACCAACACCAGGTTCCCTCGCATTGCCATCGTCGACATTCCAGGCAAAGGCAAAGGCGTCATTGCCAAGGAGCGCATCTCTCGAGGCACCCTGATCATCTCGGAAAAGCCACGCATTACTCTGCACGGCGCCACTGACTTGGAAAAGATCAGGGCCTTACCCAGTGCCATGTCCCACGAGGATGAGGTCTCATTCTTCATGTCCTTTCCCTGCGGACCCGATGAGGACCCGATAATCGGACGCCTCAAGCATTTCACGCCTTGCGGAGATGACGCCGTCGGACTCTGCCCGACGATCTGCCGCGTGAATCACACGTGCTCTTCCCCGAAGGGAAGCCCCAATGCCGCCTACTTTTGGAACGTGGGTACGAAAGAAGAAGGTGCGCAGATACTTCGCCGCTCGTGATCGAACCGTTCGGTGACGACATGCTCAGAACTGCGCGCGCTCAAAGAAATTCGCGAAGAGCAGGAAATCGAGGTCTCTTATATGAGTAATCCCGCCGATTACGCAGATCCTCGCACCAACCTCCGAGCAAGAATCGGATTCAACTGCTCTTGCAAAGGATGCGTCCGCACACCCGCGGAGCGACGCGCATCGCAGCAGCGCACCCTTGCCTACACAAAATTCGTCGATCGCCTCCCTCTCCGCTTCGCCTTGCGCCAGGACCCTCTCCAGATCCTGCGCGATATCGAAGCGCAAATCCTCATCATCTGCGAGGAAGGGTACACCGGCGAACTTTGCGAGCGCGCGCATGATGCGTTCCAACTGTGCGCTTATTACGGCGACGAGGCCAATGCGAGGAAATGGGCGGAGATTTTCCGTGACAATTATACCTTATGTCAGGGGCCAACATCGGAGACCGTCAAGATGGCGAAAAGGCTCGCCGCGAAACCGCAAGACTCTGAGGAGTGGATGCAATTGGGGAGACGGAATTTAAAAGGACCGGTGAGTACTCTTCTGTGTGCCGATGATCGGCTGTAACCTGAACACCTTGAAGAGCAAGCAAGTCCTGGAGTACTCCTATCCCAAAGCCGAAACAGCTCAGGCTGTGCCGACTAAAACGTCCAGTCCTGGTGACCTTCGGCCATCGGCTATGTCTGCACAAATAGGTTCTAGCAGCGTTGCAGACGGCCCAAATACAGCCTCTTCGAGCGCCCTTCCGTCTGTGCAAGCCACTTCTCTCAGCGTTACAGACGGCACAAACCCCGTTTCTGCGAGTGCTTCACCGAGGCTCTCCAGAGGACAGAAGAAAAACGCAAAAGCCAAGGCGAAAAAAGAAGCGGCTAAGGAAACGGGAGAGGGTTCGGATGGAACAGTGCTCGCAGTCACTGCATCCAGCGACCTGGTAGCCGGGCCCACGCGTAGTTTCTGCACGCTGTGGCTGGCTGTGGCTATTCTTAGTAGTGTATGTCTGGCTATTTATATAGCTAGGGTCATCTAGATACAGGCATGTAACTTCTGCACGCTGATGGCTAGCTCGTTTAGCCACAACGTGCATAGACTAGGGTAGCCGAGGGTAGCCGGTCATCCAAACCATTGTCATCCTCCGACGGCCCAATGGCATTGTCCCGACACTGAGGGTCTTGGGATTCCCTCGAAGACCTTTAAATGACTGTTTTTGGCAACGGTTGTTCCCTTTGTTGTCGCCGAACAGGGGAGTGACCTCGGCCATGAATGAGACAGTTATGAGGAGAAGTCGTTCGGGTGAAGGGGTCCATGCAAGAATCACCGAATCCAGTTTCCAAAAATGCTGCTTCCACGGGGCCGAATGGAGAGGCCAGTGTTCTAAATCTTGAAACATATGTTGTAGTGTGTCCCAGTGATAGTCCTGTGGTGCTCTTCGAACTTCTTCCGTTCATGGGGGACATAGCATACGATGTTGTTCAGATCTAGCAATCGAACCCGTCCTTTTTCGTCTATCAGGATGCGTTGGTTGTCCATTAGATTTTTATGGAGCATAAAAGCTCTCTCGAGCTTTGCGAAGGCCGCGAAGACTGCAGCACGATCGCTCTGTGGATTATGAGGAAAGTGATTACGAAACAAATGGCATGTTTACCTTTCAGATGGGTCGCGACAATTCGGAAGGCTCCGTAAGAATCCCAATGAGAAAACCGCCTCCGAAAACATGGGCGACAAGATCGTAGGTGAGATCCATGCCTCGTACAACCTTTAGACCTCTAATTTCACGCTCTATGTATCCTCTTCGTCGTCGTAAGTTCGGTCAATCACTTGAATGACGACGAATTTGTGATACGCATAGTTTCATAAAATGAAAATATCGCCGCCATTGCTTTGCGGCAGCCGCCTGCCAATCACGTGAAGAATTCAGCATCCGTATTTGGGTCAACCGCGCAGGATGTACCGACATAAGCAGTTATGTTCCCAGAGATTGGCATGCGCCCACTGACGCCCACAATGTCCATGGGTGCAATCTTAAGGTGGCAGTTATGTAATCGGTGTATTCATCTAGATTGATGGCATCACCTCGTTCTGGACTGTTGTTCTGTCCTCTTTCGCCATACCATACTCTAATCCATCCCTTGGCCGCGATGGGACATTTTGGACTCGCTTAATATACGAATGAAGGCCAGGGCCGTTTTTTTCTCGCATCTAGCCTTCCCATTTTGCTACGCCTGACGCCAATGCTTTTGATGCCCGCCGCGGCCACACCATGGCTGAGCCGTTCGACGAGATAGGTCATTTTCTCAGGGTATAAGATGAAGAGGATGAAATTCATCCGAGTACGGTCGACATGTGCCTCATACAGTCCTGTAGATGCACGATTTGTGCCAACATTTGGATGGTCAAGGTGTCCAGTTGTCCATCCCTTGCCAATCAATCAAACTGGTGCTCTTCAGCCAGACCAACCGGGAAACCACATCTAGCAGCGATCTGTAATGGGTGTCGAAAATGATGACAAGGTATTTTTACTTTTTATAGTCTGGTGGCAGCAATTAACCTATTATTCCAGCCGTCGTCAAAACATCACCTTCAACTCAAATCGACGAGTCATTCGCTTGTGAAAAATTGCCCGTCAATAAAGCCGGGGCCACGGCCGCAATGACGAGGTGTCTCGCAGAAAGAAAAAACATCCAATACACTACACAATGCCTAATATCCATCTGTATTATTGGCTGGAAGCGCGCCGTTGACCACTCGAACCCCTTTACTCATTGGCTGACGAGCCAAAAACAATACATACACTACCTAACGGACTAATACACATAGTACCTCTTTATCGTTACCTAGAAGTGTTCCCCATGTTCGCCGAATTTTTTGTAGCCACACTCGAATTTCCCTTGACGTTGCAAAGAGGACACAGACCGACGAAACTTTCTGCCATCGGCCAAGTAATCGAAGTCTGTAATTAACAATGAGCTACGTTGCAATGAAGAGAACGAACGGTGACATTTACGATGCCCAGTCTGCGGACTTCCGTCAAAGCTGCAATGGACGATGCGTGACCTCGGTGCGCGAAGACCAAGCAATCATAGATTTGCGGTTGAATCGGAAGGCGTTCAAACGCAGTTGAGTTGTCTAACCAGATACGTTATCTTTGTCTGGTTTCTGACTCGGCGAAGGCATGAACTGGGGCTGACTATCGAGTGAAGATCGGCACTCCTTGATCATTCGTTGCTCTTCTTCCGGCATAACCTGGAAGACGGAGTCGCCTGGAGCAAGAATGAGATTCAGTTTGTCGGAGCCAGAACAAAGGCGGTGGCAGGTCGCCCATGTGCGGATCCTCGTGGAGAGTCTCGTGATATTTCCCTTAGCAAGGCAATTCGCGAGCGTCGCATAAGCCTCAGGCCATGAACAAGTCGACTTCCTTGCCGTTCCAAATACCATGCCGGTCCTGCGCCCATACCCAGCCCGTGACCTCGATGTCGCGCTCCTCGACGGGGGGGCACCACAGCATTTTCGGGATGATGGGTCTGCCGTGATCATAAAGAAGTGGTTATTTATTGATATGAAAAATGGTGGAGTGCGTACAGCGGCTGTTGTTTCAGGACGATACGATAATTATTGGCGCTGCCAATTAAATGCGCCCAGTTTATGCGGCCGAATAATATCGTTGGAATTAGAGTTTGCTATAACATGAGACTTTGAGCACAGAGAAGATGTATGTACATCGGAAACACAATTGTTTCAAGGCCCCTGGACCCACGAAAGAATTAGCCTCAGGCGGAGGTGGCGAGAAGGTGGCGATTTACTCTTCGAACTGCCGATCCCATGCCGGGAAGCATCTCATTGCAACTTTGATTTTCATGTGCGATTCCGGAACAACAGCTGGAGCCTATTTTCCGCTGAATAAGCGCGCTTAGAACAGCTTCGACGGGCTTTGCCTGGATGACGATCAGTTGGTCTCCTCCCGGGGTTGATTCCGGAGGCCGTAGAATCGTCCTGAGATTCACGATTATATCACCCAAAATCGTCTATCGAGAAGGAATGCCTCACCATACGCCTCATTTTTCCCGCAGAATGAAGAGCGCAATTTTAGACGCTCCAACTTAATGGGTGCAATTCCCTCTAAAACTCCGGAACGGCATCAGCTTATATAATCGATGGCTCCGTAGTTCTTCATTGATATGCCAGTGTGCGCCGGTGGGCGATATCAGATCATCCCAGTGAAGTCTCTGTAGAGGCGGCGATCAGAGTGCCAGAAGTAACGCCCACGATCCTGAAATAGACCTTCCATTTTAGGATACTCCGTTGCGTAAAGTATTCCTGTGGCAGTACATAGCGCGCTCATCACCGACTGGATGTTGGCTGTCGACGTGAGTCCGAGTTGCCTCCATTCAAATCCGATGACGTTTGGTTACCTTGCTCTTTGTAAGTCAAATTGCCCCGAACTTGCTTGAAGCTTACAATCTGGATCATCCTGGCAAAATTCTTTTTTCTTTTTATTTCCCGCGCCCACTGCGCCACACTATCTTTGAATCTTGATCTTGGCTCGGAGAATAAACTTGGATGGGCACTCGACCTCTGTTTTTAAACTAGGACCAATCTCAGACTCCACTGCACTAAACTCTGTACCACATGCAATCCTCGTTGGCCGTGATTTTTGTGGCTGGGTCGCGTTCCCCGACAGACCATGCTATACATCTCCACCCGGCCTGCTTTTCTCTTCGGGATAAAAGGAATGGGAATGGGAGTCACATGTGCTAGCCGCCGGCCAGTGTTGTCCTTGACGGGTTTGACAGGGTTTAGGAGAATGTCAAGGTCTTGTCTGACGAGCCTTGCCGGTCAAACTCACGGGCCGAAATTTCCGAGTGAGTCAACACCTGATCGGGATAAGTCTTCAAAAACATTTGAGAATGAAATAACAAGAGGCGGACAGCAACGTCATCGGCCCGATCGCAGTCTTGAAAGGTCAACGACCCGTTAATTGCTTGACAGGTCAAGAATTCTTGACCCCTCTTGACTTTTTTTGTCTGACCCTGACAACACTGCCGCCGGCAACACCAGCTTTGGCTATCTTACCATCAAGTCCGTTCTCATATGTGCAGTGAATACGACCCTTTTCTAAGGCCGTCGATACAGGAAAGAATGGGTTTCATTAAAGCGACGAGATATAAGCCCATTGCTCGAGATGTTTGAAACCTATCGGTATTCGCGGCATCCGTCGAAATCTGTCCACTTGCTCATGTGCCTTTTTCAAAAGGCGGTTTGCCCATCGTGCAAAATGCCGCACTGGGTCAAAACCTTCACGTGCAGTCCAAGATATATGTACGCCGCCTGCCCCAGCCGAATATTCAACGATGGCACACCAAAACCGATTCCCTGCCCAAACTGCAAACGATAATGTACGTCGAATTGTTCTTGCGACCCTGTAGATCCAGCTTATCAGCTTATTTCTCCAGATAATATCAATTTTAATACAATGCGCGCGCTGCCATCGCTCCACCATATATCTGCTTTTAGGTGCTGCCAAGAGTTGTCTGTCTTTCTCGTTTCACCACTGGTGGATTTGTCTAACCAGCGTTGTTTTGCAGCTCGCTCGCATTCCAAGAATCCCCAGTACTTTCATATAATCTTTGTATTTCAATAGTTTGCATCCTGTATCTTTGCTGTATCTCAGTAGTCCTTTGCTTACACTAGACGCTCTGTCTGTAATCACGGAATCCGCAATTTTCCTTACCTACCTAGTTTTTCTCTTTGCGGAAAGCGCACATGTAAGTTGTATACCGCTTCTGAGAGCCCCGACGGAAAAGTTCAGGGTGATACGCGCACGCATGCACAGTTTTTCCGCCAAATTGCCCTACAACGCCCACACGCCCACAACATCCACGATATTCAGCACGCGGAGGAGGGCCGGTTCGCAGGGGAGGCACGCCCTTTGTTTACTGTGGGGCTCTGTGCAACATTTGGGCTGGCGGCGGGATGCGGTGAGTGGTGCTTTATTGTGCCTACTATCCTGTCTTCTATGTGTCCTCGATGCCATCCCTATCGCTGCTTCTCTAATTCTCCCTGACACCCCTTGGAACTTCTCCTCGCCCGCTGTAGCATAGACATGATGGATGTCCTTTGGCCTCTCTCTCTCATCTCGTCCCGCGGCCTCCCCTGCCTCCCCTGTCCTTCGCCTACTGCTGAATCCTTTGGAGGGACCTTTGTCAAGCTCGTGATCGTTCCTTTACGCTACTGCAAGGTCATTTTCTCCCTCGTTACGCAATTGCGCTGCGGTCCCCTGCAGATGAATGTCGCAATTTGAGTCCGACCGATAGCCTAAAAAGAGAGGCGACGGTGGAATAACCCAGCCTGGAGTCGAACCAGGGAGTCCTGCATTGCAGTCATGGTTGCTCAAAACTAGGTCTGGTCCCCAGAAGAAAGAATGCAATAAATTGGAGGCTCAAGAGTCTCACGCGGGATGTTGAACCAATGTTGAACTTAATTTAGTGAGAGTTGTTTGAAAGGACGGATTGACAGGGACGTGGAAATCTGGCGCTGCCGTGACCTATGAATGCTGAATTAGAAAGCAACATATACGGACAGCTCGTTCATTGAGTCAGATTTACATGTAGCCGTTGATGAAGGAATGATGAAGGCGAGAAAAAGAGCTCCCGATCACCGCCATCAAGGTCCCACGCAGTTTGATGGATTACGCAACTAGCTCTCTTTAATGTCTCTCCTCCGCCTATCCTCCGCCCGTCATTGTCGCTTGGTTGTCGCCCGCCGCCCGGACAGCGAAGAACAGAATGCGCGGGTCCACTGACGCCGTTTCAAGAGCTCGAGCAAGGACCTGTACAAGGAGGACAAGGGCAAGGACGCGGAGGCGCCGCTCTTGACGGCTCTTTCTCGTGCGAACGGCGTCGACGCCATCAAAACACAAGCCCAAGCTCGTCGCCCTCCTCTCAAGCAACCCCTGAAATGGTAGGTAGGTAGGTAGGTCGGATTACAAATTCGATGAGCCCGGCCTCATGCGTGCCGGCACATCGCACGCATAGCACGCTGGCCATCATGTGTGGTTCTCTCGACTACGCAGGACACCGTACAGGGGCTCCTGGACACCGCGCATCTGCTTTGTCTATGTGCCGAGCTTCAGTCGACGTGCGTAGCCACCCCGCCTTGGGGTGAGGGATGCGGGTCTGTTCTTTTCGTATCCTCGAATCCTCGGTGCCTCCCTGCCTGCGCTGGACTTGTTCCTTCTCCTTCCTTCCCTCCTCTCTCCCCCTCCCTCCGTCCTTCTTATATTTCCACTTCGCTGTCGCTGTGGGACCAACTTTGGATGTCCTGTCCTCGATGCGGCATGCACGTAGCTCCTAGGCTTCTCGATGCAGCACAGACAAAATCCCCTTCCTATCTGCGACGTTTCTCCCGCTCCTCCCACATCATGAGTCTCATGCTCGCGTTCGATATGCCATTCTGCGCGGTCCGCACCACTCAAGTTCCTCCAGTCTGCTCCTCGCCCAGCCTGCTCAGGTACCATCCACTCCCTTTGGACTTTTTATTTCCATATACGCGCACGCACTGGAATTCCACGTGGAATTTTGATCTCTTTTTATCCCTCCTCCTCATTTCCTTCTTGTGTGTACGTTGTCCGGGCTGCTCCTCTGATTTCTGGATAGCGCACATCCTGCTCGCTTGTGCACCGCACGGCATGCTGTGCATCTTTCTGTCGGATGCGCGTACATTGGGCTTTTCTCTCGGCTGCCCGGCGCACTTGCTTCCACCTCTTTGGAGCCTCTCTATCATTTCCTCCCTCGGCTGCAGTCGGCTTTGCACTCGGTGTGGGTCGTTGCTCGGACACGAAGTTGACTCCAGTCGTTGTCGTACGTACACTACAATCCTCATCACAAGTGCGCGATCTAATTCGCGCCTATGATCTCCCTCATATAAGCGTAGTTCCAAAGGAATGAGGATCCCACCAGTGAGTATATTTGCATTCTGTTCTTTGCCAACTCCCGGCTGACCGAACGATGAATCGCTAGGCGAAGGGCGAGACGAATTTAGGGGACATACATGTGGTTAGTGGAGCCCTCACATACTTCGTCACTACGTAGGATTGCGGGACTTCGTCAGATGGGGTGCAAGTTCGTCAGCTTGCGAAGCAAACTCGTCGCATGCCAAATTTGGCATCGTGAATGCGCAAGTTCGTCAGCTTTCGGAGCAAGCTCGTCACATGCACAACTTGGCATAAGTAAACCCACCCAGTGTGTAACTGTACGTTTTCGCCCCTCAGGGGAAACGCGTGGCCCAATTAGGCAGCTGGGTCGTGTTCACCAAATATGGCCAAAGTGTTCAATCGTGCGGATACCCCAAATAACTGATGGCTGCATATTTTATCGCTCCCTCGCGTACGAATCAAGCTACAGTTTCCATAAGTACACCTGAATATTCTTGGGATTTAAAATGGGACCAC